>OW240912.1:254136945-254406348 GCA_933207985.1 Pelobates cultripes | reverse complement strand
GGAAAAACACAGCATAACTCAAACAATGAGGTAGCAGCACTATTGTTGCTTCTCTGCCGAACATTTGACATTTTGATACAAATGCTGTGTATAATTAGAATTGCTATCTATGTTATTTGTATCCTTATGTATTTCAGACATTGACACTACAAAGATAACATTAAAGTCAGGAGTCTGATTTTGACACTTATTAACATAGATGTAACGGACCGTTTTGCACACAAGGGGTAAAAACCGTTTAGGCGATCGGCCCCCTTTCCAGAGATCCAGGCACAGCTACTGCAGAACACCAAAACTCACGAACTGGATACAAAATAGCACTCCAACTCCCGAACTGGAACCTCCCAAATAGCTGCTAGCAGACGAACAGGAAAAGCAGACAACAGCTTACACTCCTGGCAATCAGTCTCCAACAGCATACAGTGAATCCCCCCAAGAACGAGACAAGGCTCCGTGTTGAGGGTCAAGCAGTGGTCTGAGGTGCTGGCACACCCAGCCTGGTTTTTATTACAGTCTTGCAAATACAGGACCGCCCACAGGGAGGTATAAAACAACCAATCACATCACAGTTACATCCCACATATTCCCTCCCCTTATCCTGAGAGGAAACTCAATTACACATACAGTTAAAACATACTTTCTACCCAACTTTCATAACTCTAAAACCATACATCACATTCACATAAAATTACATATACACAATCAATCCATTCAGGGGAACAACATATTAAAAAATGATATGAATCAGACCAGGGGTTCAAAAGTTAGTAAAAAGTCCTTTGTGACTAAATGAAGCATGGCTTTCTGGCTCAAACCAGTTTCAGAGTCTTCTATCCTGGAGAGTAATTCAATTATCTCCCAGGACAGACACAAGACTCCATTAAGCACATGGTTGCAAAAGACACAAAACACTTTAAAATACATAAAGTCACATTTTTACATAACACACAGACATTTAACATATCCCCAGATAGCTCAGGTCTGAGCGCACATTATTAAGTGAATGGCGCTCAGACCACACGAATACAGTTTAATCGCCATGGAGCCAAAGTCTTTACAGTCAGTTTCATACGAATGGGCTCCATGGGATTCCTATCTGGGGTATAACACATTCAAACAAATCTACCGAACCCCAGGCAGAAAAGCACGAATGAAGCTTTTCTGCAGGTAAAAAATATGTCTTTTAACAGGGGGCCATAGTCTAAAGGCAGCAGGCGAGCAACCAGGCTTCTCCAATGCAATGTGGCGAGATTGGTCTTGTCACAATAGATATTAGGGAGGTACAGCTATTTAAGCTGTGGAGGTTTTTGTATTGATTGTTTTTTTGATTCATTATTATTATTCTTTTCAGATATATTCACAAATTATACGTTGATATTATTTACCTATTTCAATTTCCAGCTATTATTTACACATCTGAGGGGTGTCCTCAGATCTGTGAATTTTTTGAATAAAATGTCTTGATAAACTTGGGAATTCATTTTCCCTTCAATGATAGCAATCCGTCCAGGCCCTGACGCAGCAAAGCAGCCCCAAACCATGATGCCCCCACCACCATACTTCACAGTTGGGATGAGGTTTTGATGTTGGTGTGCTGTGCCTTTTTTTCGCCACACATAGTGTTGTGTGTTTCTTCCAAACAACTCAACTTTGGTTTCATCTGTCCACAGAATATTTTGTCAGTACTGCTGTGAAACATCCAGGTGCTCTTGTGCAAACTGTAAACGTGCAGCAATGTTTTGTTTGGACAGCAGTGGCTTCCTCTGTGGTATCCTCCCATGAAATCCATTCTTGCTTAGTGTTTTACGTATTGTAGATTCGCTAACAGGGATGTTAGCATTTGCCAGTGACTTTTGAAAGTCTTTAGCTGACACTCTAGGATTCTTCTTCACCTCATTGAGCAGTCTGCTCTCTGCTCTTGCAGTCATCTTTACAGGACGGCCACTCCTAGGGAGAGTAGCAGCAGTGCTGAACTTTCTCCATTTATAGACAATTTGTCTTACCATGGACTGATGAACAGCAAGGCTTTTGGAGATACTTGTATAACCCTTTCCAGCTTTATGCAAGTCAACAATTCTTAATCGTAGGTCTTCTGAGAGCTCTTTTGTGCAAGGCATCATTCACATCAGGCAATGCTTCTTGTGAAAAGCAAACCCAGAACTGGTGTGTGTGTTTTTATAGGGCAGGGCAGCTGTAACCAACACCTCCAATCTCATCTCATTGATTGGACTTCAGTTGGCTGACATCTCACTCCAATTAGCTCTTGGAGATATCATTAGTCTAGGGGTTCACATACTTTTTCCACCTGCACTGTGAATGTTTACATGGTGTGTTCAATAAAAACATGGTAACATTTCATTCTTTGTGTGTTATTAGTTTAAGCAGACTGTGATTGTCTATTGTTGTGACTTAGATGATGATCAGATCACATTTTATGACCAATTTGTGCAGAAATCCATATCATTCCAAAGTGTGTGTTCACATACTTTTTCTTGCAACTGTATATCCATATTTTTTTTTAATCCATAATTTATTTATTTTTATTTTTATTTTTTCAATCAATGTGGATCACATAATTTTTTTCTTTGACACAAATAATTCAATGCACTTTAAAAGTAGAGTTAGCTCTGAGCTGGACAATACTCCCCTAATAGTACTCCTTTATGAGGGAGAGCCATCTTCTTGTCCATTTACTCTTTTTTTCCAGTAAAAGAATCACTTTCAGGATTAGTCAATTTGAAAATGGAAACGTGGATCCACGATCTGAACAGCAGAAGTTTTGGGGCCCCTTTCACGTGAGATGGAAAAAGCGCTTTTCTTGCAAAGTGTTATTGTGGCAAACCTAGCCACTCGGACTATAACTGGACACTATGCCTTTAAGGGTTGCCTATAGATCTGGAGAGAGATGCGTTGTACCTATATGTGCCTGCTTCATGTATTCCCTGCATTGCCTGTACCTATCTGTTCCGCCGAATGCAAATGGCGGTTTGTATGGGGATTCTCGTTCGTTTCACGAATGGCACTTTGGAGGGCCGTTCGTGAAACGAATGCGATACCCCCTAATAGCCCACACACTTAGAGGCGTGTGGCGCTAGTTAACCGATTGCAACATTGTTGCAATGGGTTATTAGAGGCTCTCCTGGGTGGCCGTCGTTCGACTACCGACCATGCGGCGGTCGGCCATCTTGGATCCCTGGTTCTTCAGCGGGTCCGTGTCGTCGAACGCAGAGCATTACCAACAGTTATTCGACGGCACGAACACCGCTGAGCCTCCAGGACGTTCGGGAGTTTCAGGACCAGGTTCACTAAAAGCAATCGGTTCTTTTCGTGGGTTTTGAAAGAAATATGTTTTCTGTGAGGCGTTCGGTTATTTTAGCTGGGATCTGAGCGGCAATCTCACGAATGATGTGCCCAGACCCCAGCTATCTACCGAACGTCCATTCGTGTAAATCCACCGTATATTGTACCAGTTGTAGATTTTTGTGTGAATTGCCGGTTCTGCTGCACGAGGGGATAATCCCCTTAACGGTGCATTCTGGGAGGATGATCCCTCTCGTGCAGCGGTGCCTGATGGGAGAAATATGTGGTACTGTAAATCCCCCATGTAGTCCCCTCCTGTACAACCCCTGTAATGTCAGTTTGGAAACCCCTTGCATGGGGAATTGCATAAATACTGTGACCTGTGATTAAAACCTCAGTTGACTCCCAGCCTATGTGTCGTCTAGTTCTTGGGAAGGGAGGGTTACTGCAGTGCTGTTTGGATTATTATATGCTGATTCCCTGGATTATCCTTTGTTGTTCCTGTTACCCAGCGGAGATATCGTGGATCATACTGCCTCTCCGCTACAATTGGTGGCAAGCGACGGGATTGAATTTACACAGCAAAGCAATGTTCGGCAGATTTTTAAACGAATCAAGGAACAAGCATTCGGGAATTAGCGCATTCGAATAAACCTCACGAACAGCAGGTGAATGGGAACAGATTACACCCTGCTAAAACGGAGCACATTAAAGGAGCTGCTGGAAGCAAGAGGAGCAATCGCCAGTAACAAGGCAAAGGCTGTCCTAATTACGGAGCTCATGGAAGGAGACAGAGCCGCAGCTGCTGCAGCACCTCAAATGGAGGGACAAACCAACGAATTTACAGCGGAATTCCGAGCACGAATGGCTTTATTTCCTGAACCACCATCTACAGAGATGATTAACCGGCTGTTCGCTGATGTACAGGAGTACATTATGGCTAGAGGACCGCCAGGAAACCAGCAAGCCAGAGAAAGAGCCGCAACGCCAGTCCATCTTTTCCCAGGGAAAGCCAAAATCCCATATCAAGCCTTCAAAAGCTATGTGGAGACAGAGGGTGGCGTTGACGACTATTTACAGGATTTCGAGAGACTGTGTTTGCTTCACGAAATTAATGATGCAGACAGAGTACCCCTACTAGCGGGGAGATTATCTGGGCGAGCCGCCGAAGCGTACCGGGCAGTACCAGATGAGGATAGTAGAGACTACGCTAAAGTAAAACGGGCCATCCTAGCCCGGTATGCCATCACATCAGAGGCATACCGAAAGAAGTTTCGGGACATTAAAAAACCCACTAAGGACACCCATGTGGAATGGGCGCACCAGCTGCAACGAGCTGCCAAGGGGTGGCTGGAGGCCGCCCAAGTTAATACATTGGAGGGTCTGTTCCAGCTAATGGTACTGGAACAATTCTTCAATGGCGTCCCGACCTACCTACAAAACTGGATCCGGGACAGAAAGCCACACACCCTGCAGGAAGCGGCTAATATGGCAGACGATTTCCAGGACAATCGGAGAGACCAACCCATACCAACCCGAGCCACCATTCCCCCTACAACGACCAGCCCTCCAGGGGGCCCCGCAACGTACCAGCGACCAGGGGCAAACCAGAATTCCTACCCCCCCAGATATTCAGCACGTCCACCAATCCGGTGCCATACCTGCAACCAACAGGGGCACATCCAGAGAGACTGCCCACGGAACCGGCCTCGACCCAGCTGGAATACCGCCGCCCCGAGCAACCGTGCCGCAGTCCATTGTCTACAGGCCGAATCCTACCAAGATCTGGAGTTGGGGACAACCCGGGAGGAACCCCTCGGTACTCTACACGAGGTGAACCCGATCCAGGCCGCCTCCGATAACCGCCAAGGGCACCGCCAGGAAGTACACATGGAGGGGAGGAAAGTACAAGGACTTCGTGACTCTGGAGCCACCCTAACTCTAGTGCGCAGTCATCTGGTACCAAAGCCCAAGCTCACGGGGGACTGTGTGGCTGTGCGGGTGGCTGGGGGAGCCATTTACAAAGTACCCACGGCCAAGGTGCACTTGAATTGGGGAGCGGGGCACGGGAATGTATATGTGGGGATGATGCAAGACTTGCCAGCGGATGTGATTTTGGGCAACGATTTGGGGGAGCTGACTTCGGCTTTTGTTCCCCAGCCCACCGTACAAGAAGCATACCCGGTTGTGACCCGGCAACAGGCCCGCACCACTGCACCATTCGAACACTCTGAGGCTCAGGTAAGCAATGACCCTCCCCTACCCCCTACCCTGCCCTGGGCCAATTCCATAGAGTTCGGGGCCGAAGTAGCCCTAGATCCTTCGTTACAGGTGTACAAAGATCGCATGGATAAAAATCAAGCTGGGTTAGAGGGGGAAAGGTATATCTGGGACAAAGGGCTACTATATCGACACGCAGAGAAGGTAGTGTCCGGGTCAATACCGTTGCCCATTAAACAGCTAATAGTGCCTCGAAAATATAGGTTAGAACTGTTACGCATAGCCCATGATATCCCCCTGTCTGGACACCTAGGCATCAGTCGGACCAAGCACAGGCTGACCCAAAATTTCTTTTGGCCAGGTATTTCCCAGGATATTAAGCGATATTGTCAGACCTGTGATACCTGCCAAAGGGTAGGCAAGAGAGGGGACAGATACAAAGCCCGACTACGGTCTCTGCCCATCATTGAAGAACCATTCAGTAGGGTGGCAGTAGACATATATGAGCAGGGCCGGCCTTAGGTGTTCAGGCGCCCTGTGCGAAACAATCTTGTGGCGCCCCCTCCCCCCCTCACCTGTCTCTGTTTGGACCCCTTCAAACTATTTTAGGAGCATTCACAATCTGTTGCCTCCACCCCCTTCTACAAAACCACTGCACCTCTTAACCAAAATCCCTGGCCAGATCTTCACCAAGCCCCTGGCCACCACTTCATCAAACTCCTGGCCACCCCTTCCCCTTCATCAATGCCCTGGCCATCCCTTCGTCAAACTCCTAGCCACCCCTTACCCTTCATCAATCCCCTCCCACCCCTTTATCAATTCCTGCCACCCCTTCATCAGTCCCCTGCCCCTCTCATCAATTCCCTCCCACCCTTTACTCAGCCCTCTGCCCCTATTCATCAGCCGCCTGACCCCCTAATCAATCCCCTCCCACCCCTTTAACAGCCCTCTGCCCCATTCATCAGTCCCCTGACCCCCTCACCAATCCCCTCCCCCTTTTATCAGCCCCCTGACCCCCTCATCAGTACCCTCCCACCCCTATCACCCACCTGCCCCCCTTTAATCAGTCCCATGCCCCCCTTTTCAACCCCCTGCTCCCCTTCATCAGCCCCCTTAATACATCCCATGCCAAATAATCCAACCCCTGGCCACCCCTTCATCAGTCCCCTGCCCCCTCATCAATTCCCTCCCACCTATTTATCAGCCATCTGCCCCCATTTCATCAGCCCCCTGATCTCCTCATCAATCCCCTCCCACTCCTTTATCAACCACCTGCCCCCTTTAATCAGCCCCATGCCCCCTTTTCAGTTTCCTGCCACCCTTTATCAGCCCCCTTAATAAATCCCCTGCCAATTAATGCAATCCATGCCACCCCTTCATCAACCCTTTGCACCCCTTAATCAGACCCTGCCTCCCTTAATCAAACCCCTGCCCCCCTTAATCATACCCTGTCATCCATGCCCAGTCCCCTGCCCCCCTTAATTAGACCCAGTGTCACCCATAGCCAGTCCCAGTCCCCTGCCCCCCTTAATTAGACCCAGTGTCACCCATAGCCAGTCCCAGTCCCCTGCCCCCCTTAATTAGACCCAGTGTCACCCATAGCCAGTCCCAGTCCCCTGCCCCCCTTAATTAGACCCAGTGTCACCCATAGCCAGTCCCAGTCCCCTGCCCCCCTTAATTAGACCCAGTGTCACCCATAGCCAGTCCCCTGCCCCCCTTAATTAGACCCAGTGTCACCCATATCCAGTCCCCTGCCCCCCTTAATTAGACCCAGTGCCACCCTTATCTAGTCCCCTGCCCCCCTTAATTAGACCCAGTGTCACCCTTATCTAGTCCCCTGCCCCCCTTAATTAGACCCAGTGTCACCCTTATCTAGTCCCCCCCCCTTAATTAGACCCAGTGCCACTCTTATCTAGTCCCCTGCCCCCCTTAATTAGACCCTGCCCCATTTAATGAAAGATGTTTGGCTTAAAAATAAATAAGGTACTTACTTTGAAGGCTGCTGCTCCCTCCCTGTCTGCAGAGCACCGGTCGCCGCCCTCACACATGGAGCGGATCCCTCTGCGGCTCTCTGTGAAGGTGCAGCACTTGGACGCTGCGCCTGCGCCCCAAGCTCCTCCTCCACGCTCCGGAAACTGACCGCGGCTCAGCTCTCACACAATCTCGGGCCGGCCAGTGACAGAGCAACTGCGAGCTGTGTCGGCCGCCCGGCGCCCCTGTTGCCATGGCGCCCTGTGCGGCCGCACAGCTCGCACACCCCAAAGGCCGGCCCTGGATATGCACAGCCACATAAACAAATACAACTCGCACATACGTAGATACATATAAACATAGATAAAAGCATAAACTCAAACACTTACAGATACATACATTCCATACATACAGCCATGCAAGCTCTGAATCACACACAGTTATATAAAACCAAGTTTTCCCCCATCATTTCTTCATAATGATATGCAGCACGTGAAAGAATACACAACGCATACGATGCAAGACTCCTTACTGCAGGTTAGGGAACCTACAGCAACTGCCCTGTATTAAAAGTGGCTCTGTGTAAGGAGAGACATGGGCCACAAAGATGTGTCAGACATAAGGACATAATAGCAGGCATAATAAATAAAGCCAATGCACATTGTGAATCACAGACTTTAATTATATATGCCAGAAAAGGCAAATGTGTGTGTATGTGTGAGAATGAGAAAAAAAAAAAAAAAGTGTTTACAGCCTGTGTATGTCATGCGTAAATATGTGTAAATTAGTGACTGGTTGGCTGTTGCTGCTCCTCACACCTCCCTGTGACTCACCAGTGGGACAAGAAGGGAGAGCGCTAAGGGTCCAGAGGGGAGAGCGCTAAGGGTCAAGAAGGGAGAGCGCTAAGGGACAAGAAGGGAGAGAGGCTAAGGAATGGGGGAACGAGAAGCACAAAGGGGCTGGTAGGACTCAGCCCATATCCAAACCCAAAAACTCTCTTTCACACTACACACATAATGCTTCCCTATACATACACATACAACACACCTTGCATCCCTTACACATGCAAACACAGATTCACACAATGCATCCCTTAAACACAACTAGAAACACACAATACATCCCTTATACGCAAACACACACTGCTTTCTATCCCTTACACAAAAAACACACTGCATCCACTGCACACATTTCATCACCTACACAAACTGGTATCCCTATACACTACATTCAATAAGCACACACCTTAGATTCTCTACACTAACACATCCCCACATGTGTGAGATAACTCATGGGTGGAACATGTAGGTGGACTGTGGGCCCAGACCTTGAGCTGTGTAAGTGGCCCAAAAAAAAAAAAAAAAAAAATGGAGCTACTTCACGTTCCCCCAGAACATTGACTTTTGTGACCACAGTTACAAACAGCCGCCAGAGAGCCTGTTCTACACCAGACCAGTGGAGCCAGACTGCAGCCAGAGCCCATCTTCATCTTGTTGTAAGTAGGCAATCCAGTATAATGTTAGTGACACTAATCTCTAATTTACCTCACATTATAGGGACACTATAGTCCCCAGAACCACTGCAGCTTAATGAAGTGGTTCCGGTGTCTATAGCCTGTCCCTGCAGGCTTTTTAATGTAAACACACACTGTGCACAGCACTTTCATATGGAAGATCATATGGGTGGGGTGGCAAATTTTTATTTTGTCTCAGGCCTCAAAAATCCTTGTACCAGCCCTGATTGCACCTAAGGGGGTATGTGGATGCATTGCATACAGCACCTTAAAATGCTCTAGTCCACTGTCAGTATCTGTCTCTTGCATGTTATTTTGGCTTAATGTATTTAATGACTGCCCTCAAGCATCCACACTGTTAAAGTACACCTAAGGAAGCTACTTGGTAGGACTCCTGTAACAAGAATGGCAGGGATATGTTTAGAGCCAAACCTACAGAGCAAAAAAAATATTCTTAGAAATACTCTGCAAAATGCTTTTTAATAATAACAAAAGTATATGTTCAGCTATAAAAAAATAAAGGAAAAGTGCTGATTAAATCATTTAGATCAGAAGATATGTTTATGAAAAAACAAACACACATAAGCAATTTATATTTTTATTGTGCTGATCACGAGATTTTTAGCTATGAAGTGGAGTAATGCAGAATCAAGCATTTTACATATTTGATAGATTAAATTTCCAGCTACCTGTTAAGTGTGCAGATGGTCAAAACCATTCATAACAATGCCTCATTTACAGTGAGAGAAAGAGAAAAAAGGGCAGTCTGCAATACTTCCAGGAAAAATAAAAAGGAATAAATAAGATATGAAAGCCTGCACAGAGCCGGTCAACAGATCTATTGTGCCCTAAAATGGAACGCTAACTGTACACCTACTGGTCCTGCAAGACCCCGTAAACCGTGCAAATAGCTATCTTTTACAGATAAAAAAAAACCCTCAATATTAGCCAGATATGAAGTTTCCTTACGTGCATGCAAATTAATGTAGAACTCAACTGTTTTTTGGTTGATTCTAAAGATGGGAGATTGAAGAAAAACAAATAGTATGAAATATTCCTAGCAAGAAGCAGCAGCACAGCAATGATTTGAGATCTGCCAGAATGTCCAATTGCTTCTCAGCACAATAACATGCCAAATGGCAATTTAACCTATATCAGTTTGCATAAGACTCAAACATATGAGAACTACTTCATATTCAGTTAGAGAATTTAGAAAGCCAAAATTATTTTATTTTTCCCCCCAGTTGAACCCTGGCTGCATGCCTTGGGTTCTCCTACTAACCTAGTGGGAATCCTTTTAATAGCTTTCATGTGTAATATCTTCATAAACAAATTTCACCATTCTGAAATACTTTGTTTTTATATAGCCACAAGTTAAGTTCACTTTCACTACAGACAATAAATAGTAAGATAAACACCCTATATTTGATTTATTTACAATATTAAATTGAGCTTAGAAATATAAAAACATCAACATAGTTATCTATATTCTATCTCTAGTCTTTGGATCTACATATAGCATTTTTTTTTTTAACAGATGAAGGTCCTATGTAAGTTTTACTAGGACAACATTCTAATGAATGCACACCAGGGCCAGATTAAGAGCCCACTGGGCCTGGTGCTGACCATTATGATGGGGCCTAATTACAGAATCTTATCGACCAAAAACACTAAAACAGTCATACGTCTCAAGCGTCATGTATCTGATGGAGCTGGTGTTGGAGGGGCATGTCTGTCCAAAGAATTGGAAGGGCAGCCTGGCATCAGTGTCTCTATGTATAACAGTGTCAGTGTCCCCATGTCGCCCAGTCCCCTACAGGGAGTGCAGAATTATTAGGCAAATGAGTATTTTGACCACATCATCCTCTTTATGCATGTTGTCTTACTCCAAGCTGTATAGGCTCGAAAGCCTACTACCAATTAAGCATATTAGGTGATGTGCATCTCTGTAATGAGAAGGGGTGTGGTCTAATGACATCAACACCCTATATCAGGTGTGCATAATTATTAGGCAACTTCCTTTCCTTTGGCAAAATGGGTCAAAAGAAGGACTTGACAGGCTCAGAAAAGTCAAAAATAGTGAGATATCTTGCAGAGGGATGCAGCACTCTTAAAATTGCAAAGCTTCTGAAGCGTGATCATCGAACAATCAAGCGTTTCATTCAAAATAGTCAACAGGGTTGCAAGAAGCGTGTGGAAAAACCAAGGCGCAAAATAACTGCCCATGAACTGAGAAAAGTCAAGCGTGCAGCTGCCACGATGCCACTTGCCACCAGTTTGGCCATATTTCAGAGCTGCAACATCACTGGAGTGCCCAAAAGCACAAGGTGTGCAATACTCAGAGACATGGCCAAGGTAAGAAAGGCTGAAAGACGACCACCACTGAACAAGACACACAAGCTGAAACGTCAAGACTGGGCCAAGAAATATCTCAAGACTGATTTTTCTAAGGTTTTATGGACTGATGAAATGAGAGTGAGTCTTGATGGGCCAGATGGATGGGCCCGTGGCTGGATTGGTAAAGGGCAGAGAGCTCCAGTCCGACTCAGACGCCAGCAAGGTGGAGGTGGAGTACTGGTTTGGGCTGGTATCATCAAAGATGAGCTTGTGGGGCCTTTTCGGGTTGAGGATGGAGTCAAGCTCAACTCCCAGTCCTACTGCCAGTTCCTGGAAGACACCTTCTTCAAGCAGTGGTACAGGAAGAAGTCTGCATCCTTCAAGAAAAACATGATTTTCATGCAGGACAATGCTCCATCACACGCGTCCAAGTACTCCACAGCGTGGCTGGCAAGAAAGGGTATAAAAGAAGAAAATCTAATGACATGGCCTCCTTGTTCACCTGATCTGAACCCCATTGAGAACCTGTGGTCCATCATCAAATGTGAGATTTACAAGGAGGGAAAACAGTACACCTCTCTGAACAGTGTCTGGGAGGCTGTGGCTGCTGCTGCACGCAATGTTGATGGTGAACAGATCAAAACACTGACAGAATCCATGGATGGCAGGCTTTTGAGTGTCCTTGCAAAGAAAGGTGGCTATATTGGTCACTGATTTGTTTTTGTTTTGTTTTTGAATGTCAGAAATGTATATTTGTGAATGTTGAGATGTTATATTGGTTTCACTGGTAATAATAAATAATTGAAATGGGTATATATTTGTTTTTTGTTAAGTTGCCTAATAATTATGCACAGTAATAGTCACCTGCACACACAGATATCCCCCTAACATAGCTATAACTAAAACAAACTAAAAACTACTTCCAAAAATATTCAGCTTTGATATTAATGAGTTTTTTGGGTTCATTGAGAACATGGTTGTTGTTCAATAATAAAATTAATCCTCAAAAATACAACTTGCCTAATAATTCTGCACTCCCTGTAGTCTCCCAGTGTCTCAGTGTCCCCATTTCCCCCAGTGTCCCCATGTCTCAGTGTGACCAGTGTCACTAGGATACTAGGGGACACAGAGAAATGGAGACCCAGTGAGATATGGGAACACAGAGATCCAGGGACACGGAGACAATTGGGGACACTGGGAGACATGGGGGCACTTGTGGATCCAGACATGGAGACACTGGGAGAAATGGGGACACAGACACTAGGGACACAGAGACAAGCAGACATGGGGACACAGACATTTGGCGACACAGAGACATGGAAGACAGACACTGGGAGACTAGGGGACACTGGGAGACTAGGGACATTGGCTGACACTTAGGACACTGGGATACATGGGAGCACTTATGAACATAGAAATGGGGACACAGACATTTGGGGACACTGGGAGACATGGGGACACTAGGTACACTGAGAGACATGGGGACACAGAGACACTGGCTGGGAGAGAGATATGGGGATACTGAGACACTAGGGACACTGGCTGGGAGACATGTGGACACTGGGAGACATGGGGACAAAGACATTTGGGGACACAGACATGGGGATGCAGACATTAGGGACACTGAGACATGGGGACGCAGACATTAGGGACACAGACATGGGGACACAGACATGGGGACACAGACATGGGGACACAGACACTGGGAAACTAGGAGACACTAGGGACACTGGCTGGGAGACACTGGGACATTGGGAGACATGGAGACACTGTGTCCCTAGTGTCTCCCAATGTCCCTATGTCTCAACGTGTCCCCTAGTGTCTCAACGTGTCCCCATGTCTACCTGCTGCCTTTCCACCCATCCTTTGCTCACCTTACCTGAGCTGTAGGCTGTCACTGCAGACTAGGAGCTGCTGTCTGGACCCCCGCGGATCAGTGAGTAGAGAGAGGCAGGGAGGGATATGCGATAACTTCCTATCCCTACCTCTCTCTACACACAGTGACCCCTACTGACTGGTGCTGGTATTGCAGAGTAATCTCTGTTTATACTGAGTAAAATATCTGCATTTGTATTGCCGGTATTACTACAATACCGGCACAGCCAGCCAGCCTCAAATAAATACATAAAATACCAGGCAGGTTGCAAACCTAAGAGTAGTGTGTAAAAAAAAAAAAATGGGCCTATTTCGTGGGCCTGAAGCTGCAGCGCCATCAGCCCCTATGTTAATCCGGCAATGATGCACACCCGTAGCAGACGTGATACGTTCTTTCCCTATCAAAGGGAACTAAAGGCACACAGACAACTTCATATCATTGAAGTTGTCTGGGTATAGTGTCCCTGTTCCCCCATAGTCCTGCAATGTAAAACATTACAGTTTTAGAGAACAGTGCTTAGACTGCCTCTACTGGAAGCCACTAGAGGTGCTTCTGGGAGTGTCACAGAGTTTGACTGCTTGAACTATGGAGTTCCTCACGCTCTGCATAAGAGAAAAGCCTAATCCTTTTGCATGTGCATTAGGTCTTCCCTCATCGGATAATGTCTGAGGAAGCAGAACACGACCCAACACCGTGGGACCTCAGTGTCAGAACTGATTAAGTGAATAAAGGGTTATTTTACCCTTTAAAATTGATGGGAGGAGAGTGGGGCTGAGGAACACATTAGTGTTAGGATAACATCTTTTTTTTCCCCCCCAAACACTAAAGTGTTTCTGTAACTACGATTTCTTATACATAAAGAATAATCAGTTAATATATCTATTCATATTTTAAATACTTTATTCTATACCCAATAATAATTAACATCAGATATAAAAGTATATCAACAGTTTGTGACAAGAGTATCTGCTATATAATGTAATTTAAAAAGTAACACTCCAAGCACCCTAATCACTACAGCACCCTGAGAGGCATAGCAACCACAACCCCCATTGTAAGTACTCAACCCATTTAAGAATGGTGTAACTTCTTGGCTGTAGTATACCAGGCCATGGTCTCAACTACAGCTATGCAGGACTCTTACTCATGGGCTCCGTCACAGAGCTAGCTTAGTAGACCCCAGGTAAGAAGCCCACGGTTCTAAAACAGTTTCACTACTTATGGGTACACTATAGCATTTATAGTGCTTGCATTGTTCCTTTAAGATTGCTTTTAAAGGTGAAAGGAAAACTATACAGTGGAATTTGATCTTGACTAAGGGAATTGAAATAAGCCTTAAAAAGATTTTGATATTGCCATAATATTACATAGACATTTACTTCATCCTGTACCGGTTTTATCAGACAATTACCAAAAACACCTGTTTAGAGTCAGGCCACACGAGGAGAGAATTTAAGACAACAGTATGCTTGAGAGGCGAGCACTGAAGTTGTCTCTCCAGAGGCTGGACCAATCACATCAGATAACTGTATAAATGCATATGGACAACATGGCAGCATTGACTTGTGTGAACGTGGTTTATGATCTGGAAACATGTGGCTGTATTTGTAATCCATCCACATCACAATATGCTACTACCAAGGTCTAATGTTTTCTGGTTTTGCAAAAATAAATAAATAAATAGTAAAATAAACAAAAAAAAACAAAACAAGATATCAGCTTAAAGACATTTATCCAAATATGGTCAGTAAAAGCTAGGATGAAGGGACCATTGTCTTTTCTATAAACTCCCAGGGACTCTATACATTTTGCTCACTATTACAGAACCAATTCTTTCAAATTCAGGAAAAGATCAACAAAACCTATTTTACCTAGTCTACCTGCCAAAAATAATGATAACCCTTAAAACAGCTACTAATCCATATTTGTTTGTTTGTTTGTTTGGGTGAAACAAGGAAATCCATTAAGCAACAGTGACGAATCACTTACTCTCAAGTTAGCTTGATGGTTGCAAGCGTCTTAAGAATCCTTTAAAATAAAAATAAAAAGATTTTAAAACAGGCATCACTCACACACCCTAATCCAGGGCTTGACAAATGGGATGTGTTGGCCCATTCAGCCCCTGAGGTGGTCAGCTGGCTATGAGTGGAGCAGAGCATGTGCGGTCGGTGGGCCAGCCGATTGAGAGCGTGGGCGTGTGGTTGGTCATCCTTCTTAGGGAGAGCGTGGGGTGTGCGCACGGGCGGGGAAGCTCCTGAATGTTTGAGGCAGGCATGCGAAGGAAGCTATAACCTCCCTGCTCTGCTCCCTCGAGCGTCCTCTAGTGATGCCGGAAGATTATGTAATTCCAGCCACAGATCACTAAACAGTGCTCTGGAGCAGAGCAGGGATATGATTGAAGCCTCACTGGACCCCAAGGTAAATCAAACCACTCCAGCTAGGGATGTTGAGTAGTCACCTTAATATGTGTTATTGAAGTGACAGTGAATGTGAGTGTGCGTCAGTGAGCGAGTGTGTGTGCGTGTCAGTGAGTGTGTGTTTAGGTGAACGGTCCCCTTGCAATCACATGGGTAATAGGTTTTTACTCACCATCCCCCCCAATGCTGTGCAGGTCTCGCCGCTGCTGGCCCTGCCTCCATGACTGCAATCATCAATCTTGATGAGCTCAGCCAATCCAATGCTTTCCCACAGGAAAGCATTGAGAGGCTATTGTGCATGTGTGGCAAAACGCCACTCTGCGCCAATCTGCCTCTCCTCAGCGATGTATTGAATGAATGCATCTCTATGGGGAACATTCAGTATCTCCATGTATAGCGTGGAGATACTAAACACAGGTGCTGCACTGACCCAGAATGCACTCTAGAGGCCATCTTAGTGACTCACTAGAAGTGCTACTAGGCAACAATGTAAATATTGGTGTTTACTTTGAAAAGTGTGGAGAGACAGGTTATACACACGGGAACAACTACATTAGGCTGTAGTGGTTCTGGTGACTATAGTGTCCCTTTAAGAATTGTATTTTTGGCATTGAAAAACCTGGCTCCTAACTTTTTGCTGGCTCCTAGATTCGAAGCAAATTTGTCAAGCCCTGCCCTAATCTAAGAAATGTTTACATTTATTATTATTGTTTTTTTTTTTTATAGAAACAAAAGCGTTACCTACAACTAGTTCTATGTTCCAAATTCATACAAAAATCATTGTTACTGCTAATGATAGTAGCAGTAACAATGACCATATATATAACTATTTCACATTTGCCTAGTAAAAGTATTTTTGCTGATTGCAAAACTAATATTTCTCATATGGATATGTTCCATGTTTCAGAATAAAACTCCTATTTTTTTATAACGGAATTCCCCGCTCTTTATAAATATTTAATGGTAAAAAACGTATGCAAACAAAGTGGTTTTACAGTGGACACCTGCAGAGGGGGATGTGATTTGTGTCACTGTTTTCGGTCATTTGGAGAGTCAAAACTAGTCTTCTGAAATTTTAACCATTCATAATGCCACTGCCTTGCTCAGCTGAGCATGAGACAGGCTGCTGTGACATCACATACATTGGACACTCATAAGCATAAAAATGTAGCCGGTGTTCTACCATCCTGCTACTCCTCCACAGCAAGGTCCTGAAAGGTAAGTAAAACTAGTTTTACACTTTCATTATAGTTAGTGCATTCACTAAGCTTAGGCACACAGGACATTTAGGGTTAATGTTAGGGTTCAAATTAGGGTTAGGATTAGGGACTTGTTCATATTTAGTGATAATTCACATTAGGGTATTATCACTAAATAGTGATTTCTCACACTTTATTTTAACCCTTACCCCAAGGGTTAGGGTAAGAATAGAGTGTGAGAGAGGTTAGAAGCACTTACCTAACCCTAATTTGAACCCTCACTTAACCCTAAATGTCCCATGTACCTAAGCTTAGTGAATGCACTAACTATAATGAAAGTGTAAAACTAGTTTTACTTACCTTCCAGGACCTTGCTGTGGAGGAGTAACAGGAGTGCTAGCACACATGCACAGGATCCAGCTGATTACCCTTACCGGAAGTGACGGGGGTATAGCAATCTGACGGAGTATAGCTGAATGATAGAACACCGGCTGTCTTAGGAGATAAACCCCCTAAACCACTATTCTGTTGCTAGTGGTCTTACCTCATTACCCGGCCTAAAACAAGAATGGTTTGTTACTATTGCATTAAATACTATGTATGATGCTCTTCCTTTCCCATTATGAATTAACTCCTAAAAGGATAATGTGTTTTCACTAGGACCACGTTACGTTTATTGATCACAAAGATTAATTTATTGCTAATGCATGGAGGCATTATTAGATAATCCTAATGAAAAGGGGCCACTTGACATACTAATCCGTTTTAATCACTATTTGCTGGCTACTACAGAGCTTGGCTTTAATGCTTGGACCATAAATAATACAACTGTAACAAACAGTGCACACAGGAAGGCATCAATTGAATTCACACAAAAAATAAAAAAAAAGTCATCAGTGTCAATAATTTTGTGTCAAATTCTTGGTGCACCCTAACCGTCATTTTTGAAAATACACAATTTATTTTTTAGCACATATCAGATTTATTAATCAATCCACCACTTTTTCTAATAGAAGGATGCTGTGTTTCACTTTTCTCTTTTTTCAGAATTTGTAATTTTGATGGCTTCAGATAAATATCCCTACTGTTTATATTTTTATTTAACACATTCATAGACAGCAGCATGCTTTTGGAAGTTGCACAAGATTACCAATGTGATAAGAGTTATCCTACCATCAGCTCAGCTTAACAGTTATACAGTGAGGGAAAAAAGTATTTGATCCCCTGCTGATTTTTAAAGTTTGTCCACTGACTGAAGAAATGGTCAGTCTATAATTTTAATGGTAGCTGTATTTTAACAGTGAGAGACAGAACAACAACAAAAAACCCCAGAAAAACGCATGTCAAAAAAAGTTATAATTTTCTTTGCATGTCAATGACTGAAATAAGTATTTGATCCCCCATTGATCAGCAAGATTTCTGGCTCCCAGGTGTCTTTTATACAGCTAACGAGCTGAGATCTCTGAAAGGGAGTGCTCCTAATCTCAGCACATTACCTGTAAAAGACATCTGTCCACAGAAGCAATCAATCAGAATCCAAACTCTCCACCATGGCCAAGACCAAAGAGCTGTCCAAGGATGTCAGGGACAAGATTGTAGACCTACACAAGGCTGGAATGGGCTACAAGACCATCGCTGAGCAGCTTGGTGAGAAGGTGACAACAGTTAGTGCAATTATTTGCAAATGGAAGAAACACAAAATAACTGTCAGTCTCCTTCGGTCTAGTACTCCATGCAAGATCTCATCTTGTGGAGTTTCAATGATCATGAGAACAGTGAGGAATAAGCCCAGAACGACACAGGAGGATCTTGTTAATGATATCAAGGCAGCTGGGACCATAGTCAGCAAGAAAACAATTGGTAACACACTACACCGTGAAGGACTGAAATCCTGCAGAGCCTGCAATGTCTCCCTGCTCATGTACAGGCCCCTCTGAAGTTTAACAGTGAACATCTGAATGATTTAGAGGAGAACTGGGTGAAAGTGTTGTGGTCAGATGAGACCAAAATCAAGCTCTTTGTCATCAACTGTTTGGAGGATGAGGAATGCTGCCTACGATCCCAAGAACATCATCCCCACCACCAAACATGGAGGTGAAAACATTGTGCTTTGGGGGTGTTTTTCTGCTAAGGTGACAGGACAACTGCACTGCATCAAAAGGGACAATGGACGAGGGCATGTACCATCAAATCTTGGGTGAGAACCTCCTTCCCTCAGCCAGGGCATTGAAAATGGGTCATGAATGGGTATTCTAGTATGACAATGACCCAAAACACACAGCTAGGGCAACAAATGAGTGGCTCGAGAAGAAGCACATCAAGGTCCTGCAGTGGCCAAGCCAGCCTCCAGACCTTAATCCCATAGAAAATCTGTGGAGGGAGCTGAAGGTTCGAGTTGCCAAATTTCAGCCTCGAAACCCTAATAACTTGGGGAGGATCTGCGAAGAGGAATGTGATAAAATCCCTCCTGAGATGTGTGCAAACCTGGTGTCCAACTACAAGAAATGTCTGACTTCTGTGATTGCCAACAAGCGTTTTGCCACAAATTACTTAATTGAAGAGATCAAATACTTATTTCACTAATTGACATGCATTTTTCTGGATTTGTTTTATTGTTATTCTGTCTCTCACTGTTAAAATACACCTACCATTAACATTATAGACTGATTATTTATTTGTCAGTGAGCAAACGTTCAAAATCAGCAGGGGATCAAATATTTTTTTCCCCCTCACTGTAACAGGCTTACTCTATTACACGTCACATTGAGGAGACAATTAAGTTGAATGTATTGCAGCTTTTCAGTTGCCATTACAGTTCGGTATTTCTTCAATACTGCATATTGGTTTCAAAATTCATGGTTTCAGTCCAGGGGTCTATTTGCTCACACCATGTGAGTTGGAAACTAAGTGGCTTTGGATTTACATGATAGATCCATTTCTATTTTACTTATTTGGGTTTTAACTACTACAGTTACTCAATCATTTTGTAAAGTATCTGTACATCCCAGACAATCCTGGCCCTCTTATTGTTTTCAATGGGAATACTGTTCATATTCCATAAATTGCAAAGCAATAAAAGTGTCTAGAACACGTGGTTCAGTTGTTAGCGTTCATGACTATTATTATAGCTTATTTTAATATTATGGGGAATGTCACCATTCACTTGTTTCACGGATAACTTGATTGGCACCTGTTGCTTAGCCCTACAATAAACCGTTACAAGACTCTAAAAGCAAGGATACGTGAAAAATGGACAGCTGTATAGGTTTTCGCATTCTTATACCGCTTCCTTTTGGTAGTGGAGGAAAGAGGGTGGAACTTAAATGGACACTATAGTCACCAAAGCAAGTTTAGCTTAATGAAGCAGTTTTGGTGTATGGAACATGCCCCTGCAGCCTCAATGCTCAATTCAAAGTTAAATCACTTTGTTTATGAACCCTAGTCACACCTCCCTGCATGTGACTTACACAACCTTCCTAAACACTTCCTGTAAAGTCATCTAAAGTTTATTCTTTCTTTATTGCAAGTTCTGTTTAATTTAGATTTTCTTATCCCCTGCAAGTGCCTCTTGTATGTGATTAAAGTTCAATTTAGAGATTGAGATACAATTGTTTAACCCCTTAAGGACACGACCGAAATATTCCGTCAGGATTCCATTTTATTCCAGAAGTTGTGTCATTAAGTGTTAAGGTAAATTACATCTGTTTGAAAGTGAAACCATTTTTTTTCATGCAGGCTGTCAGTCAATCATAGCCAGGGGAGGTGTGGCTAGGGCTGCCTAAACAGAAAAAAAAAGTGATTTAACTCCTAAATGGCAGTTAATTGAGCAGTAAAACCTCAGAGGCGTGATCTATACACTAAAACTGCTTCATTAAGCTAAAGTTGTTTAGATGCCTATAGTGTAGATGTTTTGGCTTTTTTTTTTTTTCTAAAGTGCATCTGGTTTTTATGCAAAAATTGTAAATGCTATCTAAATATAAAGACATCTATGCAAAGATGATATAAATACATATCTGCTTTTATAAGTGGTCATCTTGGTAGGAATTTGGACGTGCAGCATTTCAACTCCCTCCCCAGCACTCTGCATTGACAGTATTTTTGTAAATGTATTTATTTATTTTAAATTCCCACCCACCCCTACCAAGCTCAGAGTGCGCTCAAGCATTCTGAGATGCTAAAATGGTCCAACCAAAAACTTATTTATTAGAAGTATTTGATCATACCTTGAATGGGCAGTTGTGGCATTGAGGGTGGCGTAGAATCCAGCGCAGGATTCCAGTTAAGTTTGCTTTTTATTTGCTGCATTATAAGGGGGAGGGGGACGACTAGTTCAAGTTAAATGTTTTTTCTTTCTTGTGGTTTTTCTTTCCTTATGCCTCTTGTATCTGCTCTAAAAACTAGAGCACACACAAAAAAAAATCCAAAAAACATTTCAGGCACAGAGAGCGATATATAGAAGCAGATAAGATGTAGTTTATTTTTTGATGACAGACGTTTTAATAAAGCCCAGTAGGGCATTGCAAATGTAATAAATGTTAAGGAGTTGCTCAACATTTATTACGGACCATAAACAGACATGGATCAGCATGAAAATGTAAGGTAATCTTTTATCAGCTTTTTATGTGCACTTAAAGGAACACTCTAGGCACTTTAACAACTTCATCTTATTGAAGTTGTTATAGTGCCTTCAGTGCTAACCACCCTGCCCTACCATGGCTTGTAAATCAGACTATGCCCTAAGGAACCAAATCAAATTGCAAGCTTTGTGGGCTGCATTCCAAAGTGGCTTGCAATAACTGCCTCAAATGTCCAGCAGCAAATTGTGTAGAACATTTAGTTTCAACTCCTAAATAAAAAAAAAAAATAAAGTCAACTTTGAAAGAATGCAATTCAGTCAGTAATGTCTTACCTAAGGATTGGTAGAGCTCAGTCATTTTGGGGTGATCCCAGCAGGTGGTCTGTGTATCATGGCTACAAAAAAAAATTAAAAAAAATTGTGAACACCATTATATCATGTATTTGTCGTATTATTGGATACTAAGTTAATACTGGAAAAAAAACAAAAAACTGAAAAATGCAACAAAAATGCTATAGCCGAGAAACGAAATGGCTTTTTTTTTTTTTATTCTTAAATTAGGGACTCTGTTCAATGTGCATAACAGCTACAAAATTGATTCAGGATGAACAACCGTGTCCTTTAAATATCTCCTACTCCTTTTTTAGTACATAGGGCAAATTCATAAGACTATAAATAAAAACTATCATTTAGTTTTAAAATGACACTTAAATTCACAATCAAAAGAAGATTATAAAGTGACTAATCTATTTGCTGGGTTTAAGTCATTAAATTATTTTCATTCACTGGCAAAGATTTAATAGAAATTACAAAATATTACTGTTAGCCATTTCTGAATGACAGGGGGTGGGAAACAAAAAAATACAATATACATCTTACATGTAAAAAGAAAGAAAGAAAGAAAGAAAGAAAAAAAACAAACAAACAAACAAAAACACCCACAAAATCAAATGCTAACATTTAATTGAAAATATTTTTCAGCTTTTTTTTTTAATCTGTGCTTTTTACCTAATTGTGCAATTGTCACAAATACAAAAAATAATTAATAAATTTTAATTAAAAAAATAAAAATAAAAAAACACCAACACCTCCTGAGCATATTGCCCATTTGGAGATAATAATGTAAACATTGCACTTTTGCATTATCTCTACAAATTCATTAGACTTTGAATGGCAATGATGGGCTGGGCCAGCTGGACAAACCCACCCCTAGTTTATCACAGCTATTTAAGCTTGGATGGATCTGTAGAAGTGAAGTGTAATTTCACAGTATCAGAGTTGCCGGGCTATAGGTGCTGGGGAAAACCAATGCTAAAATTTGGCAACCCCCACACCCCCAACAAAAAATATCCAGGAATCAGAGCCCACAGATTTATAGCACCATAACAATTATAAAGAGCTGCAGTGGGTTTGGTACGAATTGTGGCGCTATAAAAAAAAAAAAAAATTAAAATGATTATAATAAGTACTTTATTGACTTAATCATTTATAAGCATGCATATGGAATGTCATCATAGTGTTAACTAATAATAATGCAAGATAGGAACACTCCAAACACCATAATCACTACAGCTTACAGTAGCTCATATGGTAACCGAAAACCCATAGAATGTACCTTTAAAAATTCTAATATTTTCCATATTTGAAATTTTCTAGTATCCATACACCCACCCTAATCACAAACATCAACTGGAGAAAGATCACGTTCCCTACTGATCCTTCCAAGTTCGTGTAGGATGTGAGTAGACACTGCCTCAGATGACTTGCACGGAGAGCATATTTTTGTTATAAAAAAAAAATATATAAATAAAAAAAAAAACCTAGACCTATATAAATATAAAAAGCACAAGGAATTTTCAGCCAATATTACAAGCACATTGGTAGCAAGTCAAAACTTGCAGTGCATCAAAGAACAAACCAGTTGACATAAAATAACAAGAAATGTCTTTCAAATAAGTAACCTGGCAATGCAAAAAGCAATCTCTCTGCAGATTTCAATAGGCTGACATCTCTCACCAGGGAATACAGAATATAAAAATAGACTTAAGACACAAGAGGTGATATGAGTTGAGCAAAATGAAGGTATTCACACTCATTATGGGGTCAGCAGCGGAAGATCCAACATGGCCACTCACAGCTACCTTGACTTTTGACATCTTTAGATATCTACCACTTGTTCCCTAGCCAGCCTGCCACAGTCACCAAAAGACATGTACTGAGAATCTCTCTTTTGTTTATGTACAATGGGGGACCAGAATTAGGCCTTATGTACCAAAAGTATATAAAAGAAAGGTCTCTGTCTGCCGCTGCCAATTGGTTGGTAAACATGCTGATGTTGTCAGTCAATTATTTTCCAGTCTTATTAGGTGTGGTCGTTTTCAGCCAGAAATAAATATATATATATATATCTGCAAGAGTGCACAAAGGACACTTTTACACTGTTCAGGTAATTTCAGGCAACATCCTACTTAAAATTTTAAACTAACCCACCACAGCAGTATCACTACATGGAGACAGAATTATTTTTTCTGTCCATTCTACAATTTGTTGCCTAACAAGAAGATACTCATGATAATATATGATTTAGAACACGCACAGCATAAAATGTACCATCTGATAAAAAAAATAACACCGATGATTTTAGTAAATAAGCATAGGTATCATTGAATAATTTTTTTAAAAAGAACAGGTTGTGGCTCGAAAAGTTATCAAATATGGTAGGTACCAGGAAGTCACAGTTCCAGAAATGTTACTAATGTTAAACTGTAGGCACCATAATCACTGCAGTTGTCATCAATAATATCACTTCTGCCTGTCTTTGGGTGGAATTCATTATCTGAGAGCATCAGCAACAGTCCTCCTTATGCATCTGATATATCAATTTCGTCACTATTTGTATGAAATATATTGGCTGAGAGTTGACAGCTGACACACTCTGCCAATGATTCTATCCAAAGAACGGTGGAACGGATGCCACTAACGTGAAAGTAGGGTCTTGGGTAAATGTCAGATTATTTGAAACTGTTTTGACTCTTACCCAGAGGACAGTGCCAAGTGTGTCTTTACACCATATCCACTACAGCCCATTACAGTGGTTATGGTACTTAAACTACCCCTTTAAAATATTTGAGCATTTTACGCAGATATCCAAGTAACTCTTCAAGGCTTCTCCAAAAAAGCAATTTGCTGCTAAATTCTACAAATGCTCAACAACTCATGCACTAAGGCTACTTTTAAACTTTATATCGCATTCTATAAATGCTTGATAATCTATTACCATCAGAGATATCTAATGATAAACGACTTTTCCTACTTTTGCAATCAGAATCATTGTAAAGGCAAAAAATAAATTATATATATATATATATATATATATGAACGATGAGTGATCAGAAAGAAATTGGATATACTTGGTAGAATATATATTACACAAGAGATGAGAAGATATTTTATTAAAACTTCAGTTTATTTCTCTGAAGAAGCCAATTATTTTGAAATGTTTTTGGTAGTTTTTTTTCCTGTCCAAGTATAGAAATGTATTGTGCGCATGAGGCTATGTTCTAGGTTTAATACAGTTATTAGTTTTGAAGAATGTATCCCAAAAAGACTCAAGAAGAAAAACTACATAAGATCACTAATATTTCTACTGAGAATCAGAAAATGCTTAGTTACTAAGCATGCCAAGAGTACTTTAACAACTTAAAGGGAAACTCTAAGTTACAAAATGCATGTTTTTAATGCATATCTTTAAAAGGTCACTATAGTCACCAGAACAACTGCAGCTTATCATATTTGCTCTCGTGAGTATAATCATTCCCTTAAGGCTTTTTGCAGTTAACACTGTCTTTTCAGAGAAAAGGCAGTGTTTACATTACAGCCTAGTGATAATTTCACTTGCCACTCCTCAGATGGCTACTAGATGTTCTTCCTGGGGCAGTGCTGCCATTCAGTGTATCCACTCTCTGCATGCAGACACTGAGCTTTCCTTATAGGCCGTGTTTGACTTGTGCTAGCTCTGCCCCTGATTTGCCTCCTTGATAGTCTCAGCCAATCCTATGGGGAAGAATTGTGATTGGCTCACAGAATTACTTCTGATGATGTCAGCAGAAGCAGGCAGTTTATAGGCAGAGGCAGCAGCTGCATACTTGAATACAAGTAAGATTTTACTATATTTAGAGGGCAAGGAGGCTAGAATGTGTTTTTTAACATTATAGGGTCAGGAATACATTTGTGTTCCTGACCCTATAGTGCTCCTTTAAAGGACCACTCTAGGCACCCAGACCACTTCAGCTTAATGAAGTGGCCTGGCTGCCAGGTCCAGCTAGGGTTAACTGCTATGTAGAGAAACTGCTATGTTTATAAATGGGTTAATCCTGCCCTCAAATCCTCTAGTGGCTCATCTCTTGCCGCGCGTGCGCATTCAGCCGAATGGGAGGAGAAGAGGAGTTTCGGAGGAGGAGAGCTCCCCGCCCAGTGCTGGAGAAAGGTAAGTTTTAACCCCTTTCCTCTCCCCAGAGCCGGGCGGGAGGGGGACCCTGAGGGTGGGGGCACCCTCAGGGCACTATAGTGCCAGGAAAACGAGTATGTTTTCCTGGCACTATAGTGGTCCTTTAAGGCATTAAAAATATGATGTACAAATAATTGGTTTTGTTTCTTCTGTAAACAGCGGTGCGGAATTTGCTGGCACTATATAAATAATAATAATAATAATAATAATAATAATAATAATAATAAACCACTATTAGTGTACCTCCCACATGCTCTGCTAACTAAAATACCATCATGACTTAGATTTAAAGGGGCACTCTAATGGAAACCGTAAACCACTTTCAAAATGTTTGACAGCCATGTTTGTCCTACCTCTTCAGATACAGCGAAAATGGATCTTTAGATTCATAAATTCTGTCTGTATTTGTATAGAATTTATTAGCTGTAAGCATTAGCCAATGTTCTCAACCAATTAATTCCATCCAAAGATGGTAGAACTGATGAACCTGTATGAAGACATCCTTTACCTTAATGAGGAATAAAAAGGAGAGACATTCAAGATAGGCAAGATTGAATAAAAGTGCTGCATTTGCCGTGACGTTATTCTTGATTGTATCCAAGCTGATGAATGACTAACCCACAGTGCACCACTAGTGGCCCATTTCTATGCCTAGTCATAGGCTCATCTATGTACATGTTCAATACTAGGCAACACCCCTCCATACCAGTCTACAAAAGAAATAAAACATTTTTTTAATGTAACAATAGTTTCCAACTCAAACCTAAAGTCACAGTCAATGTTTTAATAATACGGAAACAACTAGGACCATCAGCATTCCATGAGGACTGGGATTGGAAACATTGTACAAGAGTGTCCCAAACTTAATGTTTTAAGATTTATCACTTTAGAGATTATGCATTCACCTAATCCTGGTGAATTTTTTTGTTTTGTTTTCTAAATTTAAGGAGAGGGAATTAGGCACAACATGACTGCAAGCACATTCATCAGTTATAAAGTACCATAATCTCCAGGTTTAAACAGTCTTCCTGAGAAAGGTTCCTATTGGTTTTAAAGTGATTCAGGGGAAACTCTCAACTATCAAACCAACGTCACATTCTACCCTGTCGAGAATCTATGGAATCTGTCAAAGAACTAAACCTATTTAGTATTAAGGCTGCATGTTTAAAGTAATGAAATTACCTTAACTGCGGTGAAACTATAATCACTATAGTAATCAGCTATCATCCCAAAAGAAAAGACAATTGCTTGCCTTGCAGCACATAACTGGAGTTGCAGTTCAACAAGAACTAGGAAACTGATCAGTGGTAAATTCCATTACTATAAACCTGTAGTTCTGTTTAATTCTGCCAGCTCTACTAAATCTACTTCTTAATCCATCCATGTAATAAAAGAGGAACACCAAATCATATTTTCAAGTGACTCCTCACCCAGTTTTCTACGGAATATACAAGTGAAGAGGGCAGGTTGTATATAAATTACAAACTTGCAGTTTATGTTTATCCCTTAAAATACGACTGCACATAGGATTCCACTCACTTCCAGAACACACTTAAATATATTGATGTAAACAAACAGCTAGAAGATAAAGCACGTTTTGTAGATGACTACATTTTTAATCTAATACAAAATCCTTGCCATTCAATTTAAAAGAGCTTATTGTATTAGCTTGTTTTGCATGGCCAATACCTTCTGTATTAACTGCTTGCAGTAAGGACTGGTGAGCAATTTAGAACATTTTTTTTTTTTTTTTTTAAGTCATGTGCTAGTAAGAAATCATTTTACATAACTTGGTCTGCATTTGCATGCCAATTCGTTCTAGTACGTACCGATTTTAATATTTCAAATGAAACCCTCCCTTATATGTGTTTACAAGCCTCAATTTAGTTTGCATTTACTGCCTGAATAATCAAACAACCTACCACAACCCTTTATTCATATTTGTCTATTTACGCAGAGGTACCAGCGCCATTGCATTTTTTTTTTTAAATATTGCTTTATAAGCTTTTAGCAGGATTAATGAGAATGGGACCCTACTTTTTTGCACAGAGGTCAATCCACAGGTTATTAACGTGTCAGGTTTAACAGCATTTAATTACCTTTATTGTATTTTCCAATTAAATCTTCATTAAATGTGGATCAACAGAGGGTTATTAAAAATAAAATCATTTTTTGTTTGGTAGCTTTGTTTATATTAGTCCAATTGCATGTATAAAGAACATAAGCCTTGATACAATATTTTGGATAGGCTTCTTAAATGATGACAATTAGAAAAATGTTTCAAATGATTTAAATAAATTACTCACCATTAAAGTGTATGGGAAGTTTGTTAGTAAAACTTTTCAAAAGGATTTATCTAACAGATTGTAGTCATTTGAAAAGCTTATCCAAAAATATAAAAATTGAGGTCACAGTTACATGGACATACTTGAAAACGAGATAAATCTCAATGTATCTTTCCTGGTAAAATATTTTATAAATAAATAAATGGACAGACAAACTGATTACGGATTACACAAAAGAGGAAACCATTTTTTTTTTTTTTTATTATTCAACGTTCTAATATAATGCACATTGACACATCAAAATGAAACATAATACAGCAAAGTGAATATAAAATAACTATATCTATTATTTTAGAAATAACGGTTTGAGATTACCTAATTACTTAAACATCTTATCAAGCCCAAATATGAACATTTACAGATACAGGAAAATACGGTTTAGGTGAAAAAGAGAGTCTCCTGCGCAATAGTTAGTCAGCTTTACAAATGGTCCATAGTTTACATTACAGGTTTATTTGATAGTGAGTAATACGGATACGTTTAACAAAGAATTATGCTGTACTTTGAAAAACTCCATAGAATGTTTCGATCCAATGTTTACAGGGAGATATGTAAGCGACGCATTGGTGAGTTCAGGGGATATAACATGCAACCAGCAAAATCCAGAGCAAAAATTCTGTTTGAAAAGTTTGAAAAGTAGCTATTTAGACCTAGAGGTCATTTGTAAAGGTTATTTTTGCTGAATTAACACCCAGGTGCTTAAGTCCTGTTGCTTGTTTTTTCAAAAG
This sequence comes from Pelobates cultripes, assembly GCA_933207985.1. NCBI lineage: Eukaryota > Metazoa > Chordata > Amphibia > Anura > Pelobatidae > Pelobates > Pelobates cultripes. Next base: position 254,377,359 of record OW240912.1, on the reverse strand, counting down.
AACTTCACGTAATACATTAAGACGGTATTATTATTATTACCATTTATATAGCGCCAACAGATTCCGTAGCGCTTTACAATGTTGTGAGAGGGAGAATGGGTATGGTTTATTCACTAAACATCAAATTGGAGTGTGCTGTAAACCAAACTGCAATTCTAGGCAAAAAAATCTACAGCTCAGCTATTGTCACAATCTGCATAATTTAGCCTTGACGTTACACTAAAATTCAGTGTTGAGTGAATAAACCCCCGTAGCCACACTTTAAAGTAACGATTTATTATTTTTACAGTTTATCTACAAATATATATTTTTACAGTTTAAATAATGTGGTTCTCAAAATAATCATTTTTTAAGCATGTTACACTAAAGCAATAAAATAGAAAGTGCAACAGATTAACATTATTTTATTCTTCTTAGAGATTTTCATAACTGCATGCTTTTAACGAAATTGCTAACAATTTTAGACACATCTGTATATTCAATTTTCATTAATTTGAAGTAATGGATTACCTTATTTTGAGACCTACATCTCAGTAATCCATATTTCCAGTGTTTTTGAAAACTTTTCAACTCTAGCGCTTTCATACTTTAACCACAATTTAAATTTAATAAGCTATGGTTATGCTTGCCAACACTGGTTCTAAAAGTGTAAAAAATAAAAAAAATAAAAAATAAAATAAAGTTAACCAAGCTACTATAATATCCTACAAGGAAAAAAAATAAAATAAAAAAAAATATAAAATAAAAAAAAAACATAAAAGATTCCAAAGTCCAAGTGTTGCAAATTCCAGAGCACGTCCCTTGGCAAACTGCCTGCTATGCTAATTGACAGAAGAGTTTAGACTGTCTAAAATGATTCTATGTGGACTTAACTGAGACTCACAAACTTAAGTCACATAAAACACAATCACACATGTTCCATGCAGGTTGCATCTGAGATGGCAAAAGAAATAAGCCACTTTGGCTGCTACCAGTATTCTAAGAGTCTGGTGGCTGATAACAGAGGGCAGATTTTCGCTAGTACTTTATATGCAGAACACAAGAAGGCTGCAGCTATTTCACTCCTGATTTGAAGAGTACTGCTGTTTCCCACTGCACACTTTGAGATCAGAAAGTTATCATTAATTCCAAACACAATCTTGCAGCTTAAGAAAAGGTTAGACTCCAGTGAGAATTCCCTTCTTAAGCCTCTCTGCCATTTTCAAAGGCCATTTAATTGTTAGCTTTGGGACTGGAAGGTGTGTTAGACTGGGATTGGTAGGGGAGGTATGTGAACCCTATAAAATGAAATGCCAGCACAGCATATTTTTGCAGTGCAATACTTAAACACCTTTATTAGAATTTAAAAGGAAGTGGGCAGTAATAGTGATTTGGACAAAGTGAAAAGAAAAAAAAAAAATGTTTGATCTGAGCTCAAACTGTGAAGGATTATTCCTATTCTTACAGTCGTTTATAAAGATGATGTGCCTAAATGGATTAAATATCTAGAATTTTTTTTTTTTTTTTTTTAAAGCCCAGTAAGCATGTCAACATTCTCCAAAGAATACGACTGACTAACCAAGTATAGCACAAGGAAAGACAAAGAGGAAGAAAGGCATGGGGGGCTGCAATCATCATAAGTTGAAATAAAAGTGTGAAATTGTTACATATGACACATGAAATAGGATGAAAAATCCTACACTGGCAGAATGTGCAGTCTCACATCTTCAAAAATCAAATGGGAATCTGAGTGTCTGACAAACTACACAGTTTGAATCATGGTGGGAAGCATTTTCTGTATTAAGATATAACATGCACTTAAACAAAGTTAGGGACATAGAGCAGTGGATTGTTTAAATCTAATATATATATTTTATAGGGACATTTTAAAAAGGGAGTTTAACATTTCAAGAAAAAAAACTGCGAGATCAAAACGTGGCTGTGATTATAGCTGCAATAAAACAGATTTCAAAAGAATCCTGCTGTTTATAGTAGAAGGTAATTTCGGCACTGGATGCCATTGTGTCACCATGATGAAGGAATGCATTCTTTCACAAAAAGGAAAAAAAGACTGCTGATTCCCAGCATATTGTTTGTTAACGAACCCAACACAAAATCTACATCTTTCCAAGTAATCTTGAAAAGTAAAAATATGGCACCCACATTGTTATATGCATTTACAAGGAGCATTCCATGTACAGACATGTCCCCAAACGCGCAGGCAAAAACTGCATTTTAAAACCATAAATTTGGAAGCATAACAGTGTCTCATGAACGTGCAAAATCACACCTGTGCATTTATGGCAAGTGTATTGGTCATAAAGCTTACTCTACTTCACGAAGTTGGACATATTTTCCTTCCCACTTGGGGAATATTGTATTTAGCAGGTTATAAAAACAGTTTAACTTCTGGCGTTTTCTCTAATAAAATTGGTTAACAATTTACAAAGAGTCTTCGTGTAGGTATACACAAGGCTGTACACCTGCCACATTCTCTTTCTTCCACTACAAAAGGAAATTATTCTAGCCTTCCAATTTATATATGAGAACAATCAGGTTCCCTGTAGAATTCTGGAACAGTAAACTCCACTATGCTCAAAATAAATTTGCCTGAACTAGTAAGAAAATCCAGAGACTTTACTGTCCCACAAAGATGACCTAGTTTTCAAGCCTCAATTTAGTTTGCATTTACTGGCTGAATAATCAAACAACCTACCACAACCCTTTATTCATATTTGTCTATTTACGCAGAGGTACAACAGCCATTGCATTTTAAAAAGATCCTTCGTTAATTTATCATATTCCATGTCAGTTCAAATCACCATAGTGACAACCAGCAAGCAATGCACATTTCACAGAAGGCAGGTATCCGGAGATCAGCAATACATAATAATAATAATAATAATTGGTGCTTTGTGTGATTTAAGTGTGATTGTATATACACACACACACACATCTGGTGCATACGAAATGCAATCATTTGCCCTAAATCCTAGGATCAGGCTGATCTTAGTAGAACTTTTGTTTTTAATGCAGATGGCTCTGCAAAATCAGAAAACCAATAAAAGGGGCTTAAATAAATATTGAGATTGTGAAGCATTGTGTAAAATGAGCAATAGCACAGCACAAAGGTCAGGTATGTGCTAGAAATAAATATTATCTTGTTAAACACTTTTTTTTACGCGGTTCTTTGAGAGGTACGAGGTAATGATTAGTCCTCAGCTATTCCATCTTACTAGGGAGGGCACTACAGCTGATATAGGTACATGCATCTATTCGGTTTTCAAAGTTTATATGCCCTGTGCTCCCCTTCACTGCAGGGATTTTAGAAATTAGGATCAAGCTATTCCAAGACCAATTACTTGGTGACAAAGTCAAGACAACACAAGACAAAACCGATCTTATTTCCATAACCGCAACTTGGCGATATGGTCAGTATGAACACCATTTTCAGTAAAAAAGGTCCCTACTAAACATAATGCCAAACAAATGACATACCACGCTGTGTCATTTAATTTAAGCCAATAAAACAGGCAGTTGTGTGTCGCACTGGTGTGAAGTTACTTTATACAATATGTAATACATTCTGAAACGAGACAAGGGGGATAAAAAAAAACAAAAACAAAAAAAACGCTTTTTCCAACTTCCTAGTTGCAGTTTAGCCTTAACATTTCTAATAATCCCATCATGTTTTGCTTGACAAGTAAGACATGCTTTTAATTTGTGCAGTAGTCTAAAGACACAGCGCTGTGTTATTCAAGTCCAACATTAATCTTGGATTCGGTATCCAGGTAGGAGTCCTAAGGCTATATTCTTTCAAAGGATATTTATGACTGTAGATGCTCTGTGTTGTCAAGTGATCCCCAGAGGCCGGCGGATGTAAAGTATTTCACAAAGAGTGAATTATTGGTATTATGATACATAGGGAATAAATTCCATCCACGTATAATAACGGAAGAAGATGTTTTACTGCGCTCTACCAACACATCAACAAATAGTCGCTTTCGCTGATTTTATAAAGAGCATGGCAGTTATTTGGTAACTGAAGAGTTAATATAAAGACAGAGCAAAGGTGGCTACAAAGTGGCTCCCCAGCAATTTTACAACCATAACTCCCATGATGCTCCGTATTTCAACAGTTTGGGGAGATACCTTTTGGGTACCTCTAAACTCAAGGATTTAATTTCTGCCGGTTACAATTTAAAAAACATGCATCAGACAGACTGTATATTTAAAACAAGAAACAATGTATATTTATGTTTTCGTAAAAAATAAAAATAAAAAAAAAAGGAAAAACTGGAATAAATAAAATCTGCTCTCTTTTTCACCTGTGTGAAATCTGAAGCGTTAAACTGCAGTATTTTGCTGAGCCAGCCCTCCTGATTCACTGACTTCACATGTCCCTACTGAAACATTTAACCGTGACACCGATATATTACAGTAAATAAAAAAATGTGTACAGCAGCTACTAAAATGCCACTGTGCATTCCCAAAAGAAATCAGGCAGAAAGTTGACCTTTTGATAAGTCTGAAAGGAGGTGAGGAGAGAGAGAGAGAGAGAGAGAGAGAGAGAGGGGGGAGAGGGAAGGGGGTGGGGGGTGAGTGAGAGCAAGTAAAGTGGAAATATCAGTTTATCAGTTTTCCTTATGCAGGCTCTTCCAGCAAGGTGCTTAATCACCTATTCTGCGCTTCCTTCCTGCTGATCACAATAGAACAGTGGGATTTTAAGATCATTAATACAGCTGTGCCCTGGATTCGGGAAGCCCTGGGAAAAAAGAAATTAGAACCCTCGCATGCTTTTAGATCGGATCCGATTCCACCTCTATAGTGCACTGCAACTCCCAGCACGCCAAGCCAAACGGAGATGAGCAGAGATCCTGGCTGTGCATGATAAGAGTCCACGGCAAAGGCTATCCCCGCTGAGCAGCATTGATTTGCACAAAGCACACACAGCTCGAGTTTCATCTGTTGATGTGTAGAGGAAGACAGGAATCCTGCTTCCCACTTCCTCCCAGTAACACTCCTTGATACAATGTAACAAACACACACACACACACACACACACACACACACACACACACTAATCACTGGCACACAGTAACAGCCACAGCGTGCACTAACCTGCCAGCTCTCGCCAACCCCCGTACCCACAGCATGCCACGGCACGGACAAACTTTGCCAAGGATCATGCCAGCTGATCAGATACCACAGATAAAGCAAGGCATCAGGATCACTTACCCTTTCACCAGCTCCCTCATGGCTGGGGGAAGTGGAGGTGACCTGTGGCGGGTGGGTTTTGCTGTGATGGGAAGTGTTAAGTTCCTGGACTCAAGGCTGCCACTGAATGAAAGAAAGTCCAGCAGCAAGCAGGAGAATTGCACTGCGGTGATACTACCACTACAGGGCTAAGGAGAGCTGGGAGGAGGGAAGCCTGCAGGCTAGACAGGGTGGAGTTAATGGACACTGCTCCTCCTTTCTCCTCCACCCATTCAACCTGCTTGGCTTGGGGAAAGAACCCTTGCGAGATGTGGGACACAATGAAACTTTTCTATTGTCGTGAAGCTCCACTGAGATGCACACCAAAGGATTAGCAGCTTTAGGGAAACCTTGTTATTCAGCACCCCACCTATTAATGGGCGATGAGAGACCTGGGCTTTCAAAATGCTGTTTAAGCAGCACATTGTTTTTTCAACTTGTTTCATTATTAAACTGGTGCAGGAACACTATAATTTGACTAAGGATTTTTTCACATTCCAAATAATTAAAGGGGCACGCTTGGCATTAAAGAGACAATATTAAAACCAGAAACATATTTAACCTGTTGCTTCTGAAATTCCGTACTAGTAGCAAATTCTCATGAAAACAGAAAGGGGACTATACACTAGAGTTCAAAATGGCCATCTACTGAATGGGGCAAAACCATTTGGTTGTGTATAGGGGCAAAATCCAGACATTGTTCACAGTATTTATCAATGTCCAGAGTTTGCAGAGTTGGCTCTGAACAAGCCTGAATTTGGACTGGATTATAGCTGGACCAAAAACAGGCTAAAAATCTGGTCCCAAAATGTTCAAATTGGAGCCCAGATACTTAACCCCTTCAGGACGGAGTCAATAGTACATGTTCTGATCAAAACAAAACGTAAACAAAACCTGGAATTTGCGCTATATGTCTGTTCAACTGTAATTCACCTCTTTCATATTAAATGCACCCACACTTATTATATATAATTTTCTTCAGGAGAAACAGAGCTCTAATTTCTCATGAACTATTCATATATGAAACATAACTTTTTATGAATAAAATAAAAAAAACTGTGAGAAATTAAGATTTAAAAAAAATTTTTTTACTTCCTCCTGACATTTTAGCCATAAATGTCATGATACTGTTTGCTTTTACTGCAATAAAATGCACATATTTGTGTTTGTGACTAAGTGGCTACTAAAATTGACTGGACATACCCCACTTGCAATACCTTGGGTTGTCTAGTTTTGCAAATGGTATGCAATCATAGGGGTAAATGCCAATCCAGGGCTACCATACGGTCTCAAATGCAACATTACCAAACTGGCAAATTTCAATGTGAAAAAAATGAAATGCAAGCCTTATAGCTGACTCTTTAACTTTCCAAAACACCATAAAAACTGTACATGGGGGGTACTGTTATACTTGGGAGACTTCACTGAACACAAATATTAGTGTTTTAAAACAGTAAAACATATTACAACAGTAATATCATCAGTAAAAGTGTAGTTCGTGTGTGAAAAATGCAAAAAACTTCACTTTTACTGAAAATATCATTGTTGTAATGCAATTTATCATTTTGAAACACTAATATTTGTGTTCAGTGAAGTCTCCCGAGTAAAACAATACCCACCATGTTCAGGTTTTATGGTGTCTTGGAAAGTTACAGGGTTAAATATAGAGCTTGCAAATTAAATTCTCTGCACTTTCTGCTTGGGTTGTCAGGCATATCAATTAAATTTTAATTAATTAAATCAATAATTATGTTAAAAGATCACTTAAATATACACGTAGAATTTTAATATATATACATATATATGTATTTAAATTCTACGTGTATACTTGCGGTTATTTATATTTTATATATAGATAGATATATATATAGAATGTCATTCTAGTTGTTTTTTGTTACATATATATATATATATATTTATATATTAATAACAAAATACAGTTAGAATGAAATTACATATGTATATATAATTTATTTACAAGTTTTTAAAAATATTTTATTTATTTTATTATTGTATTTATTTATTCTTGTAATTATACGTGTATATATAAATATAAAATATATATATATGTATTATATATATAATATATCTTATATATATGTAACTTCATTCTACGTGTATTTTAATACTAATACATGTACTTATAGTAACATTAAAATACACTACGTATGATGTTACATACATATAAGTTGTATATATATTATATATATATATATATATATATATATATACACACATTTTATTTATTTTTTACTTTTTTTAATTATTTTTTTTTCACTCTTCCCACCAGCAGGGGGACTGTCTGACAGCCCAGACAGTCCCCCTGCGGGCAGATCCACAGCCAGCTATAGGGGGCCATGTGATTGCTCTTTGAGAGCGATCACATGGCCTGGGGAACTGATTTGCCGGGGGAGGGCTGCCTGGGCTGTCAGGCAGTCCTCCCGAAGAGGATCGCGGCGGAGGTTAGTAGCTGGATACTCCTGGGGGCTTAAGGCGTTACAGCGTTCTATGCTGTCGCAACGGCTTTAAGGCCCATTATAATGGGGACGGCATAGAACACTGTAACGGCGTTAAGGGATTTAAAGGAATATTATAATGTTTTGAAAACAAACCTGTATTCATAATGCTCCAGAGACCCTGTCCCTAGGTAAAAACACATCCCCCTGTTTTCCATAAAATGTAATTTTTTAAAAATGTACTCAGTTTTTTACAGCACAGGCTCCCTCTGCGCTTCACATTTCTACACCTCCAACAAAGCCATCAAGGAAGCATGTCCTCCGCAATGGCTTAATCCAATGCTCCTCTGTGAGTGGCATTGGGGACCAGATTTGGTCCCAGACCCTCCCACCTCCTGGACAGCTCACTAAGAATGCAGCTTCACAATGAATGTAAAATGGATGCTGTCCAGGAGGTGGGGGGGTCTGGAAGGGAGGGTCTGCTGCTGATTGGCTGGAATGTGTCTGCTGACTGTGAGGTACAGGGTCAAAGTTTACTCAATGATGACATAGGGGGCGGACCGAACAGCGCATATGTTCACCGTCCGCGGCGTACCGTTCAGCGAACCGTTCGGGACATCACTATTGAAATACCATTTCTAATTTACTACAATTTGATGATGAGTGAATAAATAGCACAACTACAGCCATAGGCTTGCAGTGGATATTTAGTTAGGGTATACATCCAGAAGTTGGTTTTTTTGCCCCCACCTCCCTTACTTTCCTTGGGCAGGGGTCCCACTGAGTCAATGTCCAGTCCCAGGAATTTGCGATGATGTGGCTGTAGTATCTGATTGAAGTATTGTGTATGTATGTTTGAAGGTTTTGGATACCCTATCTCTGCTTTCATTTGATATAAAAAAAAAAGTTTCATACTGTCCTCCATGTTTTGGGCAGAAGGGGTGGTCTAGTGGGTGAACCATATGGTCTGCAAATCCAGTAGTCTACAATTTTGCTTTTCCTTCATCTCAGTCTGCTCTTCCTATCTCTGTTGTGTCCACCAAAGATTTGTGAATGTTGCTCTTCTAAGATATATTTTTCCACCCAATCTCTTTCTCAATTTCAGATAAATACCTAGCCTTATTAAAATGATCTCTAATTATGTCATCTCAGTCATCTGGTATCTTATATACCCAGGGCCGGATTAACATAGGGGCTGACGGAGCTACAGCTCCAGGCCCAGGCCCAGGCCCATGGAATAGGCCCATTGATTTAAAAAAAAAAATGTAAAAAAAATTTTTTTTTTACATTTTTTTTTTTACATTTTTTTTTTCCACACACTACTCTTAGGCATTTCACCTGGCTTTTATTTTATTGGCACAGCCAGTATTTGAGGCTGCATGGCTAGTGCCAATATTGTAGTGATACTGGCAATACAAATGCTGGTATTTTTCTCAGTTTAAACAAGAGATTACTATGCAATACCAGCACTGGCCAGTAGGGGTCACTGTATGTGGAGACAGGCAGGGATAGGAAGTTCCAGCATATCCCTCCCTGCCTATCTATACTCACTGATCTGCAGGGGTGCAGCTACAGAGAGTCCAGACAGCAACTTCCACCCTGCAGAGACAGCCTACAGCTCAGGGAAGTAAGGGATGGGGGAAAGGCTGCAAGGAGACATACACTGAGACAATAAGGGACATTGGGAGACATTATGACACAGACACATGGGGACACAGTGTCCCCATGTCTCCCAGCCAGTGTCCCTGGTGTCTCAGTGCCCCCAGTCTGCCAGTGGCTCACTGTCCCCATGTCTCCTAGTGCCTCCATGTCTCTCAGTGCCTCAAGTGTCACAATGTCCCCAAGCTAGTGTCCCTAGTGTCTGTGGCCCTGGTCTCCCAGTCCCCCCATGTCTCAATGTCCCCATGTCCCCCAGCCAGTGTCTCTAGTGTCTGTGTCCCTGGTGTCTGTGTCCCCATGTCTACAAGTGTCCCCTATTTTTCCCATTGTCCCCATGTGTCCCAGCCGGAGTCCCCTAGTCTCCCAGTGTCACTGGTGTCTCCGTGTCCCTAGGTCTCCCCGTGTCCCCAGGTCTCCCCGTCTTCCTAGTGTCCTAGTGACATGGGGACCCTGGGATACATGGGGACACAGGGAGACATGGGGCATTGAGACACTGTGATACATAGGATCACTGGGAGACCTGGGGACATGACACTAGGGGACACTGGGAGACATGGGGCACTGAGACACTGATACATAGGAACACTGAGACCTGGAGTAATCGACACATGGGGGCACTGAGTCATGAGGGCACTGGGAGACATGGGGGCACTGGGAGGAATCCATCTATACAGCAGAATCAAACTAAGTAGTTTTTTGGTGATTTTACAGCATTTTCTCTTATGTCACTCCTTGTAATTTGCATCATGTGATGTCACCCATACATATTTAATTATGCAAATTAGTAAGGCCGGTATGTTTTTCCAAGAAATGTGGCAACCCTAACTACATTTCACATACTCTTACTTAAGTATGGAAACTTAAGAGGGATGTATGGGAACAAAACTTGTGTGGACTGGCTGACAATGAATATAGTTAAAGGGACACTATAGTCATCAGAACAACTACAGCTTATTCAATTTGTTCTGGTGAGTAGAATCATTACCGTCAAGCTTTTTGCTGTAAATACTGTCTTTTCAGAGAAAATGCAGTCTTTACATTACAGCCTAGTGATAACTTCACTGGCCACTCCTTAGATGGCTGTTAAAGATCCTTCCTCGGTCATGGCTGCCTAAAATGCATCCAAACTTTCAGTGTCTCCTCCCTCTGCATACAGACACTGAACTTTCCTCATAGAGATTCATTAATTCAATTCATCTCTATAAGGAGATGTTGATTGGCCAGGGCTGTGTTTGAATCATGCTGGCTCTGACACTGATCTGCCTTTTTGTCAGTGTCAGCCAATCCTATGGGAAAGCACTGTGATTGGATCAGGCCATCACTTCTAATGATGTCAGCAGACTGCTTGTTTTTATGAGTGTAACAGCATGCAGAGTTACAGCTGCAGGCTTAAATATAGTAAGATTTTGCTATATTTATGGAGGCATGAGGGGCCCAGTTGGGGCTAGATGGTGGTGTTAACACTATAGGGTCATGAATTCATGTTTGTGTTCCTGACCCTATAGTGATCCTTTAAGGTAATGATGACTTTGGTCTCTCTAACACTGTGGCATGTTGCCTTTCTTTTACACTCACTACATACAGCTTTTCTCCCAGACTATATACCAGGAGCTTCTGCCTGCTACTAAGAAGGTAAGGAGACAAGTGGACCAGCGAGTGCTAGGGGACAGTCCTTAGAAAGTGTTGAGTGAGTGCACCATTAGATGCATTTATGCCAAGCTCAGGGTGCTGTCTGCATAGTATGCCCTTAGTTGGCCAGCTGCATTGCCAGGCTGGCCTTCTAATTCTTTGGGCAGACATGTCCTCTTTTTGGGCATGTTCGCCCCTTTTGGCAGGTTATGTGATTTGTGTCAATGGCACACCCTTTTACCTTCCTGCTTGACTGGACACTGCTGTTAGGGGTTATGGATTTACTTGAAAGATGAAAACTTAAATTAGAGAGAGATTAGCCTAGGGTATGTATTTTCTTATAGCTGCTGTTTTCTATCTCTCCAGCACCATCTCCATCAGATACATGACGCTTGGGAGTGTTTTACTGGTTTTGGTCGATATGATTCTGTAATTAGGCCCGTCATAATTGTCAGCACCAGGCCCAGTGGGCTCTTAATCTGGCCCTGTATATACCCATTCAGTAAACTACCACCTTTTATATCACACAGCCTGTTTAGATTTGCTTCCAATAAGGTTCCCTTATCCACTTTATTGCTATCACATCCAATATCTCCTAAAATCAAGAGGTATTGAGTTTCTCAATACCTCTTGATGTTTGATCTCTTCTCTTAATTTCAATTTCTGCTTTATAAGTGGATTTTACGTTGCATAGGGCAAATAAACCAGGCTTACTCTACTTCTGGAATGTTGAAGTCTTAGTGTGTTATAATGCGCGTGGATATTTGCTGCAGACCTAGTATGTTTAATGTAATACAAAGCATCTTATTGGAATATTTATAACAAACTGCTCATAGCAACACTCAAAAACACCCTGGCCAGTTGCAAAGTGTCTTCCACATTTTCTCAATGAGTTATGTAGTTACCATAGACACAAAAAAACACAAACATATTGTATTAAGTCAGTTTACTCGATTCAATGCCATCCCAATGTATGCAGGATTGACATCACGGTTAGAGAGACACAAGGAGGGGAAGGAGAATAAACAATATGAAAAAAGAACGCTACAGCAAAGAACTATAAAAACCCAATAAAATACAATTTATTGTTTAAATTTCCACTACCAGTTTCAAATTATATTGTCTTGAACTAATGTGATTTGTGTGTTTGTGTATTTATTCTGTTTTCTTGAATTTCATAAGAGGCCTCCATGAAGGATGAGTGTTTTCTATCGACCCTGTATACAGATATCGAAACCATTCTGCATTAATTGGATAGCCCTGTATAGGAAGGATGCACGCAGAAGACAGATGCTCGACAATGCCTCTCAGACCTCAAACATTCTCTTCTTGAGTGCATAGGACTTATTTTTTCTCTGCTTTAGTTCCATTAGCTAGCTCAGATAGTTGTTTAGTAAACTTATAATGAGCACAATCACTAAGGACAAAGTAGATATATTCTAGGTCAGAGACTAGATCATGTTTACTGATAAGGTGGCTTTATTATAAAAGCCAGTGCTGTGTGTATAATATAGATTTGTATTAGATAAGATAGACACAAAACACAAGTAACTATGCATGTGCTTATTGGACAATATTTAAACAGATGAATTTACTCTAAAAGATTTTCCTTCGCCCAAAAACTAAATGTTCACAGGTAGCATTTATAGGGTCACTCCAACCATCATAACTACTACATCCCACTGTAGTGGTTATGATGGTAGGAGTATCCAGGTGCTTTTATCTGTTTAGAGGGAAACGATAGAACAGTTTTCCCTTTTACCTGGTCCTGCTGGGCATCTGGTCTCCTATAAAAGCAGGGTTTACGACATCTTGCTTCTGCAGAGCTGCATATTATAGATGTCGATCCTGCCATTCATTCATTGGCTGAGAGAGTGAGCTGAATGAATGAGTGTCTGTGTCTGTGGATCTAAATTTGCACAGAGTTGACATAAGCCACCCTGAAACTCTTGTTCCGGACTAGCTGATGATTCCTCCTGAAATTACACCAATTGAGTTACACCAGCAGCAAAGGCGTTAAACTCGATATACACTGCGTTTTATCGCAAAACGCTGCATACACAGACTCTAGGCACCATGACCAGTTTAAATCACTGAAAAAATGGTTATGGTGCCTGGAGTAAGCATTTTCACCTTAAAATGTAGTAACTAGGCTCTTATGAGCGTCAATTCCCCCGTCTTTTCTCCCAAACAAAAATCATCTCAAATGCTTGGTCGACATTAGACACATGGAGATTGGGTGCCAAGGTCTGAACACATGTAAACTCATACACTATGCTTTGCCTGTTATGTGACACGATACTCTGAGAATTGGCGACACGTCATTGGGCCATTGTCAGATACTCTATGAAAACCTACCTATGTTTGAGCATATTGATACATACTCTCAAACTACCTAGACTATTCATGTGTACAGTTACCCACTCAACTCCCACGAAATCCTCGACAACACTGTACCAATGCAAAAAGAAGGAGATATCACATGGGCCCATACCATATGTCTGGTTCATAATGAAACTGTATATGTACTGTCAATATGCAATTTGTACCTGCTTACATGTGCTCGATTTCTGTATCCATTGGTATTGTATACATGTGCTAATATGCCCATTTTATATTCCCTCGCTCCCCCCCCCCCTTGTTTTCCTTTCTGTATCCCCCCCACCTTGAAAACCAATAAAAAAATTCAAATTGAAAAAGAAAATTTAGTAACTAATTCAAAAAACATCTGCTCTTTCCATAAAATTTAGTGCTATTGCGCTTGATGTCATGTGTTAAATTAACTTTAGAAATTGTAGATGAAGAGTCAAATAAAAGAAACCTTTTTAAGCCTTGCCATGCTAGAGATTACTGTTATTATAATTTATATCAATACATTCAATATAGTATTTCAAAAGGGATATAACACCTAATAAATGAAATACTATAACAAAGTTTAACAGGAACTAGAGTTTAATGTGGGTCCTGCTCAACGGTGTTTACAATCTAGAGAAGGTGAGAACATAATTTAGAGAGATTGCCAGGTATAAAATCAGTATTTATCAAAAATAACAGAATAATATACATTGTGTAGAAAAGCTGTTTTGGTGGGAAGGAAAGAGAGTGAAATTAATTGTTGAGCTAATAATGTTGGCCTCTATTTTAAACTGTTGGAGGAGCTTTCTAAATTATTAATATATTTGGATAAACTTCTAAAATAATTTTTTCAGCATATTAAAATACCAAAAATATATAATATACAGTTTAATAAAATCTTAATATACTAAAAGAAATTTTAAAAAAATTACATTGTGTGCACATATGTGTACAGATGTGTGTACATATGTTTTCATTATATTAACTAATTTTAAAGGTTTATACAAAAATATTAAATCTTTCAAACATCTTAATATTAAATTAAGGCCTATGTTAGTAGAGACAGGTTAGGCAAACAAACAAAAATTTTGCCCTAGGAAGACTTCACAGGTAAATCTTTGATGGAGGATTATGGTGTGGATTAAAAGGAATTTTAATTTTAAGGGACTTCTCAAACAGCTGGAGACTAGAAGAATGTCTGAAGGGAGGGGGCAGGCTGTTCCACAGAAATGGAACTGCCCTAGCAGAGTGAGCAAGTAGTGGTATATTTCTGAATTAGGTAAATGTTGTTAGGAGTAAAGTTGTTAAGAGCTTTGTAGTTAAATTATATTATATTGAACTGTATGCTAAAGCCAACGATAGCCAATTCCTAGCTAAAATAGGCAATGCAGCCATAAGTATATGAAAGCTGTTTGACCGCGTGTGGCCATCATTCGTAATTTTTCCTATAATATTTTGTTTCGCTCCCTCTTTCTTCTAAAGTGAAGCTCACAATCTATCTTGCTAGAACTTTGTACACAAGTAAAGTAAATGGTAGATTTTACACAGGGCACTCCATTCTTTGCATACGGACATGTAAACACCCAGGTTACTACCCATCCAATAGATTTTGCTCAAATTCAGAAACTGTGGAATGAGGAATGAGATATTCTATATTAACCAAAATATTAACAAAAAAGGTACCCAGTTGTTTTCAAGAAGCCTTCAAAATATCCTTGAAGCTTAGAGAAAGTAACAATTATTGTGACAAGTCATACAGGGCAATTATTGGGCAAAAACGTGATCTAAAAATAATGAAAAACATTATTTAACTAAAAGGTCTAGATTTAGCTTTCACTAATTTCCACATACATTATTATTGTAATTTCACTTTTTGGCACTCATTTCATCGGAAGACTGGAAGTCTGAGTCTAACCTCAAACATGACTCTGATATTTCACCAGTAGATTGCACAGCTCTCCCCTCTCTGTATATTTTATCCATTCCTTATTTCTTTCACTCGCCATTTCCAATCCTTCCCATATAACCACCACGCCTTCACGTCTTTAAAGTATACGCAGAAGGGAGACTGAAAATGTATGCACACGAGATTCACAGTAATTTGCACTTATATGCATTTTTGCTACTTTTTTTTCAACATATCAGTCATCTGAAGTGAAAAAAGAGAAATGGCAAGAATTTTATTAAAAACTTGATTGTGGCTCAAAGTGTCCTTATCAGTTATCAAATGGATAATAGTCACTGAGATGTGTCTGCGAGCAGATAAAAGAGTGAGTGACAAGATGTTTGGAAATTTGCATATTCCAAGCTCTGATACATTATTCCTTTAGTTTTCAGCTTCATGTGACACAAAAAAATTATGAGAATGACATTTTGTTTAGGGGAATTTCCAAGAGTACAGTGTCCAGTGCATGTCATGGAAAAAAACACAATGACAATACACATCAGATGCTTAATTCTATTTAAATGCTAGTATAGTGAGTTTTCAATTTTTTTAAAAAAAATTCATTAAATGGAAAATAAATGCATGGGATTTAATTTTTAATAAATAAGTTACATACAGAAAAAGTACGCAAATCTTTGAAAAGTAGAGAAAATAGTCCTACAATATATATGAATTGCCTCATCGTTAATATAACACAATGCAAAAAAATATAATCAATCATCTGACTTTTTCAGCTTGGTATTATTGAAATCCAGCATATGAGGAGGGGGACAATGACACATCAGAAAGCCAAAAATATATGTAGGTTTTGAACGTGCAAAAAGTTAAATTAATATTTTAATAAGCAAAAAAAAATAAAATAAAAATACAAAGAAGTAATTCTAAGCTCCGTAACAACCAATGTTCACTCAATAAGCTATGGCACAATCAGGGGCGGATTTACCCTCTCTGCTGCCCCAAGGCCAGTTTCCTCAATGCAGTGAATCCGTCATACATACGAAGCCTGGTGTGTGTGATTGGATGAATGAATGTGACTTGTGTGGGGTGCGTGGTTGGATGGTAATAATTGCAAGGTGGATGGGGGTAGGTGATATGTTCTGTGGCTATGAATGTGATAGGGTGATTAGATATAACTGGGAGGTAAGATGGGACTATTTAGCTGGGTGGATAGGGCAGTATGATCAGTTCAGAGTATTGTTGGGTGGCTAAATTGCAATGTGTACCTAAGAGCATATTTGTGTGGAGGGTTAGTGAGTGCATGTGAATAATGGGTTTATTTGTGTAGAGTGCTAGTGTTTGAATATAGTTTTTAGTTTTTATAGAGTGCCAGTGTAGTGTAGAAGCATATTTGTGTGACTTTTTAGTGTGAATGCATAGGTATTTAGTGTGTATATAGCTGTGTTTGTGCACTTTGATTTCACTTCCCATCTGTCCCTATTTACCTCTCCATGCCCTACTATTCATTTATCTCCCCCCCATATGTGTTCCTCTCCACCTTTCCCCAAGTATGCCCTTCTCCCAATAACCTTTACTTTCTCCAATTGTTCCTTCTTCTCATCCCCCTTCCATTACCTTCTTCTTTCCCCATCCCTTTCTTGTTCCTTTCTTCTTTCCCCATCCCTTCATTTTAACCCCCTCTCCTTCCCCTGTGTCTCTTTGCTCTAATTCACCACATTGTCCAGCACTGGAGTGTGGGGATACAGCAGTAACTGCAGGAACCTGTCACTTCGACGCCCTTATGGGAAATCTGTCCCTGGATACAATTCATACTTGGGTCTAGATCTCTATGTCTATGTTCTATCCATCCATACATCCTCCCCCTCACTATTTATCTATCTTCTGTTCCTTTTTGGCTCGGGGTCCCAAATTCTTTGGGTGCAATATGAGCATATAATGGAGATTCACATGATTATATATCTCACAGTAATACGTTTTTAAATGTATAATTTGTTTGTAGCACTGGACACACATGCTTTGGTCGGAGACTAGTGTGGTTATTGTTTGCGCTCTCTTCTGCCAATCTAGCTAGCAGTGTTAAAGGACAACTAAAGCCACCAAGACCACTTCATCTGAGTGAAGGTCCTAACATCTATTAATACGATCACAATTTTCTTAATGTAATCAAATAGTTACATGCTTGAAAAAAAATGTACTCATTACAATCTATCAGGTACAATATAGTAAAGATGTAAACAGCTGTTTAGGCTTATAAAAATGCTGTGCCTTACATTAGATCTCTTTTACTCTGATTTATACAATAGGTCGTTTCTGATTTCTCTGTTGAAGAGGGTGAAGCTTTGTTACTAAATTATAAAAATGATCTCATTTGACAGCTGATTTAAAGGACAAAAATAGTGGAAATAAGAAACTTGGAATATAGCCCAGAAGAAAATGACATTGAAGGTATTTCAATTCAAACTGAGTTTTTTGTAGGAAGCTGTAAACTTCACTGTCTATAATTGATATATGTGTGGATTTTCATGCTATTATTTCCCAACAGTTGTTTCTAGACTGCTTTCTGGGGATTGATGATTTTGTTCTGGTGGGATAAATGGGATTGGGTTTATTGACCAAAACATGTTGACTGAAAATGACGGGTGAAACTGAGAAAGATTGGTGAGAGAATGAAAGGAAATCTCAGCAGTGAAATGCTACTCCTATCAAGCTGATACGGCTTTTGTGTAATTCTATTACGCCAACTTTACATTTAAAGAGACACTACACGCATTGTAACCACTACATGTTATTGTAGTAACAATGGGTGCAGACTCTTCACTTTTCACTCTTCGCAGTTTGACCAAGATAAAAGCCTAGCTTCACAGATTAGGACATCATAATAAATAAATGAATGTCTTCATTATGAGAAAGTAGAAAGGGTTAGTGTTGTGTGTTACAGAATCTTCAATTTTTATGCCAAACCAAATAGAGATAGTGTGACAAACATCACAGGGATAGCACTCATAGCCTCATATCACCTCTGCCCAACTTAGGGTGGTTAAGTAATACATGCAGTGTTCTTACTCACATTTATATTTTTCTTCCTAATTCAGCCTGACCTTTTGATATTTAACAAAAACCAAAAAATTGTGTATTGTGAGCTGTCAAATTTTAGTCAAGATTTAGTTGACTAAAACTAAAACAATTCAGATGAGCAAAATACGACTAAAACTAAAATGGCTTTTTAGTCAAAATACTATGACTATACTACATCACCCAGCAACATTCTGACCCTGCACGGGTCTTTTTTAAACCTTCTCTATTGCATGACGAAGTCTGAAGTAATGTCGAAACATTGCCTGGTCTCTCTTGGTGACCAATAAAAGGGACCAGCTCCATTGTATATCATTTGTTTGGTTATACCTTGCTTGGTATATTTGTGATATTTTTCCCCACGTTCATCTCCCCCCCCCCTCTTTTTTTGGCAAACCAACAGAAAATGTTTTCAAAAATAATAAATAGGTTGTCACATATTTCCAAGATTTATGAGATGAACAATTAGCAGTTAATGCAAACACCTTTTAGTATAACTAAAGTAGTTTGGATGTCTACCAAAGAATTTGAGTGTTGTAACACTGACCTGTGACCCGAAGTATTGTCGTGTGAGACTGCCAAAAAACCCCGGTGATTTTAACATTTTAACACATCCATGTGCATCATTATAAACAAATTCAAGTTTGCTTGAAATCACTGATGTAAGAGCTGATATTAGATTGATGAGTTAAAGACATGAAAAAAGGATAAATGTTTTGTAATCTGATTCTCCTTTGTTCTCCATTATTACTATGGATTTTAGGTAAAATCACTGTAGGAATACAGATACTTCTGAAGGGACTGCAAACATTTTCTCACCACTGTATTTAGTGTGTAGTTGATGAAAAGCTTTTATGCTCCTTTTCTTTGTAAGATTATGGAAATTACTGACTTGGAATGATAAAAATTTTAGTAAAAAGGGGTATAATTATAAAAGAAAAACCATGGCAATTATAAAGGTTTGTTATAAGGGATGTGCATTGGCAAAAAACTTGGTTCGGTTCGGAAATTCTGCAGTTTGACATTTCGGCACTTTGGCAATTCAGTTCAGCACTTTTGAAATACGGGATTTCAGCAATTTGGGACTTTGGCAATTCGGAACTTCGGAATTCAGAACATCTGTAGGGCTCCCTAATCCTAACCCTATCCCTGTTATCATTCATGTAATTTTCCCTCCCTCTCTTGTTTTGCCACTGTTCAGAAATCCAATGCACTTCGGCACTTCCAAAATTCGGCACTTCGGCAATTTGGTTCGGAACTTTGGAAATTCTGCAATTCGGCACTTCGGACATTCGAATGTCCGAATTTCCCGAAATAAACAAATTACACATGTCTATTTGTTATTAAAGGGACACTGTAGTAATCAGAACAACTACTTTAGTGTAGTTGTTCTGGTGTATATAGTATGTCCCTGCAGGCTTTTTAATGAAACACTGCCTTTTGAGAAAAAAGGCAATGTTTTCATTATTGCCTAGGAACACCTCTAGTGGAAGGCACTCAGGCTCTGCATTAAGATGCTGAACGCTCCTCATAGAAATGCATTGATTCAATGCATCTCTATAAGGAGATGCTGATTGGTGCAGCATACCATTTCCTATGGGAAATCATTGGATTGGCTGAGATCATAGAACGTGAACATGGCTCTGCTAAAGAAAACCATACCTAACATTTATGTTCCTTGATTAAAAAAAGCAAACAAACTAAAAACACATCTTTATATTGTTTTAAAAATGCATATAATAGTAATAAAAAGGTTTGGAGATGATAAATTATCTTTAACATTGACAACATATAATGTAAAACAATTATTGATGCTATAACAACGATTTAAAACAGAGGATTAAGTACTTGAGAGATTTCATGTAAACTTGCACTTTGCAATTACCATTTTGTTTGTAATGCCCCTCATCCACTTTCTGAAATGCACTTAAAGCAGGTGGAAGTAAATTCATAAATATATAGTAGGATGGTAACATTAACTTGGTGATTACAGAGAAAGTGACATGCAACATTTACATTATTCTGCTTCAAAGTATATTTACAATACATTCAATCTGTACATATGTTTGATGATTCCTCTGTACCATATGGAGAAACACAAGGTAGATAAAAATAGCACAGTTTAGTTTAATTGTTAATAAAACAAAAACTGACATTATTATTATTATTAATGTTATTATTTTTAAAAATAGAATATTTTCTACAGAAAGAATTAACCCCTTCTCTGAATCAGATGTTGATTTTACCTAAACCAATATTTTTTAATCCTAATCTAAAAAAAAAACCTATTGGCCTCACTGTGCACTGTGCATAGGTTACTTATCGAAAATGTGAGTACTGCTGGCCAACTCGCCTGTGCTAAAGTGGGAATATTTTGTTACCCTGTTGGAGCTTTAACATGTGTCTAAAGAATATTGCCCTAAATTTAATATATGGAGAATGTGAATATGTCTTCACTCAATCCAGTCCTCTGAATGCATGTGCATGCAGAGTCTATTTAATGAAACCCTCCCGACCCATCTCAGCTTAAGGTTATTTAAGTTGTTATGGGAGCAGAAGCAGGGATGTATTTTCCACAAGGCAAACAAGACATTTGCCTAGGGCGGCACTTTCGGGGGGGCGCCAAAAAATGCCACCCCAAGCTCCCAGACAAATGCCTTATTTGCCTCGTGTTCTGGGGCTGTCCACTTTACTGTGAGTGAGTGTAGCTGTCAGTGTATGTCTGTGAGTGAGAATGGGTGTGCCTGTGAGTGTGTGTCAGTGTGTGTATGTCATTTTATGTGTATCTGAGAGTGTGTGCCTGTCAGTGAGTGGGTGTGTCAGTGTGTGTCTGTCAGTAAAAGTGTGTGTTGGTTAAACAGTGTGTGCCAATGACTGTATGTGTGTGTCAATGACTGTGTATCTGTCAGTGAGTGTATATCAGTGCATGTATCAATGAGGGCATTTGTCTGTCAGTCAAAAAAATGGCCTTGACACGAATTGGGGGGGAGGGAATTTAGATTTTGGTGGTGCCCGGATTTGGTTGTGCCTAGGGCAGCACAAATCTAAAATACACCACTGAGCAGAAGTATTGGAATGCCTTCTTACATTCATGTAATGTGTTTGTTTAGGAAATGCAGTGTGTTTAAGGGATATAGTGTGCGTATAGTGGATGTAGTGTGTGTGTAGTGTGTGTATAATGGATGTGGTGTGCGTGTTGTGGATACAGTGTATGTATCATGGATGCTGTGTGCGTGTCTATAGTGAATACAGTGTGTGTGTGTGTTTGTGTGTGTGAATGTGTGGGCCGTGATAGAGGTGTTGTGGAAGGTGAGATAAGAGCAGTTTTGATTAATGTTATTAATATTCCCTGTTGGTACGGTGGCACAGCACAATCTCTTGCTTGGTCCTCTGCCATGTGCCCAGACTCAGACCCTTGGCAGGGGATGCGTCAGAGGTAATCCAAGGCAATGCTCTGACAGGAGGGACTCGTGAGAACACTCACCAGAGGAGCAGAAAGAGAAGCTCTCCAACTGCACAGGCCTGCTATGTTCTCTTAAAGTATCGGTTAGGTGGGAACACACGTGAAAGCTGGAATATAATTATGAGTGAGTTTTTTTATCTTCTATACTGTAATAATACAAAATGTTAATACTTTTTTTACAGCTTATATTTTTTCACGGAGGCAAAAAGATATGTCATGTGCGGATTCATTTTTTAGCACATAGTTTAAATATTACAAAGGACAATCCAGGCTGAAACGCAACCCCCTTTTTAGTATATAACATAAGTAATAGCAAAGTAATGGGTCAGCGCTAAAAAGTCAGTAGAATCTAAAAAACAAATGGGGAAGCAGCAACCTATAATAATGAGGTTCCCTCTCTTTTCCTCAAATAAATGGACGAACAAAAGAAAATATATAGGTTGCGCTATATGGTAGTAGGTGTAAGAGTAAATGGGATGAGACAAATATATAAATAAACAGGAAAAATGATCCCAGTACTAAAAAGTCTTTAATAAAACCTGTAGAAATACTGGAGTATAGAGAGAGTCCAATAGGTAGCTGGGTCTTCTTATGTTGGAGGTGTCTTAATTCGGTAGTAGATATATGAACATGTAAGAAAAACAGAGAAACTCCAATAGTGCAGATTGTAAATCAACAAATTGATAGATAAAAAATTCTCATAGCAGATGATCCACTCACCTATTTCTGAGCATAAACTAGCTCAAGTGGTAATAGAGTCCAGTGATGTTTCGCCTCACAGGGCTTTTTCAATTGGCAATAATTTTTCTTATTGACAATTGAAAAAGCCCTGTGAGGCGAAACGCGTTTTGGCTGTTTTTATATTTGTTATAGATATATTTACTCTGTTATTATCAATAAAGGAATATTGGCTCTTTTATTAGCCTTTATATACCTTTTTATCATACTATTTTACTTTTTATTTTGAAACCTGGTACCTGCTACATCGGAACACGCATATGTCCAAGAATCCTAGGTGGGGATAATACCACCTACGCCACTAAAGTGAGCAGTATATCCTGCTCATATACATGTGAGTATTTTACTGCTCTTATTATTTTACCTTTTCACTTATTCAGTGAGCACTATATTGTTTCTCCATCTCTCTATATACCGAGGAGCTCTTCATACTTTCACCACCTATATCCTACCAGTGGAGGATCAACGCCACTGGACGCTATCACCACTTGAGCTAGTTTATGCTCAGAAATAGGTGAGTGGATCATCTGCTATGATAATTTTTTATCTATCAATTTGCTGATTTACAATCTGCACTATTGGAGTTTCTCTGTTTTTCTTACATGTTCATATATCTACTACCGAATTGAGACACCTCCAACATAAGAAGACCCAGCTACCTATTGGACTCTCTCTATACTCCAATATTTCTACAGGTTTTATTAAAGACTTTTTAGTACTGGGATTATTTTTCCTGTTTATTTATGTATTTGTCTCATAACATAAGTAATGCATGAAAAACTAAGCAAAAAATACAATAACAAAATTTAATGTGAAAAAGATGTTCATTTTTACATTTTGTGAAAATGTTGTGTACAGGACCAGGACACCTCTTGGTTGAGTTGTAGTGTCTGATCTTATCCAATAGGCCTGCAAGGTATGTATCTCTTTATGGGATAAGTAGTCAGATACAGTTCCACACATCATATATGATGAATGTTACTGCAGAATAAACTCCTACCGTGGCAGCTTTAGCATTTTGTAAATAAAATGCTCGGGTCACACTTACATCAACTTTGTTTTATTCCCCAGTCCTTGTCATTGTGTTTCTCTCCTTTTATCGCATCACTGCTTATCCCTGCAGGCAGTTACATCCTGATAAATGTTTATATTAAACATGCGAAAATCAGCAACAGAGTTAAGATAAAATTTCACACTTAATTAGAAGCCCAGAAGAGTTGTTCATTTTTAATTTAGAAAGATTATATGTCGCTTTAGCCTGATTCTCATAGCGCTGCTACAGAAATGAACAGTGATCCTTTGTGATGTGGTAATCTGCCTATTTTACAGCTTTTTATGCCCAGTTACCAGAAGCATATTAACATAGAATTAGGATGGGGATATGCAGTCTGAAGAATAATGATGACACCCTGATTTTTATTATGTGGGCTTTATCTGTATATAATCAAAAGAGGTTGTTATCTTATTTTCATTTTCAAGGTTATGAATTGTTATTTAAAGAATATATTGATGTTCATCCAAGCTTAATTTTAGTGTAGTCAGATATAGCAGCATTCCATAATATATGAGAGATATGAATTGGATATTGAGGCTGAAAAAAGTGTAGGTGTTAAGATTGATGATTTTTGAATGCACAGGTATTGTTATCTATCACTCAGTGTTATATTAACAATGTATTAAAAAAAAAAAGTGTGTGTTTTTTCGTACCTACCAAACATTGCAGATTTTTATGGGAAATCCTTCCTTTTATCTTCATGCTAGACTATGCTACTGTCCAAGCATGGATCTAATTATCCATGTTTTCATATTCTTTAATAAGGTGTTAGACCTTAGTATTTCTTAGATGTGTTGAAGACCATAGAAAAACAGTTGTCCATAAGACCTGCATATTCTTTTAATACTTCACTGTCATTGGCTGGGTGATAACAGAAGAAAAAGCAAAAACATTGAAGACCCCTCGAATAACAGATCTATTTTGATTTAAGAATGTTTCTTTTCCATGTGCCCCAATGTGTTTTAAAGGAACACTCTAGTCACCATAACAATTTCATCTAACTGATGTTGTTATGGTACCAGGAGGCCCCCTCGTGCTCTTTTACCTTAAGGGGTTAAAACATTCTCAAATAGCTTAACCCCTCACAGCTGGCCTCCAGCGCCATTGTCCAGGTCTCACAGGCACTATTTGGCTTCTGAAACTGAGTGCAGGAAGCGCAAGTGCCATCATCAGGGGTACCACTGACTGGCTGGAGCAGTCAGCTCATACTTTAAGCCAATTAGTAGCTTCCCATTGAATGTTGTAATAGTGACCAGAGTGTTCGTTTAATCTACTCATCATAGTGTATGTCATTGAAGGTGTGAATGTTAATTGAAGCAGTGATTGTGCTCCCACACCTGAATCAGGGACGTCTTTAATATTAACCGAACCTGGGCAACCATTTTCTTGGTCCTGGACCTTGCACCCTCCAACTCCCTGACATGCAATCATGACATCCACTCCAATGCAGTGGACGAAATAAAGTAGAAAGGGCCCTAATGTGAGATTTTTCGGGGGTCCACCAAGAATGGCCAAAAGGTAGATCCCTATCTGTCGTGCAACTCTAACAATGCTTTGACAGCTGGGGCTCTACCATTTTCCCATGCTTGCGGGGTTGTGTTTAGCACTGAGCAGTGTTTGTGTGTCTGAATGTAAGAATGTTTTTGTATAGAGTATGCATTTGTGAATGTAGGGGTGTGTTTGTATGTGGTGCTGGCGTCTGAATGCAAATATGCATTTATGTGCAGTGTTTGTTTTCAAATGCAGGGGTGCATTGATATTGATATTTAATTTTGGTGTAAAATACAGAATTGTGTTTCTATGTAGTGTTAACGTTTCAATGCAGTTGTGTGTTTATATGTAGTGTTGAAGTTTGAATACAGGAGTGTATTTGTGTGTAGTGTTGGCGTTTGAATGTTGAGATATATGCACATATACACATACCCTGCAACATACACACACTGTGATACCCGTACACACACACAGATATAAACTGAAACACTTGCAGATACACAGATATACACACAGACACACATGCAGGTACAGACATACAGATACACCAATAGTCATACAGACAAACAAAACGACCACCCCCCTGGCTCATTAACTGCAAAGGAAACAGTGAATTAAGTTCTCCCTCTGTGTTGCCATCTTGTCGCATGAACAGAGGCAGCGGGACTTGGTTGTCGAGTGTCTGGAACTAAAATCGGACACTCGACTTCCCGAACACTGGTCAAACTTTGTGAACGCCTGCTTCTGTTCATCGACCAGCCAAGGGAGCGCTGTTCGGTAGGTTTGTTCCCACGAATTAGTAGAGCAAACGCTACCTATGAGCCAGGAGAACTGTTCATGGATTTGTTCGGTTTTTGGACTTCCCGAAAGAGATCGACCGCACAGCCTGATTTCATGGAACTCTTTCTGGGCAGGAGCCTTGTGTGCGGTCGGTCAAATTATGAGTTTCGTGGAACTCACGAACCCCTAAACTGATCTGGGGGATTTTTGGATATGTTGGTCCCCCAGATCAGGGCTATCAGAGGATATGACTTTTGTGGGGTTCCCATGGGGTTTAAGGCACTTTCAGGGTTTTGTGAAAATATGTGTTTTTTGTGTTTGGAGATAACGAAGTTGAGTAAAATACTTGAAGGGGAAGGATTATTGTATTCTATGTGGGAGTGTCCTGGATCTGAGAGCCAATGTAACTACTGTATGTAATTTGTCCCTGTGCCATCTCAGGTCTAGTGGGTAATGCCCATTGGAATATATTATTGTAAACCCTGTGCCTGGGGACTTGCATAAAAAGCCAGCCAGTTGGCCTGAATAAAATCACTCCTGTGGTGCCCTTCATCTAGTTAAGGCTGATGTTTGGTTATATGACTGACTGCTGGGGAAGATCTCTTGTATGCTGGATTCTAGCTGGAGAATATTCATCTGGATAACCGAACTGCAAGCTATAATCACTCAGCTCTTGGCAGTTCGGGAGGAACCAAATATTAATTGGTATCTGATATACCAGCATTCTGACAGACATACTGACGTACATACAGACACATACAGTGACAGACATACTGACACACACAGACACATACACTGGCAGACATAGTGACACGTACATTGACAGACATACTGACACACACACACTGACAGACATACTGACACACAGAGACATACACTGACAGACATACTGGCATACACATACACTGACAGGCATACTGACACACACAGACAGACACACACACTGACAGACATACTGACACACAGAGACATACACTTACAGACATACTGGCATACACATACACTGACAGACATACTAACACAGACAGACACATACACTTACAGACATACTGACACACACTCCAAGCTACTGCTCAAAAAAAGATTAAAAAAAAATGTCTGTTATATACAGGAATAAAGGTAATCATTTAGTGCATCTCTTCATACTTTTCTCAAATAGAATTATTTTTTTCATGTTATATACACGAATACTTCATAAATAGGAAACCCAAATTCATATTATGTACAGTGATTCTGTAAAAAATTTAATTCATATCCTGTGCAACATATACATAAATTCTAAAGCCAATAATAATTAATCAAGATAAAATTCATATACACAAATCAGAAAATAAATCATCAAGAAAAAATTAATTTGCCTCACTGTCCACACTGGTGGCTGATGCTGCCGAGAGTTGGGGTTTGGCTCTCTCGGCCCAGCCCCCCTCCTCTCTTTCTCCCGCACAGCTCCTCTTCTCCTTCATGGGAGGAAGTGACTCACAGCCGTCACTTCCTCCCAGAATGCCAAAAAGCATGCCAGTGGGCCTCCTTAGGGTGCAGGTGCCCAGTTGCAATTGCGGGCCTATGGGGAAGATAAATTAAAAGTGGAGGGCAGCTGATCTGGGGCCCCCAGGAGTAACTGGCCACGAGGCAGCTGCCACGTTTACCCTACGTTAAAGATGGCCCTGACCTGAATTATATGTGCAGAGAGAGTGTAACGGTAAACAATGCTTCAGTGAGCTTGCTAACACTCACCAAGGCAGAATGCTGAAAGGGTTATTCACTAAAGTGAGAATTCAAAGTGAATTCAAAGTGACTTTCAAGTTCAGGCCAGAGTAGCCAAACTAAAAACTTAGCTAACTTTGTTTTCCAATTCTGCTGTTTTGCCTTTAAATTTGACATTTGTTTTTAAATTCAATTTGAATTCTAACTTTAGTTAATAACCCTGTTCACTTTATTTTTTATTTTTTGGGGAAATCATTTTAATGAAAAGGAGAGGGTTAATACACAAAATCAGGACGCAGGTTACAAAAGTATAATACAGTTCACGATTAAGCAGCAACGTCAAATATTCAGCAACCAAGCATAAGGAATTCATATGTAGTTAATACTTTTAATAACACAGAAAATAATAAAAAAATAAAAAAAATACCAAGTCAAACCCCCTCCTTTTTTAATAAAATAAAAAGTGTTCACTTTAATTTTGGGAACACAATCAAAAAGTATTTAGTAAAGTGTTAATGTGGTCGATTGATCATGTGAGCCGATATAATGGAAGAAGGAATGGGATCTTATATTATTATAGGTGTATTATTCTACTTAAGAAGTCTACCACTCAAGTATGAGAAATTACAGCAAATTCACTATTTTTCTAGGCATACCTAAAACAATAAAAGTCAGGCAGTAGGAATTGGCTTTATATCCCCTTAAGGACACATGACACGTGTGACATGTCATGATTCCCTTTTATTCCAGAAGTTTGGTCCTTAAGTGGATATATAACGATTTTATAATTAACTTGAGAATAGTTTTTCCCAATACATTTATTTAATCTATTATGCAAATAAACAGCAAAGTGCAACTCAACTTGTAGTGAATAGAACACCTTTTTTTCTTGTTTAAATTTAGTAGGGAATAATTTCTAAATTGTTAAAGGGCTACTCCAGCCATCATGGTGGGGAAGTATGTATGTGCAATGTGTGCTTGAAACACTGCACATACTGAGTAATCTGCACTTGTATGTGGGGGTCTAGTTACCGCCCCAGCACTCATGACTTAGCCAGCCCATAACTACCTAATGTCAATTCTGTGCATAATATACATCCGTCGGTAACGTACACACCAGCGTCTGCAACAGGCAGTGCTTTTCTCTCTTACCCCGCCGCCCAATAAAATTGCTACTTTTTGCTAATTTTCCACCCTCCCTCGCAGTCTCCCTGCCCAGCTCAGATTGCTTTGCTTGTGCTCTGAGCTGGCGAAAAGGTCAAACACAGTCTTTTTGATGAGAAGCCGGTGATTGAATGAGGCCTGACGGTCATCGGGAATGGGCATGTAAAGCCCGGCGCTGGATTCCAGGTAAGTAAAAATAGTTTTTTGCAGGTTTTACTGCACAACAGAGGGAAGGGAAGTTGAATTAATAGTGTGCAATAGGACATTTAACACAGAAAAAGACCCCCTCCCCACACAAAAGAGTTGGAGCAACCTTTTACTAAAGTTAACATAATCAATGGATGGTGCCTTGTATTACTATTGAGTTAGTTGTAATATCATCAAATTTACATTTTAGGCAGTAAGTAAATAGATTCAACAAGATTCAAATAATTCATTCAATTTATTTTATAAAGGTTCTTCTGGACAGGGACTCTTTGCCCTTGGAACTCCTGCAGAGGTGATATTCTTTGGATAACAGCACATAATTTAAAGGTAAATTAATTGCGAATGTAAAAAACAAAACAAAAACAATAAATGTTACAGTTGACTGAGACAGTGAATATGTAAATCAGCATGCTTTTAATTTAGCTTATATTTTAACTATTCAGTCCCCAACATTTGGGAAATAAAAGAAATATAAATGCAATTTAGACCAGTATATTCTGCCCAGGCATGCTGTAAATGTGTGACCATGCATCTTGTTTCTCTTTAGCTGTATGCACGTTATTCCTTCAGTGCGGGTTCACAGATGTAAACCTGAAACGTTCGTAGCTTAGTGTGAGCCAGTTTCAAACAGAGATGTAATGATGCTGAGGGGTAGCTAGTCTATATTTAGACACCATACACACATTATGTGCAGGAATGTTTGCAACCCTAACAAAAGTGTTTATAATGCATTTATAATTACACAGCAGAAGTCACTGTGTAATGTGATCATGCGTGACAAAAAAAAATAGAATGACACACTTAAGCACTATGGATTGAGATTAGTCGTTCTTATATAATTTCTACATATAGTCCATGTTATGGTCAAACCCATGTATCAGTGATCATATGAAAATTTTCTTTTTTTTCTGCAATCATACTGTATTTCTTCCCAAATCTATCTCAGTTACATGGATGGAGGCAAATCAAATATGAAAGATGTACTCAGTCAGGTACATTAGGTGCAGAAATTCATAAATCAACAGAAATAATAATAGACCCACAACACCTGCTAATAGTTATGAAGAATATTTTCCACAAGACTAGCTGGGTCCACACCCTGGTGTAATCATTTTTTTTTATATAGCTATTGACTGGCGTTGTGGATCTAATATTATTTTCACATGCATGGTGTTGGCCGAATGTAACCAGGAAGATAGTTGAATTTATGAACCATTTATAAAAAAAATAAAAAAAATTCACCAAACCAATGTCATTTCTTGCAGAACTGTTTTACGAGTACAATTTTAGTTTCTGGCATTGAAGTTCCTTAAATTTGGGCACTTATACACGTGCTACAGCTTACAGTGAAAGTCAGGTTAGTACATATAGAACACATACTGGAACTACTCAGTTTGTCCATGCCTTGTCCATGCCTTGAGATTCCTTGAATAAAAAGGCTGTAAGTATACTTGGCATATCTTGCTCAGCTGGACACTTTTTACATGTAAGATCTCCAACATGGCTCTAAGACGATGTTATTTGTGTATATCTTTAAAATATTATCTCTCTTCATAGACAATAAGGTGCTAAATTCCTACCAGCAGAAAAGTGATAGACATTTCGTAAACTAGAACAATTTATGAAGCATACATATCCCTTTAATTTGAATCCATTTAGACATTTGCAGATCAGATTTGAGTGACCCTGGACGAGAGACAGCAGTTAAGTGTTGTGGCTAGATAGTTCATGCAATAAGTCCTTGCTAAAAATAAAATCATAATAAAATTATATCTTTAACCTTCTAACAAAATAAATTTGCAGCACACTCATCTAATTCGCAACGGGCTGATAGCATTAAACCTGCCTCACCACTGCACAGAACAGACAAATGATGTATTAGCAAGCTAAGCTATCTCCTTCTCATCTAATTCAGAAACATTTGCATTCCTTAGTCTCTCCTGGCTAATTAGTTTTGTTTCTTTCCTTAAATGAAAGCATCAAAATCTCATTCTCTACAAATGCGTAAGCTGCGGCCTCTGGAGACACCTCGCATTAATGTAGAATATCTGCACCTTCACGACTTGCTCTCCAATTTCAAACATTTGGAGCCTTCACAAGACTTCTCTTCTGCCCTGCCTGACTATAGGCATTTTTGTTTCAGCTTTTGACGTGATATCTTTTAGCAATTCTTGGTCATGCCTCCAGATCAGACGGCTATTATCTATAACAGGAGATTTGCAAAGTGTTTCCAAATAATTCTTGGCTGTCTCTTTTAAATGCAACACAGCGCTCTCTACCTGCCAAATGCGCTCTCTTTTTTGTTGTTGTTGCAAACATTAAATGGGTAAACAATGGTGATTTACAAACCATGCTCTCGTTTTGGCATTCTTTGTAATTTCCTCTGTACTTAGGCTACAAATGAGTATTATATTCAATTAAATTAACAGCGGGTGGAAGTCTCTATTAGGGAATAAATTCTTTGGGTGTCTTTCTATGATATTTTCACACACATTATGCTGTGCTTTTTCTCACGCTAAACACGAAACTCTGATTCACAGGAAAAATCCCTTTCTTTTTCTACATAGTAAACTTTAGGAAGTGAAAGAAATTGAATAAATTCAAAGTTTATCCTTTTGATTTCAAAATAGTTTCTGTTTATTAAAAAACAAAGTAATTTAGCTGTAAAATTAGCTTTATCGTAACTACCTAATAATTATCTCATTGTAAATGTAACCTGGAGATCAGAAACTTTATTATGTAATTCATTACAAAATTGAATGGCAAAATTTAGATAAAAACAACTGTTTTGTAAAAATCTTGATCTAAACTTTAGACAACTTGGCTATTTTAGCATGCATTTCTGACCTCAGTTTATCACGGTTCACTATCTAGTGATTAACAATTACAAGAAATGAACTGCTGCATTCTGATTCAAGATACCTACGTTTAATTTAATATACATCTAAGGATGAGTCTTTCTTAAGGGACTTTAGTCTGGCAGCAGACTTCAAGATTCCTGAAAAGTTATTCATAATGGTTTTAACATGATCGACAGATACGTTACAACAACAAAAAAAGAGCCTGCTTTGAGATACAATTTGATAGTTTGAAAACCAAATGATAGGCTGGAATCCATCCAAGTAACAAGATAATTGACTGTAGCCATGTTACCCCTCAAATTTTTATTGATGCTTAATTTACTTTGCAGCATGCAATCACTACATGTCTAACCCATAAATCATCACTACTACAGGTAGGATGCACATTACATATCACAGAGGAGAGTCAATTTTCCTTGGAGAAGCACTTGAAGCAACCTAAAGGGACACTCCACTGGCCAAAGAAAAACAAAACACTGTTTAGTAGATATACCTCAAATGAAAACATACATTTATTTATGCAGTTTTTTATTGAGGGTATATCTAAAAACAGCTTGCAAAACTATAGCTATCATGTCTACTGCCTTTGCAAGCCCTCCCCTTCTAACCCCGCCCAGACTTTCTGTGCTGTCCAATCACAGACTTACATTGCAGCTCAATGAGAAGTCTTTGCAAGGCAGGTGCTCTGAGCAATTTCTAGCCTCTTAAGTTTAGCTCCATTGAGCTAACCAAACCAGGAAGTAACAGGATCTGTTGTCTTCTTAAAAGCCCCGCCCCCGATCCTCCTTGGCTGATATCCCCTAGGAAAGCATTGAATTGGCTGAGATTGTCAATTCTGATGATCGCAGCCAAAGAGGCGTGGTGGGTTGGAGCTAAACACAAACCTGGCATCTTCTCATAGAGATGCATTGAATCCATGCATTTCTATGGGAAAGGTCACTATCATCGTGCTGAGTGTGGAGACCCTAGCTTGTCCCATGACACAGGGGCAAATTGTTTAGTAATGGTTTGCCCTCTTAAACGGGTCCCTGCCAGGCTCCGACCATCCTAGCTCCAACATGACACTGTTAGAGGTGGAATTACTCCTCTGGCAGCTATGTGGTTAAACGTAGTATGCGTAACGTTTCAAAGCGAAATGCTGCACATACTGACTCCAGGCACCATGACCACTTCAAATCAGTGAAGTGGTAATGGAGCATGGAGTAACCATTTAATGTTTACTTAGCAGAGTGTTTAATATTATGGCTAATGGAACAGGCAACTAAAGGACAATTCAGCATCAGAATCCAGTATTTTTTTCTTTTCACATTACAAATTTAGGCAAAGGACTTCTCTAAACTGAGGACTTCTCAGCAAAGGTTTTCCTTTCTCTTTGCCATGACTGCATTTGAAAGTATCATTAGTATAACATATTTAAGGAACATATTAAGGAACGTATAAAATTTGTCATCCAAAATTCAGAAACATTTTTTAAAACACACACTGCAAGTACTAGTATCATTACAGTTTAATGTAGTGAATTGAGAGCAAAGAGCTATTGAGTGCTATCAATCCAATTTTTGTTAATTTGCAAGCAAATTGAAGAATGCTGGGACTCTCTTTGCACCAAACGGTTGCACAATTTCTGCTGTCTGAAATAATGCAAATAGTTTTATTCTGCATTATATATACAAATGTGTTTGTTTTCTGTTTCAGATTGATAAAAAAACAAGTAATTGTTTTGTATGCTTAGCCAGGCCCATCTGCCTTTGACTTCTTAATGAGGAATTTAACTTCTCCATTATCTGTACAAATATTTTAACAGTGTGGGTGTGAGTGCACTCGAGGCTCTGAGTACTGGGCTATCCTGAGATTTAGCTCTGCAGAATAACTGCAGCCCTTCGGTCTGCCAGAAGGGCAATCTGGCCTTGCAGAAAGTGCTGCAGTGACTCAGAATGGCAGAATTCTGCCATAGCCAAGCTCTCATAGCATACCATTGCAGGGTGTAAACATACATTCCAAATATTTGTACAGATAAGGAGGAAGAGTGATTCTTCATTGTGACATTGGAGGCAGAGTGGGTGTGCTTTAAATATTAGTGCACAAAAAATGGATTGCACCAGTGGGCTTCTTGGTCCCATCTGTTAAACAATGCATGAGTGTGTATTTAAAAAGAAAACAGGAAAAAAGTCAGACAGGTCAGCATAATATATTCATAATTGCTATTTAAAATTTTGATAAGTCTTCATAATTTTGAAATAAGCATTAAAGTGATTATATAGCATAACAAATACAAAGTTGTATTTCTTGCACCAGTGTTCTCCAATGCAGTTCTCAAGGACCACCAACAGTCCAGGTTTAACATATTATTAAATAGGGGCTGATGGAGCTGCAGCTCCAGGCCCAGGCCCATGGAATAGGCCCATTGATTAAAAAAAAATATATATATTTTTAAATGTTTAATTATTATACACACTACTCTTAGGGTTGCCAGGTATTTCTCATGTTTTTCTTATGGTTTCCAGGTATTTCTCAGAAGTATTTCTCAAGTATTTCTCAAGTATAAACAGAGATTATTCTGCAATACCAGCGCCAGCCAGTAGGGGTCACTGTTTGTGTGGAGAGAGGCAGGGATGAGAAGTTACAGCATCTCCCTCCCTGCTTCTCTCTACTCACTGATCCACGGGGAGCAGCTCTGCACAGAAAGTCCAGCCAGCACCTCAGAGCCTGCGAGACATGGGGACGGTGAGAGACTTGATGACGCTGAGACATTGGGACACTGGAAGACAGAGGAACACTGGGGAACATGGGGACCCTGAGACACTAGGGACACAGTGGCCCCATGTCTCCCAGTGGCCCATAGTTTCTCAGTGTCCCCATGTTTCCCAGTGTCCCTGGTGTCTCTCGGTGTCCCTAGTGTTTCTGTCCCTAGTCTCCCAGAGTCCCCTAGTCTCCCAGAGTCCCAATGTCTCACAGTGTCCCAATGTCTCACAGTGTCCTAGTGACATTGGGACACTGGAAAACATGGGGACACAGACTCTAGGGGACACTGGGAGACATGGGGATACAAACACTAGGGGACACTGGGCAACATGGGGACACTGAGACACTAGGGGACACTGAGACACTAGGGGACACTGAGAGACATGGGGACAGATGGAGACATGGGGACACTCCCAGTGTCCCCATGTCTCCCAGCCAGGTGTCCCTAGTATTTCCGTATCCCCATGTCTAGTATTTCCGTATCCCAGTGTCTCTCAATGTCTGTAGTGGGCCAGTGTCCCTAGTGTCTCAGTGTTTTCTAGTCTCCGAAAGTCCCCTAGTCTCCCAGTGTCCCCATGTCTCTTAGTGTCTGTGTCCCCTAGTATAAAAGAAAAAATATCAGGCACTCACTGTGATAGATTTAAGCAGGTTTATTGGACAACGCAACGTTTCAACCTGTACCCAGGTCTTTATCAAGTCTCCAGTGTCACCTATATATCACTGTGTCCCCTATGTATCACAGTGTCTCAGTGCCCCATGTCTCCCAGTGTCCCTTGTGTCTCTCAGTGTCTGTAGTGTCTCAGTGTCCCCTAGTCTCTCAGAATCCCCTAGTCTCTCAGTGTCCCCATGTCTCACAGTGCCCCCAAGTGTCTGTGTCCCCTAGTATAGAAGAAAAAAATCTCAGGCACTCACTGTGATAGATTTAAGCAGGTTTATTGAACACTCCAATGTTTTGACCTGTACTCAGGTCTTTATCAAGTCTCCAGTTTCCCCTATATATCACAGTGTCCCCTATGTATCACAGTGTCTCAGTGCCCCATGTCCCCTCATGTCCCAAAGTCAACCAGTGTCCCCATTTCTCCATGTCTCCCTGTGTCCCCAAGAGTCTGTGTCCCCATGTTTCCCAGTGTCCCAATGTCTCTCAATGTCCCCTAGTGTCCTAGTGACATGGGGACACTGAGAGACATGGGGATACAGGCACTAAGGGACTGAGAGACATGGGGACACAGACATGCCCCCTATTTGTGTATGTTCTAAACCTTTCGGCAGATTTGTGTCAGTGGCCCACCCTTTTACCCCATCCATAGACTTCCTGCTTTACTGGACACTGTTGTTAGGGGGTATGGGTTTACTTGAAGATGAAAGTGTGAGATTAGCATAGGGTATGTGTTTTCTCATGGCTGCATCCTATGAGTTTCCCTCCAGCACCATCTACATCAGATACATGATGCTTAGGAGGTAGGACTGTTTTAGTGTTTTTGGTAAATAAGATTTTGTAATTAGGCCCATCATAATTGTCAGCACCAGGCCCACTGGGCTCTTAATCTATCCCTGAATCTGGACTGTTGCTGGTCCAAAAGCACTGGGTTGGTGAACCCTGCAGCTTACACTATATAGTATTTCCCTCTGGCTCCACCCTCTGATGTTCCACTGGCATTGCAAGTGTTAAAAAATACTTAACACTTTCACTGATTCCAGCACCGCTCACCCTTGGCGCTGGGTGGGCCCTCAGCCTCCTCTGACATAATCTGTTGTGGACGGCTAATGCACATGCGTGTCACGAGTGCATTAGGCCCTCCCTATAGGAAAGCATTGCTTTAATGCTTTCCTACTGCGATTTCACTGAGGTTGGATGAACTCATGCAAAGTGTGCATGCAAACTTTCAGCAAGGGTTTGCATGGACACTTAGTGGCTGTCTGATTGACAGCCACTGGAGGCAGTTTTAGTCCCACAATATAATCATTGCAGTTTCTCAAAAACTGCAATGATTTGTATTGCAGGAGTAAGTGGAACTGAGACACTGCACCCTCAATCAATTAGCTGAAGTGTTTTCAAAATTGTTGCATTAATTGCATGCGCTACATTCGTCTTATTCAACTTTCTCTATATTAGAAAATACTAAACTTGCTCACTTGTCATTCTCCCACTTTACAGAAAATCTGCACAAGCTTCCAACTTTAGTATGAAAATAAATTTCAGAATTACGGGATGGTTATCCTGTGGGGGCAGCGGTGTATTTACTGTGAGGCTGACAAGGCATCAGGTGGGTAGCAAAAATGCCCTGGCAAATGCCTTGCCAGCCTCTTGTCCTGGGGGGCTCAGGAGCTGGCCGGGTGGCCACCTCTAGGCCCCCCCTGAGCTGGCATGGGCTGATGTGGGAGGCGGGCGGCGAGGGAGCAATCTTAGTTCTTCCCTGCTCAGCTACCTCGTGCGCACCGCAGTGATGCCAGAGCCAAAATATGAAGTCACTCCGGCATCACTAAGAGGGAGCTGAACAGGAGGATCATTTTGTTTTTTTAACAGGAAGTGAAATTTTGAAAGGGGGTTGGGCCCTGAGTTTTGTCATGCCTAGGGCAGCACAAAGCCAGAATACACCACTGTGTGGGGGTGGAGAAGCTGCATGAGGAGCAGCACTGGTTAGGTTATGTCCATGAGTTATCAGACATCTTACTGTGAAGGGGAAGATCAATGGTTACATTACAGAACAATTATACAAGGCAAAGAGGAAACCTAATGCACAAGTGTGACGAAAGCTGCCCACGCATTGAGCCTTCTCCACAGGAAACCATTGAGTTAATGCTTTCCTATGGAGGGTTTGAAAACACTGGCTGTCCTCATGCAAAGTGTTGCTTCACGAAGTCAAACTCAATGAGACAGCAGTAAGTGCCACTAGTAGCTGTCTGGTAGACTGGTATAATGTAATAACAGTTTAATAGATATACCCCCAATGAAAACATGCATGCATGTAATTATACATTTTTTTCATTGTGATACATCTAAAAATAGCTTGCAGAAGCTGCTCCTCTCTTATCAGCAGCCTATGCAAGCCCCACCCCTTCTAATCCCGCCCAGACTTTTTGTGGCTGCGCAATCACAGACTTCCCAATGCAGCTCAATGAGAAATCTTTGCAAGGTAGGTGCTCTGAGCAATTGCTGCTTCTTGAGTTTAACTCCACTGAGCTAACCAAACCAGAAAGTAAGAGGAACTGGTGTCTAATTAAGGACACAACTTCTGGAATAAAAGGAAATCATGACGGAATGGGGTATAAACAGACAAATGTGCCAATTTCTATTGAAATCTGCACCTTTTGTAAAATGAAAAAAAAAAAGAGGACACCATCTTCACACATAAAGCTTTTTTTTTTTAGTGCTCTAAGGGTCTGGAGTGTCTTTTTAACAGGTGGGATTTTTTATTTTATTTTATTTAGAATGGAAGCTTGTATTAATTGCAACCTGGTTTATTTGACTATCTCTAGTGGTTTCATTTTGTAATACTATGTAAACAGTTTCATCGATGTAAAATATGCTGTAGTTTTACACATAGCTATTATAATATATGCACAGAACAGCAAAACCTTTACTGTCCATGTGCAGTTCATTTAAACAAGAGTTTATCTGTTCAGTTATTTACAATTAAGCATTAGCATATGGTTGGAGGCATGGTTTTGTATATATTATTCATCAATAAGTTGTCCTAGACTGTTCTTTTTTATCTGCCAGAGGGTCTAACACCTCATTATGCTGCAGTGTGTTGCAGACCCTGTGGCAGCAAAAGGATTATTACACTTACACTCTTGCAGTTTGCTAAAAACAACATCTCATTTGAATGCACACTGCACATCAAATTACTGCTATGTGATGCAATTTGTCTTCGCTACACCCTTAGCTAGGCAGAAATGGCAATTTCTAGGTGAGTATAACAAGCATTATTTTGCAAATACAATCTCCTTTGTTGTTCAACAGCAGACACGTGTATGATTCAGCATTTTTTAAATAATTAATCCAAATTTAATTAAAGGGATAGCATCACCTAGCACTTTTAATGTCTCTCATGCTAAGCATAGACTATCCCCACAATGCATCTGCTTTTCTCTACACGGAAGATCAAAATGGTTTGCCTCCTTAGCAGGTGACGGTGCTTAAGTACTCCTGGGACAAGGTCGTGATTAAGAGCCCATTGGGCCTGGTGCTGAGAATTACGATTCGCAGCAGCAGATGAGCAGGTCTGAAAAGGACGTTTGGATTGGTGAAATGCATCATCACGTCTGTCGTCATCACAGTACGTTACATCCGATGTCACTGCCCCACTTCCTGGGAATATTGGAGCTGAAATCGGAAGCAATAGCCCTATCTAAGCTGGCAATTGGGGACATAAACCAAATATAGCTCTTTCAGAGGGAGTTTTAAACTCATGTGAGTTTTTTCTTTTTTGAGCTTTATCTACAAATGCTTGTTAAAAAAGAGTTTTGGAACAACACTACTGCCCTTCTTAGTGATATGCACTGGAAGCACAGACTACATTGATACATCAGAGTGATTGTGAGGAACACCTATAGCCTGAGCAGTTTTTACCTTCTCTTCTCTACATTGGTTATTTTAATGACAGTATTACACTATATGTTCTAGTTTGCCCTTTTATATATGTTGCTTGGATTTACATAGCAATTGCACTTTCGTTTAAAGCACTTTATTGTAATTTGGACTGAATTTAATTGCACAATTGTTTCATTGACTTTATTAAATATATACTGTACGTTGGTACAACAATCACCTTGACATTTACCAAAATTTTGGGTATTGTGATTTGCATGAACTCTGCAGTATGTCTTAAAGACACAGCAGACCCTTTTCTAATGTATGCCAATTACGATTGGTCTAATTACAGAATCTTATCGACAGAAAACCCTAAAACAGTCATGCCTCCCAAATGTCATGTACATGATGGAGGTGGTGGTGTAGGGAAATTCACAGGATGCATCTATAAGTAAACACACAGTGGCCCACACACAATCCATGGGGCCCCGGTGCGAAACTGCTCCGTGGGCTCCCCCTCCCTTCTCTTCCCTTCTCTCTCTACCCCAATTCGTGGGCCCCCCGACACATACATAGACACAAACACATACACACAGACAGACACCCCCTCGACAGACACATACATACAGACAGACACACACACAGACACATACATACACACACACATACAGAGACACACACACACATACAGAGACACACACACATACACAGACATACACATACAGAGACACACACACACTGAGACACAGACACATACATACAGACACACACACACATACAGAGACACAGACACACACACATACAGAGACACACACATACAGACACACAGACAGAGACACAGACATACACATACAGAGACACACATACAGAGACACAGACACACACACACACAGAGACACATACACACATACAGAGACACACACATACAGAGACACAGACATACACATACACAGACACACACATACAGAGACAGACACACACACACACACAGAGACACACACACATACAGAGACACAGATACATACAGACACACACATACAGAGATACAGACACAGACACACATACAGACACACAAAACAGAGACACACACACACACACACACACACAAAACAGAGACACACACATACATACACATACATACAGAGACACACACACATACACAAAATTCTTCCTACCTTTTGTTACTTTCCCTGGGGTCCAGTGGGGGCTCAGCCTGATGGAAGTCAGAGTTCCCACTCTGACTCCCTCTTCCTTCCTGCTTCCTCCCGCGCGGGCTGATAGCTGGGAGGAGTGACCGGGGAATCACTTCCTCCCAGCAGTGATGTCATCACAGGGGGCCCGGTTGCGCTGTTAAAGCGCCCAGCGCAGACCGGGCCCCCTCACAATCCGTCTCCATCGGGTGGCCTGGCGGTTTACCTCACGGGCCGGGGCCGCAAAATGTGGCAGCTGGTACCCGGTCGCGGGTAGAGACGGGCCCGGTCGCAGCTGCGACCCCTGCGACCGCGGTATGTATGCCGATGCAAACACATACCCCATGCTAATCTCTCACTTTCATCTCTCAACCACATCCATACTCCCTAACAGCAGTGACTGGTAAAGCAGGATATTGGTGGGCTGGGTAAATGGGTAGGCCACTGATGCAAATCACATTTACGAAAAAGGGGCGAGCATGCCCAGAAAGTGTGTTCTTCCCGAAATAGTGGAAGGTGAATTCATATCAGGCTGTCTGACAATCATGTAGACTGGCCAACTAAGGGTGTACTATGCAGACAGCACTCTGAGTTTAGCGCAAATGTGTCTAATGATGTGCTCACTCTATGCTTCCTGGTGACTGTCCCCTAGCACTCACTTGTTCACTCCTCTCTTTACTTTCTTACTGGCAGGCAGAAGCTACTGGTATGCAGTCTTGGACTGAGAAAGGTGAATGCAGCGAATGTAGAAGAAAGGGGACATGCCACAAACGCAACAGCATTTGCACAGTGTGCAAAATCAGCTTCACCTTAACTAATTTTATTGTCATCCATTCCACACATTTTTTGTTCCTCTACATCCCTCTTAAGATTCCATACCCAATCGAGCCTGCACAAAGCAAGATCATGTGAAAAGTAGCAACCACAAAAAAAGGTGTTTTTTTATCAGTGGATCTCTACCATGGGCCTGAAACTTCAGCTCCATCTGTCCTTATGTTACTCTCCATCTGTCCTTATGTAGAACAAGTAAGAGATGGAGCAAAACACATACAGTTTACATGAGTTAGCTTGGTTGCAGTGGTCTCTAGCTATCTAACACACTGTAAAACTCAAATTATAATAGCACCTACGGCTATTATCTATATGGCTATTAATAGCAAAATATACTCCAATATAACATTTTATAATGATTTTTTTGTGGTTTTTGTGATGGCAGGAATTCTATAATACTGTTCATCATCAAGATCCTAGATGAGTCCTTATAACGTCTCTACTTGCCGCAAAATGTCAAAGGAAATGTAAACAATGTATATTTATATGTGGACCCATTTAAGATATACCGTAAGTTACTAAAAATAACTGGTATATGTGGGAAATTGGATTCACATCATATGCATGGTAATTATGTATACAAAAACAGAATCAATTCCAATGAATGCATTTTTGTCAGTGTGCATGAATATATTAGCATTGCAAATGTATGTGCTAACTCTGCAAAAATAGGTCAGTTTGGTGAAACTAGGCATCAAAATGTTAAATGAGTTCTGCTAAGGGTGAGTGTTTTCACTTTGCTCATCAGCAACATATGTTGCCCTATTGCATCTTTACTGCTTCCTCCTTCACCAGCTGTCATATTGCGTGTTAATGCTAGATCTGGTAGATGACTTGCAGCTACAGAGCTGACAATATGTACAATCTCCTATATTATGACACTTTACTGCTGCTGAAACCTGCCAGAAATGGCACAGCTCCACTAGTGGCTGGGTTAAGCCGCTGCACTACACTTGGCACTTAGAGGGTCAGCCTTCCCAGAGCTTCTTTTGGTTCATATGTGACAGTCAGACAAATAGAAGTACAGAGATAGACAGGCAGGGTGGGGGAGTGAGAGAGAGAGGAGAGAGAAAGAGAGAGAGGGATAGAGAAATACATGAGTGTTCACCCAAATTCACCCACAATACGTGAAACACCAGCAGAAAACAGACTGCAATTTCTACAAACAGCAGAAAACTCAGATTAACACAAGTTTTTCAAATATCTTTTGTTAGTCAACACATCTAGAAGATGGATTAGACTGATCTAAACTAAAATCATATCTTAGAAGGAACTCCCATAAATAAAGACCCACATTCTACCTTTTTACATTAACTCTAAGAAATTTTATGAGCTCAAGTTTTCACAGGAACATTTTCTTCTGAATATAAAAGAACTGTAATGGAATACTACATGATTCATTGCAATCACTGTCAGGGATTTTTTACTGCCCAACAGATTTAAAGGAACATTCTAAGCAAAATAATCTCTAAAGTTTGCTGCCTGAAGTATCTGGGTGCATTTCCAGTTTAATGGAATGGGACTGTTCCCAGTGCCTAGGGATCACCCTCTCCTCAGCCACATTGATAATGTGAAGCATTTCTGTGTTGTTAATAGTCAACATTGTTCATGTTGACAACACTGACTGAGAGTGCTGAGGGTGAGTCAGTGTGCACCCTTTTGGGGAAAATTGCCTGCAACACGGATCTAGCAATGTTTTCCTACGTTGAGGTCTTGAGCTTGGGATTAGTGGAGAATCGTCTCAGACGTATCAGGGCCTCAAGACATGAGTTTAAGAAGACACATAACATCTTGATGGAAGGCACCAAAACTCATCTAGAGATTTCTCTATTTCCCAAAGAAAGTTTTGAAACAACTATGTTAAAAAGGCTTAGTTTTCTGTTAGAAGCCATACAATACATTGTGCATACACTTCTGTGTTTAAAAAAAAAAAAAAAAATGATAAACACCCATAAGTCTGTTATCACACGTTAATGGAACACTCCAACCACCATAACCTTTACTGTGTGCAAGTAGTGCCCCTCATTGTAAGTAGTCAAGCTGTTTAAGAGTGGTTCGTTTACGAACTTGGGGTCCACTGAGGGCTGCTCTCCACTCCACTACTGCAGACATAGAGCTTAATCATTGACTAAGAGATGAGCAGGACTTTGCTTAAAGGACCACTTCAGCTCAATGAAGTGATCTGGGTGCCAGGTCCATCTAGGATTAACCCTGCCTGCTGTAAACATAGCAGTTTCGGAGAACATCCCATAAACCACAGAATTTCTTGGTCTTTGCAGTTGTCCCTGTTAATGAAACATCCAATAACTTGCTGCAAACAATAGCCATTCAGGGTTTGTTTTTTATTTTGGATTCATTCATGCATTATGTCTGTTTTGCAAGAAAGTACTTGATTCCTTGAGATTGTAGTCACAAAATTATCTAAAAATCCATTTACTCTCCAGGAAAGATTTTTATTGGAGTCATCAAAAAGGAGGTTTCATTGTTAGAATTATAAGAAAATGTTTTGCATTTTTGTCTGTCACTAATATTAAAGTTAACCAAGAACCTGTATGTGTTATTTCTTTAAAAATGGGGCATATCATATTTTGTCACAGGGTCGTACTCCAACTTACAAGAATGGCAAATTCCACAAAGAGTGACCAGACTTAATATAAGATAGATAAAGAGAAATTCAATAGTAGCCAAGATCATTAATATAGAAATATGGATAAACGTAATAACAAGCCTGGTCATAATATAAAAAATACTCAAGGTCAGAAACAAGCTGGGTCAGTATACCAAAATGACACAAAGTCAAATACAAGTTGAGGTCATTATAAAAATATATTAAGAGAGACTTAATAAAACCACTAATGTGTATCAAGGCAGAAATCATGATAGGGCAATGCCCAAATTAACTTTACATACTAACACACTTTCCGATTGGTCCACATCGATGCCTAGATGATGATGTTACTTTAAGGGTGGGCGTGATGTCTCCGTTACTACATGGAAGAAATGACTATGTAACGGTTGGCCCACACGAACTAGGAGAGGGAGCTTTTTTTATTATTTGTTATTAAATCTTTGCTGAAATCAACAAACACTTACTAGTGATTCCTTCCTGGACTGCACACGGGGTGCATGAGAGGGCATTGTCACCCTCTATCTGACAATGAGCAGGAATTCATTCGGGATATTTGTTTTAAG
This sequence comes from Pelobates cultripes, assembly GCA_933207985.1. NCBI lineage: Eukaryota > Metazoa > Chordata > Amphibia > Anura > Pelobatidae > Pelobates > Pelobates cultripes. Next base: position 254,333,099 of record OW240912.1, on the reverse strand, counting down.
TATTTTTAAACTAAACAGTATCGAACCTTCTTTGTATTCTGTTTGAGATCAACTTCTGGAAGTGTTTTATTACACCACCATTAAGGAAGGCTTTGCTGCCACCTTAAGGGCACAGCACTTTGCAAGTTTGGAGCCTTACCACACAGAATTGCACTATTTTTTGTTTTGTATTTCCTTTTATATGTCTACATGCTGCCCCGGTACATGCATTAAGGTGTAAGTGTTATCCTACACAATTTTTAGCGCTGCACTCACATTTTGTGTTTTTGGTGGGGCACATCACTTAAACACTTTTTTTTTTGTTTTTTGTTTTTTATATTAGGAGAGGGAGCTGTTCACCAAGCTAAATAGTAAGTATGAAGATTTCGCTGTTCAGGTTGCACGACCATGTGGAGTGTTCTGGCCGCGCATTGTGAAGAAGGGAGCTATGGAGGCTCCAGGAGCAGGTAAGTTTATTACATATTGTTACTAAAACTAACTACAGTACCAGCTATTTTGGAACATATCTGTTGTCTCCTTGGAAAATCAAGAACAGAACTTAAAATGTACTTTACTATCTTATAACATCTATAATTATTAAAAGAATGTCCATAACCAATAAGTGGAATGCAGTTTGTTCTTGTATCAATAATTATCAGGGAGAAAAGAAGCTCCGGCCTTGTACTTCAAGACTTTTTACTAATCTGTGGCGTGATTATCTCATAAAGCATTGCACTAGAGATTTATGGATCATTGCACACCTTGGGTGTTTAAGGAGAGACAAAGCCATAACTCACACTGTCCAATCCATTCTTCTTATAATATGCACTGAGACAGTAGTCTCTTTGATCTTGACTTGACTGCCAGCCAAATGGTAACTGCATGTAAGATTCATTGTCTGAACAACTATGATTACATTAGTCTTCTTAAACTATTAGCTAATAGGTCTTATTTTAGATGGATAGATAGATATACACACAAAAGCAGAAGATGTTGAAGATGTTCCTATGATCACGAAGAGTGAATACAATTTCATTACTAATGTCAAATACTTTTTTATTCAGATGCTTATTAGGAAAATAGTAATATTATATTAAAAAAACTATTTATAATTCATTTTAAGTAGATATCTGGAGGTCAACCAAAATTGAGTCCCAGTCTTCTGATCACGATGAAAGATCTACCTCAAGTATCATAGAACAAAAGGAGACGGCAAAGGTCTGAAATTTGGTGGTAAACATCAGGATCTGCGTCACAGGGAAAAAGGTTAAGTAGTCATGAAAACCAAGAAATATCAGAAATATGACATAGGCCTTGCTATGAAGAAGCTACAAAACAAATGAGCAAGAATTTATCTCCAACATTGTAAAGAAAATAGGTGTAGAGTGTTCTCAGCGTATTATGCCTTTGAGGGAATATACACATAATATTTAAAACATGTTTAGTAAAAAGAAACATAACTATGCTACTATAAGTGAGACTCATATAACATTACAAGGTAATGGAGGGTCTAGAATAAAAATGTTATGGAAAAAGCAAAAGATCAGAGATAAGAATAGTGACAGATAGATAGTGCATCTGTCTTTTTTCATCTAGAATGCATACAAATCTGAACAATTTACATTCATTACAATATTTCATAATAAAATAATTTATAAATGATACTACAAGCATAAAATAACGTATTTGATTAATCAAGTAAAAGCTACAGAAACCTTAACCTGAGTGCAGAATGGCCATTCTAACAATACATTAACACTGATAATGTATGCAGCTACGATATCTGAAAAATTAATGCACAGACGGACAGCATATTGCGCTGTTATTAGCCAGGTTTTCCAAACTTTGTTCACTTCTAAAAGAAGCTAGAATTGCAGATGCTAGACATGGGACATATACGACTATTTGGCATATGTTTTCATATTCCGCATATTTTGATGCAACGTTAAGCAGTATATGCAGCAAATCCGCAATTGCTCTACATCCCATTCAATGACAGCTGTTCTCATTAAGCTAATTAATATTTTTTTTTATTCTATAGGCTATTTTAGTTTCAACTAATTTACATCGTTTCAACTTATGATACAGTATCAATGGCAATATGATTTCATGCATCCAGAGTTATGTTGCACAGCCTATAGTATCTGTTTTGCCTAGCACCAGACATCTTATCATAGAAATCTGCAAAAATAAAACCTATTATTTTTTTTCCAAAAGAGCATATGCACATGCTCTGAGCTAACAAGTGGAAGGAACTTAAAATAAAAATTGTAACAGCGGGTATAGGGAGGCAGGAGGGCTGCAATCAGTGAGGGAGGGAGGGGAGATACAAGCTTAATGGGAGAAGTGAGCTGGTGGGGAGTTAGGTACCAACAGCCTAGCCTGTATCCCATGTAGTCAAGTCAGCCTTGTATGCATCATAGCATAGCTGCAGGAACAGTTTTGGAGGGTATAAAACTCAGTGCTATCTCAGCTTTTCTAGTGCAAGGTTTTCCAAACTCTGGTCCATTACATGTTGCTGAACAACAACTCCCATTACACTTTGAATGAAATAGATAGCCATGGGAGTTGTAGTTCAGTAGCATCTAGAGCCAGAGTTTTGAGAACCTTGTTCTAGTGCATGGGTAGACAACCTTCAGCAGTCCATGTTATAGAGTCATATGGACTAGATTACTCCAAATGCTTTGCCAGCATTATGGCTGTAAGAACATTGGCATTATAAGAGATGCAGTCCACAGTGCTGAAGTTTGCCTAACCCTGTTTTAGTGTCTGTGTGTGAAGACCTAGCCAGTGTCCCTTGTATCACAGTCAGCTTCCTATGCATGATAGCAGAGCTGCAGGAAAAGTTATAGAAAATGTAAAACTCGGAATTGTCTCAGCTCCTCTGGTATTTGTGTTTGAGCCTGGACAGGAAGTGAAAGGGATCACTTCCCATCTGCCCACTAGCAGTCTCTCAAAAATGCAGACAATCAAACAGGGTGACTTGAATGGATAAGACATGGGAGGGTAAATACTGTGCAATTATCCCTTTGAACTCCAAATGCCCTAATCACCCCTTTACCTAACCATAAATTTACCCTAAACAAGCCATTTCCCTAGTCTCAAATGTAAGCACTTAAGGCCAAAACATGAATAAAAAACTCTTTACCTTAATCCTAGGTTTAACTTCTCTTAAACTAAATACCCCATTGAACCTCATTACTAAATTTAACCCCACTCTAACCCTAAATCCAATAATGCAAAATACTCCTTATATGACTACTGTAAACAGTCTCAAGCTTTTCAATCCTCTTAATACACTATGTAATCTAACTCTGAAATGTACCACTCTCTAACCTTAAAGGAACACTATAGTCACCAGCACAACTACATCTCATTGTATTTGTTCTGGTTAGTACAATCAGTCCCTTCAGGCTTTTTGCAATAAAAACTGTTTTTTTTCTGGTATCACTCTGTGCACTGCCTGCATAGCTTTCTGATTCCGGGACTACGGTGACATGGAGAGAGCCGTATAGCCAATGTAGAATGATTTGAGTAGATCCCTTGCAGCCCACTCTCCAGCCAGCACAGTATATCTGCACTACTTTGTACTCCCTACTGCCTGACATCTGGGCTGGCATTGCCACCCCAGTTAGTATGCCACTGCAAACGCTAAAAGTTTTATATACTTACAGTGCCTTCCACTAATATTGGCACCCTTAGTAAATATGAGCAAATAAGCCTGTGAAAATTTGTCTTTATTATTTAATGCTTTCATCTTTTGTAAAAAAATTTTTACAAAAATACTCCTCTCTCATGGATATCAAACCATTGCAAACAACACAGGTTTATAAAAAAAAAACCTTTTTGCAATATATGTGTGGCACAATTACTGAATCCATATCAGAAGAATATATTTGAAGTATATTCACATTGATATTTTACATTTTTAGTACACCTGTGTGACTAGGAACAGGCCATTTTTCAACCATTATTATTATTACCATGTCCTGTTTCACATAAATATATGTATAATATTTATACAAAAGTATAAATATGAGGTAACACATGGGCCGAACTCCCTTCATTCTTCACAATGGATAAGACCAAAACATATAGCTGTGCTGTGCAACAAACATTTGTTGCACACCCCAAAATGGTTTGATATCCTTAAAGGAGAAGAGTATTTTTGTGTATTTTTTTGAACAAAAGATCAAAAAGTTACACTATAGTCACCAGAACAACTACAGCTTATTGAATTTGTTCTGGTGAGTAGAATCATTACCTTCAGGCTTTTTGCTGTAAACACTGTCTTTTCAGAGAAAATGCAGTGTTTACATTACAGTCTAGAGATAACTTCACTGGCCACCCCTCAGATGGCTGCTAGAGCTGCTTCCTATCTCAGTCTTGCCTAGTGTTCATCACAACATATCAGTATTATTTATTTATAAAATATTTTACCAGTATGGATACATTGAGATTTATCTTGTTTTCAAGTATGCCCTGGGTCCACAAAACATTGCATTGTTACATTAGGACACAATAAAATACAAAAACAATATTAATACACAATATATATACAAAATTTACCATAGAACAGGTAGGAAATATATGATCACCCATGACATCCATCCCTCTGCATGCAGACACGAAACTTTCCTCATAGAGATGCATTGATTCAATTCATCTCTAAGAGGAGATGCTGATTGACTTGTGCTGGCTCTGCCCCTGATCTGCCTCCTTCACAGTCTCAGCCAATCCTATTGGGAGGCATTGTGATTGGCTCAGAACAACACTTCTGATGATGTCACCAGGCAGCTTACTATTCTGAAGCAGACAGGGTCAGAGCCAGAAGCTTCAGGCTTAAATAGAAGTGAGATTTTACTATATATGGTGGTTTTAACACTATGGGGTCAGAAATATATAGTGCTCCTTTAAACAATAAAAACAATTTCTCACAGCCTTCTTTGCTCATATTTACCAAGAGTGTTAATATTAGTATAAGACACTGTGTTTTGTGTGGTTTGGGATCATCCCCAAGCACTTTTTGAACTTTCGAAACACCTCTGATATCTTTACGTTAAGTATATAAGTGTACCATTACATTCAGAGAGCAATTCACCTTTAAATGGACACTATAAGCACCCAGATCACTTCATCTCATTGAAGTGGTCTGGGTGCACTGTCCCTGCATGAGGACATCTAGCATGAAACAAAACTCCATAGAAAAGCCTTAATGAAATGTTTTTCTATGGGGAAGGCCTAATGCGACACAGCTGACATCCAAGGAGAAAGAGGGCAACCCAGCACACAGGGACCTCAGTGATGGAATCCGGAAAGTGAATGAAAGTTTTCATGGTCGGAGGGGGGCTGCAGGGCAGAGGGATACTTTAGTGTTAGGAATTCAACAACTATATTGGTAACACTAAAGTGCTCCTTTAAATGAGTTATTTTATAAAGAAATAGGATTTTTAGAACTCATATTTGTGAACATACAAGGCCCCTGTATTAAAGTATTTGCTTTATTCAGTTGTGTCTCCCTGCTGCATTCCCCTGTATTGTTCTTTGTTTTCATCCAATGATTTAAACTAATTAGGTAGTAGTGGGAGTACGGGAGAGTAAAATCTGCTTGTGGAGGTATTTAAGTTGCCATGAGATGGGAGACATGCAATAAACACTGACACTGTCCATCTCTGTGATTGATTTACCATAATCTTATGCTTAAAGCTAAACTATTATCTATTTTTATTATATTTAAATATATTTAAAATATAACATATGGCTACTCTCCCCTCCCTCTCCCCTCCTCCCTATTCTCCTCCCAGCTGTAAATACCTTCATATATCTGTCCCATCTCTGTCCTGCAGGCCTCATCTCACACACAAATTCAGTGGAGCTCTGCATTTAACATCCTGCAGCAAACCCAACAACCCTAACCACATCCTACCCACCCAGGTTCCTCCTAAATATATAGCATCCCCCTCCAGCTGTTTGAGAGTCTCACTCAATTACCTCTCTATTCCCTATTTCACCAATAGCTGCTTCTCTCTCTTAACTCTTTTAGCCATCAAATTTCCCCTGCTACCTCTTGTCTCAAATCTCCATTGTATCCTTTAGATTGTAAGCTCATTGGCTATCTAGCTAGGCACTTTGTATAAAAGAGCTCCAATGGCTAGATATCAGCTTACGGGCAGGGCTCTCTCTCTACCTCTTGTATTTGTCTGTGTATATTGTACGTTCTCCACTCATTTTACAGCACTGCGGAATCTGTTGGTGCTTTATAAATACCAGTAATAAATAAATAAATGCATTTTTAAATTAGATTTAAATGTCCTTATTCACATGCACTTTAATTCTGCTTTTTCCTCTCTCACCTTGTTTGATTATAATGCTTTTCCCCCCTTTTTAGTGTGACTGTGACTTCTCCTGCTCCTGACCAGCATCCAGAGGTTGATTTAAGGGTAGGCAACCTTTGGTATTCCAGATGTTCTGGACCACGTCTCCCATAATGCTCTTAAAGTCATAATGCTGACAAAGCATCAGAGAAATGTAGTCCACAGCAGCTTGAGTGCTGAAGGTTGCCTACCCCTGATGTAGGATATTACTTTATGATCCTCCAATTAATTTTATCTTTCTTTATTCTTAGTGCCCAGACATGATGTGAATTACCTTTCCTTTCTTTTTAGTAGTAAGAGATTTAACACCTAGAAAAATAGGGGAAGCTTTTCACTCTTCATCTATAATCTCCACCCTGATTCTTGCTGAGTATGGTGCTCCCAAACACCAGCATGTGGTTTATATTACAAAACATATTCCATGCATAAAAGAGCAGAATGGGAGGTTCTCCTCACTTTAGTATGCATAGCCTATATATAGGAGCGTGCAGGGGTAAAAGTTATAATCAGCATGCGAGTAAAACAAGAAATAGGCTAGGCATTTTAGATCACAGCAGCCAACTTTCAAGTTTTGGGTCAGTCTCATTTTGTTTAGAAAGTAAAACCTTACATTAAATTGTGAATGGAATTCCCAGAGCCTTCAAAGTAATTCTGTGTGACACATTCGATTTTCACTCAGTCCCACCCAATCACAAGACACACCAGTCCTGTAGAAAGGATCAAGGGAAAGTGCAACTTGAACGCACAAATAACCACGCACTGCACTCGTAAGATGTTTTGGGGCATATAAGTTCATTGTAAATTAAGGCAGCCTGTCAGCCTGGTAAATGAATGCTGGAACAACACTCCTTCTAGCTGTTATAGTGAACTACATTTCCCAAGATAATCATCAAAGTATCAAGGAAAGATGAACATAGAAACCACCTAAACATCTATAAGTTTTAACTTACTTTTAAACAAAACTAGCATCCCACTTAATCTTTTGTGGCATAGTGTAGTAGTAGCCGTATGGGCACACTGATGTGGGTAGGAAAGTTGCAGATGAATAGTGCTTGAATTTAGGTATGCGTATGTGTGTTTGTAGGTATATGTATGTGTGTTAGTGTGGTATATGTCTGTGTAGGTATATGTTTGTATCTGTGTGTGTGTCAGTATGTGTGTATATGTGTGGGCCAGTGTATGTGGCTGTGAAGGTTTGTATCTGTCTGTGTGTGTTTGCCATTGTGTATATGTGTAGGTGTGTGTTTAGCAATATGTGTGTCAGTGTGGGTACATGTGTATATCTGTGTGTAAGGGCATTTCTGTGTTACTATGTGTGGCCGCATATGTGTATATGTGCATACATCCCAGCATTTGAACATCAAAACTACATGCAAACACACCCCTGCAACACAGCCCTGCAATTAAACCCAAACCACTGCTTTCAAGTGGTAACAATACATATTAACACACAATGGCATTAAAAATGCCAACACTACACACAAATACATACTCCATAAATAAACATAGAAACATAGAATGTGATGGCAGATAAGAACCATTCGGCCCATCTAGTCTGCCCAATTTAAAAAAAAAAATACTTTCATTAGTCCCTGGCCTTATCTTATAGTTACGATAGCCTTATGCATATCCCACGCATGCTTAAACTCCTTTACTGTGTTAACCTCTACCACTTCAGCTGGAAGCCTATTTCATGCATCCACTACCCTCTCAGAATGCTTACATTCAAACACACACAGACTGCTAGCAAGTAAAATCCTACAATAATGAGCAAATAGTAGATCTCCTACTGGCAGTGCATTGTGAGATATGTATAACAGCTGGGAGTCAGTATTTTGGCCACCCTTTTTCTGGGGGGGGGGGGAAGAGGGGGCAAAATGATTTTGTGCACTGGGGCCCTTTTTGCATTAGCTCCACCCAGTGGTGTATCCTGGTTTTGTGCTGCCCTAGGCTCTCTCCCTGGTGGTGCAGTGGCTGCAGGGCGGGCGGCGCTGGCAGGCGGGCGGCCAGCGAGGGAGCACTTCCCATGAGCTGACTGCTCAGCTCCCTCGCTCGTCGGCTGCAGAGTGAGGCTGGGAACCGGAAGATGACGTCATCTTCCGGTTCCCAGCCTCACTCTGCAGCCGACGCGCGAGGGAGCTGAGCAGTCAGCTCATGGGAAGTGCTCCCTCGCCGGCCGCCCGCCCGGGATGTCAGTTAGCCGCAAGGCTAACAAGGCATCTGCCCTGGGCATTTGGGGGGCGGCGTTTTTTGCCGCCCCCTGAAAAATGCCGCCCAAGGCAAATGCCTTGTTTGCCTCGCGGGTAATACGTCCCTGGCTCCACCACTGACCTTGCCCTTACCTTTTGTGTCACTGTACCCCACTCCTTCTAGCATGTGAGCTCATTTGAGCAGGGCCCTTAAATCGTCTGTTACAAATACTTGTCTGTTAGTCCACCCAGTGTACAGCCCAGTGGAATTGGTTGGCCCTTTATGAATAATAATAGTACGCCCTTTAATATATAAGCGCTTTAAATTTATTATCAAGGCAAACAAGTACTGTTCCAGGGCAAAGTGCTTAATAAGGCAGAATCCCCATGGAAATATTATTATTATTATTGCCATTTTTATAGCGCCAACAGATTCCGTAGTGCTTTACAATATTATGAGAGGGGATTTAACTATAAATAGGACAATTACAAAAAAACTTACGGGAACAATAGGTTGAAGAGTACCCTGCTCAATCGAGCTCACATTCTATAGGAGGTGGGGTGTAAAACACATTAGGACAGGAATTTGTGGACCCAGGACATACTTGAAAATGAGAGAAATCTCAATGTATCTTTCCTGGTAAAATATTTTATAAATAAAAAAATTTGCAGTCAAATAAGGTGGGCTGCCCTTTAGGAGGGAGAAAGAGACAGGTATGCGAGGTAGAGGTTACTCTGGGAGACCATAAGTTTTCCTAAAGAGATGGGTTTTAAGGCACTTCTTAAAAGATGCAAGACTAGGGGAGAGTCTGATGGGGGTAGGCAGGCTATTCCATAGGAAGGGAGCCGCCCGCGAGAAGTCCTGCAAGTGTGAGTTGGCTGTACAGGTGCGGACAACGGACAGGAGGTGGTCACGGGCAGAGCAGAGAGACCGAGAAGGGACATACCTATGGATCTGTGAGGAGATATAAGAGGGGCTAGAGTTGTTCAGTGCTTTATAGGTGTGAATTAGTACCTTGAACTGACTCCTATAGCATACAGGAAGCCAATGTAAGGACTGGCAGATGGGTGAGGTGTGAAAGAACTGACTAGAGAGGAAAATCAGTCTGGCAGCAGCGTTCATTATGGACTGTAGCGGTGCAGAACAGCTTTTGAGAAGACCAATCAGGAGACGGTTACAATAATCCATGCAGGAAATTACTAGAGCATGGACAAGCTCCTTGGTAGCATCTGGTATAATAAATAATAATAAATAATAAAATGTCTCTCAACATTTATCACTTTGCAATAATAATAGCATGTTGTCATGATAAATCTCCCCTGATATGTGTGGTTTGGCAATGACATGCCTCCCATCAGTCCTGCTTTTAACAGAATGGTCCCAATCCCGGGATCCTATCCTGCTGTCCTGCTTCAGTTCCGTGGTATCCAGTATCAAGGATCATTAGATGCGCTTGGGCTGTGCATGTTGATAAGTATGCAATGCCAATATTAGTAGAACGACGATAAGCAAAGCAGATTTATACGAAATGTATGGTAAAAGTGCTCAAATAGAACATTAACCACACTGCAAAACAAGTATGCTCCTAATCCTGTTTAGCAATAAATATTCTCTGAAACTCATGTACTCTATCTTTAGCACTTAGATTAATGGTGATTACTAATTCATATTATACCTCAACTAGTTTGCATCTTATAATATTACACAATATTATTTTGACATATAATAAATAACAATAAATTATATATTTTTAAAGAGAAGACAATACACTTGGCAACATGAAATGTAAATATTATTTTGTAAAGATCCAATGGTAAATCCAGCTGTAAAGGCTTAACTATATCATAAAAGAGTCTTTGAGAACCTTTTGAAAGGATTTCGTGCTACAATATGTCTACTTGTAGATATATTACAAATGGGGAAATATTTATTGATGTTAGTCAGAAGATTGGACAATTGGGGCATATTTAGGTCTTTGTTAGCACATTTTATTGTCACAGTGAAAATGGGACATAAAACGCAAGAAATGTTGAGCCTAAAGCTTGCATGGTTTATGATCGCAAGTCTAAAAACTGAAAAGGTCATTGGGTACTAAATACAGTGTGCTTAGTAACTGATTTCTGGAGCCTATATTCCTGTTCTAGACCAGTGATCTCAACTAAAATGATAAAAAACATTAACAGCTTTATGACAGTAGAAATTACAATGCAATATATATGTAAAATAACAACAAAAAAGATTAGAAACCTCAATTTCTACAATTTCTACACAACAGAATGTAAAACATATACTCTATGACAGTTTTCAATATTGGTGACTTAATTATTTCATCTAAAATAAATACTTATGATATACTGTGATATTACATTTTATATTTTAGTAGAGAAGAAAGTAGGAAAAAAGTGAAATAAAATACATAGGAAGAAATAAATATATATATATATATATATGTGTATGTATATATATCTACACACTGATCAGTCACACGGTCACAACACAAAGCTGTATTCCTGGCACTACAGCTCCCTCTGCCTCCCCCCTCCCTCGCACCCCTCCAACCCGGGTAAATAAAGGGTTAAAACGCCCTTTATTTACTTACCTTTTCCGGGCGCCAATGTTCCTCAGTGCTGGACTGATGCTCCGCCCCCTCAGACGCCCTGCAACGAGGATGCTAAAGCGCATACGTGGCAAATGTAACAGGATTGATGTTCCATAAGCCAAATGGCAAATGATTTAGGTAAACTAGAAAAAGGGTCAGAGTTGTGGCAACTGACATTTAATGTGGATAAGTGCAAGATAATGCATCTTGGACGTAAAAACCCAAGGGTAGAGTATAGAATATTTGATGGAACTTTAACATCTGAGGTAAGGGATTTAGGGGTAATTATTTCAGATGAGTTATAGATAGTCAGACAATGTAATAGAGCAGCAGGAAATGCTAGCAGAATGCTTGGTTGTATAGGCAGAGGTATTAGCCGTAGAACGAGAGAAGTGCTCATGCCATTGTACAGAACACTGGTGAGACCTCACTTGGAGTATTGTGCACAGTACTGGAGACCATATTTTTAGAAGGATATTGACACTAAACTGGTTCATGGATTGCAGGATAAAACTTACTGGGAAAGGTTAAAGGATCTTAACATGATTGTAGCTTGGAGGAAAGACGAGACAGAGGGAATATGATAGGAACATTTAAATACATAAAGGGAAGCAACACAGTAAAGGAGGAGACTTTATATTTAAATGAAGAAAAACTACCACAACAAGACATAGTCTTAAATTGGAGGGGCAAATGTTTTAAAAAATATCAGGAAGTATTAATTTACAGAGAGGGTAGTGGATGCATGGAATAGCATTCCAACTGAAGTGGTAGGGGTTAACCCAGTGAAGGAGTTTAAGCATGCGTGGCATAGGCATAAGGCTATCCTAGCTATAAGACAAGGACAGGGACCTAATGAGAGTATTTAGAAAATTGATGGACTAGAATGGTTCTTATTTGCCTTCACATTCAATATTTCTATGTAACTTATATGCACCTGTCAAGTGATGTTTTGCCCTTTTTTTAGAGTTGTGAACAAAGGTATGTAAATCAGTTTCATTGTAACAACTCATTTTTTTAACGAGACAAATGTAGGGATTTCTGTCTGTGTTCAAGCAGTCTGGTTTAAGTTTAAATTTAAAAACTGTGGACAAGGAAACCCAGTAGTATAATGTTTTACCACAGCGGGATGGCTTTGAAGTACTTTGTCCTGTGGATTACTGGAGCGGCCCCTACAAAGTGCTCTGCGAATGAACATGCAATGAACCACTACTGCTCTACCAGTACGGCAACTGTTACTGAACACTAGTGTTAAGGAATGAGCTTTGTACCGTTAAACTAATTAATCTGAAAATGGAAAAAAAAAGGAAATCCAGTGTTCACTTTTGTGTGAGTGCCATGTTCGAAATAAACAATTGCTTACCCTCCTACTTTCATCCTGTGGGAGATAAAAAATGAGCAGCAATATTTTATCTCTCGGCTGCAGCTGACTGTCCCTGCACTTCTGCGTTGTTTTTTCTCTAACGTAACCGTAACTGTACTATTTGTGTGTCTTTCTGAGAATGCCGTCCTAAATCATTAACTTCTACTATCTCTGTCTTCATCTTAAAGAAGAAGAAAAAAACAGAGAGAAGAAAAATAGTGAACCCAGCAAGAGTTCCAGTTTAAAAAAAAATACATCTGATCAAGCTGCCGTCATTCCCACATGCTTTGAACATTCTATTTTAGCTTCTGGCAGAAGCAGGAGCATCACTTGCTTTATTTGAGAATTATAGATAAATTGTACCTGCCCAATATGTAACTCTCTGATGACATTCGTGGGGATTCATAACCAGAAGTTAACACACTCACATATATGTGTGTGAGTGTGTCTTGCATTGTCCAAAGCCTTTTCTATCTGATTCTTTGTATTTCCCCTTTATATGTTCAGTTAAACGTTTTGTGACAGTCCACACCTTCAGAAAACACCTTAGAGCTGTAATGTGTACCTTTATCACCCAAAATATGTTTGCAAGTTAAATGCCCCTTAAGTCCATTATTTCCTTAAGAGAAAAAATTGTCAGAGGTTTAAAAGAAGGATGAATCTGCAAAGACCGTGTAATTTATATGTAGCTAGGTAATGTTACAATGTAATAAAAAAAATGTTAAACTCAGCCCTATGTTGTTTCCCCACAGACATGTTTCAATTCAGTATGCTTAGAAAGGAATCATTTGAATGCCCACTCATTAAAGGACTACTATAGTGCCAGGAAAACATACTCATTTTCCCGGCACTATAGTGCCCTGAGGGTGCCCCCACCCTCAGGGACCCCCTCCCGCCGGGCTGGATGGAGAGGAAGGGGTTAAACTTACCTCTTTCTCCAGCGCCGGATGGGGAGCTCTCCTCCTCTTTTCCGCCTCCTCTTCGGCTGAATGCGCATGCGCGGCAGGAGCTGCGCGCGCATACAGCCAGTCCATAGGAAAGCATTCACAATGCTTTCCTATGGACGCTGGCGTCTTCTCACTGTGAAAATCACAGTGAGAAGCACGCAAGCGCCTCTAGCGGCTGTCAATGAGACAGCCAATAGAGGCTGGATTAACTCTAACATAAACATAGCAGTTTCTCTGAAACTGCTATATTTATATATAAAAAAAGGGTTAACCCTAGAAGGACCTGGCACCCAGACCACTTCATTAACTGAAGTGGTCTGGCTGCCTATAGTGGTCCTTTAAGTAGGGGTTGCTCTCTCTGCTCTTTGATTAAATTGTTGCTCTTACACCAGAGTGTGCATCAGTTTCACATTTTGTGGTGGTATTAGAAACAGGTGGAGATTTATCAAAGTATCACTGAATAAACTGTGCCTTGGTGATTTTATTTCCTGAAGTTCTTTTCCATTAATTATTACTTTTGGGCCTTATTCATTAATTATTCTTTTGCTTTACTTTTTGTGTAGTGCACTCCATTCATTAATATTTAATTCAGTGAGTGCATTTGCACTGTATTGCAGGCACTAGGACCATGCAGAGATCGCTACTGCAGCGTCTCTGCACCATACTGGTTGTCAGTCAGCCTAGTGTGCTTAATGCCAGTCTGGAATGCCTCGTCAGTGGGTGGCATGTATTATGGGGGTCACCAATGACACGAGCCATGTCACTCATGGCTCGCCCACTTGTCCAGATCTGCAATCCTGAGAATCTAGACAGGCATAATATTCACCTATAACATACCGAAACTAAGTCAGAGAGGCTTGTAGCTATTTTTTTCGTCTCATGCAGAAGAGGTTATTTATCCACTAAATAAATTTTTACATTTACTTTGAAACATTGAGAAAAAAAACATTAAACAAGCACCTTACATAATTTTGTGTTAACTAACATGATTAATAATGAATAAAATAATAATAATAAAAAAAAAATAAACTACAGAAAAATAAGGTTAAGCAAACCTCCCAGCTTTGGGTTTTCATGAGAGTACTTTATCATTTCTGCTAGGCAGTTGTCTAATACAGTCTCCTAGGACTCACTCAACTCCCCTGGATGAATAATTACTTTTTCTATCTCACTGATAATTCAACAATGCTCACCGCCACTGAAATGGAGCAGGCTCTGGATGGGAATTTTTCTCCCCTGCCATCTCATTTTGCTGTCATAGATATGTATAGAATTAAAGCTCTTATTTACAAATTAATACAGCACTGATCTTTTCATATAAAGAAGGTCTGCAGTTGAAAACTGAGCTAATATTAACTCTTTCACAGTCGAAACAGAAACAAAGTGCATTTCTATTTGTCACTTGTTATTTTATAAAAAAGGCATTCTACTGAATGTAAATACTTTTATTACTGTTGTCACAAACGTTATAGTCTGTATTTTCTGCAAAAAGTGTGTACCTTAAAAACACGGCACTGATTTGTTCCTTACAATGTGTGACAAATATTTGGTTTTGTCCCTTGCCTAGAACATAAAGGATTTCAGTTTTTATGCCTTTAGCATATTTGCATAGAATATACAAATTATTTTTGGTTTTATTTGTTTTATCTATTTATAGAATTTCCAAAATATGTTGTGGTTATGGTGTTATTGCTTTAGCATATTGTAGAATACATTTATTGACTGGCCTTGAGCTCTTTACTCTCTACTTTCCAATAATGTTCTGTTTTTCTAGTATGCCACCTTCAATAAAAAACACACACACTTTTCCAACATATTCACAGTGAAGCCATGATTAGTGATGTCGCGAACTTGCCGCGAACCGTTCGCCACGAACCGTTCGCGGTGAACTCCGGTCAGCTGACACATCCCTGCCAATCTCTGGCAGACCCTCCCTCCCAGACCCTCCTACTTCCTGGACAGCATCCATGTTGAAGGCAGCTTCAACATGGATGCTGTCTAGGAGGTGGGAGGGTCTGGGAGGGAGGGTCTGCCGGAGATTGGCAGGGATGTGTCAGCTGACGGGAGTTCGCCGCGAACGGTTCATGGCGAACCGTTCGCGGCAAGTTCGCGGACGGTTCGCGACATCACTAGCCATGATGTATGTGCTTAGTCATTGTGCGGTGTCCCTTTTTCACACACCCTCTTAAGTACATAGACATGGGTACATTGAGGCACAGTATAGCACAGGAACGAACACAGGCACTGAAAGAACAGTGAGGGTTTATAGCTCTACACCAAAACTACAATTAAGATCACTATAATCCACATACCCCAGAGATACGTGTTACACATTGCACAACTAGATACCGAGATACCACAGTGGACCCTTGGATTCTAAAAAGGTTGCTTTAAACTGGTTGGATAAAGTGATTTAGACATCTATCTGCAAAAGCTTGACTGCTATCATAACCCAAAATGTAGGTCATGCGGGGCGGAGCTTAACCACAGAGCTGAGCGGTTGCATGGCCTTAGAGCTCCAGCAAACAGACGCTAAAAAAAACGCCTGATTTGGGCAACAAAACCCAGAAAAAAACACTGCAAATACCCAACAAGCAGGGGAATACAACATGGGTGGGAAGACCAAAAAACAAAAACCTGACGGGCCACAGCAAAGCCTGGATATCGGAGAGCTGCTGAGGAAAACTCATGGAGCTGCTGGGCCCAAGATGGCCGACTATCCAGAGGCCTATTCAGAGCTCTCAGATGACACTTCACTGGAGGAAGAAACATATAACTTATCGGCCGGGCACCAAAGCCGAAATCCTTGAGCTCCGATACTGCACCTGTCACAGCAGAGGTGCTTAAGAAACTTTTGGCAGACCTGCAGGCTAACATACACTCTGATGTGGCCAGTCTGCACACAGACAGCTAAGGGCTGTTGGGAAGACTGAGCACCCTGGAGAACACCTCCTTACAGCAGGAGATCCAGGGGCTGAAAAAGCCCTGGAAGATGCGCTGTGCGAACAACATTAAGGTACGGGGCATAAAAGAAGATATCCCGACAGCTGAATTACCGCACTTGGTACGCAGGCTCCTGTCGGCACTGCTCCACCCGCGGCAAGCGAAAACTATAGAGCTGAATGGCACTTTCAGAGCCCCGAAACCGGCAAGTCCGCCCAGCACAGCCACCCGAGACCTTATCATATGCTTCCAACAGAGGAGAGACAAAAGCAGCAACACTGGCAGCGGTCCGAGACCACACACCATACCCTTTCGAATCAATGTCGCTCACTTTCTTTGCGGACATTTCAGGTGACACACTGGCCTGGCCCTCAAGCTCTTCACATCCTTCCTCACACAACAAGAGATACAGTAAAGATGGCGACCTACCGCTCCCTCTCCGTCCTACAAGGCAACACCAGGCATGAAGTCTTTGACCTGCAGGTGGCACAGAGCCTACTACACACACTGGGACTATCTCACGTGAGGCTGCAACCCGCAGATACCCGAAGCGCAACCGGCACACCGCATAGATGGAACCCAGAGAAGGCGACTACCTTCGTTCCGCGGCAGAATAAACATGGCTCAAGCACAGCCGCCTCCACCTGATGTATGCAATGTGGACTTAACCTGCAGCCTAATAACCATAAGCTATTGCTGTTCACTAGCTGCCCCATTGTACAACATGCCACACGTCACAAATGCATTGACCCCCTTAATCGGCGCTCGCAAGCCCCACGCAGATCCCACAACGTAACCAAAATGGTTACCACATATTCAGAGATCTCCTCCCCCACCAGCCTTATGCTCTAGCAGAGTGATAAATATACAAAGAGCCTAACCTGGCGGCGTAATTCCACCCACCTAGTACATAGTTGCGCGGCCAGACGCACCTGCTTTATACAACTGCCACAGATGTACATAGTTAAACTTAAAGGGAAACTCCAGTGCCAGGAAAACAATACGTTTTCCTGCCACTGTAGGTCCCCTCTCCCTCTCAACCCCCAATCCCCGGTTGCTGAAGGGGTAAAAACCCCTTCAGTAACTTACCTGAGGCAGCTGCTTCCTCCTCCGCCGCCGCTCCTCCTTTGCATTGCGTCGGCCGGTCGGTGAGACTGATCCCGCCCACCGGCCGGGGAGACCTAATGCGCATGCGCTCCTATGGGGAAATGAGCAACGCTGGAGGTCCTCACATAGCGTAAGGTCCTCACATAGCGTAAGGACATGCAGCAACGCTCTAGCACAGGTTTCCTGTTCTAGAAACCAGGAAGTGCCCTCTAGTGGCGGTCTAGTAGACAGCCACTAGAGGTGGAATTAACCCTGCAATGTAATTATTGCAGTTTATAAAAAACTGCAATAATTACAGTTGCAGGGTTAAGAGTAGTGGGAGTTGGCACCCAGACCACTCCAATGGGCAGAAGTGGTCTGGGTGCCTGGAGTGTCCCTTTAAGGAAACCTCGTATATACGTATAAATCAAATTGCAATAGTTCAAGCGCAATGTATACCACTCTTACTTTTAAGCTTTGGATATTCAATTTGCCTATGTGGTGCATATGTTGTAATAATATGATGGTAAGCCTTGTGGTTTGAATCAAAATAATCGGCAAACACAGTTAACTAACAATACCATGCTACCTTGTTCCTAATTTCACTAGCTCGTTTATAATATAAAAAAGTGTGCCTGACTCTTCGACCACCCCTTTGTACTACATGTTGATTTGCCTGAGGAATGCCGTTGGGGTACCTCAAGCTTGCTGTAACTTCTATATGCAATGCAAAAAAAAAAAAAAATGTAGGTCATGCATGTCCCTTTTTATTATGCTTCTCTATATCCAAAATAAGCTCTTGATACACTACAATTTTATCAACATACAGTTTCTTCATACACGCAGCACCATTTTATCATACAAATACATTTTGAAATACTATTGACTAGCTTCTCCCACATGATTCTGAATATTTTAGTTACTAAATATCTCAACAGATGGTCCTCCAACCAGCAATCAAGTAACAGCAACAGGTTCTATACCTAGGTTTCAACATCATGGAGTAATGCCTAAATTGTGGACCTTCTGTTGCCTATGTGATCATAGGCAACAGTAACACAAAACAGTATCAAAATGCAAGTGAAACTACAGAACCAGACACCTTAATGATTTAACAATGTGAGTACATTTATTTTATGTAACTTAAAAAGTCTTTCTATAAATGTATTCTCTTCTTAATGCATTTCACATGAAGGGTAATGTGAAGCTCTAAATGTTAAAAAAAAGGCCCAGAAACTGTTTGAATTAGCTACAAAACTATTCCTGGCCTTTCGTTTAATTATGCTTTGGAACAGGCATGTTCATAATAATAAGACTAACGTACACATTTTTACAGTTCCACAAATTACAATGCTGGTTAATATTATTACGGACAGTAAAAAAAGAAGGAAAAACCAATAGAATCTGATGTATTTTAAGTTAATTTAAAACTTCAACTGTGTCTGTATTAATGACAAATATAGTTTTAGAACCCACATAATTTTATGAGAATTATTGGATGCAATCACCAGATTAGAAAACAGAAGCAACAGTGAAACTGTTGTTCTAACTTCTAATTAAGACTTTTAAGGGGCGGGTGTGTGTGTACAGAAATTGTGCAAAATGAAGCTATAGAAATAGTGGGGATGAATTAATTACATTGAGACTGCACCCATCAATACATATTACATTTTTAATTATTTATAAATATGGCAGTCTTTAATTACTTTTAAAAAGTTGGAATTTAATTTGGTTGCAGATGTAATCATCATAGTTAGTGAATCAAGCATTTAGATTACTGCTGGCTACTAAGATACACATGATTCTCAGCCAGCCAAACTGGATAAGCATCATGGGACATGTAGTCCTCAAATACCTGCTGCACAAAGATAAGTGGTACTTGTGGTGTTTTACAACTGGAACCAAAAACTAGGGCCTACATTACAATCTGGAGTTGGTAATTGATCATTAATATGTTATGACTTTCAGCCAGTATTACTTAACAGTCATGAACAGTCGGGAACAATCTAAAGTTCAAAAAATATTTGTAAAATGGTAATGCCACTGAAATCAAAAAATTTTGTCTTAAATTGGCCCAAATCAGTTTGACAACTTATCTGGTCAATGACCTAGGAACCAAAGAAAATCTAGGGGGGCAGCCGTAACAATCTGAGGGAGAGAATACAATTTACGTAATTTTATACAGGCAAAATGATTATCCTTATGGAATTTTTAGTGCAATGGGACAACTAACTCTTTTAACATGTTTTGTTTTTCCTATCTTTTTTTAAAGAGTGAAATCTATGACCTTAAAAAGCTACACCAGAGTTTCTGGGGTGGGATTTTACCTCCCATATCCCTAGTTCCTACACACATCAAGGAAAAGCCAGGTTTCTTCACTGAACCAGGACTGCGTTTACTGGCTGCTCAGTGCCAAGCTGACATTCTCAGGCATTAAGACCAGCCCTGAATGGACCTGCTTACCATAGAGGAGCTAGCTCTTCTTCTGCAAGAAGGATCTGGGAGCAGGGTCTGCAGGCAAGACCAGCACAAAAAACACATTTGCCCAAGCAGCAAAACACGACACAGGTATGGTACCAAGAATTTCCCAATATAAATATATAGTGCTGGTGCATGCATGCATTTCACCTCATAATTAAAAAAAAAAATGCTGGGTATGCTAGATATCAAGGGTATTGCTTGAGCTCAAAGCAAAGCTTGGTGACCACAAGGCCTTAAGGGCCTGTTAACGCCTTAAGGGCCTGTTTTTGCGATGTTGTACGTTAAGGACCAGAGCGGTTTTAACACTTTTGTGGTGTTTGTGTTTAGCTGTAATTTTCCGCTCTCTCATTTACGGTTCCCATACAAATTATATTTTTTTTTTTCAGGACAAGAAGGGCTTTCTTTACCTACCATTATTTGTATCATGTCATATATTTTACTTTAAAAAAATAATAAAATATGGTGAAAAATTAAAAAAAAAAACCATGTTTTTAGACTTTTACTTGAAAAATATTTTAATTATCTTCAAAAGCTAATGAAAAAAACTGCTAAATAGATTAAAAATGTTGTCCTGAGTTTAAAAACACCCAGTGTTTACATGCTTTTTTGCTTTTTTTTGCAAGTTATAGGGCTATAAGTACAAGTAGGGTGTCATAGAAAGTTACAGGTTTAAACACAGTGCTAGCAAATTAAATTATCTCGACTCTCCTCAAATTGCAATCAATAAAATTACTTAATTATGTAATAATATTACATAAATATGCACATAGAATTTAAATATATACATATTTATATATTTGAAGTCTACGTGTATATTTATAAAATTATTTATGTAATTATGTATATGGACATATGTATATTTCATATTATTTTTATTTATTTATTTATACATAGATATATATATATAATTTAATTCTAAGTGTATTTTAATATAAATATATATATATATATATATATATATATTAATATCAAAATACCGTTAGAATAAAATTACATATATATATATATATATATATATATAATTTAAAAAAATTATTAAAAATTATTCTTACATTTTTTAATTTATTTTTACATACTTATTATTTATATTTTATAATAATAATAATATATATATACAATATATATAGTTATATATATTATATATATACGTGTGTAATTTAATTCTAAGTGTATTTTTATATTAATATATGTATATATAAAAATACACTTAGTATGACATTATATATAAAATATATATATACATATTATATATAGATATAATACATGTACATATATCATATATATATATATATATATATATATATATATATACACATATATTATTTTTTTTACACTGATTGAATGTTTTTTTTACTTTATTTGTGATTTTCCACTTGCAGGGAGACTGCCTGTCAGCACAAACAGTCCCCCTGCAGGCAGATACACAGGCACCTATTGCGGTCATGTGATCGAGCGATCACGTAGCCATGGGGAGACTCTCTGTGCAGACAGGCAGTTTCCCTGGACCGGGTGAAACGCTGATCGCCGCCGGGGGACCGACGGCGTTCAGGTAAGTACCCCAAGACCGTTATGACGGTGCAGGACCATCATCGGTCCTCAAGGGGATGTTTCCGATTTCCCCTCAAGGGGTTAAACACACTTCCCAGGGGTCTAGTTAAACGAGCTCCTCTCCTCTCCTAGCTCCAGCTTCCTAGTTCCACACAGCACTGGGAGCAGGGAGGGTGGGACATCGCAATCTGTAAGTCTCTGTGAGACTATCCCTCAAAGGGCTGGGTTAGAGCGATGTTACTCTTTTTGCAGCTGAAACAGGTCTCAGGATTAACAATATAATAAGTGGAAAATCACACCTGGGACTTATCAGGAACCTACTTGTCAGCCCCCACAGGAATACAAGATCTCCAAATATGGCCCGATGGTATATTTTGGGATAAGCTTTTCAAATGATTTTGGATAAGCATTTTAAATGGTTTAATATTTTTCTTTTTTTGTCAAAGTTTTATTGAGGCACATTTTGGCAGAATAGAACAAAACAACTGTGTACATCGATGACAGGAAAACGTAGACATGTAAAAAATTTTGAAACGTGCACCTGATAATTCAGCAGCTTGAGTAAGATTACAGAATAGAAACTTGCACATGTGTCTAGATGAGTTAACACCTCCTATCACATACAGGACGCAAAGGCTTATTTTTTAGGTCAATAAAAAGAGGTAAGATTATGTAGTTGAGTGAGTGGTTACATAGTAAAAACAGTAGCTGAAAACTTGTAAAGAGAGATAACTATGCAAAGCAGGTATATAACCACTGCAGGAGTATAATGGTCATCTAGAGAGACTCATATTTTGTTGAGCAATTAATATCAAAATGAAAGTAAAAGTAATGGCCCCGTGGAGGCACATGAGACTAGCAACAAAGCATAAATTATAAGAGCACACAATGCAGAGTAAAATAAAACAAAACAAAACCAACTGTTGGTTATGCCATCGGACTCTGAATCAGGAAGTAGATGAGCAGGGCAAGTCCAAGGTGCAGTTCTCATCAATCAACCTATACACAATCTGGAGGCCAGAAGCATGATCTCAACCCTAGGGCCACAAGAAAGCTTCAGCTGGAGACTGTTGTATAGTGAGTCAGCCAACAGAATCCAACAGATGTTTCTCTAGACCCAGTAGGAAATGCACAGCCGAATGCTGCCGTTTACTGGGGCGGATCAATATTCTCTACTTCGTTGTGCTCTGCTCAGAGGTGGAAGGTGGGCAGCAGCTAGTTAACGTTTTCAGGCCTGACTTTTGCTGCTTTCCCTCCTACTCTGCTTGTTGAGTCTTAGCCAGGAGCAGAAGCAGCACAGTATTAGAGACTTGCTCATATTCCCCAAGTCTCTGTCTGAACTGCAGTAGTGTGCTGCTTCTGCTACTGGCTGAGCTTCAGCATTCAAGAGACTGGGAGGGAAAGCAGCACGGATGAAAGAAAATGCATGTTCAAGGCTCTGCATCCCCCCAACCACCATATAAGAGAACTGGGCTACAGAGTCCTTTGTTTGGTAACACACCTGCTTACACCCATTATACAGATCATTTCAATCCCTTGGCAAGCACTATTCTAGATCTATAAATCACTTTGTGCATAATAGTAGCTTCTTGTTTTCCCTCTTCACATTTTTACATCTCTGTTATGTTGGAGGATTCGCACAAATATTGGTAAAGTTTGTTGACAATTTTATAACAATATATACATATGGATGATTTTTTTTAAATTTATTTTTGAGCATTGGAAGTATCATTATTTTCTAATAAAAATAATGGATATTTCCCCACACTCCCTCTAGACCCCCTCATGTGAGTGTCGCATAACCCCTCTTTACCCCCTTGTGTGTCCCTTAACCCCCTTCTGTGGCTCTTATCTGCTTAACTCCTTGTGAGCCTTTTAAGTCCACTCTACCGCTTGTGTCTCCCAACCCCCTTTTCACTTGTGTAACTCTTAACAACACTTATCCCTTGTGTGTCTATTAATGAATCTACCTACCGATAATCTAATTTAGCTATGTGCGACCATAGTGGTGAATCTTCATGTTCCTCTGCCCTATCTGACAATAAACTGCAAGCAGAATGCTGAGTGTGCCAGAGAGAGCTAGCTGTCAGACCAGGCAGAACATGAAGATCCTGGGTTTCTGCACAGCCATTCCTTTTCCCCAGACCAACACTGACCTGTTTACATGCTACTTGTGGATAAAAATGTACAAGGAAAGTCAGGTTTTCCTTGTCAAAGCTAGCTATGAATGATATGTATATATATATATATATATTTTTTTTTTTTGTGAATTGTTACCATCCCTATTTTCTGGGGTGCAACCAAGCAATGGCTCTATTTCTGAAAAATTCTGTTCAACATCCTGCTACTGATCTTCCCTTCACTAGGAACAAATCTCATTGTGGGTGTAGGTTATACCACAATGCTGACGCTACCACGAGAAGAAATGATGCAACTTTGGGAAGTGAAGAAGAGGCCATATATATATAGTAAGCAAAGCACTTCATATGTACAAAGTTTATTTTATATGGTTACTCATATAGCTGCCCATTCCTAATGGGTGGCATTAAATAACATTTAAAATATTTAAAATTGACTATAAACACATAACGTACATGCATATGTAATATATACATGTACCCTGCCTGCCCAAAAAAAAGTCGCCACCAAAAAAAAAAAAAAAAAAGGTCACACACTCTAATATTTTGTTGGACCGCCTTTAGCTTTGATTATGGCATGCATTCGCTGTGGCATTGTTTCAATAAGCTTCTGCAATGTCACAAGATTTATTTCCATCCAGTGTTGCATTATTTTTTTCACCAAGATCTTGTATTGATGATGGGAGAGTCAGACCACTGCGCAAAGCCTTCTCCAGCACATTCCAAAGATAGTCAATGGGGTTAAGGTCTGGACTTTGTGGTGCCCAATCCATGTGTGAAAATGATGTCTTATACTCCCTGAACCATTCTTTCACAAGTTGAGCCCGATGAATTCTGGTATTGTCATCTTGGAATATGCCCGTGCCATCAGGGAAGAAAAACATCCATTGATGGAATAACCTGGTCATTCGGTATATTCAGGTAGTCAGCTGACATCATTCTTTGGGCACATAATGTTGCTGAACCTAGACCTGACCAACTGCGGTAACCCCAGATCATAGCACTGCCCCCACAGGCTTGTACAGTAGGCACTAGGCATGATTGGTGCATACCTTCATCTGCCTCTCTTCTTACCCTGATGGACCCATCACTGGTGGTTTCCCACTATTTTTCCAGTTTTTAATAATGCATTGGATAGTTCCTAACCCAATTTTAGTAGTTTCTGCAATCTCCTTAGATGTTTTCTCTGCTTGATGCATGTCAATGATTTGACCCTTCTCAAACAGACTTACATCTTTTCCACGACACAGGATGTGTCTTTCCACATGGTTGTTTAAAAAATGAGAAGCTACTCACTGCATCAGTTGGGGTTAAATAACTTGTTGCCAGCTGAAAGATAATTGCCCATGCAGTAACTATCCAATAGGAGGCTCTTACCTATTTGCTAAGTTAAATCCAGGTGGCGACTTTTGTTTTGTCAAGGCAGTGTATATATATATATATATATATCTATATATATATATATATTTATATTTGTCGAAAATAGATTTATTAGCATTACTTTTTAAGCTCACTATATTCCTCTGTGAAATACAATTTGTACACCAAAATCAAATAATTAAGTTGTTGACAAACAAATTTAGGTATATAATATAGAGGAAGTATGGTATAATTACACAAGAGGTAATGTATCCAGGAGGGAAGAGCAATTGCCAGGTGTGCAATCTGTATCTAATTAAACTAACATACAAAACTATAAAATGCATAACGTTGCTGTAGAGTAAGAAGGAGAAACACTTTGGTAGTGCTAGTTATATGATAGAGTTTGACTTTTGCAGGCAGACTAGTTAGACATAATGTTGATATGTTTCCAAATAAAAAGGTTTGTTTGTCTTTTGTGGAAATTCCCTGAATGACTAGAAGCAAGGGCAACATATTTTCCAAAATTAACAGCAATAAAAAATACCAAGTAATATGCTTATAATCCCCCAAAAAACAACATAATTACACTTCATAGCAAATAAATGTTTATCTACGCAGTATATTTACCTAACTGCTAGCAAATCCATCAATTACATTTAATTTTTAAATGATAATTTATTTATAATTCTACTTAATTTACATTTGCATACAGCATAGAAACTATGTATGTGTAGTGTGCATCTGCACTCTAATCATTATAGGAGGCCACTTATATCATCGACATACGGGGAAACAGCCATCCTATACACTGCAGAGGAAAAAGTGATCTTTAGGTAAATTCACCTGTTAATCTGTACATCTATTGCTCATTTTGCCTGCAGTATATTAAATGCGTATATTCCTGCTGGAGAATATATACATTTGCTATCCATCTATGTTTAGTTTAAATTTATACCTACCATCAATAACAAGCAACACAACCACATAGTTTGTGAAAGACAGGTCCACTTTGAAATGCATAAATTGCAAAATAGCAATCTCACTAGCACACTTCTGACATATAAAGACATGTTCTACAAGCACTCTAACAGTTAACATTGACTGATGTTGAAGTGCTGTTATGTGTACCTATTGTCCAGTTTAATCAGACAAAATTCACTCTTTAGTCTTGGGATTTACACTTAGGATGGAAGAATATGTATAACCAGAATGATTGCATTAGATTGACTCTTACCAATTACCATCCAGTCACACTTGCCAAGAAGACACAAGATCTTTTGTTATATAAGGACGATAACAAACACTAAGCAAAATGTGATGAGGTGTATTCATATGGAAATTCCCAAAGTGTGAAACACACCCTAGGGCTACACATATGTTTAACTTTGGCTGATTTCAGATCATAAACTAATGATTGTTAATTTGTTTGGTAATGCATTATATTGCATATTGTCCCAGTTTTTATGTCAGGGTTGTACAGATGCAAACAGACCAGCAATGGTATTAAAGGAAGTAGTGAGGAGAGAAAACAAGACATTAATATTATCAGTGATCATTTCACCTTAATAATATTGTGTCAAGCCAGCCACAGGGTGCGCTTACCACTGGCTGGTCTGGCTCTGAGGGGGCCACAGCACACTTCCAGACTTTCTTGCTGGCGGCAGAGCTAACGTCCGGTGCACATGCTGATGCTGGCCACTGCGCAGCAGAGCCATATAAAGGTTCCGCATGCGAGTATGACACAAACATGGTATGATGTTATCTACTCATGTTCCGAGGTCATGTGATCGCAAGTAGCGAATCACGGCCCATTTTTAGGCTATTTAAACTTAATTTGGCAGTTATTCACTGCCCTGTTGTGGTTTCAGAGCATAAACTAATGATTATTAATTTGTTTGGTAACGCATTATATTGCATATTGTCCCAGTTTTTATGTCAGGGTTGTACAGCTGCAGACAGACCAGCAATGGTATTTAAGGGAGTAGGTAAGGAGAGAAAACAAGACATCAATATTATCACTGCCCTGTTGTGGTTTCCCATTCTGGTTAATCTCAGAGTGCATTTACCTATTGATTCCCCTGTGTATTTGACTTTTGGCTTGTAATTTGACTATATTGTTTTCTATTGTCCTTGATCTTGGCTCGTCTCACCGTTTACCTTCTCCCTGTGCTCCTGACCTTGGCTCGTCCTGTTTATGCTAGATTTTATTTGAAATCTGGACATTCTAAGGTCCCATTAAATGTTTAGAGTTTTTCTGTTTACTGTATTAGGTTACTTGGGTTCTGCATGTTGGGTATCTGTCAGTCCTGGCATATAGCTAACTATCTTCAATGTGGCATAGCAGAGATGCATTAGTGTGTACAAAATGACTTCCAGTTCACACTCAATGTAAAAAAGAACACAGCAAATGTCAAATACGTTTCTTATAGTGCCAACAGATTTTGGAACGGATGTAATCCCATGGCACATACCGAAATTGATTAAATGGACCCGCTTCAATCTGGATCTGCACTCGTCACGCCGTTGAAACAGCTGTGACCAAAGTATACAATGATCTTATCACTGCTAAATCCCATGACCACTACTCTATCCTAATTCTCCTCGACTTTTCTGCTGCATTTGACACTGTTGAACATCAACAGCTTCTTCTCATCCTCCGTAATCTCAATCTACGTGCTCCTGGTGCTCCTCCTACCTCTCCCAGCGCTCATTCAGTGTTTATTTCTCTGGCTCTGCCTCTTCTCCCAAATTCCTTTCTGTTGGTGTTCCCCAAGGGTCTTGGTCCCCTATTGTTCTCAATCTACACTGCCTCCCTTGGTAAACTCATCAGCTCCTTCGGCCTCCAGTATCATTTCTATGCGGATGGCACACAAATTTATTTGTCCTCCCCTGATTTCTCACCACCCCTCTTGACTCGTGTCTCTGACTGCCTCTCTGCTATTTCCAACTGGATTGTTGCTTATTTCCTTAAACTAAATATGTCCAAAACAGAACTTCCCTTGCTACTCCCTTTTCTGTGTCCCGCCAAGTCAATGGCGCTACCATCCGCTCTACCTCTCATGCTCACTGCCTAGATGTTCTCTTCAACTCCGACCTCTCCTTCACCCCTCATGTCCAATCAACTGCCAAAACCTGCCGCTTCCATCTCAAAAACATTGCGTGCATCCGACCCTATTAATGCCTGATACGGTAAAAGTGCTTGTCCATGCCGCTGTCCTCTCTCGCCTTGGCTACTGTAATCCGCTTCTCAGTGGTCTTAGGTGTTCCCAACTTGCCCCGTTACAGTCTATAATGAATGCGGCGGCGAGGTTCATCTTCCTGTCTGCCTGCACCTCCCACGCCTCACCCGTTGTCAGTCCCTACACTGGCTTCCCGTAAGATAAAGGACTCAATTTAAGATCCTGATATTTGGTTACAAATCTCTACAAAATGCTGCTCCAACCTATTTATCCTCACTAATACATGTCCCTTCTAGGCCATGTCCCTTCTAGGCCCCTATGCTCTGCTGGAGACCTACGTCTAACCTCTGTTCATACTCCTATCTCTGATGCTCGCCTTAAAGACTTCTCTAGGGCTGCCCTTCCCCTTTCTATTAGACTTTCACCCAGTCTCCACTCCTTCAAAAAATCTTTGAAAACTTACTTCTTTAGGAAAGCATATCAATTAAACTGTGAACAGCTTTCCCTCCCCGAACCCTGATTCCTCTCCTGCAACTGTCATCAAAGCAAAACACTAAGCCCTCAATGAATACTATACCTGCAACCTACTTTTTTACCCTTCCCTTACGTTTTGTGCACTATACCCCACTCCCTCTAGCATGTAAGCTGGGCACTCAATCCCTCTGTTCCTGTGCATCCAACTTGTCTGGTTACAAATACGTGTTTGTTATTCTACCCATTGTACAGCGCTACGGAACTTGTTGGTGCTTTATAAATAATAATAATAATAGTAGCTCAAACCACAAAGTGAAATAATGAAATGTTCTTATGACTTTTCACAATGTTTTAGCATGGTTGATATGAATCTAGTCCTTGAGTGACAATCCAAGGGACAAATATCTATATGCTGAACCATATCATGTAAGTCTGAACAGAGAATATCCACTGTAATTAAGCCACATGTGCAATGAAAATATCTGTAAGAACCGTTGTTGAACACAGCATGTCCATCTATTTCAAGGATCGCTAGTATTGCTGTACTAGATCATAACATTTGAGTTTTGAGTGTGCTTTACAATATGCTTATTCAGGGAGTCCCTGACATGTAAGGCAGTTACTGGGGACTATAAGTCTGGCTAACAGCAAGAACAGAATGGTGAGAAGGCCACTGTGCTTGTTGACACTGATTTTATTAAAGGACACGGAGGCTCTTATTAGGCTTATCTCTTTCTTTTATTCCTCAGCAGCAAAGAAAGCTAAAGTATTTGTAATATAGAAAAAAATGAACAAAATACCCTCACAGGGTTAAACCATTACATCACTATATTCTATCCAATAAGACCAGTCCACATAACATATAGTCCCATGTGACCCCCATCTCTTCCTCTTTCTTTGCTGCTGCCTCAGCTAATTACCACCATTTTAATTTCACTCTGACAGGTTTTTACTGCCTGTGTTTATATCTGTATATTTGATGTAATACTGTACTGTTCACCGAGTTCAATGTTTTAATTTACAACTGTTTAATGTCTTACTGTTCATTGTTTTGTGCTGGCTCCTTCATGGGAGCCACCTAGGGGTGAACTGCTTCAGCCTGCCACCCCTTCCGTTTTCCCTTGCATTACGGGTATTTTATTACCCTAATCGCGCGCCGATTGCGGCGGCCGGCAACCCAGACATGGGGCATCCTCCTGGGAACTGTCCATTCCGTCTGGGCCCGGTCCGCGGTCGGGTGCCGCTCGCGCATGCGCAGTAACGGCTGCGCACCGTGGCGGCCATATTGTGTGTGGCAAAACTTTGCTGCGCTTTTTTCCCGGCTCTTGCGGCCCACTGAGGGGTGGGCGCAAGCTGATTGGGCCAGACAACTGTCTGTCAGCTTGCCAGTGCACCCCAGCGGCCATTTCTGAGGGAACACTTGGTAAGCTGACAGCTCAGTCTTTTGTTCTGTGCCTTGCCTGCAATTTGTTTACCTATCACTGCTGTAGGTGATTGAAGACTGTTAAATTTGAGAGCCAAATAACTGCCCACTGTTATTTCTTATTGTACTATACAACCTGCTTAGTTCTCTCCTGCTAATACCATGCAGACCCCTAAAGATCACCCTAGCACTGCCCCCACATTGGCAGTGAGTGTCTCCAGGCATCCAATAACCACGGAGCCTGGACCCCAATCCAGCCAATGGGATGAGTTAACCCCTATGGAACAACTAAACACAGAGGAACTCCATTCCCTTTTAGACGCTACTATGACCAAATTGGTCACCCAGGCTATTTACTCCGCTATGGGGACAATGTCTGACACTCTTTCCCACTCCATTACTAACACCATTATGGTGTACAACCGTAAGTCTGACGTGCCCCAACCTAAGGCCCCTGAAAATAAGCCTATAGCGCAGGGCGGCCGTAAAGCAACCGCAAAGACCCACCACGTGGGTGCGCATGCCTCCAAAACTGATTTTACGGACAGGTTGCGTCCTGTCAACATTGAGGTCGTGGGGCCCCCACGAAAAAGAGCCTTGAATAAGTGCGATGACTAGTCCACTGAATCGGAGATTTCCTCCACGGGCCACAGCCCAACACACAAAACAGCCATACCCACCATAGACAACGCGGATACATCTGCTATCCTGGACCCACAAGGGGAACCCCTATTTGATCCCGATGAGTTACAGAACCCAGGTCGGCAGAATGGTTCCCGACTGAGCACGTGGCGCATTGTATAGCAGCCATGATCAGGAAACCCCTGACAAGGCCACAAGGAACAAACTTAGGGCGGAATGCCTGCGCCCCACGGTTCCCTCAATTTTGGGGGAAATCTGGCTGGAAGGTGAAAAAGGGGCTTGACTACTCCTTACACCACTGCCAGGACAAGGCCCCAGTGCAAAAATATTTGAGATGGTCGAAGTGGCCTTAACTGATGGGGCCATTAGGGCTTGGGTCCAACGTTCCATATGCCTCATCGGCAATGCGAATGCAGCTCTAGCCACAGAGCGAAGGAAGGCCATCCTTATAAAAATCGAACCAAAACTGGTTAATATGGCCATATCTGAGCCTGGGCTACAGGCAAAAGGATTTTTCTTTGGAGATACGTTCGTAAAGGAGTTGGGTTACTATGTCAGCACCTTTACGGCGTTGGACAAGGCACAAACAAATTTAAAGAGAGTGAGACACCGGGGCCATCTGTCTGTCCGCTCTTCCCCAGGTTCATACTGAGGATATTGAGGCCCTGCCACACCTAGGTTTCAACCTCCGGAGACAAAGCCCCCTTCGCCCTTCTTCCTGGTCAGTGGCAGATCGTGGCAAGTACGAGGAACCAGGGGCACCTCGTATGGCCGACGGCCTTATGGTAAGTGTACTACCACCCCTTTCCCCGTGTATGTCTATAGTGGGTGGCAGACTGTCTCACTTTATAGAGACCTGGGTCCTACATACGGTCCTAGGGTACCAAATCGAAGTTATACAACACCATGTCCAAACATCCAAACCACATCCGATAGCCTTCTCCGCACACGACAAGACCCTGGTAAGCAAGGAAATCCTCATGCTGCAAGAGAAGGGCGCGATCTATCGGGACCAGCCATACTCTCACAGCTTCGAAAGCAACCTCTTTCTAGTGCCCAAGAAAGGTGGGGGGGTGCGTCCAGTCATCAACTTACGCCCCCTAAACGGATTCGTGCAATACCACCACTTCAAAATGGAGGGAATCCATTGCCTTCGGGACTTCCTCAGATTGGAGGACTGGATGGTCAAACTAGACCTACAAGATGCCTACCTCACAATCCCCATTGCAAAAGATTGCCAGAACCTTCTCCAATTCCAATGGGAAGGGATGACGTGTAGGTTCCAATGCCTCCCCTTTGGACTATCATAGGCACCATGGTGCTTCACCAAACTGCTGAAGCCCGTGGTAGCTCTCCTACGCAGCAGAGGTGTACGGATGATCATATATCTGGACGATATGCTGATAATGGCACACGACACCCAACTACTACGACAACACGTCTCCTGGGCACTGTCCCTCCTACAAAATTTGGGATTCTTAATCAATTGGAAAAGCTACGTTTAGAGAATACTATTTTAGACCTACAGAACATGTTTCATCTGCGGTTATTTCACAGTTTTAAACTAGCCGAATATGAGCCTCCGTGTCCTTTAATAAAATTACCAGACTTTAATAATTACATGACGCAAAGTCTTGATTTTATTAAGGACACGGAGGCGAGTATTGGCCTACCCAGACATGCTAAGTTTGGACTTTTTGTATCCCAACCCAGATATGTGAGAAGTTGTTCATAGTACATGGTGGAGTCTTTGTTGTTTAATGCCTGACTCAAAAATTTCAACAGTTACCATAGAAATGTGTGATTCAGATAGTAAAGGATTATATTTAGAATGGTTTTATACTATGATAATATGAAAATAGTTGGGAGAACCTATTTCACCATTTGTTCTCTCTGTCTCCCTCTAGCCTGAAAGTTATGACATCATGACAACATCGACATCTTCCACAGTTCGAGAGGATCAGGTCCGAAGATCCGGCTCTCTCTAGGAAGGATCCGTTGCCAAGAATTTCAGTTACCTGCACGTTCTCTGATGTTTCAGTTAATTCGTTTATTGCGATTATTAAATATTAGCTTTGGCATCAACAGGAAAAAGGAAGAGATGGGGGTCACATGGGACTATATGTTATGTGGACTGTTCCTATTGGATAGAATATAGTGATGTAATGGTTTAACCCTGTGAGGGTATTTTGTTCATCTTTTCTATATTACAAATACTTTAGCCTTCTTTGCTGCTGATGAATAAAAGAAAGAGATAAGCCTAACACTTGCCTCTGTGTCCTTAATAAAATCATGACTTTACGTCATGTAATTAGTAAAATCTGGTAATCATGTGAGACAAGTCTTACAGTGTAGTCAATTAGAATGATGTTTGAGACAGATTTTCACATGATTAAATACATGACTTTGTTTGTTTGTCCATTTGTTCAGTTGCTGTATATAAATGTTACACGGTAATACCTTGCTCTGGGTAATTGTGCTAACATTTCTGATGCAGACAGGACAATACAGCTGATGTCATTTTCAGGAAAACATACATAGATGTGTTTGGGAAATATTAAATTTTTAGGAAGGATTTTAATACTTTTTGCAAGGCTCAACATGTTCACTTGCCCACTAGCCACTGGCAACTTAAAATTCAGCCCTGGCAAGTAGAAATTTAACCATGTTGAGTGTGCGATGGACCCTCCAGGCTTGCAGTTAGAAAAAACGTGCAGGCCTGTCTGGTAGTGTATGATTTGAAAATTTGACCATTGTTTTAATGAACATATTTCCTAAAATAGTGTCGGGTTTCAAAATACTTATAAATATAAAACTGCAAGAGTAAATGCAGTGCTTATATGGTCACTGCCAAATAGTTAAAGGACCACTATAGTGCCAGGAAAACATACTCGTTTTCCTGGCACTATAGTGCCCTGAGGGTGCCCCCACCCTCAGGGTCCCCCTCCCGCCCGGCTCTGGAAGGGGGAAAGGAGGAAAAACTTACCTTTTTCCAGCGCTGGGCGGGGAGCTCTCCTCCTTCTCTCCTCCTCCGATCCGCCCCGCCGGCTGAATGCGCACCCGCGGCAAGAGCTGCGCGCGCATTCAGCCGGTCACATAGGAAAGCATTCTCAATGCTTTCCTATGGACGCTGGCGTGCTCTCACTGTGAAAATCACAGTGAAAAGCACGCAAGCGCCTCTAGTGGCTGTCAATGAGACAGCCACTAGAGGATTAGGGGGAAGGCTTAACCCATTCATAAACATAGCAGTTTCTCTGAAACTGCTATGTTTATAAAAAAATGGGTTAACCCTAGAAGGACCTGGCACCCAGACCACTTCATTAAGCTGAAGTGGTCTGGGTGCCTAGAGTGGTCCTTTAAAGACAGTAAATAGCTAATGCTTTTGAATGAGACAGTTGTTTAAAAGTGATGTCCCTTTAAGGGTCTAAATATGTTGATTTAAAAGCAACAAGATACACATACTGGCAAAGTGGAGGGTCACCTGAGAAGGGATCATGCATCTGATGAAGGTTTGTGGTGAAACATGTGGTGCCAAAAAAACTTAGCTCTATTCAAAACCATATAATAAGAAGTCAATAAATGAGTCACATGACCAATTTATGCCTGGCTTAGAAATCAGCCGATCACATGTATCAGCTGTTAACTAATAAGCCTTGTATTGGTTTTAATCAATTTAATTACTGCCACTAAAAGCTTATTGGGAGCCCATAAATATCAGAATAAATATGAATAATTTTAGAAAAATATTGAACATTGATTATATTTTCTTTTGCAAATATCAGAATCAGTAATTTTTTACCATTTAATGAGAAAGTCATTCGCCTGCTGGCAACACTAGCACTAGATGAGAAGGTATATTATATACATATCAATGGCCACTAAGCCTTTTCCATTTATAGTGGTTATTGAATTGTTCAATGCAGTGCAATGCCCAAACCGTTGAAATAGCCAGTTGTCCATCACCTGTATTTATTATTTGCGGTTTTGTATATAAGCAAGATATGACCAGTTCAGTGACTGTGAAACGTTATGCAGTTAGTGACCTCTTTACCTGGTTGTCCCTGATACATTTATAGCCCAAATATACAACATAAAAAATAATATGAACATCAATATTCCAGTCACTAGACTTTCTTGATTCCTGTGTGCATCTTTATTTCCCTTTTCAAGTAGATTATATTATATTTTACCTTGCAGCATCAATAATTTATATACAGAAAGACAATTTATTGCAAGCTGCTTTTTTATTATTGTTTATTTGATATTTACAGAACATGACTCCAAAAACAGAACCACAAACCAAAAAATACCTTACATGACAACGATGCCCTTTCTCCACCTTCACAATGATAACAGCCGCTTGCATTCTATTCAAAGTACTGCACAGATTTCTCAGCCACAACAGTTGCCCCCTAGCATGCTTAACCATCTGAGTAGTAGATAAAGGAGCAACATCACTTGTCTGGGGACCAAAGTGTTAATCATCTAATTTCGACAATTTCTCCAGTGTTTGGATTTTTACAGCTATTACCCAAAGGCAGTTTCATATTCAAGTCACTCTAAAAGTTTCCATTATCTTGTAAACACAAAATCTGCCCCTGGCAGAATCCTTAGTTATGAACCCTTTGTTGCTGGAACATCATTTCGTTGCACTTAATGCTTTCAAGGGCTAAAGTTCCAAACACAGCTCTTTTTATTTGCAGGAGTAAAGCAAAGAACACATCAAACAGATCTCCTTCGATGTCACTGTATCATTTTCTATGCAGCCTATCGGTTCAAAAGATGTGCTCTGCATGTGAATCATTCATTCCACATTTATAACCCAACTACTTTTATTGAGTTAAAACATATATAAGAGGCCAAAATTTGTTAAGCATAAGTTTTCAATGTAGTAACCAGCCACAAGTGAAATAAATGATTATAAAATTCTACACTATGTTTGTAAAATGTATGTAAAATGTTACAGCACTGATCATTCGTTCTCGTCCTCCCCAAAAGTTGATGAAAGATAAAAAGGCAAATATAATTGCAAATTGTGAAAAACAGAAAAAAGTCTATAGCCCTATATATTTCTATAAGCTTGTATACTTCTATACTAGCGAACCTCCTTTAGTAGAAATCAGAAAAAGTAAGCAACTGAAAACTATATAATACTCATATGGTTCGCTACAGAATTTTTGCCATAACATTTTACTTTAAAAAAGGAGATTTTTTTTAAAGCACAAAAATTTATAAACAAGCGTTCTACAGGAAGTGAGATGTAGCTTAAGAAAGTCCAGAAGACCTTGATCCACATACTCTAAGTCTGTCTTTCTCCCCACTGTGTTTCCTAATTTGTTTCCCCTAATTTTTCCATACAATACAAAAGTGCACTTTTTTATTTTATATAAAAAAATGATTAAACAGTCCTAGTTTTTTAAAATTCTGATTGTTTACTATTATGACAGCCTTTATAACCTTTTGCTTTTGTACTAAGCCATCATGAAAACATGTTGTATCGAGTTTCAAAAGCCATCTGTCATTATCTAATTCAATGCTAATTCGTTTGGTATATATTACATGAAAGTGTAGCTAAACTAGTATTCATCTCTAATTCAATAAAATGATCATTTGATAATAATGCACATTGCCGAGCCACAGATGGAAAAGGTAATGGTGTTTGAACACTCGCGCTGTTTCATTATGGCAGCCATTTGCATGTTAATGTTGCAGATTATACAGTAGAAGTGCCTGCCAGTTATGAGCGGATAACATGAACAGTCCATTGATCATGTGATTTTTCCTATTATTAAATATAATGATTTCATTTACATTGCTGGTTTCAAAGAAGCAATGTTCAGACGGAGTTTTCAGAAATTGCCTTGCTGTTATTGAATGAATGAGCAATTTTTCAAAATGTACAGGGTAACACTGAGATCTCGGCCCGTACAAATAAAAAAAATCCTTGCAGGTAAAAGATGGTAAGAAAACTGGGTAATGTTTCAGAGTTTTACCATAACATGTAATAGAACTACACTGTAAGGGGTTATTAATGATATGAAATTAGTAAAACAAAAGATTTGGAATTCTGAGCAGTGTTTCATACAGAAATATCATTTTCTCTGATGTCACTGGTTCAATCAGTAAAGCCGCCATACCTAGATCTAACAAACGCTAGTAACCTCACCATCGCACGTATTCAATCAGTAAACTGGCTTACAGTGACAAGTGTAAGGCCCTGTGTACATATAATGGAGGGCTCATGAAATTTCTACATTGCAATCCCTGTGACAGTTGGGATCATTTGAACACATAAAGAACCATGTCTATACTGGTGTAATGGAGGGATAGATTTGCCAGCAGACAGAGCAAGCAGTTACCTACAAGCATCTTTTTCTGTCAATGTCCTCTGATTGCTAAATAGCTGTAGAACCAATTCTGGAATCTGCATTCACCCTGTTTATTTTGCACTTACACACCATAGCCACATACGACTCACAATATTCATACTCTACACACAGCACTGACAGCCTGCACTTACACCCTACTAATAGCATTCAAACTCTGTGCACAGCTTTCACACGGTACCCTAACAAATTTAACACAAAATTCATACCCTGAACATACCATTTACTATCTTCATCCAACACTCACATTCATACCCTGCACACAGCATTTCAACCCTTTACACATATTCATACTCTGTATACAGCATCCACACCCTGCACACACTATTTACACCATGTACACATATCCATACTCTGCACACAGCATTCAGACACTGTATACAGCATTTATACTCAGTACATAAAGTCATACTTTGTATACAGCATTCACATCCTGTAAACAGCATTTACATCCAGTACACATATTCAAACTCTGCATACAGCATTCAAAGCCTGTATACAGTATTCACACCCTGCATGCACATTATTAATACTTAGTATACATAATTCACACCCGCTACATAATAAATATATATATATATATATACACTGCTCAAAAAAATAAAGGGAACACAAAAATAACACATCTTAGATCCGAATTAATTAAATATTCTTCTGAAATACTTTGTTCTTTACATAGTTGAATGTGCTGACAACAAAATCACACAAAAATTAAAAAATGGAAATCAAAATTTTCAACCCTTGGAGGTCTGGATTTGGAGTCATACTCAAAATTAAAGTGGAAAAACACACTACAGGATGATCCAACTTTGATGTAATGCCCTTAAAACAAGTCAAAATGAGGCTCAGTAGTGTGTGTGGCCTCCACGTGCCTGTATGACCTCCCTACAACGCCTGTGCATGCTCCTGATGAGGTGGCAGATGGTCTCCTGAGGGATCTCCTCCCAGACCTGGACTAAAGCATCTGCCAACTCCTGGACAGTCTGTGGTGCAACGTGACGTTGGTGGATGGAGCGAGACATGATGTCCCACATGTGCTCAATTGGATTCAGGTCTGGGGAATGGGGGGGCCAGGCCATAGCATCATTGCCTTCGTCTTGCAGGAACTGCTGACACACTCCAGCCACATGAGGTCTAGCATTGTTTTGCATTAGGAGGAACCCAGGGCCAACCGCACCAGCATATGGTCTCACAAGGGGTCTAAGGATCTCATCTCGGTACCAAATGGCAGTCAGGCTACCTCTGGCAAGCACATGGAGGGTTGTGCGGTCCCCCAAAGAAATGCCACCACACACCATTACTGACCCACTGCCAAACCGGTCATGCTGGAGGATGTTGCAGTCAGCAGAACGTCTATGTCACTCTGTCACGTCTGCCACATGTGCTCAGTGTGAACCTGCTTTCATCTGTGAAGAGCACAGGGCGCCAGTGGCGAATTTGCCAATCTTGGTGTTCTCTGGCAAATGCCAAACGTCCTGCACGGTGTTGGGCTGTAAGCACAACCCCCACCTGTGGACATCGGGCACTTATACCACCCTTATGGAGTCTGTTTCTGACTGTTTGAGCAGACACATTCACATTTGTGGCCTGTTGGAGGTCATTTTGCAGGGCTCTGGCAGTGCTCCTCCTGTTCCTCCTTGCACAAAGGCGGAGGTAGCGTCCTGCTGCTGGGTTGTTGCCCTCCTACAGCCTCCTCCACGTCTCCTGATGTACTGGCCTGTCTCCTGGTAGCGCCTCCATGCTCTGGACACTACGCTGACAGACACAGCAAACCTTCTTGCCACAGCTCGCATTGATGTGCCATCCTGGATGAGCTGCACTACCGGAGCCACTTGTGTGTGTTGTAAACTCCGTCTCATGCTACCACGAGAGTGAAAGCACCGCCAGCATTCAAAAGTGACCAAAACATCAGCCAGGAAGCATAGGAACTGTGAAGTGGTTTGTGGTCACCACCTGCAGAACCACTCCTTTATTGGGGGTGTCTTGCTAATTGCCTATAATGTCCACCTGTTGTCTATCCCATTTGCACAACAGCATGTGAAATTGATTGTTACTCAGTGTTGCTTCCTAAGTGGACAGTTTGATTTCACAGAAGTGTGATTGACTTGGAGTTACATTGTGTTGTTTAAGTGTTCCCTTTTTTGAGCAGTGTGTATATATATATATATATATATATATATATATATATAGAGAGAGAGAGAGAGAGATCCTGAGGAGGCAGGCCAAGGGGCTAGTCGGGGAAAGATGCATGTGTGTGTGGAGGGGAGTGTAGTCTGGGTTTAGAGATGGGAGGTCCTGTAGTGGGGTGGAAAAGTTGAAATGCAAGGGGGTGGTCATATATATAGGGACCCATTTTGCCTTAGTAGCCCATCCATCTTCATTATATGGCTTAAGAAAGGCTTCCCACCCCCCTCCCCTGTTTTGTTGGGAATTGTTGTCTTGTTTCTGTGTACTAATTTTTTTTTCTTGTCCCAGCGGGGGGAAACAGGTACTTGCCAATCGGGGTTGGAACAGCGTTACAATGGAAAGGATGATTGGGGCTGATCCCTTCCCTAACCTCTGGTATAAGGTATTGGTTAACAGACGTGCCCACTGAGCCTAAGGACGGCTAATGGTAAGCATTGATGTTAACGTAAATCCAGTTTTGAGGCCAGGTTTGGTGGTTAGGACTAGGGGGGAGGACAGGCACCCAACCTAACTTAGGAATGGTTGGCAAGGATCCAGTTGGGAAAGTTTACTGGTATATTATATTAATATGTTAAGTTAATTATATTTATTGTTAGTAAATAAAGTTGTGGCCTGTTTGTCTCGACTTACGTCTTGAGTCTAGTTATTTATGGGTAAGTTGATATATGTTTAAGTGGCTCTCTACCTACATGGTCCCCACTACCTTCACACATGTAAAAGACCATTTAGCACCCTGAAAATAATAGATGTGACAAACTGAACCTCGTCACAGGTTTTTGGAGGGGCCTGTTGGCCAGCCTCTTGGCTCAGGACTATGGGCTCTGCAATATACCTTGCCCAATGCACTTTAAAAGACTCCGTTCAAGTGATTTATGTACTTTTGTACTCAAGAAAGAGAGACCGTTAGCCCTGATTCCTGGTCAAAATTATGACTTCCATGGAAATCCCAAACCTCTGAACCGATCTGGGTGATTTTTGGATATGTTGGTCCCCCAGATCAGGGCTATCAGTGGATGGGATTTGTGGGATTTCCATGTGTTTTGGGGGTACATTCGGGTTATTGTAAAATATATGTTTTCTGTGCCTGGAGATAATGGAGTTTAGTACAGTTCCTGACTCAATTATCTCTCAGGCACAGGGGAGGGATTATCCTGATTTGCGTGGGAGTGTTCTGAGAGCCAATGTAATTAAAGTGTGTACCTTGTCATAGTCCCCTCTCAGTTTGAGTGGGGAATGTCTCTGGAATTTGTTATAGTAAACCCCTTGCACGGCGGACCTACATATAAGGCCAATTGTGGCTGCCATTAAACAGTTCCTCTTCACCCTCAACGTAGAGGGTCTCATGTGTGGAGGAAACAGCTATACTCAGTCTGGGGATTGCTATACTCATTATATTCCCTTGGATTATAATCACTAGCTTTTGTAAGAGCTATCCTGCTTTTCTCTCTGGATTGGGAGAGGTCTACCCACTGGAAGCTGGATCCTGGTCTTGGGTACAGGGTGGGTGGAGGACAGCGAGACCCCAACCCAGCTGTAACGCTGGCTGCAGGGTTTACGGTGGTTATGGTGTCTGGTGGAGTGCTTGGAGTACTCGGTGAGCACTAGGAAGCATCGATTGGTGGAGGCACCCAGTCGGTTTGCCAGGCAGTCCGCCACAATGGACATGAATCAAAATGATGCATTGTGTCATATATTCTTTATATTTGCTTCAACAAACTACTGTGTTATATTTATTGTTTCTCATCTGTTTCATTTGATTTTTGAATGGAATAGAAGTCCAAACCATAGCAACTCTGACCCTATTAATAGATTCCTTGGTAATGCAGTAAAAAAAATAAACTCACTGGTTGTAATGACACCTTACTTCATAGGTATTTTTAGATTAGAAATGATGCTCAATAAACAATGCTTTACTTCTCATGCTAGTGCGTTGGGTTTTGCCTAGCTCTCTCAGCATGAGGAAATGCCTGACAATTTTTAAATAAAATTTCACAGTGTTTTACACAATCTGTGCTTTATTAGGGGTCAGTTGGTCCTTACATAGATTTAGGGTGGGATTTTTCCTTTGTAGTACAAACACAGAACCTAATAGCTGACAAGGAGCAACTTCTGTTATTACCAACAGCGAATATATCACTTTTTTGCATCTTTCAAATTTTCTATTTCGAGATGCAATAAGTGATTAACATGTGACAAGTAACAGAGTCACGTCCTCATTATGTTCTTATAATCTGATTTAAAAATGCTACAGACAGAAATTTCTAAATTATGTAACAAATCCGTTAAAACTATGTTTCTATATATATGTACATAGTTTGTAATGTGGATAACAATCTATACTTAATATTGCAGTTTGCCCTTATCTCATAGGCTGACTATGCATTAATGTCTTTAAATAACTGTACACATAGAATAAATCTAGCTATGAAAATGGAGAACTGAAAACACGTACATAAGATCACATCTGGGATTCAATCTAGCAAAAAAAATATATTTGACTCAACAATAATTTATAAAGAAGTCAATTTAATTCAAACTTACAAATATAGTACATTGCTCTAGAAAGCATGCTATGCTATGCTATACAAGGCTACATCAATGTAAACAGAGCAATTCAAATATAATAACTGTGTCTATTTAAATATACTGCAATTTCGTGTGAGAGCGCACACTTTAAATGTAGTATGGACACCTTCACTGCAGTGACGCAAGACTGAAGAGCTGAACCTCTATTAAATCCAGACAATATGAAAAGCTCTGAGCATACGGGGTTTAGTCCTCGGCAGTCTTTATTATGGGTAGCAATGTTTCAGCGCAGTAATTGAGAGCAGTGTGAGAAAGAGTCAATCACTGAGCCGAAACGTTGCTATTGTTAATCCGTAATAAACATTACTGAGGACTAAACACCACCTGCCCAGACCTTTTCTTGTTGTTTAAATATTCTGCAAACCCATTAAAGAGAAATCAGTTTAGTTCCTTTTACCTCACTTGAATAAATACATATGAAGTGTTTACTAGTGTGAGACGTGTAAATTAGTATAAAACACCTTCACAGCACTTTCACGTCTTGAAGCTGCCATCTTCCACTACGCCAGAAATACACTGAGCATTAAGGGCGTCCTCCTACCATACTGGCATACACCCGTATGTGCTCAGGTGTTCCTCCCATGATGCTGTTCCAGGGCACAAGTGTTTTCTCATATACCTCATCACAGGATTAATGTGTGATACATTGTATGCCTTGACAGCTTCATCTATAATGCAATCTAAATTTGAAAAATATATTTTCAAACACAATGCTGTTTGAGACTAAATATATTAGTACTACAGCTAATATAAAGTCAGTTAGCAGTCGGTTTAGGTGATAAAGAGGTGACAGTTCCTCTTTAATTCTGCAGCAAGAAAGAAAATTATAATAAAATAGTTCTGGCATAGTCATTTCTTATCAGTAATGCTAAATGTTAAAGAAAATAAAACGTAATATCAAACAAAGCAAAACAAAACTACAGTTTGGGGGCTCCCCATTGAGAATATTTTTTTAGGTAAATCATCATATGCCTGATGAATTAGATTGCTTCTCAAATGTATTTTTTTTTCTTAATAAAATGTGAAGGGGACAATTATTCTTAAAAGATGTATGATCAGGGTAATTTATGGCAAGCTATTTATGCTTAGTAAGTGGAAACAAAGAGGCTGCTGTGTTTAAAAATAATTGTGTATACTTTGCAATACTAACAAAGGCATGTTATTGCAGGCCAGGTAGATATTTTCAATGGTTCTTTGTGAGCAAAGTAATAGATTTTATATGATGCTGGCGGGGAACATCCATTGAATTGTATATTAATCTAATGTAAAGTAATAGTGCAGCTCACATTAAAGAAAGCATAGCTTGCAGAGATAAAGAAAGAATCTGCACGTTTGTGTTTATGTTTCTGTTTATATGCTCCTCTAAGATGGGAAAGATTTATAGGTTTAAAGTTTTTTTCCTTTCCTTTTGCTCTTTCCTTTCCTTTTCTTGCAGAGGTACTCGAGGAATCCCACTTGTCTCTGTGGATTTTTTTATAACAGGTAAACATAAGGGTTAGGACATCTGGCTAAAGCCCCTCGCAGTGTAAAAACGAACCTTAATGAGACAGCAAGGGAGAAGATCGAGACCTGTAATCTAAACACATACAAGACGCACCAGGAATTCCAATAAGGAATCAATCCAAGCAACAGGTTAAAAAGTAAATAAAGGAAAGAAAAAAATGACGTGTTAAGGGAAAATTGCAAACGATAAAAGCATAGACATAATTCATTCAAGAGCAATCTTTATATTGGAGTACTAATACTAAAAAAGAACATATTTATAGGTTGATTTCTAGCATGATCTTCTATACAAATATCTATCTAACCTTAAAGTAATTTAACACTTTTATATTTTGGAAACCACAATTACATTCCTGAACTGACTGTATGAACTATTATAGTTCATATGACCAGGTCTATGTACAAGGAATCAAGGCATATATATACACAAACACACACACACACACACACACACACAGGGCTCTATAGGTCAAGTTCTACTCCAGTAGACAGGTTTGTGGGTGAGTAGAACTTTTGATCTATGTATACATCAGATAAACTAGTACTTGCACCAAAGGTAATATCTGCCCTTAGGGCGTCAAGCAATATCAAACCAAATGAAAAGTCTAACACCAAAATGCTAAATCCCATAGCAAAAGTCAATGCTATATTGTTAAAAATAGTAGCATTTCTAGATATTGGAACAAAACACTTGAGCTAATGCTCCAATGTGAGAACAATGAGCTAAACGAGAGACTAACCTCTAAAGCCCTATGATGCCGTACACCAAGTCTAAAGCAGCCAACATGTATCTAGTTAACCTAGCTACTGTAAACTATAGCACCGCAAGTAGCACTTTTTTCAAAACAGTACTTAGCTTAAAA
The DNA here is from genome assembly GCA_933207985.1 of Pelobates cultripes. Classification (NCBI taxonomy): domain Eukaryota; kingdom Metazoa; phylum Chordata; class Amphibia; order Anura; family Pelobatidae; genus Pelobates; species Pelobates cultripes. The sequence continues at coordinate 254,288,846 of OW240912.1, read as the reverse complement.
TATAATCCTAGGTTCAATGGTCAGCTTGTCATCCAACAATACAGTCCTAACTGGTGCATATGATCACTTCAACCTTTTGCAAAAATAGGAAATTATTTGTTATTATTATTATTGGTATTTATATAGCGCCAACTAATTCCACAGCGCTTTATTTATAAATAAACACATAATTTAATGAACATTTTCTGACAATTACAGAACAGATTCAGTAGAAAAAAAACTTGCAGATTGGTTAAATAAATAAAAAGCAAACAAACAAACAAATAAATAGATTTTTTTTACATATATATATATATATATATATATATATATATATATATATATGAAACAAGGGGGGGTTGCTTTACCCCCATTATTTTTGCCTAGATTAGGTGTTTTTAAAAAAACTAATAAAATCTTTCAACATTGAAGTTGCTGTTTAGTGGATAGGTGAGTGTGCTGGATCTTGTGTTTTTTATATATATATATATATATATATATATATATATATATAATATGTATAAAGAAAGGATGCACTCTCCGGTCTTTCAAACAGTAGAAAAGTATTTAATCCATCAAAAGGTATACAATAATATGACCGATGTTTCGACCCATTCTGGTCTTCCTGAAGACCCGAACGGGTCGAAACGTCGGTCATATTATTGTATTCCCTTTAGCATATATATATGTAAAAAAGAGACAATTTGTATATTTTAATACCTTTTTTATTTGGACTAACAACATTTTTTAATGACAAGCTCTCGGGAGAACCTCCCTTTCTCAAGTCGAAATGTCCATATAATAATATATATAATAAAATATATATATAAATATATATATTTCTTACCTATAGTAGTTTAAGATTTTGCAAGTTCAGACATTTTCACAATTCACTATTTAATATCAAGAGCCTTTATTTAAAGATTTGGATTCATATATTTTTAGTGTAGCTGCATTCAATGCATGCAGAACTAAGTACAGTCTTGTCCAAAACTTCCTCTCTAGAGTCTAAAAGTTAGCTGAGCATCATGGGAAATGTAGTCCAGAGGCAATTTATGGTGTCAAGGTTAGCCATCACTGCATTAAAGCAATGGTGATCTTTCTGCAGTGAAATGTCTTAGAATATCTGAGAACCCATGCATTGTTGAATTTAACAAAAATCACTATATTTGAAGTTTGGACTTCTGACACTTGATTTCTAACAAAAACACTTATTTTAGTTAATTTAGCCTAGCTCACAATGCACTCTGTAATATATATTGTGTTTCTTGTACAAGGTAGGAGTGATGACTGCTATACTGAATATTGGCAACTAAATAATGCCAAGGTCATAAATGATTTGCATGTAACATTTTGAGGGTAAAATTAATTAAAATGATTTGTTGAATTTTCCATGAAATGTTATTACTTCAATTCAACCCAGCTGTTGTTCCACACCAACAATCATGTTTCAGGCTTTCGACAATATGCAGAGAATGAGTTTATGCACATTATCTGTAATTGTCTTAATGTCCTATGTTGATAACATTGCACACAATCCTTGATGGATCTTGCCCATAAAATAAAAAAGGAAGGTTAGACTATATAAGCAAAAGGACTTGCAGAGGACAAAATGCAAATATACTGCACAAACATCAGGTCAATAAAATAAATGAAAGTCATGAACAATTAAAAGGTGCATGTGTAAAAAGGTGCATAAGAAAAAACAACATTTGTCAATGATAAAAAAAAAGGAAATATAAGGGATAGTATCTGAATTTTATTTCCTAGGTAACACCTTTAGCCAAGAGAAACAAGGAAAAATTACAATAGTTGGTGTCTCTTAATTAATACATGACCATTACATGCTAATCAGCATTAGGATTAAGGTTACCATTATAGAAAGATCAGATAACCATGAATCTATTGAAAACAAGGTATGAAAAATATTTGAATACTCTTTTTTGGGGGGGGCAAAGGGGTGTAAAGGAAACAAGTTCTGTCTTCTGTACATATACTATGGTCTACGACGATACAGTCCACATACAGTGAACTGCATTGCCTTTTTCTGACACCTATCTATCATGGCCAGCATTAGCTTTTTCATCCATTTGAGCTACACTAGTTATTTTATGTGATCAGACCAGGCAGACTAGCATTCACTTCCCATGTGCATCAATGAGCCTTGGGCTCATGACCCTAATGCCTGTTCACCAGTTGTCCTTCCTTGCACCATTTTGATAGGTACTTACCACTGCATACCAGGAACACTCCACAAGACTGGCCATTTGGGAGATGCTCTGATCCAGTCATCTAGCCATCACCATTTGGCCCTTGTCAGAGTCACTCAGATCTTTTTTTGGTTTCAAAACATGAAATTCAAGAACTGACTGTTCACTTGCTGCCCAATATATCCCACCTCTTGACAGGTTTAATTATAACAATATATTAAATGTTATTAATTTCACCTGTCGGTGGTTATAAGGTTTGGGTTGATCAGTGTATGGCATATTAAAAAATAAAGATTATAATGGCCTGAAAACTGTTTGACCCCTCAACATTTGACAGGATGCTAAGAGTATAAACACCATTTCAAAACTCTTCAGGACTTTAATTTAATTTCAAGATGATTTAGAAATTGATGCAAATATACACCAAAAGAAAACAACCATTAACATAAATTAAATGTAGCAATATTATAGCCAGTGTAATAATTTCATACTCTGAAATTATCCACAGAGAAAACATACATGTTTCACATTGTGTTAGTAATGTGGCCAGCAACAAATTAGCCCACCTCTGGTATGAATGCATAATTACTGGAGTTACAAAAAGCTACAGCTGTGACAAGGACAATCAGCCTCAGTGACTCACCTAAGACACTCTTCTGGTCCTGTGTTACACAGCATGGAAATAGCTCTTTCTGTTCACAGTATATTAATCATGTGAGTGGCAAATATGATAAAATTGTGAGCTTCTATTGTATTGGCTAATATAAAGCAGCAAGAGAGAAATACACCTCACACCTGCACAAGACCCAAAGAATAAACCCTCCACAAGTCACTCAGTAGCACAGAACGGACCAAAACCAGAGCAGGATTAAATATAAGGTAACCTTAGGCAATATTTTAGGGTTCAGGGGTCAGATAAGGACCCCTAAACTTTGATTTTGATTTACCTTCTTCATCATCCCTATTTGAAGAATGAATGGGACCCCATACCAGTAACTTGTATAAGGTCCTCTGGGTTCTTAATCATTCTCTAAATAAAACTAGAATACAGTAAAAGACTGGAAACAAGCACTTGAAGTAGGGAGACCTAAAATAGGTTCTATATGAGGCTCTAGGCCACCAAACACTGCTTCCATTTAATAAATAGTGGGCAATAGCAAGTCATTACTGACACTCTATGCTCATTATTTATTCATTTAAAATAGTAGATTTTATTTATGTCACAGCATGGCTCAAATATATCATTTTGCGCACACATAGAAAAGTGTGCACACACACACTCCAAGACAACCACATACTCACAAAAGACAGAAACACACAAACATTCTCCTAGACAAACAAAAACACACATATATGAATATATTCACATTTGGTGTTTTGATTATTTCTATTTATACTCTTTCTGAGCTGATAAATTCATAACAATTCAGTAATCCAGTAATGGTTTAAGTGACCCTTCCACAGAATTATGTTTCCTTCTGTAAACAAAACATATATGAACGTAAACAAGAAAATAATGAATTCGTTTGGCAAATATTTTGATTGTTCATCCCGTTTGAGACTGAAAATGTTATATAAAGCTTTACGCAAAAATGATTAGTTTCATGCAGCACCCACATGATGACGTTAAAGGTAAGCTGTTTCTCAGTTCTGCAATCCCTAGCTGCAACTCCTGCAAAGATGTAACATTTACATAGAATCTGTGCTATTATGTTATGGGTTTTCATTGTAAATAACCTTACCTGATTATTTTGATGTTTGTATTCTTCCTCCATAGAAATATATATTTTTTTAACTTAATTAAAAAAAAAAAAAAGAAAGACTCAACCTCCGTTTCTGATAATTGTTGGAGACTGTTGCCATGGCAAAGCTAATTTTAACATGGATGCCTCTGGACTTCACATGAACTCCCTGGTTTTAATTTCTGCAAATGTCAGTTACAGAATGAAAACCCACTAATGACTGGCGAGGGCACAGTGTTCTACTTTAATTAGAATAATAAGCAATGGTGATGCATTAAGTACAGGTTTGTGAATTGCTGCAAAACGCACACTGTCAAAATTAATTATCACTGATGAGGGTTGAACTCTACAAGATTCCCCCCACCCCCAAGAACCTTGTAGATAATACAAGTGAATCAGAACTGAAAGTAAAAGGCAAGATGTATACTATGTTTTGGTAATAATATTATTGACATTATTGATAAGACATCTGCATGCTACTTGTGAACTGCTATATTAGCACTGATATAAGTCTGTTTAAAGTGTTACTCTATTTACATAGGATGGACTAAACATTTTAGGCTGGTTATATTAATGGGGAGTAACTCACCCCTTGGCGGGACTTATTTAACAGACATGCACAAAAGAGCATTGTTGAGCATGTTGATGCCTCCCAGACAAGTCAAGAGTACTGCAATAATAATTCGTTTTTTTCTATTAGTTTTATAGATTTAGTAGGAACATTAATCCAACTGTTATGCTGGACTTCTTAGAAAGTGAAAATTGGATAGCGTACTGTATTTGTATGAAGCAGCAGACAATCTGCCAACATTTCATTCAACACTGAATAATAAGTTATATAAACAAATACAGTAAGTACGCTGCACGTATACTATATAAATAGCACAGTATCTTGTAATAACGTTTTCTTGGAACTCTCCGTATAGATACAGAGACAGTGACTGCTGTAATAAATGTATTCAAATGATATATACTGTCCTCTTATTCAGATGTTAAGTGGCCATGCTAAGTAACATCACCTATGATCATTGTCTCTTGGCCCACAGTTGCTTATAATGGCTCTGCAAAAGTCACTGCACCTATAAGACTTCCCCTTCTTCCTCTGAAGCCAAAGGACGGATTTATACTTCCTCCTATGCTGTCAGTTTTTGTTGGTATGGGCACACATAAAAGTCTTTATTTCCCTTTATTGCTCTTAGAGAGGTCCCAAGACATCACTGTGTAAATGATGATTCTGACTAACTCTGTGCACTGGCCCCTTCCCACAACTGGCAATGGCCTACCATTAGGAATATAGCTATATCGGAATCTTCAGCAGGTCAACTCATCAGCTCTTTTGAGTAGGAATGCCACTATGGAGTGAATTACAAATCCCATAAACCCTTGCTGGATATCAGACCCCGTAGATCTAATCAGTGGAGCCTCTTCTTGGTCTGGGAGAGGCTATTTACCCCCGCCTTTTCACATGCAGATGCTGCAGGAATATTAGACGCAAATGTATTCTCTACATATTTATATTAGTTTTGCACATTTTTATTGCAATCTATATACTACATTAAACATTTAGGTCAGTTCAAGTTTGGAGTGTTTCTTTAAAGCACATACTTATATTAAATGATTAAATTACATTTTATTCAGTGTTGTATGTATTTCCTAGTATATTTTATAACTGTGGTGAAATTCCTCATTAATTTTAAAATACCAACACTGAGTGGAAGAACTGTGCCATCAAATCACTCAGATCTGCAAGTATCAGAACTTATACATATTAGCAAGGCTTCCAAGCAAGCAAAATGTGTGTCAGTCAGGTGTGCATGTTGGCCAGGGCTGACTTGCCTTGTTCTGAACAATTCTGTCATTGCATCCTCTAAATGACAGGGGAAGACAAATAGTTTTGGCCTGGTGGACAAGTAGAAAAAAATAACTATATTTGCATATAAAGTCAAGGATTTCCATTTGGAGGTCCTACTCACACTGCACAAAACAATTTATGGGTTTGACAGAGCGTGTTGCGATGTGTGACATCATTTATCCCTGCAACCATTATCAGCAAGACCAATGCAGCATGAGAAAGCATTCACTGTAATCGATGCATGTCTAAGCAACATACAGTCTATTTTCTATAACAACATTGCCACCAGTGGCTCAACTCCTATAGATGCCAACAGTCAGCTGTATGGAGTACTGTCAATGCAAAAGAGGGTCCCACAGATCTGCCTCACATGTTTCATCTATGCCCAGCAGAGCAAATACTACAAAAAATCTACAAATACTACAAAATACAAAATGACCACGTAGTACACAATACAGTGAGCTCAGGGGGACACAGGTAATAAGGCAGTCTGTGGGATGGTCAGTATACAGGAATTCTATAGTAACTGAGAGTATCCAGGATATGAGGTAGTATGTAGCAAAGTTTAGCAATTTGTGATATCAAATGCATCATCTAAAAGAATGACTAGAAAAAAATATATCAAAGCAACCTTCTTACTCATGACTCAAGTCCTACACAACTAGACAGGCCTAAATAAATAAAGCTGGAGGAGGTTGAGTGGACTTGAGCACACTATAGTGCTTCTTTGTAGGCTGAAATAGCAACTGGGAATTTGCTTATAGTACAGATATCCATCTGATTGTAGCCATTCCCTTGTACAAACTACAGACATTTCTGCATGGTAAATAGATTGTTATCAGTGGACAATTTAAAAAAACAATAACATAAATATTCAGTCACTGATTTATGCAAATGCTTATAACATTATATGAACATTTTATTAATTGTATAAAATATTGGAAGCTACCTGTTCCTGATCTTTTGGATTCATTTTAATTTTTATGTTCGCGTAATGTCATTTTCTTTTCACAGCAAATCTAAAGAGTATTCAATTGCCACCAACTCCCTTTCAAACCTCTTTAAATTTTTAACTAATATCAGGATATTTTTAATGCTCAGTTGAATTTGTTAATAAATCTGAATTAATTACCACCACAATGGAGAATAGTCTTTTCTGCAATGAAAAAAAAAAAATGCACTAGGAATATTGATGGCTTTTTCTATTTTTTTAAGTATGTTTCATAACTGACATATCATATAAATTCTTATCACATCTACACTTGCCAGCAAATGCATCAGATTGTTCTAATGGTTTGGCTCATATTACAATCTCTACCACTGTGCAATGAATCCAGGTAGAAAATATTATTCATAGAAGTGAATAGTGTGTGATCTCCGAAATGTTGTTTAGTCACAGAGATGGGTAGCCCTCACTAAACATGAGTGCAGAGAGAAGAACAACCAAACAACAGAATTCTACCTCTCCTCTTCAACAGTCTCACCACACCAAACTCCAAGCATGATGATCCTTTTATTCTTATTGAATCAATTACATCTTTTTAAATGCTTTGCTACAGGACTGTTTTCAGGATGACACACGTGTAGCCACATGTGTAGTCTTATTCCATCCTGATGCCAGATTCTGCTTGGCTTTGTTCATATAATACGGATAACGTCCAAAATGAAACAGGTCCCTCTCGAAAATAAAACATGTCCATTAGACAATAATTTTCTCTTTATGCTCAACTAGGCCAATCAAGGGAATCTTGGTAACAAACGATGAGATAGAGGCATAATAGGTAAATGTGGTCAACTATTAAATATTAATTCAAGTGTATTTCTGTTACAGAGTTACAATGTTTATGTTATCACATTGATTGATAAATTACATTTATCAGTTTGTATATATAGGTCATTGTTAATGAATTGCTATGATCCTCTTTTTGTTGTAAATAAACAACAATGGCACAAGTTGAGTATTTGTATCATTTGTCCCCTTTCTTTTCCCTCTTTCTTTTTTGTTATCCCTATTAAGTTTGTTTAAAACTTCTGTTATGTTATTAAAAAAATAAAAGCAAAACTTCAAAGGGACACTATAGTCACCAAAAAAACTACAGATACATTTAGTTGTTCTGGTGAGTATAGTTAGTCCCTGCAGGCTTTTCGGAAAAATTAAATTTTTTACATTACGCCCTAAGGACACTTTCAGTAGCCACTCCTCAAATGATTATTAGACGTATTTTCTGTTGCAGTGCTGCACAGATTGCAGCACGGACATTCAGTGTCTCCCCTCTCTGCATGGAGACACTGAACTTCCCCATAGACATGCATTCATGAGCAGATATTGATTGGCTAGGGTGGAATTTGGCTCTGCCCCTGGTCCACCTCTTTGGCGGAGATCATCAGGAATGACAATCTCAATGATTTGCTGAGATCACTTTTGATGATGTCAGCCAAGGAAGCATATAAGGGGCAGAGCCAGCTCCAGCAGACTGGAATAAAGGTACCATTTTACTACATTTAGGGGTGCAAGGTGGAGTCAGGGGGGCTAGGTAGTGATTGTAACACTATAGGGTCAGGATTACATGTTTGGATTCCTGGCCCTATAGTGTTTCTTTAAATCAAAGAATTTGAAAAGAAATGAAACAGGTAAAACACCTGCTTTTAGTACCCACTTTAGTAAAAATGGCAAAGTATGCTAAACTGCTTTTAAAGGGACACTCCAAGAACCTCACTTTTGATGCATTAAACTGATGTTTAATCAATGTTTGGGAAATGGAAAACAAAACAAAATATCCAGACTATTTCCACTCTGTGGATTAAATATGTATGGTTTATCTGTATTTTTACAATACTTCTGTGTACACTGATTTCTAAATCAGTAACAAGATGTTTATGTGTGCCCAATGCTAAAGGTAGGATGCTTAATTTACATTTAGGCTAATTATAGCTATTTATCTTATTTAGTTAATTTATAGACACATTTACAGAGTTTAAAAAGAATGTAATGTTATACACTCTTATTAGGGTAGTAAAGAGAGGCTAATCCACAACAAGGACTTTCTATTAAAATATGTAAATATGTGTGATGAACAATATGTATATATACGCATATAGTAAAACGACAGAACAAGATGCCACTTATTTTGTTTGCATACTAAAAATATTTTCTCACTGCCTGCTTTTTGAGCGTAAAAATTATACTCATATTTGCATTTACTGCTTTGACTTAACAAGCTGACATTTGTTACATTTAAACAAAGTCTCAATTTCTTTAGTTTTAAGCATGTTTGCTTTTTTAAAAAAATTCTCAATGATATTATTATATTTGTAATTTATGTTTGTTTTTTCTCCCCCCCTCCACCCCCTAAATCTCAGTCTACATTAGATGGGTGTTAAATAATTTTTAACCATGTGTTACATAATAGCAAGTAATGTCAATGAAATAGGAAATAATTTTACTGTGAGACTAGATACGACTAAACAAAGCCATAACATTCCTTTTATGAACTATTTTATATTTATAGTATAGTGGTGATACTTCTTACTGCAGTTCAGAGCATTGTATAGAAAAGCTGGAACCATTTGTGTTAGCAACATAGCAATCTGTTTAAACTGAATAATGGCACTTGGTATAAATTTCAATGCTTTATTGAATAATGTTAAACTGCATGATATGATACCATTTATTGCACTCTAGTACTCTTGCCATATTTCTGGGATGTAATCAACAGCAAAGCAGAATATGAACAGTTGGTCCTAGGCACAGCAGCAAACAGCAGGCAGTATATTGATGTACAAATTACATTCATTAAATAAAATGGAAATACTAACATGTTTCAAGGTAGAGTATGTTAGAATTCTAAGATGAATCTGGGATGTGAGTAAAATAATTCCAACATTTATGGCACCAATTATTTTTAATTTTAATGTATTGGGGTCAGGTATGATGTTGGTAGTGTTTAATGTTGGTAAAAGTTAATTCTAATAACTGACCGAACATTAGCTATTAGTTGTGTTAAAAATCCCAATTCACCAGTTGTGTGTGGGTCATGAGCAAACATATATATACAGCATGAAGAGAAACAATGCCAACATGAAAAAAAAAATTCTTTTCAATCAGTACAATGGAGTATTTACTTTAGAGGTTTTTTTTTAAATCTCCTGCTCTGTAAATTTAACTTTAATAACACACAGTCCTGCAGGTACTTAATAGTAGACTATTAACAGAACAGGCGATGAGAAATTCTAAATGAAACAGACTGTGCAATTAAGGAAGTTTAAACATTAGATCTTTCTTTACAGGAACTGTTTAGGGAGACAGTGTTTGACACATTCAGGGCTACATAAACAGGAATGTAACTCCTAAATGTCAGAGGGTTGCGCATAGAGACACTAAACTGCTTTACTAAAGGACCACTATAGTGCCAGGAAAACAAACTAGTTTTCCTGGCACTATAAGGTCTTTAGGTCCCCCCCCACCACCCTCAGGGTCCCACTCCCCCTGGGCTCAAGAGGGCTGAAGGGGTTAAGCACTTACCTTTCTCCAGCACTGGGCTCCCTCGACGCTGGTGAACTCTCCTCCTCCCGACGTCAGCGCTGAATGCGTATGTGCGGCAAGATGGACGTCAGCGTCCTATTGACGTCAGCGTCTTCTCACTGTGCTGATTTTTTTGGGGGGTGTGTGGCTACCAGTGGAGCAAGATGGAAGTGTAACTCTTACCTCCTGCACATGGGCTCTGAAATAAGACGAATAAACCTCAACACAGACGACCCAGACATACAGAAAACCATTATGTCGCAACCTAAACAAAAACGGCAAACCACCAAAGCCAAAAAACATAACTTCTTTGGCCAAAATGCGGAATCGACGAAACAAAAAACCCATCCGCACCAACAAGATGGCGGGGAGGAATCACATGACAGCAACCCCTTCACTGAACCAGCAGATCCAACAATGGAGGAACCGGTCACTAAACAGTTCCTTTTGGAACAATTAGAAGCATTCTCCAGCAAAATGATGGCTGGCTGGACGGCAGGCCTGTCAGGCCTAAAAAAAGACATTGGAGAACTGGGCGCTAGAACCTCCCGCCTGGAGGAAAGAATGGAGACCCAAAGCGCACACAAGCAGCTAGCAGGACAAGGAAGCACACTACAATCAACTATAATCACAATGGAGAACAAATTCATTGAGGACAGAGCGAGGAGAAAAAATTTAAGGCTGCGGGGAATACCGGAGACGGTGGCTCCCGCGGATCTCCAGGCCTACCTGCACCAGACACACCGTCGGATATGCTGCTCTTGGACAGAGCCCACAGGATACCTAAACCCCGACACCTACCCACTACCATCACATAAAGGTACTTATACTACGGCAAAGCAGAAACAACAAGAACATCCCCAGCAAATACGCCGACATAAAAATATTCCCTGATCTGTCAGCAGCAACATTGAGAAGGAGAAGGCTTTTCAACCCATTACCATCATTCTCAGGAAACACCAAATAACCTACAGATGGGGATACCCCCTTAAACTCACCGGAAAATGGAGAGAAACTTCTCAGAGAATGCAATCTCCCTCAGCCGAGCAAGCCGCCAAGAGAAGCAGCCACTCTGCAAATAGAGTGGCAAAAGGCATAACAGCCATGGATTCATACCAGCCACACTGCACATCTAATATGCCATAGCACGTGAAGGCTGGTAATGTATTTAAAAAGCAAAATATCTATGTCTTTTATGTTCATAATTGTTTAGTTAATATGGTTTTATATAATCTACCAAACAATCCTTAAAATGTTTAACAAATAACAACTATAGAACGCCAATGTACACCAAAACCCCGGAACGCCGAGGCTTACACCCCAACTAGCATAGACACACTCCCCTCTTATCTGGGGAAATAATTACGATAATCAACATCCAGAAGATGAGGGTTATCACCAAGCAGCCAACCCTAACATGCCCAGGCGGGAAAATTATTTAGACACTGGCACAAAAATCAACAAACAAAAGGATAAATTGACCCATTAGCACTACTAGGTTGAAAGGTCGTGACGACCAACATGACAGTAAAAAAAAGAAAAAAAAAAAGAAAAAAAGGATGTAACTCAAATAACACTGACATCTCCAGGCACACAACAATGACGATGCCCCCACAGGTTAAGTGCAGCTATGGCAAGATAGCACATGTTAAGCAGGGGGCCCGAAACTATTCATAATACACTGATGTTGATGTTAATAAAGGTTTCATGATGAAGTACAGATATATAAGTTATGCTTATCACCCACTCATACTTCAGTTCCATCACCAATTCCCTGAACCACAGTAGGAAGCACCACCACTGCCTAAGGCACTTTATGCAAATACCAAACAGGGGAAACTACCCCGGCGTGCACCTCGGGGTCCCTAAACTGGATCAAACAATGAAGGAGCCAAGGTACTCCCATGTGCACAAAACCCATTCCAGGATAGACTACTTTTTCACAACAAGCACAGGGCTACCACAAACGCACCAATGCACACATGGTGATATAACATGGTCTGACCATGCTCCAGTGACACTGATACTCACTGACGCTTTCTCCTATAAGGGCAGAGGTTCATGGAGGCTGAACAACTCACTTCTCTATGACCAGGAATTCACCTCCTCATTAGACCAGGAACTCAAACATTACTTCACTACCAACAATACTCCCCAAATCACAGCCCCGACCTTGTGGCAAGCACACAAACCGGTCATGCGGGGACTGCTGATCCGCAGAGCATCATATCTCAATAAGCAAAAGCGAGCAGCACTTATGAAACTGCTCATGGAGCTAAGAGATACCACTAAAACCTACTACCAAACAAAACAACATGACCTCCTGATGAAAATTCAAACCATAACCTCCAAAATCAATTAACAACAATTCCAAAAGACAGCATACACCTTACAAAAATTTAAGATGACCCATTACGCGCAAGGGAATAAGGCTAGCAAACTATTGGCCAACATGCTACGCAAAAAACAATCTAATGCTAAAATCCCATATATCCTCTCCAAAGATAATCATAAACTTTGTAACCCACAAGATATGAATAAGGAACTAGTGACCTTTTACAGTGCCCTATATAACCTAAGAGAAGACAAAACTCTACACCAACCCACCACATCAGAAATTGAGGGGTATCTGCAGCAGATACCACTACCGACCCTAACAAATGAACAGAAAGACACACTGTCTGAACAAATCATGACGGAAGAATTAAAAGTAGCTATCTCCCGACTGCCCACAGGGAAATCCCCAGGACCGGATGGTCTAATGAACTGCTATTATAAGACTTTCGCACCTACACTCATTCCACACATACAGCACATAATCCGCACAGGAACAATGCCACAGGAGATGCTTGCAGTTCATATGGCCACACTGCCCAAACTGGGGAAACTACCAGATAAAGGACAAAATCTACGCCCAATTTCACTTCTTAATACTGATGTAAAATTATTAGCAAAAATTTACTCCAACAGATTGGCCACAATACTCCCCAAACTAGTGCATGAAGACCAAGTCAGCTTTGTAAAAGGAAGACAAGGCACGGACGGCACTAGGAAAATTTTAGATCTCATATACAGCCTACAAAAACAAAAAGTGGGATGCTTATTCTTGTCATTAGATGCTGAAAAAGCCTTTGATCGGCTAAACAGAATAACCAATGCCGCATTCTTTTCGGACCCGTTCAAAATCACGAACGGAACCAGACAGGGATGTCCCCTCTCACCCCTTTTATATGTATTAGCTCTAGAACCCCTTACGGCCCTCATTAGACAGCAACCATTAATTACGGGTGTCAAAACACAAAGCAAAGAACATAAACTCACACTATTCGCAGACGACATACTACTGACGATCCAAAACCCAGACACCTCCCTACCACACTTCCACTCCATACTAGAAAACTATAGTAAAATGTCCTACTACAAACTGAACATATCCAAGACGCAAGCCCTAAGTAAGGGACTTCCCCCAGACGTAACCCACAGACTGCAAAACACATACACATACGACTGGAGAAACGATCACATCACATTCTTAGGCATACGCTTCACAAAATTACACACTGCATTATTTAATGCTAATTATGGCAAATTAAGTATAGAAATAAAAAAACAGTTACAAGATTGGAAAACATCCTTCATATCCTGCTCTGGCCGCATAGCGGCAGTCAAAATGATAATCCTCCCTAAATTACTATATCTATTCAGATCTTTAATGATCCAAATACCCCCTACTTATTTTACCACAATCCAGCGCTGGGTAACCAGATTCGTATGGAGCGACAAAAGGGTCCATATAACACTAAAGGTCATGCAAAAGCCAATTAGAGAAGGGGGCATGAATATGCCAAACCTACAATACTAAGCAGTATCATTCAGGCGAGACCAGGAACACAAGAACCACAATGGAAACACCTAGAGGCAGAATGGGCTGATAATACTAGCACTGACAACCTAGTGTGGATCCCAACACACAAAAGACCGCAAATACTGGACTGCCTCCCAACTACTAAACTGTCCCTAAAAATCTGGGACATAAACCGGAACACCCTAACAAATAGCTCACTAATCTCTAAAGCCATGCCACTTAAATCATTACCGCATAACATTCCAGATTTTAACTACAGAATATGGGAAAGACACAGCATATACTTCCTGCATCAGATGTTAAAGGACCACTCTAGGCACCCAGACCACTTCAGCTTAATGAAGTGGTCTGGGTGCCAGGTCTAGCTAGGGTTAACCCATTTTTTCATAATGTTTATGAATGGGTTAAGCCTTCCCCCATTCCCTCTAGCGGCTGTCTCATTGACAGCCGCTAGAGGCGCTTGCGTGCTTCTCACTGTGATTTTCACAGTGAGAACACGCCAGCGTCCATAGGAAAGCATTATGAATGCTTTCCTATGTGACCGGCTGAATGCGTGCGCAGCTCTTGCCGCCCGGGAGCATTCAGCCGACGGGGAGGAGAAGAGGAGGATCGGAGGAGGAGAGCTCCCCGCCCAGCACTGGAAAAAGGTACGTTTTTACCCCTTTCCCCCTTCCAGAGCCGGGCGGGAGGGGGACCCTGAGGGTGGGGGCACCCTCAGGGCACTATAGTGCCAGGTAAAAGAGTATGTTTTCCTGGCACTATAGTGGTCCTTTAACCAATACGAGTTTAACGACATTCACCACATTAAGAGACTCTCACAAATTACCAACTATAGCTCACTACTCATTTCGCCAACTAGCCTCATGCCTACACAAACAGAATCAGGAGAAAGCAATCAATACCAAGGAACAACAGATGACAGAATTCAAGAAAATGTACATGGGAACCAAGCCACCCCTGAAAACCATATCCTCTATTTACGCAGCACTACCCACGAAACATGCACTGAAAGAACACATTTTTCTCACAGCATGGGAAAAAGAGACCCATAAGACATTCACTGAACCAGAATGGGAACGCATGATTTTAACCCTCAAAACCTTTTCCCTTTGTTCAAAACATATACAGCTCGCCCAAAAACTCCTATACAGATGGTACCTAACACCAGTGAGGCTACACAATTATAAGCTATCTCAACACACTGCTGGAGATGCAAAACAAGTATAGGGACAATGGCACACATATGGTGGACATGTCCACTTCTAGAACAGTACTGGAAAGACATAGCCAAACTCATCAAGGACAGCACAGGGAACGCTCTACCCCACAGACTGGAACATTATGTACTCTTCGATATCCCAGGGTCGATACCCAAACCAGACAGATATCTTATGTTCCATATTAATATAGTAGCCTTAGGCGCATTAGCACGAAATTGGCTCTCACAAACAATACCCTCTATCTCAATGTGTATACAACACAAAAGCCAATCCAGCCATTTTGAAACCACAATGAGGCGACAAAACATACCCCCAAAAAGACCCATAAAAATACAGACAATATTGGGAAATAGCCTGTGATAAATGGGAAAAGTACAAAAGAGAAACACCAGGGAACTGCCTGTCATAAAGGCAACCCCACGACCAAAACCCCAAGCCCATAAAGAGACCCAGCTCCCAAATAAGACACAATAGAGCACGGGAAAGTCAAGCTAGAAACCGTAGGTAAACCAATACTAAACACTCAAAGAAGTAGGAGATGAAACCCACCATAGCGCTTGTGATGCCTTATAGCACATCTTAACCATACCATACCACCCTAAGGCAATAGGATATGTGTTATTGACTACAGCAATGTAAGACATATGAGCTTCCACTCTATCTCATACAGCAATAAACTGTGAAATTACCAAAAATGTAATAAACTGAAAAACAAACATGTATGAAATGTACTGAAATGTGATCAACAGAAGCGATTCTGAACAACTTGTAACCTACTTGCAACTTCCTCCCCCCTATTTCTTTTTTTCTGTACCCCCAAGTTCCTGCTAAATGACAAAACAATAAAAATTGTCAAATTAAAAAAAAAAAAAGCTGATTTTTAAATATAATAAGCAGATATAATCTTAATGTGGACTGAAGATTTCTGCACACAATCTTATTTGAGAATTTATGGTCCTGATTAAATATTTTTAGACAAGATTTTCAATTGATTTAATATTTTTTGCATTTTGAAATAATTTAAATAGTTTGAAAAATATTTTTGTATATTATTATTATTATTATATTTTTTACATATTGATATATATTTTTTATATGATATCATTTATCGTGAAAAGGATGTATTTTTTTTCTTTTCTTTTTGCTATCCTTTTTTTATTCATTCCATTTTATTGCCTATAAGCCTGAAGACGGTGGCGACACAAATTTCAGAATTGACGTCACATCACCTGGTTGGAAACACAAGATAATTTGCCTCTTTTAATACTTAACATCGATTTGAGAGACCTTGCTTTCCATGTTGTAAGCAGTAGGTTTAGTCATAGCTTTCTTATGACAAAGTACACATAAGTAATTTCTAGTCCCTTTATAGGACTTGCACATTAAGCATGCTTTTTATCTCAGTAACATGCCAAAGTTAATGCCTTTCTTAATCTCCCTAGGACTTCTATTTCTTAATGAGAAAAGCCTCCGTAGATGAAAAGGATCAGTTCACCCAAAAAATCAATAATGCTTTTTTAGCATCATTCCTACTGCGTTCAGTATGAATAACACATTATTTTGCTTACTCAAAGAGGGTACTAAATTAATAGGGTAGAAATCCAAGTTATTAATAGAAAATCTACACATTGCTATTTAAATCTAATTCCTGTGTTGCATCAATATTAGGCTTATAAGTCTTTCATGTCTACTATGATAAATTGTATTCAACACGAAACCAAACATGAGAAGAATTATTTGCATACGGTTCCTGAGTTCTCGATTTTTTGATCCTTATTTTCTTATCTGTACTTTATTTATGCTGAAGCAGACTTTATATCATAATTCTCTGTGGAAATAAAACTACAGAAAAAACAGTCAAAAATTTGTTTGAAAAAATTCTTATGATTGGGGCAAATACTCTGCTTTATAGAATGTAAACTCATGGAGCAGGGCCCTCCACCCCTCTGTTCCTGTACATCCAGTTGTCTGGTTACAATTTCATGTCTGTTAGTCCACCCATTGTACAGCGCTATGGAATCTGATGGCGCTATACAAATAATAATATAATAATAATAATAATAATATAAGCTTAGTAATAATAACTGTAAAGACCACGAAGTAGCTGAGCGTTCTCAGCCAATGGTGATCTTATTGTTTCACCTGTGTTTTTCTTCCTTCAGATACTTGCCACATTCCCTTGGATGAAGGAAACAAAGATATAAAACTAATATATAATTGTGTTTTGGATCCTTTGCAAAAATCATACTTCTAACATCATGCAAAAAATAGGATTTTATTTGTTTACATAGTGTCTTATGAGATGCATTATTGAACTTTACCTGGAGTGTCTCTTTTTTGTGTGTCTTAATACCGTAATGTGGAGGCGTCAAATTCATATGATATTAGTGCAACAGTCCCTTCTTCCCCTATCTTTGTTACCTCTATGCTACATACTGGGCCGTAATTTATAAAACATTAATCTAGTGTCAATAGAAGGTGCTGTTAAAGTCAGCACTATTTGCATAACATCAGCATGACTGTCATTAAATTTGTCAAATAACATGTATTAAAGCGGCACTGTCATGCCAAATTTACCTTTCCTCAATCTCTTCCTCTTCTCCTCCTCTCTCATGATCTGTTCTTCTTTTCTTCCTGTCTTCTTTAGTTTTCTTTAAAATCATAAGACAAAGTAGGGACTCTTTGCTTTATGGAGGTTTCCTCCGCTTGACCAGCTTTGACCAGCAGAGGAGCAAAGTGTGCTTAATTTCCGCTGGTCAGAGCAATTTTCCCATAATTCCTCCCTGTTCCCACGATGCTTCCTGTCAGTATTGCCGAACATCCTGTCACTTAGACAGAACGCCGGCAAAACTGCCGAATTGCATCCTAGAAAACAGTTTCTCCATTCGTGTTAGGATGCAATTTGGGACTTTGTTCGGATCGCAATTTCATTCGAATGAATGAAACTCCGATCCTATTCGTGCTGTGGCTGCATCTTGCAGCCACTTAGTAGATAACTCCCTAATTCCCACGGTATTAGGGAGTTATCTACTAAAAGGCTGAAAGACCTAAATTGGTCTTTCAGCCAACTTTACTAATACTAAGTAAAGATTACTTAGTATTAGTAAATTCAGACCCTATTTGCCATACCGCGAGTAGGGGTATGTCTATTAAACAGTGAGCAGCCTGTGGCTGCTCACTGTTAAAAAAAACCCGAAACCTACTAACTGCCCCCCCTCCTCACCCCCCTAAATAACAATTAGGGGGGGACCTATTGTCCTCCCCTCCCCCGGCCCCCACCCCTGCGCGGTGGGTTAGGGCCATAAATCACAATGGGGGACCCCTGAGTGGCGGGTGGGGGCCCTAAATAAAAATTCACCCCCCCCAATCAAGGTGACTAGGGGTCCCAAGCCCCTAGTCACCCCCCCACCAAAAAAAAACTATCCCCTACCTACCCCCCTCACCTTAAAAATAGTGAGGGGGGAATAAAATAACTAACCTGTAAACAAAAATTAAACATACCATTTGAGGGTGGGACCTGGGGGGCTTATGAAGTGGCAGGGAGCACTGCTCCCTGATGCTTCTATTTTTACATATTACAAGGAGGGAGCTGCGTGCCGGTAGCTCCCTCCTTGTAATAAACCGAACGAACAAACGAACACTGATATTCAGTGTTTGTTTGTTCGCCTGACATTTCTATTCATTCATTCATCTTTCTGATGAATGAATAACTAGATGAAATTCCCGTACGCATGCCGGGAATCTCAGTGCTATCTAGTGTGGGCAGATGACGTATCCCACAGGGACTTCATTTACCCACACAAAGATGGCGGCGCCCTGAATATAGATCAGGGCAGAAAATAAAGATTAAAAAAATAGGTAATATGGGGGGCTTAGGGGCATTTGGGAGTGACTAGGGGGTCTATTAGAGATAGTGGAGGCGGGAGGGGGGGTAAAAAAAAAAAACGGGATTCGGCCATGACAGTGCCGCTTTTTATAGGGACTTAACCAGAACCTTCATGTTAAGGAAGAGTGCTCCAGACTGAAGGGGTTGTCCAAAATCCCCACAGCAATCTTAGTAATAAGTTATGAAAGTCTAGGCACACAAGTTTTAGTGAGAAGGCAGGCTTTGATCACACAATGTGACACCTTTCATGACTTGACAAAGGTCACATCATGTGACCGAAACATTGTCACATGCTTTTGAATTCCATTAAAGCCTGTCTTTTCACTAAAGTTTGCGTGGCTGGAATTTTCTTAAGTTTTATTTAATTTATCAATTATTAAAGGGACACTATAGTCACCAGAACAACTATAGCTTAATGTAGTTGTTCTGATGAGTATAATCATTGCCTTTAAAGGACCACTCTAGGCACCCAGACCACTTCAGCTTAATGAAGTGGTCTGGGTGCCAGGTCCAGCTAGGGTTAACCCATTTTTTCATAAACATAGCAGTTTCAGAGAATGCTATGTTTATGAATGGGTTAAGCCTTCCCCTATTTCCTCTAGCGGCTGTCTCATTGACAGCCGCTAGAGGCGCTTGCGTGCTTCTCACTGTGATTTTCACAGTGAGAGCACGCCAGCGTCCATAGGAAAGCATTATGAATGCTTTCCTATGTGACCGGCTGAATGCGCGTGCAGCTCTTGCCGCGCGTGTGCATTCAGCCGACGGGGAGGAGAAGAGGAGGATCGGAGGAGACTCTCCGCCCAGCGCTGGAAAAAGGTAAGTTTTAACCCCTTTCCCCTTTCCAGAGCTGGGCGGGAGGGGGACCCTGAGGGTGGGGGCACCCTCAGGGCACTATAGTGCCAGGAAAACGAGTATGTTTTCCTGGCACTATAGTGGTCCTTTAAGCATTTTCATGCAAACACTGCCTTTCCAGAGAAAAGGTAATGTTTACATTGCCCCTAGGGACACCTCCAAGTGGCCACTTCTCAGATGGCCACTGGAGATGCTTCCTGGGGCAGTGCTGCACAGTAGGCAGCACTGCTGTTCAGCGTCTCCACGCTCGGCATGGGGGCGCTGAATTTTCCTCATAGAGATGCATTGATTCAATGCATCTCTATAAATAAGTTCTGATTGGCCAAAACAGCGTTTTGCCTTGCCCCCATCCCACCTATTTGCCAATGTTAGCTAATCCAATGCTTTCCCTGTGAGGAAAGCATTGGATTGGTTAAACATCGGCTATTCTGATGATGTCATCAAGGAGGCAGATCGAGGGCGGGGCCAGCACTGGTGGACGCACGCAGCCTTGGAAATAAGGTGAGTTTAATTCCTTTTAAGAGGGCTGAGGGAGCCAGGCCACCTAAATGGTGGTGTTAACACTATAGGGCCAGGAATACATGTTTGTGTTCCTGACCCTATAGTGTTCCTTTGAAGTGTCTGTGGGTTGAGCAGCTTGAGTATACAATGGGCAATATAGAAAGGAGTATGAAGAAAGAGGTAAGAAGATGAGATAAATCGTCTGTGCTTTCCAAAATGGCTACCTCTGAAATGGTCATATCATCTGGTGCTGGCGACTAATTATGTAAATGACAGAAAAAAATCTGTTTTTAATGGACATGTAAAGAAATACCTAGTTTTATTTAGTTTATTTTACCCCTTTCATGTATCTGTTGTTTCTGGTTTCTATTTCCATTTGCTGTAAAGTGAAATGTGTGTTGTCCACTACACCACCCATTCCCCTGAAAAAAAAAAAATCAATGTTGAGCTATTGCAGTACATCACCACAAGGCTTAATGTAATTGTCAATGACCTGCCTAGAGCTACAACTCTTTTTTCCCCAATGTGTATATAGAAAATGTGCCAGGACCACTTTATTTCCTAATGTAAGTTATAATGTATGATCTGAAGGCTCCCCTCTGGTTCTCTTACTGTGTACCCTTTAAAGTCAAAGCACTTGCTCTAAACAAAAAAAACACGTCTGTAGAAATGCTGAATAATACATCAATATTTTTCTTCCTCTGTGGGCAAATCCATCCCAATAAATGCATGTTTACCTCTGGTGCATTGAGCTGCAATTAAGCTGACAACTCCAAATTGAAGTGACAGAACTTCACTGTGTAAACCGCTGGCCTGAATGTTCTTTTGATACTTGCTTTAGTTCCTGTTACACTACTGCATTTGCAGCATGGAAAGCGATGTTTTGTGCTTTTCTAATAAAAACAGTGGCGGCTGGTAAAGTTTTAAGATGGTTTGGGGGGGGGGTGGGGGGTAGGGAGGGAGGTCGGGGAGAGCAGACTCCTCCCCTAGATTTTCACTCCTCCCTACATAGTACATAGATACATACACAGAGCTGCAATACAGAGATATTCCATCTACTCTTTCTTACTTTATCTCATCTTCAGTAGTGTTCCTGCCATGAATATTATATGTTTGGTTTAAATATTGCTGCTGTTATGAAACATGTCAGCTACTCCATTAGCTATCAGCACACAGTGCTGCACATGGTTAAAGCATCAAGATACTGCTAGACTCAAAACATGCCAGCTACTCCTGACTCACTATTAGGTCTCTTTACACAGTGTACACAGGGTCAAAGCAGCAGGATACTGATATACTCCTTATTACCTTTGTGGCTGGCAATATAATCAATCTGCAGTGGTAATATGGCGTCAAGTAGTAGCTGACATGGTTAACAGAATTATCAAGCATTACAGATTAGAACAGATTGGAATCAGAATCAGATCAGTTCTCAGAGTCACTGCTCCAGTCCTACAATTTAAAGCTCTGACAACATTTCAACTAGCCACAGCATGGGTGTCTCAGGTCTCAATGTAGAGTGACTAAACACTTAAAGAAGATATTGGGAATGTGCTGTTGAAGTTATTAAAATTATTAGTGACAGGAAGAACAGTGCTCTGTGTCAGAAATCTCCCAATCCCCTTGACACCCCTGGGTTTTTCTGGCTTTATATATATTAATGATATATTTAAGTAAATTCCATAATTCCTAAATTTGCTTAACCAGCTCTCAGGGTATCATTAGGGCGATTGTGGGAGAGAAAATATATTATTATACACTTACATTTGACAAGGGTCGGGAGCTGTTGCTTCCAAGATGGCTTATTGCTTCTCTCTCCTGTGGGCACTGTAACCCCACCATGATCAGCCAATAATGGCCCCTGAATAGAGCATGCTTTCACTCATCGGCAGCTGACTCTGCTGCCAAAATGGCAACTCAATGGAAATTCCTTCTTAAAGGACATTAGGCATGTGCAAAATCTGCTGAAACAGGGCAGATTTCAAAATACACCCATTTTTTTACATGCCATGATGCTCTCATGTAAGCTTCTCCAAACATCTACCAATGAGGAAGTTCCTGCAGAACTGAAACCTATTACAGAGTAAAAGAGACACTAATTTTCTCCAATAACTTTTGGCTTACCCCCTCCCCTCCAGAAAAAGAATCTTAGTGTTTCTAAACTACTGCAAACATTTTTCCCCCCAGCATAAAAACCGGTGGGGTGTTGCCCCAAATTCCCCTGTGGAACTGAATGTAAGAGCTCTACTGGCTTAGAGTTCAAAGTCCAAGCATGTTCGCTATTAGGAATGCCAGTTTTTCCAGTGTCTGTAAAATGTTTATTTTTACTATATGTTACTTTTAAAATAAAGCATTGTCTTTGGGAACCACTGGATCAGAAAGATTGTACAACTACATACTGTAAATATTATATTGCAGGATACGGAGTACACATTTTAGTTCTAAATGGCAAAAAAAACTATTTGGAGAATTTTATTTTATTTTTAATAAGTCTGCATGTGAAATTTCACATGTAATAAAAATGAATACCCTTTAAATTTTGTGTTAATAAAGGGACTTTTGTGTGATTCTTATATAGCGCAATAGACTAGAAATTTAGGATTTTCATTATGGAATCTAAAAATAGCATAACATTTGCTTGCATCCATCCAATTCATAAACTAGGAAGAAGGATGAAAACATTTGGCATCGTTGTAGTAATAAGTGCCATTTTCAATAAAGGACTTCCTGCAAAGCTGGCATTTGCTACAAATCTATAATATTTTCTTCAGCCTTGGTGGCATTCTAATTATAGGAAAAAGCTTATATTGTAATTTAACCCATTAAGTGATAATATGTATATGCCTACTTTGATGCTTACTCTGTGTAATATTGATCTAACTAGAGGCAATTACATTGTTATATATGTATATATATATATTGTATGTGTTTAGTATGTATAGTGTGTGTGTTGTTAATAATGGGAGTGGGGTCTGTGTTCATAAATACACGTCAGTTTTTATTTTTTTTGTTTTACCCAACTGGGTCATTAAAAGAAAATACCTTTTAATTGGCAACCCTGTGGATTTGCTGGGTTTAACTTAGGTTTTGCAGGTAAGCTCTGGGTAAAACAACTCTGTTCTAAGACTTGTAATTGGGTGTACATTTGTTCTTTAACTATTCATAACCATCACAATCTACTAGGACAAATAACGCTGCAATTCCCAGTTGGATCTTCAATATCCGGGGTGTGCTTTCCATAATTGTAGCCAAAATAATCCTCCTTTCATGCTGGCGTACAATTTGTTGTCTCTGTAAAGGGAAATCTTTTTATTAAGAGAACGTAGACACTTCCATCTGTGACTAAGCATTTACTAATGTCTGGTGGTCATGTCTGTCCAAGTTTTAACAGTAATGATAGCCTGTCAACAGTAGGCTCAGGGAAAGCAGGGGCAGCCCAGGTTTTTGTCAAACTGCCTTCTCTGAAAATACTCTAAAGGAACTGTTCCCAAAGTCGTCACCATTAACACTTCTTATAACTGCTTAGAATGTATCTTTACTTTTTTTTAACTCTTTTTTTTTTTTTAATGGTGATGTTCCTAACTCGTAGTTGTAAATTCAAGGCCTCATTACTGTCCGGATTTCAGCAAGAAAGTCCTATTTTGTGGACCTTCTCCACCATCCCTAGTTTAATCCCTGGTGTACTGTATCAGGGGACATCAGGGAACTGTCTCCAACAAGCACAGTATGAATACTGTGCCGAAGACCCTCGGACTATGAAGAGACCTACTGCATGGTCTGCTGTGTGGGTTTATGTAGGGAGACTGGTATGCTTTCTTGGAAGGTATAACATTATATAGTATTCTATTCTTGAATGTATACAAATTAAGGAGACTAAGTGTATTGATGGTTATGTTATATAGAAAGTTATATAAAATTGGAGCCATATTTCAAATGTTAAAACTTCAGTATTATACTTCAGACTCAAGCTCTTAATCCACACTGATATTTCCCAAGGCCAGTATTTCAGTGTTACATTGGATTCAATCCCTTACAGCACATTGATATAGCAATTATAGCATATATAAGGTGAGCACTCTGACCCACATAGACTTAATACTGATAATCCACAGTTTTAAGTTGACATTTCACACTGGCCCTGCAAAAACAGTAAATTAACTATATTAGTGGAACAAATAGGACAGTGCGTTTTAGTACATTATACAAGCATAACAAATGTTTCAATGAAACATATGGTATATAGACATTACCATGTATATGCCTTCTGCCTAAAACAATGTACCGCACCACTATCTGCATTACAATTAAAATTTAACCCATGCAAACCATACATTCATTAAAATATATAAATAAGAAAAAAAGGTAAACCTTTAACTTATTCATTTTACATCAATATCTATCATACGATGTTACACCTCCTTCGATATTATACATGCCCACTCCATATGAATTGTAAGTCTGTGTCAGTGTAGTTTGAAGGGAAATGAAGAGGGAGATAAGTGAAGCTAAACATGGTTAAGGGCCTTAAAAGAAGAACAAATAAAAAGTTAAAGTCTAAGATTTTTTAAATCAAAGGGAAGAAAATGAGGGGCTATTGAATAATAGCTGGAAAGACACAGGGAGCCTCCCACAGAAAGAAAATGCAGATTGGACTATTTTCTGCATCTTCCTCTCTCTGACATACTTTCTACCCAGTGCAGTTTAAATGGCCTGCAACTAACAGATTCCCATGAGAGGTAGACAACCACTCACAGCAATGAGGCTGTAAAGTGTATACCAGAAAATCAATGAGCTTTGTCATACATCATTGGGGGTGTGTGATGTTACATTTAAAGTCTACACTATGGCAATAAAAAAAAAAAGGGATAAAGCATATCTTGGAGTGATGGGGCTGTGGACATCTGCCCATTTTGCCCTGTGTTAATGACGGCTGTGCAATTTTCACTGATGCAAGGTTGTAGAAGGTAGTATTTTATTAGACATTGGTTTTATAGAGAGGTTTTGGTGCATTATGTATAATACAAATCAAATATTAACCACTAGTTGTTCTTTGGCACACAATAGGTGTTTAATGAGAAAAACATAGATTAGACTTTGGTTTTATTACATTCTTTAGTTCACAGACAAAAATGTATCTGTGTATAATTTTGGGGATTCATAAAATATCCAGAAAGAACAACCAGGTAGGTATATTTATCTAGTACAGGAGTTCTCAACCCAGTCCTCAGGACCCCCTACCAGTCCAGGATTTGGGGATTACCTGGGTGTGTCTCAGGTTTTTGGAAAAAGGGAAAAAAACACCTTAGACTGTGTTTTTTTTTTCTTTTTCTAAACACCTTAGACACACCCAGGTAATCCCTAAACCCTGGACTGGTAGGGGGTCCTGAGGACTAACGTTGAGAACCCCTGATCTAGTAGGTGCATTAATATATAAGGAGTTTACTATATAAGATCAGAGCCTACAGGCCAGACCAAAGCTAAGAAACCTTTATCACTCCAGATGTTCTGGACTTCATCTCTTATTATGCTCTTCCTGTCATGATGCTGGTAAAGCATCAAGGGAGTGTCAGGGTACCTGTTGTAGAGATTCAGGAGAATGTTCACAGTGAAGTTCAGCTGCAGGGTTCTGGGGACAGGGCCTGGCGGTCTTCCAGCGTTTCAAGTCATTTTCGCTCGGCCGCGATAGCTCTGCCCCTTTTTATGATGCGAAAAAGGGGCAGCGACAAAGTGACGTCATTAATCACCGAAAAATGATGTTTTGGTGGAGTGGTTATCATTCCAGCCAGATTCAGTCACAAAATAATAAGGCTCCCATGAGTTAGGTTCTTTGCCCTGTTGTGGTTCTTCTTGGTCTCAATAGCGCGTTGTATTTGTTTGTATTTTCTGGTTTTTGACTTCGGCTTGACTATTCTCCTTTCTGTTATCCCTTTGACTTGGCTTGTGTACCTTCGTCCTTCCTGATTTCTGGCTTCCCTGACCTCAGCTCGTCCTGCTTATTCTCTATTTTAGTAACTTTAGCCCGGCCATTCTAAGGTCCGGTACGTTACTACTTTTGTTACATTCTGTGTATAGGATCACCCACTATCCTGCCAGGGAGATGCAGTCCACAACATCTAGACTTCTCTAGATTGCCTACCTCTGGACTAGTCCGTCTATGTTACTATGTAGTGTTCTAAAAAGTGAAGGCCACTTCCAGCTTGTGTTGTCCCTTTAACAAAAGTCAGTCAATAAAGTAGAGTGCAGAGATCTATTGAGGCATGCTGAACCATTAATTGTCTGAACCATTTTTTATGTGACTTGTAGAATGAGGGTACAACTATTTTTTTTTAGTGTTGGTTAATTTTTTGCATTGCACAATATATAAACAATATTAAAATATTTGCTTACATTTTGTCATTGAAGTGTTAAAACTCAACTACCTCGTGGGTTGTACACACAATAACACTATAGAATGTATTATTATTGGAATGAATGAAAAATAAAAAAATTCAAGTATAGGTGAGAAACCATTCAGTGAATATACATGCAAACACACCTAACCAATACAAATACTTGTCAGGAAGAGATTAAACATAAACTCTTGATTCTCACAACACTATTATTAGTACCCTTTATTTATAAAAGGGGCTTTAGATAAATTAATCTGTAAATCATATAATGCTAAAATGCCATTTTTTTAAGTGCAGAAACAGGAAGGTTGAGTTCAATACAATTTAGAAAGCCTTATGAAGCTTTATTGAAGCTGGATGGATCTTATTATTAAATGCGACACAAAGATTGAATCATACCCTAGAACAAAAACACTTTTTTTGAATATGCCTGAACTCTCACAGGTATGATCCTGCATGGTTTTATGAGTTTTTTGTATGTAATGCCTTTAGAGTATTGAATGAGTCTGACATTGATGCATTAAGCACTGAAACATGGATAAACGCTTCCGAGCTGTCAGCGTTCAAGTGAAAAATGTTACTGCGAAAGAAATAAAAAATGCAAAAGAAGATATACATAGTTTCATGTGTGGATGTATCTTTACCTTTCATTTAAAATCTTGTGCAGTCTGAGCGAGACCTGCAGTATCTAAGTCAGATTCATCTTTATCCGAGCCAGACAGACTTTCATGGCCACGTTTTGGAATCCAGTAGGACTGTTTGAGTGTGATAGGATGATGACTTTCAAGAGAATATATTGAATAAGAAATATAGCAATAACTAAGTGTGCCTGCTACACACAATATACTAAGGATTAATATTAGAGTGACACTCACGTCTTATATAAAGGCACTAATTCTTCATACCACACATTCTACAAGACACAAATTCTATTTATGTACTGTGTATATAACCACTGATGCATCTTCAAAGTGGTGAGCTTTCCTACTTCTGTGATTTTTGATTTCCTAAAATGATTTCCTGTCTCTAGCCCATTCATAGGTATTTGACTCTTGCAAAAATACTGGCAATGCAAAGGCTAGTATTTTTCTCTGACGGGACTCAGGAAGAGTGGTGAGAAAAATAGAGCCTGAATGTCCACCTTTATTATACCTGCTATGTATGCAATAAATCACATCCAGACACAGTAGACACACACTCACAGAATACAGACACGGACACATAATATGCACACACTGTTATACACACACAGACAAAGTATACACAAAGTGACACATGCATACACTCAAACAGTATGCACACACTGCTGTACAAATACTCCTATACAAACACTCATCAGGCAGTATACACATACTGCTTGACACACACATTCCAACACACACCAACACCAACACACACATACACACATTTTTCCTTTCCAATTCCAATGTCTCTCATGTAGCGTCTAGGGATGTTACATACTATCAGGTGACATTTTGTCCTTTGATTCCATGCATATGTAATTAATTATGCAAAATATCATGGCCTTTATTTGGTTGTTTTTTTAAAAAGGTGGTAAGCTTAATGGTTGTGTTCCAGAACCAAACTTAGGAAGGTGAGGTGGTTCATTTGTCCTTATCTTCTCCACCAACTGCAAGTAATTGCTAGTTTAGCATACAATATATACATTATTGCCTTTGTATATATTGTATTCCAAGCTAGTATTTACCGTAATTCCTGGCTGCAAAAGCTATGGGCAGCACTACATACTCTTCTGAAATGGTTAATGATCTGCTTTGCTTTCTTTCTTCAAACTTGCTTCAACTATTTAAAGTTATCTTTGTGCACAGGATAAAATTCTCCTCTCATCTCATTACTTTGTGCCTCTTTTCTTGTTAGAGTACAATAAATTCCATTAAATGGGCTAAAACGTATAAAATCATACATCATGAATTGTGAGTGGTGATTTATTGCTGCAGCTAGCGTTCTTCTTGTTCCACACATTAACAAAAATGTGTGTAGGTATGAAAATAATATCCCCTATATCTAAACAAAGTGATTCATAAATTATAGGGAAGCAGAACAGCAACCTATATCATGCGCTTGATCCTAAACGACATCTGCCGGATCACCTGTTTTGCTAAGCAGTGGTATTTAAGGCCACCATTCAGATTCTCATTCTGTGCAGGAATTCAGTAAGGCAAAACTGTAATTATTTTAAAGAGCATTGCATTATGAAAAAGAAGAAAAGAGGATGATTTGAAATGCTTGGCTGAATGAATTCTACCATTTTAATTTCTGCTAAACTTTTTTTTTTATTCAAGAAAAGCTTTTATTCACATCATTTTGCATACATAAACAATGGGCTTGTTTCAATATAAGCTGTTGTGCAATAATATTGCAGTATTACAGTGCAGTAAAGTCAGTCGTGATAGCAATAATATAATTACAAGTCTGGAAACCAACGCATCCATGAAGTGTACTACAGGTGTCATATCTGTATACAGGCGTTTATAATAAAGGGTGCGAATATAAATATATAGTTAAATATGACATACTGTGACATTGCCGACAGATATTACAAAATAGGTGGGCATTTTTATGAAAATGTGCTTAATAAGCTCAAGAGTAACGAGTATATTATATATGTAAGTCTATCAGTGCTAACTTTAAGTATTTAAATTAATACTAATATAAGTACAGCAGGCATAGTAGCACATGTCTTATAAAGATAACTAATCGTCGGTATGGGGAAGTATGTAGAAAAATCGCATGGTTGCAACTGTGCATCAGGCCCACCTGCTATCCGAGTTGTATGAGCTATGTAAGTTTTCAGGTTAACCTTTAACCCCTTAAGGACCAAACTTCTGGAATAAAAGGGGATCATGACATGTCACACATGTCATGTGTCCTTAAGGGGTTAAAGGCGAGTGGCAGCCCACAGTGTTTCGCTTATGTATGTCTGATTGTTCATTTTCCTTTGCTCTATCCTATTTCCTGTGTGTTTTTCTGCAATTATAAAGGGTATATTCCCAAAAAAACTACCCTAAATCAATCTACAGGGTTACAGTTATGAACGTTGTGCCTTAACGTGCGGGAAGAAGAATGAAGCGAAGAAGAAGCAGCTCTTCTGTTTATCGCTGCCTGGAAACCCCTGGGTTCTTATGAATTATTTTGTGGCAAAAACGGTGTTATTAACTATGGCGTATGGCCTACTCCATTCTACTGTTAGGCTTATGTAGCCATATCCCAGACTCCATATTAAGCTTGTACCAAGTATAACTCCCTCTAGCGCTCCAGGTAATCATGATGTGATAATGTAAGAGAAGGGGAAATAAAAAAAAAAAGATGGGAAGGGTGCCCTCTGGGTTGTGGAGGGGCCTGTGGGATAGGGCCCTACGTGAAGATCCCCGGTTAGGTCCTCTTGTGAACCCCAGGGATCTTGGTCCAAGCACGTGCGGCCAGGTTATATAAAAAACAAAACAAAAAAAACCCACACAAGTAAGTAATTAAGGAAATAAAATTAAGTAAGTAAAAATAACTTCCTGCTTTAGGTGGGAGCTATCCCTGCCTGAGTGTCACATGTGAGGTGTAGTATGAAGCCTCTGCTGGGCCCTGTCCAGTGCATCAACATCAGGCCCCCGTGGGTGCCAACATGTACATTAACACCCGGCTCCAGGTAAAGCCTCCCCCCATGAGCTTCTCGGTATAGCGGGCACTCGAGGTACCCCAGTCCATGAGACCCCCCTCTCCTAGAGTGCACTAACTGGGTGGCCTCTGCACCTCCCCTGACCTGGTGGAGTCTCAATAAGTAAGACAGGGTGCCTCCGTGGGCCCACTCCATCCCCGGCCACTGCTCCTAAGCTTAGTCCATGCGGCCCCCCACGGCCCCCCACAGACCAGCCTGGCCGGGCTCGCAGCAACGGGAAGCAACATTCTCCAGGTCTCTGGATCTCCTAGATATGGAGGTCACTCCTGTCCGACCCGAGACAGTCCGGTAACCATGATGCCACTGCATGTCGGCAGTCCTCTCGGCGCTCCTGAGTGATTTCTGGGTGGGTGTGTTAGGAGTCATTTAATCCATTCCGTGACAAGGCAAGTAGGGGGCTTCACAATTTATGTCTTGTCTCCCCTGTTGTGGCTGAGTACATACTGACAGATCTGCATCCAATGTCCCGATATTGCAGGCTGGTAACCGCAAGCCTGTATATGGAAACTTGCATCTTCAAAACAGGAAACAATGTAAACAATTTAACAGGTGACTGGGATAACCCCCCCATAGTCAGATTCTCCTAGATTCCTAGCGCGTCTGCAAGGAAAAATGTTGCTTTGCCTGTCCTCCGTTCCTCCCTCCTTGCAGATCCTTCCCAGCCCTCCTCACCTTTCTCCATTTTAAAGATTGTATTTAAAAAAAAAAAAAATAGTAGGGCAACCTTCCCTGTCCACTTTCCAAGGCCCCATCCCTCATTGGTTCTGAGCACACGCACCTTCTTTGAACCAGTTAAAATTACCCAATCAAATTCTTGTTTTTAAGAAGAACTTCACTGGACTGCTTGTGGGAGCACAAGATGTCAGAATGGGGTGTGGAGAGGAGCAACGGGACTTTTGCACAGTGCTGGAATACAGGTACGTTTAACCCCTTCATTACTTTTTAATGGGGAGGACCTGATGAACAATACCCTATTGGGCATTCTACATTGAATAAAAAAGTTATTTAAAAAGTGTCGGAGTAACTCATTAATGTAAGAAAATGTTTGACAAATTATTACTTCAATATTACATCATATTTGAGTTTACATTTATTGCACACTAAAAACGGAAAAAGAAAACAAACAGCAAAAAAGTATTACACTTTGTGATATAGTATATTGTGTGTTCTAATATGTATGCCATGCTCTGATGAATACTGCATCTCTACTATATGTACTGTATCACCTTTTTACTGAACATTTTGCAATAAACATTATTCTTATTATAGCATAAGGTATTCTTTCAATTAAGCCTTGTAATATTTTTACATGTGAGAAATTATATGCAGAAGGTCCTGCATACTTACCTTATTAACAGCTAACACTAGAAAATGTTATGTGGTGCTTAGGTTTCCTATTACTACCAAGTAAATGTATTTCTAGATTACATCTTATTTGTGGGGGTACCCGAGAAATGCATCTTCTGCTGTCACTACCTAAAACATTTGCAATTCTCTTACTTTATACAAGATTTCTGAAGAAAGATCCCTAGGACACAAATTATAAACTGATGAAGTCTTGAGAAGAAATTCAATTTACTGGTGCTTAGTAGAAAATTAAACCACATTTCCAAGTCATTGACTTATGAGGGTCATATTAGCAAATGATTTCCTGAAGCCAAGTTAACTTTAATGGGAATACCAGGTTACTTAGAATAAAGTGTGTTTCTATTTTCTGTTTCCGAGTGGCATTCTTCCTAGCAACAGATCAAAGACACAACTAGACAGGTAGTTATGAATATTTACTTTTGCTCTCTACTCACAGTCTTTCTTAAGCACACATTTCAGCATTAATCCAACTTGGAAGAATTTGCCAAACCAAGAATATTCACCATTTCCCTCTCAACCTTCTAAACCTGCCCTAAATAAAGCAATCAATGGCCAAAAGGACAGTCTCTCTGCATTACACAAAGTCAATAGTCACATGGTAATCTAATGTAGCTGGCAAAAACTTGAGTCTACTGAGCTCAACCTTTAAAATGTATCCGTTCATGTGGTTGATCCAAAAACGACAAAAGATCTGATTTGGCACAATGGTCAACCATGCTACAGAAACCAAAGAAAAAGTCCTTGCTGACCCCATAATGGTGATCAGATTTCACCTTGATTAGCAACAACTTGTTCACATACAAGTTAAATCAATCAGGCTTTCGTCCAAATCGCTCAACTTCGGCTGCCCTCTTAAAAGTTTGCAATGACATCCAAATTGGCATGGAACAAGGGGACTTAACTGGAGCTGTTTTCCTTGATTTTGCCAAGGCCTTTCACACAGTAGATCATGGCATTCTTTTGCAAAAACTTAAAAACTCAGGCATTGGTGATCGTCGGCTAACCTAGTTCCGATTGTATGTTTCAGACCAATTGCAATATGTGACCATTTCTGATAGCGCTTGCCGCTTTCCTCCGTCTTCCAGTCATGTGTGGTGTTCCCCAAGGTTCCATACTTGGCCCCCTGCTATTCACATAATTTATAAATGATCTGCCTAATGTCTACAAATCCTCAACCGTACACATTTATACAGATGACACTGTAATCTACGCTAGTAAACCCATGCTACCGCAGCTTGAGGCTGTGCTCCAAAACCAATTGTGAAAAGTGGATAACACTGTTACAATGATCTTTGAAACGTTACCTAAATTACTTAAAATACAAGTTGGTTGTACATTCTACATTGTTGTTATTCTTACTGTAAAGAAACCTTTCCTCTGCTGTAAGGAAAGATGTCTTTCTTTCAGTCTCAATAGATGACATCTTGTCTGTTGTATATTCCTGCTAATGAACAGGTGAAACCTAGTGGTTTGTACTGACCCTTTATATTTTTGTATAGTGCTATCATATCCCCTCCGAGATGCATTTTTTTCTAAAGAAAATAAATGCAATGTTTCAATACTTTCTGCACAACTAATATTTTCCATTCCCCTTATTAATTTTGTAGCTCACTCTGCACTTTTTCTAGTTCAGAAATATATTTCTTATCTCTGTGTTAAAAATAGTGAATGTGTGGTGATTTGATATACATATGTCTAATTCCATTGTATATAGGTATGTAACATTCTAACCACATGTAGTCAAGATGTACACGTTAATCTGGCAATATTGAGAAACAGCATTCCAAAACTGGCCAATTTCTTAAAAATACCCATGAGCCTGTCACCTGTCATTTCATTATGATATCCCACACAGACTAGGTTATTCACTAAAGTAAAGGTTGTTGAGAATTCTGAGTGAATTCAAAGTGAAATTCAAATTCCAGGCCAAAATAACCAAATTGAAAACAGATGACGTGCAAAAGCATAAATTTTCTTTTAGCCTAAATTTTGAAATTTACCTTGAAATTACGTTGAATTCCAGGCAATTCTCACTTTAATAAATAACCCAATCTGTTTTTCCATACCATACCAAGTTTTAAAGTAGTGTTAGCTCATTGAACCCATTCTGATTATTCAAAGGTTCTGTGGATTCTTTTTGTTTATTGTTCTGGAATGTTACCAAGTGTGCATGGAATGAGGGAGGAGATGGAATTTTCTGAGCTGCTGCTAGGTTCATATTTGTCCCTGTGCCCAAAAAAGGTTTTACTGAACTCTCACAGATTGAGAGAGGACCTTTTGGGAGTCGGCTACAGGGTTATTTTGAATTTTAAATTTAAGGATAGAGTATCTGAACTGAAAGCATAGCTGACTTAGAGAATGTTTCCAGTTAAATTCACTTCAAATTCACCTTGAATTGTCACTTTAGGGAAAAACCCTGCAAATGTCATGTACATTTCAGAGATTTTATATCCACCCCCAGAAAAAAATACATTTGGTGGAGGCTTACAGAAATGTGTATAATTGCTAAGGAACTATGGGAATTTGCCTGTCCAAAATAATGTAATTTTATCAGCACTGACCTGTTCCTATTGTTTCTTGAAATACTTATGACAGAATAGGTTTTTATTTAAAAAATTGATTTCTTTTGTGTTACCAAAATCAGCATAATTATACTAATCAGAATAATGGTCTACTTACAAAGCTTCAATTAAGCACGTAGCACAATAGGAAAGCAAATTTAAAATAATGCAAACTGAACAAGGGATAATGCCTAGTACTCTAATGATAGCAAAACACACACACAATGTTCCCCGACACAGCAGACAATCACTCGTACAGCCAAAGGAATATATATTCATTATAATTTTATAGGATATTTTTCCACACTGTTTAGCACACTGACTTATAAAAGATTCATTAGTTTTTATCTACAAATTCAGATTAATGCATGGAGACCTGGGCTTTCTCATGATTGGCTATCTTAGCAACAAAGACTGAATATGTATTGAATCCAAGAGCTAACTGCATGCGCAATCTCAACTCCCTAACACTCTCCATGTTACAAAGCAGACAGGTTTCACCTTGTCATTTCTATCAGCTTCTCACCTACAATTTAGGCACCGTTTAGGCTTCTAAGATGTTTGCTTGATGTAAAGTAGGCTGGATATTTTTTACAAGCAAGTTTGCCTTATTCCCCAAACATTTATAATAAGCACTTTTACTAAAGGCTTTATCTTTCACAACATGTCAATTAAATATAATAAAAAAGAGACATTGTTGATTGTTTTACTGTTTCCTTTTGATCACGCCTGTATATCTGTACCAGCATTGTGCTGTGGCTTGGGGCTAGGCAAAGTGTCCTGTTGTTACTTGTTTTGCTGATTTATGTAGCAGGCCAAAAGTATAGAAAAACAGGTGTTGAGGCAACATGATGACTTCAGCAGGCAGTGAAAACCCTGAGAAGAAGTGCTTGATGTTATCTTCATGCTATTTGCTATTAATGTGAAATATCTAACATAGTTTAACAATTGTAATATCTAATGGCAACACAACTCACTTGTGTTGTATGAAAAACATATATTATTCAGCCCAGACACAGATTTCAATTTAATTCTGCCAACGCTTGCCCAAAGGCTAATTGGAGCGCTGTGTGCTGGCTGAAAATAGAACATGCCTCCCCATTCACCATGTAGATCATATACTTACACTACACAGACTCAGTTTCTTTTTGATACTCTGGTAAAGATTAAAAGTTCTCCCCACACTAACCATAAGTAAAGGGTAAGGGCATTACATGGTTAGATATTAACATTTAATCCCATTCCTTTGTCTTGCAGAACCAGTAATAGCAAAACTAAGTAACCTTACCATTTGTGGACTATACCGCATGGGTTCCGGATTCACAGATGGAAACACCCGGCATCCACCGAACGTGGAGGGCTCACGGTTCCCGGACACTTGATCTCTGGTGATTGCTTTATCCACATGCAGGCAAATTAAACAGGCCTGCTCACACAAATGTTTCACATTTTGATGTCATCTTTTACTTTCTGACGCTACTTTTTATAACTTTTTGCCATTTGCCATGATACCACGATTTAACTCATTCTAAAGGTTGACATTAGGGGGTCACCAGGCTTCCGCACATTACTTAACGAAATGCTCTTAATATAAATCTCCTGCAAAATCTCACCAGCCAAGGCATGGCGCTGTTTACTTCCCTCCCTCCCCCCCGCCACCACCATTAGGTTAGGGGTGACCAACAAGGAAGACAGAATTTAACTCCTACACTTTGGAGGCACACACCTCTGTGATCACCTCCTCTACCCAAGCTCGCCAGGTGCACCACCGGGCTCGCCCACATCTCTCTCTAACACATATACCCCAGCGTGCCTTACTTGCTGTATCAACGTATACCTCTATACCCACTATTAACCCCACCTCCACGCTGGCATACTCTAATCCGACACTCACCACACCAGCTTGGTGTATCCTGGACAATCTGACATGAATAGTCACAACCACCCCACTTCAATAACCCCTTCACCAGACCCGGGTATGAACCCAAACTTGTATTACTAAATGCAGAAATGTGCTCCACCCCACAAGCATAGGATGACTCTGTCTATACTCTTGCTATTGTTACGTATTGTACTGATATAACTTGTCTCTTCTGTTATGCTTTTAATAATGGATATGCTAATAGAAGCACTGAAAAAAAAGAAGAAAAAAAAAGTGTACAAGTCAATGTACATTCTTCTTGCAATGTTACAGACATCCAGAGTTCCTAGGACAACTTAGTGATCATGTATGCATGGGTTAGATGTATGATAACGTGTGTGTTTTAATTAAGGGTTGTTATGTTTACATTTAGGGGAATGGTGTAGCTTCCGATCTATTGGAGGTTTACTTTAAGGTTTACATTGATTATGATAGAGGAGGGCTTTAAGGTTTATGGGTTTAGATTGTGAGAAGCCTTAGCCTTTGGGGACGGTAAATAGATGTTTAAGGTACGGGTTTAGGGTCTAAAAAATTGTTAAGAATTAAAATCTTAAAAACAAATGAAAGAAAATTGTCTCGGAATGCATGTAAGTCAGCAGACGTCTGCATACATTTTAAAGTACTATATCAGAGGTATAAAAGCTAGGTAAAAATAATTTAGACAAGTAAAAGAAAAATTGTACTTCCAAATGTTATCACTGAATCAAACTGAGCATTACCTGCCAAAAGTGATATACACCCTCAGCTTCAGTGCTGCTAGCAACACAACCAGTCACTAATACAGAGGAAGTACTATTTATTTCCTCTGGGTTTGTAATAGGATTGTGCAAACTAATTGGATACGACAAAACCTTAACAACATGGGCACAGTAAGACAGCTGAGGCTTTGCATTTAATGTCGTGTAGAACCATCTCTGAAATCAGCATGGCAGAGTATTTTCGCTTCAATTTTATTTCCTTATAAAGTAAATGTAGGTTCTCCATCAAAGATTTGGGGTTCAGCATACATTTATAATACGGCTTCAAGCTGTCTTTTTCAACTCATCGACATTTCATGGCTTGTCCTGTGCAGGAGCTACTTAAGTTATCTTGTGCACTTTTTGTACTTATTGCTCAGCAAACCACCTGGTTTTCGTGTTCTATATTTCCTTCCATATTCATTGTAAGCTTTTCTGCTTACCCTCCAAGCTTCGTGCTTTTCTTTTTCTTTCCCTGCAAATGTTGCATTTTTGCTTTTTGGATTTTTCTGGACTGTTCTCCTTTTGCGCTTTTATATGCTTTTACTACATTTTAGAATCAACTTCAATTTGTGCTTTCCTATTGTTTCCATCTCCCTATGTTTTGTACTCCTGACAACTCAAATCATGTTTATTTTCTTATTTTATTTTTCTCCAATACCTGTTTCTCACCACTAGTGGCCTCCCTGGCCACTAGTCACCTCAGTCTCTCTCACCTGCATAGAACGATGGTCCAAGTCTCTCTCACCGGGATAGCACAATGGTCCACACCCAGCAAAACCAAGTTGACTTTACATTGAGAGAAGTTGTGAACCTGACATGTCTTCTGCTCCTGGCTCTCTCTAAAGAAAACCTGCTCCACCTCTGCTTACCTTGAACCATCCTGATTCATACCATCATGATGCATCTGAACATCCTGCTTTATTTCTTTACTGGACTTTGTTTTCATATTGATTTGATTCCAACCTACCTGGATATTACAAACATTCTTATCATTTGCAAGTATCCGCAAAGACCCTCAAACTGCAGTTCTGATTACAAACCAAAGAGGCTGATCACCTCAATTGCTGCTTTAACCTGTTTTACTTTATCCTTTATATTCTGGTTTAGTTTTATCTAATTGTTTCCCTGTCTCCTGTAAACCTGTTTTGGGGCATATTGCCTAAACTTCTATTTTCATACTCGCCTTTAATTCTGTTTCTAGGTTCTGTTTTCCCCCTTCGTCTTTATTATACCGTTTCCCTCTTTCTCCTGTTATTCTTATTGTTACCTTTGTCTAACCATGTCTAATAACTCAAATAAACTACCTGAAGTCAACCCCTGCATAAGTCTCTTGTCTGACCTGATCAGAACCTTTCTATACTTTGTTGTTACTGTAAGCATTATGACGTTAGTAATTCAATTTATGAGTGGAACCCCGAAATTGATATCAGCATATGTGCAGCTTGCCACAATGCTTCCTGTTGAACTGACATGCTTACAAGTCGTCACCCTACCCACCTCCAGTGCTCATTCCCATTTATCAGTTTAGCCCTTAAAGCCCTGAGTATTTTGCTTACAATAGCATGTCAGTGGTCATTACTATCACCTGAACTAAACCATTTAAATATCACCAGGTAATCAAATTCAGGTTAGATAGTTCTTAATAAAAATGTCGAAGTAGTTGTTTTTAGTGATAGAAGGAATGTTAAATACCCATAATTGTTGTTTGAAGCAGGCTTGCATGAGACAAATACTAGTATTTATCTTAGCACATTAGCACTAACAGTACCTTATGTGCATTTAGTCCAATATAGAAACAAGAACTGCAAGGCCATTTCAGCCATCTGAAACCTCTGAATCAATATGTAAACTCATGTTTCTTCCAGTATATCTGGTTAATAAATCTATTAGTGCAGGGATTTTTCAGATGAGTTTGCCATGTAATAAATAAATAAATACAAATCAACATGGATGTAAATTTTATAGTTGAGTTTGACATGGCAAAACTGGCAAAACTTTTGTTCCATTAGGTAAAAGCTACAAATGATGGTCAGGGAGAAATAAATCCAACAATTGTCACAGAATACCCATATAAATGAATGATATAATTGATAATAGATTTGTTAGTCCATTTAAAGCAAAGGACTATTCTTAAATAAGTAAAAATAACTATTCTAGTTACATGGATCTATTCAGAGAAATTATGCTATTTACATATGAAGTAACCATGGAATATTTGTGTCTTTTTGCAGTAAGTTACATTGTACCAGGAAGCTTTGAATTATGAAAAGCTAACCTGTTTTAAATATGTACATGGTGAGCTAGAGGATTTAATATAGGTATGCTACCACTACTGTTCAACAAATCTGGC
The DNA here is from genome assembly GCA_933207985.1 of Pelobates cultripes. Lineage (NCBI taxonomy): Eukaryota > Metazoa > Chordata > Amphibia > Anura > Pelobatidae > Pelobates > Pelobates cultripes. Next base: position 254,249,200 of record OW240912.1, on the reverse strand, counting down.
TAAAACCTGAACTTTCTGTTAGTTTTATCAATAGAAAAGATTGGGCCATCTATGTATAAGTAGACCAGCAACAGAATCCTTGGTTGCCATGCCAACTGTGTAGTTGAAGATTAGCATATCCCTCACCTGTGCAAGGAAGAAAAACCTGGCTTTGTGCAGGGGCTATTGAAAGATTGTATCTGTAATGTAATCAAGGTTCAGTATCAGCTCTCTGGGATTCTAATCAAAAACTTATTTTACTCAAATTGCAAATCTATGGCAACCATCTCTATATGAACTAAGATATGCATTGTTAAAGATCACAAGATCAGATTTCCAACCTAGACAACTAAGTAACTACTATGTAACGAGGGGTATCTGTATACACTGTAGACAGACACAGTCCATGCCCTAATGCAGACTATCACCATAACTGTAAATAAGCCATTTCGGACACTTCGATGTAATTACAGTCTATAACTCTACAAGTCATTAGGCATAGCTCTATGCAATATACAGATCATATTGTAATTAGTGCCAAAACAAGGGTACAGTAAACACACCGTGATCCCAGTAATATCGTATCAAGTTCCACAACTTAAATGTAAATATGAGTCAGTTATTTCTGCATTGTAGAAAGACCTTGCAGAGGCACACTGTAGGTGTCTTGGAGCTGAGGTACCCTAGAGAATACAGCAAAGGCAAAAGAAACATTTGTGCCACAGTGAACTTTTCTTTCAAGGTATAATCTGACAGTGATTTATCTGATCTTCCTTTCGATTCTCTGAAAGTTTCATAAATCAATTGCAGGGGGAATGAGGCAAAATGCAGCATTGGAAATGATGTTCACTTAAAAAAAATAAAAAAATTAAACTAGGCCAATATGTGAATGGGTTTAACTGTCTATATAGTATCTTAAGTATATACTGTATAGATATATAATGTACTTAATAAGCACTGATAGACAGGCAGTTTAGGGCAGGATAGAGAATCATCTGCTGTTTTGTATTCTGCAACTCATTTTAACATGCCCTCCTGCATTATGAACTAGAGAGGGAAGAACTGTCACTACTACTACTGCAGTTCACAGTTCCTCATTCCGTCACCCCAATAAATGCTAATGAAGTGCTTATTAGGTTGGTTAGTGCAGCTAGGGGAAATATAACATACTTACATATCTATTGCAACAAGCAGGGCTCATGCATGCATGGACATCTGCAGAGAAATGGCCAATTCTCAAGTAGTGCTGGATGCACTCACTGGGCACAATTAATTAATTTGCATGGTATGCCCTGGCTGTGCAAGAAAAGACTGGCATACAAAGTAAATGAAAAACAAATTAAAAAAAAAAAACTTATCGTCCGTAATTCACTTTTAGTTAGCAATTGTACAAAAATAAATTTTACAATTCTTTTTTAAGAAGCAGCTGACATGTCAAAGGATGTCTTTCTCTGTTTGAAGGTAGACATTACCCTTCACAAATAGAAAAAAATAATTAAAAATAAATAAATCATAAAATGAGTAATATTTATTGCTGGTCTCCGTTGGCTTAACTTGCTGACAGGAAACTATATCATCAAAATATTTTCTATTCAATCCACTAAGCAAAAATAACCAAAAATAAAAAGGCCAGTAAAGGCATTTTTTTTTTATTATCTATCCTTTCTCCCTGCAAACTCTCTTCGATCTTCTAATAATGAATGCTTACACCAGGAAAAGATACAAATTATGTAAACTTTAATTTACAGTGTCTTGTTACCTACTGTATACAAAAAGCCAGTTGAAGTATGAACTCATAAATCTGCCCAAAAGAACGCCAATACATTGTTTAGCTATTTTCCATTAGTTTTATATTGCTCATCAGACTTCAAAGAAGTCCACTGCTGCTCAGAAAAGCTGACTTGGTTTTCTATTTCCCTGTATACTTGCGCATTGATTTTAAACAGTAAAGGAAGAGGCAAAAGCAAGACTTTTATTCAGTGATTGATAGTTATTTTTATAGGACTGATGGAGAGCTATTGTTACGAACCAAGTGCCTGCACTGTCAGTATTGTTTCACAAATACAGATGTGCTGCTCGGCCAATATTTCATGGCTGACAGCTGTAGTTACACCAGGTGCATATGAGTGTCCCACATAGCGGGCATAAACTTGGTATCCAGCAGTAAACATGACGTAATTCATGGTTGTAAACTCAATGCACGGTATTTCTTGAGATTGCTATTGAGTAATGTCATGATACTGCGGTACTGAAAAGAATATATCCATCAGTCCGATGACCGTGTGTTTGATGCACTGCGCTGTTTTAAATTATGTCAATTGGTTAGTAATTGCATAATTAATAATATGTTGTCCATTCATAACATGAAGAATCATATCAACATTTTCCTCAAGATAACATTTTTTTAGCAAAAATAAAATAAAATAAATACATATAAAGTAACGTGTAAAAATATTCAGACCTATTGAAAATTATATATTTTTTTCTGGATTACAAATCATGCAATGTCATATTTGCCCCAAATAATTCTGGCAGACGTGTCTGCTCTAGGAGTACATTTTAAAGCCAAAACAAGACATTTCTGAGTAGCTATTAAAAAAGAAAAAAAACAAACGGATATATGCAGCTTGTCTAAGTATTAAAAACACTCATACTTATATTTAGCCAAGCTACCTTTAGCTGTAATAACAGCATTACATCTTTTGGTATACGTATCTCGCAGCTTTTCAAACTGGAGTAAATTTTTGCCCTTTTTTCTTGGCAGCTTTGCTCCAGATGGTCCAGGTTGGTTGGCTAACACTTGGGGAATGTACGGTAATTTTCAAATAGTGTCAATGATTCAGAATAGGATTGAGATAAGGACTCGACTGGTCCAAACTCGGGTATTGATTCGTTTGTTCTTGAGCTATTCCAAGTTGCTTTGGCTTGGAATCATTGTCTGCTGAAAGGTGAGCTTTCTCCCAAACTTTAGCAGAATAAAAAGGTTCTCTTGCAGTATTAAGACAGGAAATGTAGGGAAGCAGCGCTTTTTGTATGATCCAGTTGCGTAATATAAAAGAAAAAAGAGAGGGACAGGGACCCAAATATAGTGTAGTTTATTGTATAACACGAATGTGGAGAAAAATAAACTTATTGCACTTATACTTTTCTGGAGCTAGAAATTAGCTCCAGATTACAGCGCTTGGACGGTATAATCCCTGTGTATGGATATGTAAGTGGTCCTCTTTTTGGAGATATGTTTTGGCCTGTGGTCCACATTGTATAGCCAGCCGTGTATACATGGATTGGAGCTCCAGCCACATGAAAGTTATGTACAAACAGAAAATAGTGCTCTCTATTACTTAAAACAGGATAAAATAATAAGAGGAAATATACTCACAATGGATGAGCAAGTAGGAATTGCTCAATCCTAAACAGCAAAGGTGGAATATTCCCCACCAAGGAATGTGAGATAAGGCTTTTCCAATAAAGTTCTTCAGGGAAGGTCCAAATAATTTATAAAAACTAATTTTATTAGTAAACAAGATAAAAAAGAAAAAGAGTAACACACTAAAATTTTTCACCTATACAAAAGGCTTTTTCAAAGTGTTACAGTATAGAGGACCTTCTCGCTTTAAATAGCTGTAAAAAAACAAACCTTTAGATGATGTCACTGATCATTTAAAATAGTATAATAAGATGAAAGATAAAAGAAAGTATGGAAGTACAATTATGTAATGTGTAAATAAAATTAAAATTATATCTACTGTTCACATTGGTGTACTTGCTATTCTATGCTTCCCCTATCCGGGTCCTGCATATAAAGCTCGTTTCTGTGCCAGCACTTCTCCTCTCCCGTCCGTCCCCTCTTTCCTATTGGGCACACTATTTTGTCTCTTTCTGTGTTCACCATCTTAGGTTGCTATGGCGACGCAGCCCACGCGTCGCCATAGCAATACTTTTATTTTTTTTCCACCTTCGTGTTATACAATATACTACACTATATTTGGATTGCTGTCCCTCTCTTTTTTCTTTTATATTACTCCACTGGATCCTACAAACAAGGACCTTACCCGCAAAGCGCTGCTTCCCTACATTTCCTGTCCTATTTGCACCTACGACCAAAAGCAAGAGACTCTGGTTTGGGAAGTTCTAGCTGCTACATAAAAAGCAAGCACCAGAAATCTCATTTGCTGCCATATCTATACTGCCTTCTATTTTCCTCCACAAATTCTTCTTTTAATTATCAAAAGATTATCAGGTCCTGCTGATGGAAATAGTAGAAACACAAAATGTTTTGTGCCGCTACCCCAATTGGAACTATAACAAGTTACAATATTGTCAATAAAGAAATCAAGTATATCACTCACACTGTCCAGACTTGTACAATTAGATGCCCAGGTGCTGATTTTCTGATGGTTCCACAATAGAATAGAATATTGAGATATTGAATACTCTGCTCTTTCTTTTTTCAGTTTTCCTTCATATCTGCAGTAGTTTTAATGTCTCACAGGTAGAGACAAGTTGAGAGATAATGATATTGGTATTTGGGCATTATTTTTCAGCTGTGTAAACATAGACCTTGCAGAGCTCTATGGTTGAATAATTTTGTAAGAGGCATATTTGAGTTTTTTTGGTTTTCTCCAAACTAATATTGACATATTATTTCTGCTGTGATTATGCTAAATGTATCCAATGAACTGCAAGACAAGCGATACCGTATATGCACTAGTAAAATGTTAAAATGTACCTGATTTTTATTTTAGCATCCCTGAACAGCAATCTATGCACACAATTGCTGTTTTGTCCTGATTTCATATGCTAGCAATACATACAGTACATAATATATTTAAACCAAAAGTTATGCTTTATTTATACTTTTGGATGCACTGAAGAGCTTAACCATTTCAATAATTTTAAAGCTGCATTCTCTAACTTGTTTTCTTTTCTTACAAAGTTAGAAACTTTATTAAAAACGGAAATATATATTATGTGGCTTAAACGTTTTTGGTGCCCATATTAATTATTGAGTTCCGGTGTTTCAGCCCAACACTCATTGCTAATAAGTGTCTATGAAATTTCGTGCACACATCATTACATTAACACACACAATGCCATGGAGTGGTGTTCTCTGGAATGATTATATTGTATAAACAAAAAAATAGAGGGATCCCTTGTGTGATCGATACGTTGCACTCTGTTCCAATAAACCTGCTGAATTGATCCTTGAGTGCCTAGACTACAATTTTTGTTCAACTATCTCTGGAATGATTAATCATAATTCATTATCTGGCAGTCTGATGGAAGAATCTGGATGTGGTGGATGCCAGGAGAATGCCAAATACAGGAATGTACAATGTCTAATATAAAGTGGAGGGATGATAATGGTCTGGGGATGTTTTTTTTAGGGTTTACACAATAGTACAGGATACAAAGACATTTTAAACAGCTGGGTGCTTCCAACTTTGTGGCAACAGATTTGTCCTGCTCCTGCTTGACTTTTTCCCAGTGCAAAAAGTGACATGGTTTGACGAGTTGAGTGTGGAAGAACTCAAACGGCCTGCACTGAGTCCTGATCTCAGCTCCACTGAACACTTTTAAGATGAATTAAAATGCTGATTGTGAGCCAGACCTTCTTGTGCAACAGTAGCTGACCTCACGAATGCTCTTTTGTCTGAATGGACACACATTCCCACAAACAATACAAATCTTGTGGAAAGAGTCATTTGTGTCATGGTCAGCGGTCCACATACTTTTGCTATATAGCGAAGATGTTAGAATTTCAATACAAATCCAATACAAAGTAAAATGACCACAAGAGTGAAAGTTCTGCTTTATCTCAGAACAGCAACAGTCTAGTGTTTATATAGGGGAGAGGTAATGGGTAATTTTACAGGAGTTTTCATACTACTGCAGTCCAAGAAGCAAAAACTAGTTTACAATTATTATTTTTAAAACATATATTCTACACAACCCGTTGTCATGAGTACCTTACACTAAAGCACTTATATTTTTTCCACGAAAACTACCCAATTCCTGTTTACAATTCTTAACAATTTATGTTAATAACAAAACAAATATAAAATAAATGTGTTCAAGTTACTTGCAGTTTGGGATATTTTTCTAAGCAATACTTAGAGCAATATTAGATCTACAAATCAACTCCCTGAGTGTATAGCAAGCCCGAGTTATGAGTCTAGCCATGAGATAAACCAATGACATAATGCGGTTCCATAACCTTCATACAAGTATAATGATGAGAATAATGTCTATAGCATCTATGAGTATTGCTCTGTGTTTTACATGGCTATAGGAAGTGGCTAGAACTGTCTTAGCCTGAGCTTTTCTACATCCCCCATGAAATCACACTCCATAGAGAACTGTGCTCTTAAGGCAATAAAATAACATGCAGCCATCTCCAATTAATGTTCATCGTAATTATCTGAATGGAACACTTTTCTTTTTTCGTTTAAAGCTGAAATGTAATTGTGACAGGCCATTGTGATTGTACAATATATTTAGGATCACAATACTTACAGCATTTGTAAGGACCCGCAGAACGATAAAATAGTGTATTTAAATCACAGAGAGGCAGTGCAATGAGCAACTAAATGTCATTCGTCTCCGGCTGCGAAATAATTTATTGGCAATTGAGAAAAACATTTAGTAGACTTTTGGCTGGTGACAAATTTAGTGTCTCTGACTTGTTTTCTGATTGCAGAAACAGATGATATCAGTAGGGTTTCAGCATGAAGAATTCATTAGCCACAGTTACTGAATCCTTAATTAATTGTCTTTCTTCTCCAGTTTACACAAGCATAATTCATCTTAGTAGTACATTTTGCATTAATGCTTCAAACAGTTAATATACACTTTCCAACTGTCATAACGTGAGAAAGCATGTGGCAATGAAGAAACGGACTGCTACTTTACTGTCAGTGACCAGATCCCCAATGGCAAGATGACTATTAGCACAAATCAATACAAGCACATCAATTTATTCAACAGGTCAACAGCGGTGTGTAAAATCAAATACTTTTTCCTGAAGGCAAATAGAACTCATTGTAATAATTACAAAGCCGTTTCCAACAATACAGATTTATTGTTAAATCAAAAGAGTTGGAAGTCATTTTATGCCAACCTCTAGCTCAACGTTGCAGTTGTTTTTTTGTGTTCACAAGTACTTGAAAGATAACAAATAAGCATCATTAAATGAACAAGTAACGATCTTTTTTTTTTGTATCTCATCAATGAATCTCATCCACAGATTATTGATACAAGGTATGCCAATATACTTTAGAAATTTAAGCAGGCATAAACATTTCAGCATAATAATTCAAGCAGGTCAAACATTATTCGCTTATGCAGTTTGTTGCAGAACTATGCCATGAGATAAAACAAATATACTTAAAAGTAGCACCCGTAATGAAACTGAAGCATAGAAGAGCACAATAACTGTCAATGAGCATCCTTAAAGGGACATCCTTATTTTGGATTCATATAGTGCCTAATTTGCCTCCTTTTTTTCTAAATTTCTTTAAATTATAATTTGCAAGAAAATTGGGCCAAGATCTGGTTGGGAACCTTGGAGAACAGTGGACACTCGATAAAACAATATTAGCAGTTTTCTACATAAATATAATCAGTTAATCCTTTTCAGTATAACTGTGAAGAATGGCACATTAAGTATAATGATAATTTGTATATTTTAAATACGTCTCTCCTTTTTTCAAAATTTCTTTGAATTATAATTTGCGACATGATTTGGCCAACATCTGGTTGGGGACCTTGGAGAACAGTGGACATTCCATAAAACAATATTAAGGCCTCCTTTGGCTGTTCTCTATGACTACTGACAAGAGATAGATAAATATAATCAGTTAATCCTTGTCAATGACTCAATATAACTGTTAAGAATGGTACATTAACTATAATTAGTATTTGTATATTTTAAATCCCATATAATGACATCTTTACAGTATATTGTGCAGTATAAATGAAAAGATACATTTGGGTATATTTTCTAAATTACCTTAGGCAGTATTGCTCAGGAACAGTTGATAATGGCTCTAACCCTTAGTGAATCCATTAAAGGACCACTATAGTGCCAGGAAAACAAACTCGTTTTCCTGGCACTATAGTGCCCTAAGGGGAGGAAGGGGAGGAAGGGGTTAATCCCTTACCTTTTTTCCAGCGCCGGGTAGGGCTCCCTCGGCGCTGGGACTCTCCTCCCTCTTCTGATGTCATTCTCAATGCTTTCCTATGGACGGCAGCATCTTCTCACTGTGAAAATCACAGTGAGAAGCGCGGAAGCGCCTTTAGCGGCTGTCAATGAGACAGCCACTCGAGGCTGGATTAACCACAATGTAAACATAGCAGTTTCTCTGAAACTGTTATGTTTACAGCAGAAAGAGTTAATCCTAGATGGACCTGGCACCCAGATCACTTCATTGAGCTGAAGTGGTCTGGGTGCCTATAGTGGTATTTAATTTATATATATATATAATCTCAAAATGGTTTTCACATTTCGCAGAGATAAATACAGAGACATAGGGAGAATTTATCACATTTATCACATTTTTTGCCACCTTTTATGCGGAATGGTTGGCGCCAGAGTATGCTGTTTTATTATCCAGCTTTAAATAACATAACTCTAGGGAATACCTCGAGCAATTATGTTGTATCATTTTGTGAAAGAAAAAGAAAATCTTTAGACCTGCGTTCCAAGGCCAGATCAGCGTTAACAGTGATGACCGTACTTAATGAAGACGCCTTCCCACGAGAGAACAAGGTTGCTAACTCATTTCATGTAGGTCACCCAACAGATGTCACATGATTTAGAGCACTGGGCAGTGAAACATAATGGACTTTACTGCTACTCTTGAACTCCTATCTAGGTCAGGGTTGATTAACCTTCAAGTCTCCTACTTTTGCTGCTGGGATTCTGCTCCCATCACTATCAGCCAATGAGTAATGTTGTAACTCTCAAGCCCTACCCAAGGTTTGTATGAGGTAAATCAATTGTAGATAAGTTCTGCATTTACACTTTAACACATGCCATATTGCTTGTAGGTAAACTGGTCCATCAAACAGAAGATTTTAGAATTGGATATAACGTGTCACTCACTGGGTACCACTCTGCACCTCTGCTACTTAGTGACTAAATCAACACCATGTTTTTTTTTTTTTAAATAACTCAATACATACAAACAACGGCATAAAACCAATGAATGTAAATAAGGTAAATACAACTTACTTGATGTAGTATGGTACTTTATTTGGTGAGATTGCCCTTTCCCAAGGACCTTGGACAGATGCTGAAAAATAAAGAAAGGGAGATAGACCTCAGTTTAAACAAGGAAATACAATATCCATCTTTGAAATAACAATTTTAAACTTTGCCAGACTGGTGCTGGTCTGTTTGCTTGATCGTATGTGGCAATAGATGGGATTAGCCAATAGGTCACAATGATTTGCCCGAATACCAATGAAAATGAGTTTAATCTACTGTCATAAATATATACAAACCACCCCTCTCACTAAATTTAAAAGAGAGGTAAGCAAATGTACTAAAATCTAATTTCCCATTGGTACATTGTGTTTCATTTTGTAACCTTGCTTAGTTGTCTTTTCTAATTTGTTTTTGTTTATTCATGATTCATTTTTCTATTTTCCTTACATAGCATGGCTAGTTTAAAAGCTATTTAATAGCTGCGAAAACTATCCATTACAGTGGAGAACCTTTAGATTATAAACTCAGACTTCCATGCAAACACTTAAATATGCCTGTCAACTGTTATCCAAACATACCTTTCAAAATATGGTATTTATGGTTGAAGAATTTCTTATTTTCAAGAATAGCCTGAAAGTATAGGTTACTATTACAATAATCAACTCAATAGTATACATGTTTCAACCTCATAAAAATCAATCTGGATAAATCTTCTTGTAACTGTACCTGTTGCCCTACAAGTACTACAGAATTAAACTAAAGAATCGCATCTCCCTAAAGGAAAATTGTTTTAAAAACACAGGCAGGAAGTGGCAATGTTGCCTGAATTGGTTAGGGGTTCAAATAGCTGCAATATAAAATGCCACTGTAGACCAAATGCTAATCTCCATGTGACACATGCATTTCATTGTGGGGATTTCTCCAAAAATGACAACCAGTGAAATAGCACATCTCAACATAAGTCTAATCAGCAGAGATGTGATACAATTTATGTGATATAATAAAGCAAATTGAGAGCAAATTATCCCAACTACAGAAGAAGAGTACTGAAAAAAGCCTTTCAAACATGTATGAATAATCTGAGGAGAAATACGGACATGTTTCTAAAACTGTCAAGCAATGGTTCCAAAAGCCATCTTTGTGACAATTTGGACATACAGTCGCCCATCTTATCCAGAACGCAGCTTCTTAATTTGCTCGAGATAAAAGTGCCATTCACTACGGAACAATATCCTAGCCTGCCTGCAATATCCTGACTTGTACCTTTTTAGTGATTATTATTTTTTATCAATCAATATAATATTGTCTCTAAGATCAAGGATCTATACTTAGAACACTGTGTGTGTTTGTTTGTATAGCCACAAACATATGGTGACCTCCAGCATTCTTTTTCGAGTGTTTGCAACAAACACAAGTACCTGTGTCTATATGATTTTTATATGTTTATTTGTTAGACAAGATAACCCTGTCAAGGACTCTATAAATGGTGCTTTTATGTGCTTCTATGCTTCTGAAAGCAAGCACCAGCATATTTTGCAGAGTGTGGGAATCCAGGCTAAACATATATGAGAAATTTAGAATAATCAAATGAATGTAAATGTTCATAGTCAACCTATACTAAAAGTAAAATATTAATGTAAAATAAAATAATTTGTTTGGATATGATGAGGAACACCCAAGGAGAGAACGTTTGATGCAATGTTTCAAAACTTTTCCCAGTGTTGTTGCTCCACTTTCAGAACTCCCCCGCATAATGATTATTAAACACCTAACTGGTTCCTAATAAATATGAGTTTAATGTTGTCTACAGAGAAAGCACGTGTTGTGTGTAATAATGTGGTGTTACAATTTGTGTTCTTGCTTCAAAACACTTATTGTAGTCATATGATGCAACTCATGGGAATACAGTTTTATATGAGAATTTTCAAATTTGCCTTGGTTTAATGAATGAACCATATTTCTTGGTGTTCATATGAGTTCCAAAAATGTAGCCAAATCACGAATCAAACAAATTGTGCAATGAACAGTTTGATTCATGACTCAGAATTTTGGCATTGCTCCAAAAAAGAGATGATTGATGGGAAAAACAAAGATTGACAGCTAGGGGAGAGCCACTAAATGTTGATTTTATTCACAAATCAAGTGAAAGGTAATCAAAATAAGTAATACAGTTGGAGCAGTAATAGAATCTATATTTATGTGATATACATTTTATACACACATATATACATATATATATATATATATATATATATATATATATATTTTTTTTTTTAATTGTTTTACTGCTACTACTTATTTTTCCTCCCTTGGTTACTTTGTCTCACTTAATCCGTGAACCCAAGGCAGGAAATGTAGCAGTGTATCAGTTTGCTATAAACTATATATATTACATTTATATTTTGCCAACCTTTTTTGTTTGATTCATTTGACAAACCGAACTGCTTTAAAGCTGAAAAATTATTTATTTTCAGATGAAGTGGTTTAGCCAAAACATTTTTTTTACACTGAAGTCTAGTACATGTACAGTAAACTAGCACATACAATATAGAAATGAAATATAAAAATGTAGTACCATTATATTGCTCTCACTCAGCACAGCAACTGATAAGCTGGTCATTTGGATGTCAGAGCCAGTAAGTTTAAAAATTAGAATGTTATAGCTTACATATAACTAAACGTCTTCTCTTCCTTATATCGGTCATTACTAGGGTCTGCAACTCTGCAAAGCAGTGAAATCAGGCTCACCTGCCATATCGTCCATCTTAATGTAGACATTGATTTATTGCATCCAACCTAGAGAAGTCTTATATTATGAATGGGAAAGAAATTTGTCATCTGTTGTACTGTCACTGCCTGAAGATGTGATAATAAACTTCACTTGTTACTATCCAAGGTAGTGATTGACTGTTTATCTAGGCTGCGAATAAAGAAAGTGGACAGGCTATGTAAAAAGTTAACCTGTGATTTATCACTAGGTTGATTAATTCTGACAATCAAGCACTATTGTAATACCTCTGGGTTTTCAAAGAAGGGACCCAAATGATGTGTTTTGTCCCATAGATAGCTATTATCAAGAAGTCAGATTAAAACACTTTGATTTTGTCCAGATGTAGGTCACAATTCAGAAACTTGGCTCAGCCTCAGTTTTGGTTTAAATATAAGGCTTGTTCATAGAACAAGCCTTATGTAAAACTGACCTAACGAAATATAGGATATAGGTTTGGGAAAGTATTTACAGTAATGTATAAAGAATTAGAAGAAGATACACACACACACACACACACAATTCAGTATTCTTTACTTCAAACATGGTATTTTAACCCCTTAAGGACACGACATGTGTGACATGTCATGATTCCGTTTTATTCCAGAAGCTTGGTCCTTAAGGGGTTAAAAACACCTGTCAACAAAAGTGGGGATTTAGGTTCAGCGTACTATCATATACTGTAACAAAATCCCTAATCACCAATGCAAATGTCAAGACTGAAAAAAACAGACATTTTAAATAATAGAAGATAACACATTGTGCTAATATTTGAAGTTACTGTATTTGCAAGATATCCCCATACTTTAGAACAGCCTTGGGCTCTGAGCTAATCAGGCAATTAACGGAAGAACATTCATTCTGGTCTATGGATTCTAAACTGTTGGACGTGTTTAAACTAGAACTGAAAGTGTTTTATTGCTTGCACTCTGTAGTAGTTGTAGTGCCAGTGCATCACACACCTTTTTAAGTAGTCACAGAGAGGCAGGCAGCAGCCCAGCACCATAACCACCACAGTACTCTGTTTCTTTAGTGTCTATACTTGTGAATTGCTTTTCATGAACATCTTTAATTGTCAGAAACTGTTGCTCTTTGTTGTGTAATTGCCACGAAGTTAGTCTTATGGACTGGCTGTTCATCAAACAATATAGTCGTGTATAATTTGCATAGCTACGCCTCCCTGCATAAAAAAGTCCTGAACACATGGCACATTTATCAAATTCCTATATTTACAGACAAGTTTCTGTAAAAATTGGGTGAAAGTGGGCAAGTTCACCCACAAAAAGGTGGTGCTGCTTATATTAGGTCGAAATGCAGCCAATGTCAGGGGAGGGCTAGCAGCATTAAGCCTGGGGGGCAAATCCAGTCAAGTGTCCCATTGCAGCAAAAGGAGAGTAAAAAAAACTTTCCCCATGTGATTGAAAGGGAGGCAGTCACCTTAACAGACACACTCACTGACAGGCACACACACTTGCTGATTTGGCACTCACTGACAGGCACACAAACACACAGACACACACACACACTGTTAAAGGCATACTGACTCACACAGACAAACATACTGACACACACACACACATACACACAGACAAACTGGCACACACACAGAGACATAGTGACACACACAGACAGACATACTGGACCACACACAGATAGACATACTGACACACACAGACATACTGACACACACATACATACTCATACACACACATACACTCATACTTTTAAAGCCAGTAGACAGGGGCCAAGTAAGTAAGGAGACATGGCTGTACTAGGGGGCTATGGGCTGTAGTGGGGAGACAGGGGCTGAAGTGGAGGGCATGAACTGTAATTGGGGGTTAGGAAATGTAGTGGGGGGATAGGGGCTAAAGATGGCTACAATTTGGGAAAAGGGCTGTGATGGGGATGATATGGGTTGCAATTGGGGGAGAGGAGCTGTAGTGGGGATGTTATGGGGCTGTGATGGGGTGGCATGGGGCTGAGTAAGGGGGTCATGAGCTGAGAGGGGGGACAGGAGCTGTGACAGGGTGGGGTACAGGGGCTGTGCAAGGGGGACAGGGGCTGAGGAAGGGGGATAGGGACTGAGGAAGGGGACAGGTCTGAGGAAATGGGAAGGGGGACAAGGCTGAGCAAAGGGACTAAAGAAGGGGGACAGGTGCTGAGCAAAGGGACAGGGGATGAGGAAGGGGGACAAGGGCTGATGAAGGGATCAGGGGCTAAGTAAGAGGACAGGGCTGAGGAGGGGGGGCATGGGCTGAGGAAGGATGCAGGAGTTGAGCAAGGTGACAGGGGCTGAGCAAGGGGCACAGGGGCCGACGAAGGGTATAGGAGCTGATTAAGGGGAGAAAAAAAAGCAACTAAAGTGTATTGTCCTCCTCCCTGAGTCTTACCTTAGGCCACGGAGGGGTAGGCAGCAACCAGCATAAAGCAGCAGCAGTCAGTGCAGTCAGTCGGCCTCTCCTGATGATGTCAGGAGGGGGGGGCCTGACTTTCACTGCTCTTCTCCCAGACTCCCCAGCGGTCCTGTGAGAAGAGTAGAGGAAGTCACGCCCCCTCCTCCTGACATCATCAAGAGAGGCCGGCCGACTCCACTGGCTGCAGGGAGAGTGAGGTAAGTTGAAAAGTCTGAGTCCCCAGAGGCAGGGGATTTGGATTTTTCCTTTGTTTGCTGGATGCGGGCAGCCCTGGGTTTAGGGCGGCCTAGGGGGAAATTGCCTCCCTGCCCCCCTTCCCAGCCTGCCCCTGCCCAATGTAAATAAAACTCAACTGCCCCTCTCTCCTTACCGACAGAATTAAATACATTCTAGAAGATCTAGAGGCGTAATACTTAGGCACATTGATGAAACGTGCTACAACTTCTCCATTTGAAATTATCAATGAATTCCTGGAAGTATTACAATGTGAGAATATTTTTTTTTTTCCGGAAAAAAAATTACAATAAAAAGAAATCAACTCATTACAATGACTGAGCCGTATGAAATTATAACTTAGAATGGTGAGAAATTGTCATTTCACTGTCTGATAAATGGATGCCCTAATACTCATCTGTACAACAAATAATTTTAAAATAGGCTTATGTTTTTGCTGTGCTTTCGTTTATGGATTGTTTTCCAGGAACTAACATGGCACAATACATTGGCGCCTTTGGCAGATGAGCTAAAAAGCAATTGAAATGCTAAGTGGGAACAAAATAATTACTATTTCACTATTTTCTACTAGGTTTTCATTTAGGATTTTTTTTCCAGATTATATTACATATTTCTCTGCTGTGTTACAAAGCAAACAGTGTTGCTAGCTTTGTTATATTTAGATTCCAAAGCCCAATGATCACTGACCTTCATTCCAACAGAGAATGTTTTCACCTCCAACAATGGTAAGCCTTAGCCTTTTGAACTAATATGTTGCATGCAGGTATACGCAGAAGGTAGTATGTGCGCCTTGTGAATGCTAACTCCTAAAAATAGACATATCCTGATGTCATGAAACCATCTGGTCATCAAAGCTTTTCTCCAGTCCCATAAGAAATGAAAGACTAAGTAATTGCCATGCTGTTCTCTTGGCACAATTACAGATGTGGATATGTAATCTGCATATTGATCTATAATCTCTACTGTTTTATGAAAGCCATATTATTATTTAGAAATTGTATACAACCACTATGAAAGAACCTCTATTAAAAAATATGGATTAGTTGCAAAAACACAACGTGCCAATAAATTCAGTGGGATAATATAAAATTATAAATTCCCTAGCAATAAACCAGACAACGTTAAACTTATTACTAATAATTCCTACTGTATCGGCGAGTGTTCTGGCCTTTGGAAAAGAGTTTATTTATCCTTTATCTGACTTTTTGGCTCTATTCCACCTGCTCAGGCTGTTGAATGACACTGAAATCGCCAATATCCATAAAAGATTCCTGTGAAGAATATGTAATCGCCAACAGTCGGTCACTTTGGTGACAAACACACTTATATTTAGTTCTTTATGATGATGATAAATCTCCTTGCTAATCATGGGCTTACCGAAGCTGGAAAGCATTTATCTGTATTTTTCAGAACTCGCTCGGGCATCAGTTGTTTGTAATGTACCTTTGCAATTTTTTTCTGCCTAGTTCAGCTTCTTTCCTAGCTGACTAAATTGGGTTAAGAACATTTGTTATACCTGACCCAGTTAATCTCAAAGGTAAAAGAAAAATAAACATGTGTGTAGCTTTTGGCAAATTATCTGTGCTTTGACGAGGCTCATAGAGGTCTCCAATGCAGTTAAGAAATAAATTAAAACATATACATAGAGTTAGTGCGCTGGGTGTTATATGTTTATATATATATATATATATATATATATATAGAGAGAGAGAGAGATAGAGAGAGAGAGAGAGAGAGAGAGAGAGGAAAAAAGAAAGGACAAAAGGTGGAGGTAGAATTATTTTAAATTAATACATGTTTTATCGTTATGTATCTGTTCTATTGCATGAAATCTCTTGGCTTGGGAGAGTATGTGAACATGTTGGGGCTGAAGTTAGTCTTAGGGTTAGAGTAGATATTAGCAACTGAATTCGGCTAAAAATAGTGTGTTAAGGTGGGGGGCATAAGGGTTAGGAGTAATGTAAATGTTGGGGTAGTGTTGGGTTTAAGAAGAGGGCAGCCCTGGGACAAATATGAACCTGTACTGCCTGAGATAAGTGGGGTTTGCAGCCCTGGAAGACAGTTTTTTTTCTGGCACC
The DNA here is from genome assembly GCA_933207985.1 of Pelobates cultripes. Lineage (NCBI taxonomy): Eukaryota > Metazoa > Chordata > Amphibia > Anura > Pelobatidae > Pelobates > Pelobates cultripes. Next base: position 254,232,517 of record OW240912.1, on the reverse strand, counting down.
ATTGATTCAGGTTGGTATTGAACTGAGTTAAAATAAATATATAGTGGAATGGGAGTATCACTGATGCAGGCTGCATTCTATAACAAAAGTATACCATTTCTAACAATATCTAAAAATATATTTGGTATCTATTTTTCTGAGATAAGATAGTAACTTCTGTTACTCTATAACCCAAGGAAGACCTTTCCATTGATTCACTTGATGATGCCAAGTACACCGTCAGCAGATCACATGTTGATAAAATGGAAAATTATAGGAGGTGGCAGTGGCGTACTGTGAGTGTGTGATTGTCTGTGTGACTCTGTGTGTGTGACTGTCTGCCTGTGATTGTGTGTGTGTGACTGTCTGTGACTCTGTGTGTGCCTGTGTGACTGTCTGCCTGTGATTGTGTTTGTGCATATCTGTGATTATGTGTGTGATTCTGTGTATCGCTGTGTATGTGTTTAGTAGATAGCTCCCTTATTTGGTGACTGTCTGTGACTGTGTGTGTGATTGTCTGCCTGTGATTGTGTGTGTGTATGACTGTGTGTGTATGTGTCATCATCTACAGACACCGCATACATATACCGAAAAGATATGTGACGTCATCATCTACGGATGCCGCATACATATACCAAACTATGATATCAAACAGAAGATTTCTGTGATAAGTATATGATAGAGCAGAGTAAGTGATGAGAACCGCACCCAATCCCAGCGGCCAAGGGTGCTCCAGAGCAGGACCAGCAATCCCAGTACAATAATCCAAGAGGAAAAAACTCACAGGCACTCCAACTTCAAGCCGCAGGCAGATTTATTATGACAGAATGCAACGCAACGTTTCGACCGGAAAAGTCTTTTTCAAGCTTGAAAAAGACCTTTCCGGTCGAAACGTTGCGTTGCATTCTGTCATAATAAATCTGCCTGCGGCTCGAAGTTGGAGTGCCTGTGAGTTTTTTCCTTAAGTATATGATAGAGACATATTTTGTAGCAACTTAAATATTCTGCTAACAGCACATCACTGAATATAGACCACGGCATTTGCCGATAGGGACACAGCGGCGCCATAATGGTGCCGTATGGGTTCCAAGCTGGAACGCATAATACTACCACATAGATTAACGCTGCTTCACTTCCGGTGTGACGCATGCGTTCCACAGTGGTAACAGGAAATTGGACTCACCAGGAAGTAATTTTTCACAAATGAACTACCTATATAAAGGACACATACAAGGGCCTTTCCCACACTTATGAAGAAGCCTGTTATAGGCGAAACGCGCTAAGAGGGACTTTTTATTAGCTACCTTACTTTGTTTTTATTGTTTTGGATAATATACAGTATAACTTAAGCTATATACTTATTTATTTTTTATCCTCAATTTTACTGGCTACTATATCCTTAGGTGGGGATCATACCACCCAGGCGGAATATACTAGAGCAAGTTTCTGCTCTAGTAAATGTGAGTACCAAATTTTATTTTAACCCTTTTTCTTTTACTAATTAGTACATACTTCACTATTGGAGCTTTCTTTCATGTTTTTTATATATATTGCACATCGCATTATAATTGGAATATTGGAGACATCTGCTTCTACATATATCCTTAGACGGGGATCACGGTAGAGCTCCCAGTTAGCCAATGTATATCCATTTAACTGTCCTAACATCTCACCCATTGACCATACCATATTGCACTATTGTATTCCCTATCTGTTTTTATCTTTGATGTCGACTGTGTATATAATTTTTTTTAAAAATATTTGTGTATGTATACAACTTTACAGTTATTATTCGGGGCGTGGTGTCCTTCCTCTCTCTTTTTGACACTCTTTTATTCACAAGGCTGGGAATCCTTGTATTGGTTACCGCTGCCCACAATCATCCTATATCTAATATTGGAGTGAGCACCTATAACACTTTTTGTATGTGTATGTGTGACTGTCTGCCTGTGATTGTGTGTGTGTGTGTGTGACTGTCTGCCTGTGTGACTGTCTACCTGTGATTGTGTGAGTGTGTGTGTTACTGTCTGTGACTGTGTGTGTGTATGTGTGACTGTCTGCCTGTGACTGCGTGTTTGACTGTCTGCCTGTAACTGTGTGAAAGTGACTGTGTGTGGGACTGTGTGCATCTGACTGTGTCTGACGGTCTTCGCCCTGCAGTGAGCCGGCAGCCGGGATATGATGTAATCGTGGTCTCAGCGTCATTACAGGGCGTGCGAGGGACCTGTGCAGGAAGAGCACAGAGATCCCTGCAGCAATCACTGACCACCAGGGACTGAGCATCCACTCCAGCCCTTCTAGAGCAAGGTAGGGAGGGTGGGTGGACCTCTTAATTATTAAATGTGTGTATGTATGTAATGTTTGTGTGTGTATGTAATTGTGTGTCTGTGATTGTATGTGCATGGGTCTGTGATTGTGTTTGTGTATATCTGTGATTATGTGTGTGATTGTGTGTATCTCTGTGTATGTGTTTAGTAGATAGCTCCCTTATATGGTGTCCTTAAATACTGCAATCCATCATAAGGATAACAAATAAGGGATTTATCTACTAAACAACTGAAAATAAGAAAAGGGCCCGTATGTAAGATTTCCATATTTAAAGATACCAAATGAGGGTGCTGTTAAGCAGATAGCACCTTATTTGGTGTCCTTAAATATGGCAATCCCACATAAGGATAGCAAATAGAGGAGCTATCTGCTAAACAAAGATCGAAATTAAGAGGTGTCAGCCAGCCCACAACAAGAAATCTGGGTGGCTAATGTGAATTCTATGCAAATGTATTGTCAGATGCCAGCATGCAGAGCACAGCATGCTGGTATCAGACAGCCAATGGCAGCATATTACCCCATCCCCTAGTGAAAAGTTTTACTGTTCACCCTCCCCCCATTTTGACTTTGGTATCTTATGTGGCCCCCCCCCTATATATTGTTCCAAGAGTCGCCACAATGTCTGCATGTGTGTCAGTGTGTATCTGTGTGTGACTGTGTTTCTGTGTATCTGCATGTGTGTATGTCCGTGTATGTGTATATGTGCATACATCTCAAAATCTCGCCATCACTACACACAAATACACTCATGCATTTCAACGTCAACACTACATACAAACCCCACCATTATATATAACCATACCACTGCATTCAAATACCACACGACACACAAACGCCAACACTACATACAAACACACCCCTACTCACACACACTCCATACAAAAACATGCATACATTCACGCACAAACACTGCTCAGTGCTGAATACATTATGTTTTTTTACATTTAAAGTTAAGGGGGGGAGCAAAAATAGGACCTGCCACAGGTGCCAAATGCTCTAGGTACACCCCCGGTGAGGTGGGAACAGCCAGGGAGAGCATTCTACTCAGGTAGGGTGGGAGCTTCCAGAAAACTCTTAAACACAAGGTTGGAAAGATAAAGGGTGCATCGGGATTCCAGCGATAGAATAGATAGCTAGAGTTGAGCTCTTTTAACCTGTCACAATGGTTGGTCATATAATTACATTGTAGCACAAAGCGGCAGAATGAATTACACAGTGTACCGTATTAAGTTTATGAAGGTGGGTTTGCAACACAGGTGCATACACTACATCCCAATATTCAATGACTGGAATTAGCATTTGCTGTATAATTTTTTCATATACTGTGTGACTTTTTTTCTCTATAGGGCACCAGGTTTTGGATAAAGTTTTGATGAGAGTTTTTCAATGTGGAGTCCAAAAGATAGTTTGGGGTCTAGCCACTATAATCAGCTATTGACCAGTGATCTACAGGATATTTTCTTTTATCTGGCATATGCATTAATTATGCTGATACATACACAGCATGAACACACATACTGACATACACACACAAAGACGTCACAATTTCGCAACTTTTCATTCAACTTGTTAGGTTTTCAGGCATCTTCCTTAAAAATGTATGATGTTAACAATGGCATATCATCTTTTTTGTTCACTTGTGTGCTCCAGCATGTCCATTTTATAGACCACTGAATAATGCAGAATAGTTTGACAAGATCCCATCATAATGCATATGCAACTAGTGTAAATTCCAACACAAAGCTATACTGGAACAATCATTCATTGCTTGGTTGTTCAAGAACATTCTAACATAAAAATTATTATTATTTCATATTATTGATATATTCTGGAAGCTAATTTTCAGTTAATAAACAGAATAAAAAAGTCCACGATAACACTCGTATAATAGCTTCTTTAACTTAATTAAATTTATTTTGCACAAATAAATAATGATTTTCTAAAACCCACATTTGAAATTAGGTCATAAATAGTGATGTCCCGAACTGTTCTCCGAACGGTTCGCGAACGGTTCGCCACGAATGGTTCGCCACGAACTCATCATTGAGTAAACTTTTACCCTGTACCTCACAGTCAGCAGACACATTCCAACCCTCCCTCCCAGACCCTCCCACCTCCTGGACAGCTCACTAAGAATGCAGCTTCACAATGCTGTCCAGGAGGTGGGAGGGTCTGGGAGGGAGGGTCTGCTGCTGATTGGCTGGAATGTGTCTGCTGACTGTGAGGTACAGGGTCAAAGTTTACTCAATGATGAGTCCGTGGCGAACCGTTCGTGGCGATCCGTTCGTGAACTGTTCGGCGAACAGTTCGGGACATCACTAGTCATAAATGATAAATTACATGTAAATCAATACATCTCTCTATTTGTAATCAATTCAACTTCAAGGTATCTTGATTGTTTTGCAATTAGTACAATGATGCTCCAAATGACACACATGATAGACTTCCAATGATCCTCTTAAATAACAAACAGTATATATGTCGAGGATAAATGTATGTTATAAGTAACTGGACAGCTATGCTTATACATATATAGCCACCTTTCCTCATGTCTTCCTGAAATACTTGCAGAATTATTCAGTAAATCTGAATGGACCAGGGAATGGACCAGTAAATTAATTTTTATGTCAAAATATCCCCTGGAAAAATTATAAAGATATCTTCCAGCTTTTCAGAACCTGCTATACCCTTTTCATCACATATTGTGGTGTAATAAATAAATCCATTGTAGTATGTATGCATTCAAATGCAATCTTCCTTTATCCATTTTATCTTCTGAATGGATTAGATGGAATTTCTTTCTCAATAGGAATATACTAACACCATCTCCAGAGTTAGACACCTTATTTCAATTCTGTGGTGCAGACTAAAGAAAGGTTTTAGCATGTTAGCTGGCAGTTAGCATGTATTTTGAGGGGTCTTACACCAATGACCAGTTAAATGTAATTATATTTCTGGTATTTGATACAAATTCATGTTCCACACCATCCTGTGTTAGTCACTACTCAACACCTGGGGGGGGGTGCAGATATGGGAGGGGATAGCCAAGCAAGAATGCCATCCATCCATGTAAGTCTGTGTTATAAATAACCAATTGCATATATATGTGTGTTATATTTGTTATTTTATCTAATATATATTATCAGTATTTATATAGCACTAACACATTCTGCATTACAAATATCCAATTACACACACACACACATATATATATATATATATATATATAATATTTGTTATTTATTATTTTATTATTTATATAGTGCCAGCCAAATTCCATAGCGCTGTAACAGACACGTAATTGTAACCAGACAAATGGACGCACATGAACAACGGGGTTGAGGGCCCTGCTCAATGAGCTTTATCAGTATTTATGTAGCAGTTGAAGAAGGCTCAGACACACTTACAATCTATGAGGATTTGAGGTGGGTAAATAAATATTGTTAGGAAAGCCTAATGCCTGCATGGCACTCGTGCATGCGCATTAGGTCAGCGGATCATCCTGACATCAGCAGAGCATGACCATGCACAGAGTTGGCATTGGAACCAGGTAGGTGTATAAAGGGGGAGGAGGACACTATGGTGTTAGGAATACATTTTTGTATTCCTAACACAATAATATTCCTTTAAATCTCTGCAGAAAAACGGTAGGAAAAGATGACAGAATTTGTTTTTGAAATTGCTCAATTCAAGATCAAGCATTGCTTTGATCAAGACAGCATTTTCAGAAGTACAACAACTTTTAAATGATCTCTTCTATGTATCTATTTCAAATTAAATCAAAGCTTTCATAACTGTAATTCTATTTTAAAATGCTACAGGAGGCTGCAGCATTGGCGGATCCAGGGGGGGCAACGGGGCAATTGCCCCCCCCCCTCGAGAAAATATTGAGGCCGACGCTCTCCTCTGTCAGCCCATGCAGGGCTGGTGCTATCCAAGCACCAGCCCTGCTGTTTGCCATCACGGACCGGAGGGGAGATCAGTGATCTCCCTCCCCGGCCCACAGGCACATTGCTGGGTGGCCGGCAGGGGAGGGAGAGACAGAACCCAATGGAGCTCTTACCTGCAACTCCGCCGGGTTCTCTTCTCGCGAGCACGGAGCGTTGCTGCGGTTACCATGGCAATGCTTGGTTCTCACGAGAGTGAACTCTGGCCTGAGCTGCAGGATAGAGTTTACTCCCCCACTAGAACCACCAGGGATGGAAAGAAAGCAATGTTTCCCCCTCCCTCAGTAAAGGTAAGAAGGTACAGGTGACATTAGCTATATCTAATTATTTAATAATTTAAAAAATAAATATATCTATCTATCTATCTATCTTTAATCTGCCCCCTTTCCCCTCACTCACTGCACCACACACAGCCCCCCTTACACACACAGCCCCCTATCCCCTCACACAAACTACAACCCTCTACACACTGCACCACACACAAATATACAGCCCCCCTTACACACACAGCCCCCCTTACACACACAGCCCCCCTATCCCCTCACACAAACTATAACCCCTTACACACTGCACCACACACAAATATATAGACCCCCTTACACACACAGCCCCCCTTACACACACAGCCCCCTATCCCCCTCACACAAACTATAACCCCCTACACACTGCACCACAAACAAATATACAGCCCCTTACACACACAGCCCCTCCCACACACAAACTATAACCCTACACCTTACCACACCTGACCACAGCCTCCCACTTGCACACACAGCCCTCCTTACACACACAGCCCTTACATGCACGAGCCCTCCTTACACACACACAGCCCCCTTACACACACACACAGCCATTACACACACAGCCCCCTTACACACACACACACAGCCCACACTTACACACACACACACACACAGCCCCCCCGGTTACCATGGCAATGCTTGGTTCTCACGAGAGTGAACTCTGGCCTGAGCTGCAGGATAGAGTTTACTCCCCCACTAGAACCACCAGGGATGGAAAGAAAGCAATGTCTCCCCCTCCCTCAGTAAAGGTAAGAAGGTAGGGGTGACATTAGCTATATCTAATTATTTAATAATTTAAAAAATATATCTATCTATCTATCTATCTATCTATCTTTAATCTGCCCCCTATCCCCTCACTCACTGCACCACACACAGCCCCCCTTACACACACACAGCCCCCTTACACACACACACATTACACACCTGCCCCACACACACAGCCTCCCTTACACACACAGCCCCTTACACACACTGCCCCCCATAAACACACATAGCCCCCAATACACACACTGCTCCCTTATACACACACTGCCCCCTTAAACACATAGCCCCAATACACACACAGCCCCCCATACACACACACAGCGCCACTCACACACAAACACACTGCACCCTTTACACACAAACACACTGCTCCCAATATACAAATTGCTACCCCATACATACACTGCACCCCTCTCACACACGCACTACCCCTCCATACACATACTGCGACCCTCACATACACTGCACCACTCACACACACATACACACACTACAGCCACTATCCCAGCAGACCCTGGGTAAGTTATCAAACGTTTTTTTAAATGGTTTGACTTTTGACTTACTCTGGGAGGGCACCACAGCAAATCCTGGCACCAAAACCACTGCAGAGAGTTGTAGTGGTTATTGTGCCTGGATTGTGTCCTAAAATGATCTGACAGTGCCCCTCCAGATATTAGCTTCTGGATCTGCCACTGGGCTGCTGGACAGTTATACATTTTGTCTACCACCTATAAAACTTGTGCTTATATCACCCTTGTGGGCACATGATTTATTTTTATTTGCTGAATATGTTAGACACCAAAGCTATATTTTAAGTGTAGAGACATGCATTGTTTAGTAATGTTTAGTTACAGTTTCATGTTGTGTATGTTTTAACCACACCGCAGAGCATGAATCTTTCCGAACGTCCGTTAGGATTTACTTTTTTTACTGTCGTTTTTATTAACAAATGGATTCACTGTAGAAGTCAGAGAAAAGTCACCGACTTGAAACTAGAACTAGAATTTTGGAACTTTATAAAGACATCTACATTATTTAGTGGTTACTAGCCTGCAAGGATTAGCTCTTTGCTAATGATGAGGTTCATCCTTTAGCACATGCTGATGCCATTAATCCACACTAAGTCACTAATTTTCTTCCAAACACTGATCCCTTTGGATTATTTACAGATAGACTCTGAAATGCATGTTTCATATTCATTCAACCAGAAAAAGCAATAGGCAGCTTGGGAGACATTAGTAACAACAAATCTGTTGATGGTTACATTTTACATTTATATGTAGCAACACGTGTCAGTGCAATCAAGTTATAGCCAGTGAAGGCACACAATCTGATATGTTATTGCCTAAGTGCAATTTGAAGGTCTTTATTCATTTAACTAATTTAAAAAAAAGCTTGATTTTAGGTTAGAAAATGTTTTTGAACTCATTATAATTGTCAGCTATTTGTTTACACCTAATGTGTGATCATGTTCTATTTTAAATTCTAATAACAGAAAAAGGAAACCTCATTAAATAAATGATACATACACACGATGCTCTCTCTCTGGATATGTATGAACATCTGATTTAACATTATTTATTTGTGTTTGATATATAAACCCTTATGCAACCATTTACAGGTTTATTCACTAAATTGATAATTCAAAATTATTAAAAATGTATAGGCTATATAAAGTGCAATATAGGGCACTTGAGCGAATAACCCTGTTAAAGTTTTTTGCCTGTCACTTTTTTTTAAATGAATTCCTCTTTGTAGAATTGTTTTAACTGAAACTACATATGTGAGGGCTATGTTTCACAATCAGCTCATGTTGAGTACTAAACAAAATTCGAATAGGTCTAAAGTCTTGACCTAGTTCATTCAAAAATCAAGACTTTCATCTTCTTTGGAAACTTTTTCTTAAATCTTCTAGTATATTTAGAATCTGTGAGTTGTTGTATGACCCATCGTTGGTTTAGCTTCAGCTCAATGACAAATAGCTTCACATTCTGCTTTAGAAACGTCTCATACCCTGCTGAATTCGTTGTCTATATTCATACAGCAAAGCTCTCAATAAAGAGGAAATCTAGTTGCAAAAAACAATGGGAATGGATCCTAACAGCAAAACCTGGCAAATAATTGAATGTAGAGCATCCAATAGTATAAAATCATCATTTAGCAGTATGCCAATTGTTGGAGTATAGCAATGGAATTTGTCCATTTTCAATTTTGAGCTGTTGGCTTCCATTTTATTATGTTGATATGACAAGGTAGGAATAGTTTGCAAGAGTCGAGATGTTTGTTTCTACTAGCATTACACAATCCCGCCAACAGTCCCGATTCTGCTGGGACAGACCTGATTTCTCAACCTCATGTACTGCATATGGGAGCTGTCCATGTGCAGCACAATGTGAGTGCATCATTGGACACGGTAGTGCTGTACACAGGTACTAGGACCTTGCAGAGAGAACTTCAGCAATGCTGTCTGCAAGATCTTGCAAATTGGGGCCACTTTTCACAGCTGGCACATCCATTGGGGGTATCACCAGACAAAAGTCGCATCTCTGGCGATGCCCCCACCCGTGCCCACTTTCTTGCCTCCCAGTGTTGGGAGGTATGATTACAGCTTAGTAAAAATAGTAACAGACTGTGAAAAGGAGCATAATGCCCACATACAGTAATATAGCTAAAGCATATATTTCTAAAATAATGGAATTTAAAACTGCTACAGCAATCTATCACTGGAATATTAATGTAATGATGACAGTGTTATCGACTGAGAATCCATTGTGTGAGAATTCATAGTGAATTTCAAATTTAAGGTAACCAAAACATTCTTAGCTATGCTTTCATAGTCTGGCCATGAATTTTAAATTAAAGGGACACTCCAGGCACCCAGACCACTTCTGCCCATTGGAGTGGTCTGGTTGACAACTCCCACTACCCTTAACCCTGCAAGTGTAATTATTGCAGTTTTTTATAAACTGCAATAATTACTTTGCAGGGTTAACTCCACCTCTAGTGGCTGTCTACTAGAAAGCCACTAGAGGGCACTTCCATGTCTCTAGCACAGATTTGGGCTAGAGCATCGCTGGACATCCTCACGCTGTGTGAGGATCTCCAGCGTCGCTCAATTCCCCATAGGAAAGCATTGAAAAGCATTTTCAATGCTTTCCTATGGGGAGCTCTAATGTGCATGTGCGGCATTGCAGAGGAGGAGCGGCGGTGGAGGAAGAAGCAGCGACGTTTTCACCCCTTCAGCAACTGGGGATGGGAGGTGGGAGGGAGAGGGGACCTGCAGTGCCAGGAAAACTTACTGTTTTCCTGGCACTGGAGTTTCCCTTTAACTTTGAATTCTCACCTTAGTAAATAACCCTATAACAGTGAAATAGTAGGGTGAATTTACTCCTCACTCTACCCTCATCAGTGATATATGTAGTAGTATAGAGTCTTTGAGCACTATCTGAAAACCCTTATTTTATACACCCTATTCCAAATTATTATGCAAATTATATTTTTCTCAAATACCTAAATAATTGATGTAAATATCAGTCAGCATAATTCTCATGTTATCAACTGTTAAGAGTACAATTCAAATTTTATTGAAAAAACCTCCTAATGATAACAGTGTTTTTTTTAAACATAAAAAACTTACAATGCACTGTTCCAAATTATTACGCACAGTAAGTTTCAAAACACTTTATAGGTTGTAAATAACTGAAAATTGTCATTTGTTGTGTTTGCAGCATATTTACTGAAATTAAAAGCTATTTCAATCAAACTCATAACAACATTTTAACTTTTTAAACATTTTAACAGGTCACGTTACATTTTCCCCATAGCAGCCATTGATGCAGAGGTATTCTTTGCAGCATGAGATGGTGCATTGTCATGCATGAAGATGATTTTATTACGGAAAGCATAGTTCTTCCTTCTGTACCAGGGAAAAAAGTGGTCAGTCAGAAACTCCACATACTTTGCAGAGGTCATCTTTACACCTTTGGGGACCCTAAAGGGGCTGACTAGTTCTCTTCCCATGATTCTGGCCCAAAACATGACTCCACCACCGCCTTGCTGATGTCGCAGCCTTGTTGGAACAGGGTGGCCGTCCACCAACCATCCACTACTCCATCCATCTGGACCATCAGTGAACAGGACTGTTTGAAAATAAATCTTCATGTATTTTTCTGCCCAATGCCGCCGTTTCTAATTGTGAGCATTGGTTAGTGGTGGCCAAATAGAATTATGCACAGTTGCAAGACTCTGGAGGACTCTACAATTTGATCTCCGTGGGACTCCAGAGGCACCAGCAGCTTCAAATATCTGTTTGCTGCTATGTAATGGTATTTTAGCAGCTGCTCTCTTGATCCGATGCATGGATCTGGCAGAAATCTTCCTCAATGTGCCTTTATCTGCACAAACCCGTCTGTGCTCTGAATCAGCCACAAATCTCTTAATAGTGCGATGATCACACTTAAGTTTTCTGGAAATATCTAATGTTTTCATACCTTGTCCAAGGTATTGAACTATTTCACTCTTTTCGGCAGCAGAGATATTCTTTTTCTTCCCCATATTGCATGAAAATGATGCTCTGCTTAATAATGTGGAACATCCTCCTTTAGTAGTTTTTCCTTAAATTGGGCTCACCTAGCAATCTAATTATCACAGGTGTCTGAGATTGTTTTCAGTGATCAAAAGAGCCCTGAAACACAATGCCATCCATGAGTTAAATTGAAAAACTAAATATTTAATCTTTGTGACACTTAAATAGAATTTGCATAATAATTTGGAACAGGGTGTATATAAAGCTGCAGTTCATAAACAGGAACCCCACTACCTGTTAAAACAAACATGTTCCAAAGTATGTTGAAGGGAGTCATGATAATCTTAAATGAATTCTAGAAATAGAAAATAAAATATTTTTTATCCTTTATTTTTGTTGTGCATAGTAACAAAACAGCGTGATCCATAATGCCCAAACAGACATTGTGCAACATTTCAGTACATTTTGGTTAGCATTGAGACTACACATTTTATATTTAATGGAAGTCTACATGGACAGTGACGTGTGGAGAGGGGCAAATATTAGGGCTTATAAGGCCTGGTACACATCAGAGCTATTGCGCATTATGACTAATAGTGTGGTATGGTATAATAATAAAATATAAACCTAGTGTAAAAATGAAAGGTATAACACGCTACGATTACGTGTTAACGGTCTGTGGAGTTTCTCGTAGGATCTTCCAGGTGGCCATATTAGAGTCAGCTGATTGCCAGAATATATGTAGGGTAATGAAGTGTATTGAGAATTGCTTTAAGAATTGCTTTAAGAATTGCTATCATCTACTGCCCCCCCAGTTATCCTAGACTATTTATTGAGCACTTTTCTTCCTGGCTTCCCCACTTCCTCTCATCTAGCACTCCTTCTCTTATACTTGGGGATTTCAATATCCCAATCAACAACCCCAATTGCACTGATGCCTCTCGTCTGCTCTCTGTAACCTCCTCCTTTGGCCTTACGCAATGGTCCAATTTAGCAACCCATGCAGCGGGAAACACTCTTGATCTTGCCTTCACCAACCTCTGTACTGACTCTAATCTCTCCAATATTCCTTTTCCTCTATCTGACCACCATCTGCTGACTTTTGACATTGGCATTCCTAAGACCCAATTGACACCACCGTCTGAACATCACTCTCACATAAACCTCCAATGTCTTGACCTAGAGCATTTTTCCACTAATCTCCAAACTCTCCTTTTACCTATCTCAAACCTCACTTGTCCTAGTTCTGCAACCTCCTTCTACAATTCCACCCTCTCCTCTCCACTAGACATCATGGCACCTTGTACATTTAAACGCCGCAGGCGCCCCCAACAACAGCCCTGGCACACCAAGCTCACTCAATACCTGCAAAAATGCTCCAGAACTGCTGAACGCTGCTGGAGAAAGTCTCACTATGCATCTGACTTTCTCCACTATAAATTTATGCTGAGCTCATACAGCTTGACTCTTTCCTCTGCAAAAGTTAATTACTTCAATACCCTCATAACCACACTCTCCCGCAAACCCAAACGACTATTTCACACATTTAACTCTCTTCTTCGACCTTCTGTTCCTCCTCCACCTACTAACTTGACCGCCTCAGACTTTGCAACTCACTTCACTGACAAGATCGCTACAATCAGAGAAGAGATCTCTCATCTTTCTTCTTCCCCTTACAATACTTCCCCTAACTTCACTCCCTCTGCTGTTCTATGTTCATTCGCACCCGCTACATTGGAAAAGGTTTCTGCTCTGCTCCAGTCCTCGCGCCCCACCACCTGCTCCCTAGATCCAATTCCCTCGCATCTCATGCGTACTCTGTCTTCTTCTCTTTCTCCACCTTTCACTAAAATTCTCAATCTCTCTCTCTCCTCTGGTATATTTCCATTGCCCTTCAAACATGCAACTGTAACCCCAATTCTAAAGAAGCCCAATCTTAACCCTAATTCCCCATCCAACTATCGTACTATCTCGCTACTGCCTTTTGCATCCAAGATCCTTGAAAGAATTGTGTATGCGAGATTGACAGACTTCCTCGAGTCCAATTCTCTGCTAGGCCCGCTTTCTTTCTGGTTTCCGCTCTAAGCACTCTGTGGAAACGGCACTGACCAAAGTATCCAATGATCTACTTGCTGCAAAATCTCATGGTCACTACTCTATCCTAATTCTCCTTAACCTGTCTGCGGCTTTTAACACCGTTGATCATCAACAGCTTCTTCTCATCCTCCGCAATATCGGTCTACAAGATATTGCTCTCTCCTGGTGCTCCTCCTACCTCTCCCAGAGCTCTTTTAGTGTTTCTTTCTCTGGCCCTGCTTCTTCTCCCCAACTCCTCTCTGTTGGTGTCCCCCAAGGTTCAGTCCTTGGTCCCCTACTGTTCTCCATCTATACTGACTCCCTTGGTAAACTCATTAGCTCCTTTGGCTTCCAATATAATTTCTATGCAGATGACACGCAAATCTACCTGTCCTCTCCTGATCTCTCCTCATCCCTCTTGACTAGTGTATCTGACTGCCTCTCTGCTATTTCTAACTGGATGGCTGCTCACTTCCTTAAAGTAAACTTGACCAAAACTGAAATTCTGGTCTTTTCTCCCTCAAGTGTTGTTACTCCTGTGTCTGTCTCCCTCCAAGTCAATGGTGCTACCATCAGCTCCACCATGCAGGCTCGCTGCCTAGGTGTTCTCTTTGACTTTGACCTCTCCTTCAAGCCTCATGTTCAATCTATTGCCAAATCCTGTCATTTCCATCTCAAAAACATTGCGCGCATCCGCCCCTACTTAACGCCAGATGCGACTAAGGTGTTGGTCCATTCCACTGTCCTTTCTCACCTTTACTACTGTAATCCGCTTCTCAGTGGTCTTACGTGCTCCCAACTTGCGCCATTACAGATTTCTCGAGGGCTGCAATGTTCCTGTGGAATTCACTTCCCTCCTCTGTTAGATGCTCAGCCCGTCTCCACTCCTTCAAAAAATCATTAAAAACCCACTTCTTCATAAAAGCGTATCAATTAAACTGTTAATAGCTCCTGACTTATTCCTCTTCTGCAACTGTCACTAGTCTAATACTATCCTTACCTTTTTGTGTCATTTTACCCCACTCCCTCTAGCATGTATGGTCATTGAGCAGGGCCCTCAACCCCTCTGTTCCTATGTGTCCAACTTGTCTGGTTACAACTACATGTCTGTTCGTCCACCCATTGTAAAGCGCTGATGGTGCTATATAAATATCATAATAATAATAATTGAGGCCCTCGGAAGCCTTTATACTGTGGTTAGAGCCGCAAAGCAACTCCTCCTTAGATGTAGGTTATGTAGGTTATTATGTAGTGCCAAGAGGCAGAGGGGCCTAAGCTATAGACCCCTGGGCATCTTTAGTGGGGGGTGTGGAGGGTGTATGAGCGCCTGGAGGCTCCGCTCTCAATTTATTGCATGCAATTAGTGGTACATAAGGTATGAAATTAATGAAATAAGATGAATTAAATAAGATGAGTTAACTAAAACTACAGCGGGTCGGAGCTAAACTGAGAAATGCATAAAATAGACCACCATTATGGGGGTATAGAACATGTGGGTTTGATAAAGTTCTGAGTATAGTACTTTGCTTCCTGGGTACTTCACATTGCCCGGTGGTCGTTGTCTCATCCGCATGAGGCTCCTCAGCCTGTGTCCACTCCTGTGCTTCTTACAAAAGGGACAATATTCTGCACGTCCCAGGAGTTGTGTGTAGCCGATGTGGAGGCTGTTTTATGAGCCAGGCCCAGCTGCGCCAGGAATGATTGGGAGGCCTCTGTTGCTGTGAGCTATAAGGTAGCACCATCTTTAGTGGCAGTAAGGGTGTGGGGTGGCCCCCATCTATAGTTGATACCGGCCTCTCTAAGTGCCTTCATGACACCTTGCACTGAGCACCTCTAGTCCAGAGTGGCTCTGCATAAGTCCTGTAGGAAGGTAAGTTGCATGCCTTCGAATTCAAACAGGACTTTGGTCTTGAGTGCCTCCTGTATTGCCAGCTTGTCCCTGAAGGAGATGAAGCGGAGTAGGACATCCCTGGGGGCTACTATTGGCGCCCTCAGAGACTTGTGGAGTCGATGGGTGCCATCCGTAAGAGCCTGTTTTGTGTGTTAGTGTGGAAGTAAGGCCGCGAACAGAAGCCTGAAGAAATGCAGTTTTCCGCACGGGTGACTGATTCGCCACGCCTCGGACCTTAAGGTTCTTGCATTATCCATTGCATCCAGCCTCGTCTGCATGGCCCTAAGAGAGATCTGTAGCTGGTGGACCTGTTCCGTCGTGCCAGCCTGGTTTTGCGAGAGTAAGGTGATGTCCTCCTCCCTTGCCCTGACTCTATCTGTGACCGCTGTCACCTCCAGACCACCGCCAGATCAGCCCGAAAGAAGGTCTGTATGTTGACCATGAGGTCCTCGGAGGATGAAGAACTGGGGTTGTCAGGCGGCACCGCTATCTTAGGCCTAGGCCGCATGTGGAAGAGTTCCCTGATACTTCGGTTTCCGTTTCCTGAGCACGTTTTAAGTTTTTTTTAGTGTTTCCCCATGTCTTCCCCGATATCAGGGACATGGTCGGGGTCTGTTTGTGGTAAGTTTTGCGGTGCAGTTTAGGTTTTAAGTCAATTTATCGGTGCACCTCTGCGGACATGCAACCGTTCTTGGCTCCGATCAAGCCAAGCCCCAAAGGGTCAGTCTTTTAAATAGTTTTTAGTTGTAAGTACTGGTTTTGCCCCTGTTTAATTCTATAAATTATTGGAGAGGAAAGAACCCCACAAAATAGGTCCAAATTCAAAGGCCACTTTCAGACCTTTGGGATGAAGCTTTTTGAGTGTGAAGATCAATTTAATTTCTTCTACCGATAGGGTACAGAGATGACTACCCCCTCTCCAATCTCTGTTAACCACTTTCAGACCCACAAATTTGAGGAGAGAAGAGTCACGATTATGACATTTATCAAAATGTGCAGACACATTATGATAAGGAAATCCTTTTTTAATATTTATATATATATATATATTTATATATATATATATATACACATATATATATACACACAACGCAGATGGCAAGTGAATATCAGCAGTGCCTAAAAAAAGAACAATATAATACATAGTGTGTACTGTATTACAGTATACACTATGCATTATTTTGTTCTTTTTTAGGCACTGCTGATATTTGTGTGCCATCTGCGTTGTGTATATATATAAAAGTATAAACTATTTGATTATATACTTGTATTACTTTTGGAGGGTGCACTTCCACTTTGTGTTTGGCACATTGTTGTTGTTTTTTATTCATATTACTAAGGTGTTGGGGATACACCTATTTACACCCTTCATACACCCTCTATCTATTAGAAGCGGCATACTTGTATTTATCTGACTTTTGTAATATACCCTATATGTTAACATGGACATGGAGGAGCCTTGTTGCACTGCTCACATATCCAAACCTGCAAGGGCATTCCAGTTAGTATATAACATTCTTACTTTGGCAGTTGATGGTTTCGCTAAATTCTTGAGTAAATTTTAGAATAAATACCATATAAAACAACCCGTTAATTTGCTGGTTGTTTTATATGATATCAAGTAGGATTCCATATTTCTTTAAAATTTCCAAATGTATACTATTATTTTCTTTATTTTCAAATGCTGTTTGTTGTAATCTAAAATCAGGACTGGTTTCCGATCTTTTTTTCTCTCTCAGTAACTCTTTTTTTTCCATTAGTGAGACTTCTTATGAAGAATTCTTCTTCATAACTTTTCTCAACAAATGTAACTTTCATATTAAAAGTTTGTTTTTTGTAGACTGGTGAACTTCAGAAAACAAGCGGATTTATTCTTCTCACCTTATTCTTAGGACCATTCTTAAACCGCTGTGGAAGGTGGCAGCTGTCCTGTAATATGAAGCTATTAACATCAACTAACTTAAAATGGTATTTTCTAGATCTTCCCTTGGTTTATGTATATTGACAAATCCTGAAATTGAATTTCTTAATGACATTTGTTGCTTACAGATATACAATATGTATTATTGTTCAGGTGGGATAATAATATTTCAAGCTCTGTAGTAGGTCCTTGCCAAATCATAAAAATATGATCGATATAGCTCTTATAGGTCACTAGATTTGCGTTTAAAGTGTGGGTTGACCTTAAATATTCATCTTGCCAGGTCACCATAAACAAACTGGCAAAACTTGGAACAAACCTAGTGCCCATCGCATTTCCTTTAATGTGCAGGTAAAATAGGTTTTCCAACCAAAAATAATAGTTTTTTTGAAAAAATCAATAGCTTCAATAATAATAATCAGCTGCAATACATCTTGGGCTTGAACAAACGCTTTCTAACAGAATCACAGCCTAGTTGGTGCTGAATGTTGGTATTGAGTGATGACACATCACTTGTTGCCAGTATCATACCTTCTTCTCAGTTGAAATTGTATAGATATCGAAGTATGGTTGAAGTGACTTTCAAATGCGATCATATTTGGGTCATGTATGGTTGTTTGAAGCAGTCAAAAGATTTGGAAAAACTGGATGTGGGAAAATTTATCCCAGAGGTTATAGGCCTGCCAGAAGGGTTTATTCTTATGTATTTTCAGAAGGTAAAAGAAAACTGGAATATTAGAGTGTATATTCAATAAAAAAATGTTAACATTTTTACATATTTACTCTTCGTTAAAATTCTAGTCTCTATACCTCTTTTCAGAAGATGTTTTAATCCCACTATTTTCTCTCTGGTAGGATCATTAGATAAAGGAGAGTAGGTTTCTCGATCTCCTAGTAGTCTTTCTAATTTCTCTTTGTATTTCCCATATGACAGAATCACCATATACCTCCAGTATCCACTGATATAACCCATTGAAACTTTCTTTACTGTTTGAGAGTATGGGATTAGCTTACATTTTCAGCACATTTACAAGCATTATATCATTTACTAGTGGCTTCTGGCAGATGATATCTTTCCCTTACAGGCTTGGTAATCACTTCTAGATTATAAATTTATGGACTAAATTTCATTTTGCAAAATACATGAAAATAAAAATATTTGTACTTTATTCTAATAGTGATGTGGTTAACATGCTATATCTTGCAAGTGCTTTTCTTTCAAAAATATTTAGTATAGGTAGTGTGATTATATCTACTGTGTTGATTTTCAGATAAAGTACAAATAATAAAAAAAGAAACCTTTAATGGAGAGTTCTCACAAGTACTATATTCAGTTTCACATTACTGACCTGCCTACATGCTTATATCCCTTTGAGAGCACCATCTCTGCCAAAACTGCTGTTTTTGGGTACATTTGTAAGCATCTCTGAGTGCTCTTTAAAAGTTATGAAGCACTTTTCATGCTTTTCTTACAACTGAGATATTTTGCATGTGGTGAAAGTCATGTTAGGAAAGGAATGGAAGCGTATTAGAATTAAGATGGATTGGAAATTTTAAGAGATGGGGTATAAAGAGCACAAATGGAATGGCTGTGCAGTGAATTACTGTTGAATACTTTTAACATTAACTCACAAATTCATTCATAAGGAAGAAGGTTATTGAGGTATGCCAAGCAGTGATCGCTGTAAGAAGCAAGCAAGACACATCTGTGTTCTCCGAGGTTCAGTAGAGAAAAAGCTAAAGTAACCAATTACTGGAAACAGTGTACTTTGTCTGTGCATTTAAGAAATTGAAGTGTGCAGAATCTACTCCAAACTATCATTGAAATTGGAATAATTCAATGTTGCATAGCATCGTACTTAACCTTGAAAATCTGCTTACTGTATTTCCCATCTCTCACAAAGAGGAAATGGAGGGTGCATATAGATATTTTTCAGAAAATTAGCTGCTATTAACTGCACACCACCTGGACATTGCTACATTGACCACAGTCCTTTAGCAAGGAGAAAGCTTCCCTGAAGGTGCAAGTTGAAAAGGAAGCTTTAGAATATTCTGCAGGAAAGTAAAGTTGTATACAAAGCTGTATTCCTGGCACTTTAGCTCCCTCTGCCTCCCCCCTCCCTCACGCCCCTTCTCCAGTGAATAAAGGGTTAAAAACCCTTTATTTACTTACCTTTCCCCAGTACTTATGTCCTTCGGTGCTGGGTCACGGCTCTGCCTCCTCCGATATCCTGCGTTGAGCGGGCGCTAATGGGAGACAGCCATTGGAGACAGACTTAGTGCTGCAATGTAAACATTGGGTAATAGGGACACTGCACCCAGACTACTTCAATGAGCTGACGTGGTCTGGGTGCCTATAGTGTCCCTTTAATGTTAGCTTTGCTCAAAATGCTCTGAGTTTGGGCTGTTTTGAATTATCACCATATGTCAACTTTCAGGATCTCAGTGTTCTAATTAATGACAGTACGAGGAAGCAGGAGATCTGTGCTCACAGTGGCCCAGATCTCTTACTCAATTTTTTTGCTACCGCATTGTTGTAATGGCTCAGGGTTTCAAGACCCACCAGAAAGGAAAGACAAGTGATCTTTAAGTAGAACACATATTTACTGTTTTGCAAGATACTGTGTATCTTGCTAGTAAGCACTATGGAGAGAGGCAATGCTGTTCCCCATCACTACAAAGATCATTTAATTATAGGTGCCACAGTGACTAGAACAAGAAAGTATTGTTAATTAAGTATCAAGAAAAGATTATTAGTGAAAAAGATTGACAATTTGAAGAATCAGCATAAATTAAGTAGACCTTCTGGAAAAAATTTGCATGTAGTCATCTACAGCTACACAAACAAGACATCAGATCTCCTGGACAGGGTTAAATCTGAGAATTGGGAGGATGTATTGATTTAAGATTGCTCTTGAGATAGAAGGTAAAAAGGAGACTGCTTGTAGTAAAAGTATATACTCTATACAGCGACATACAGCTACTCTCAAACCTATAGTGTTTATGACAATGGTCTCATCAAACAGGTAACAGGTAGAGCACCTTACTGCTAAGATAGGACCAGAAGGTGTTAAAACTACAAATACTCTAAAATTGCATGACATAAACATGGAGAAAATATACTTATTGTCTCTAAAATATGTAAATCCAGTGTGTGAATGGTGTTGTGATTTTTTAAAAATACATGTAAACCTCTTTTCAGAATGAATATACATTTGTCTAACCAGGGCCTTGTTTGCAGCAGAAGCGAGGTATTATTGAATTCTAGTAAGCTACTCAGTAGTTATCCTTAAATTTAGGAATAACAAAATACCAACTACTCACCCACTAAGGTGGGTGGAGGGTGGAGAAGGGGGAGAGAGCACAGGCTATTAAAACAATGGAAGATAAAAACCTAAGCATTATTAAAATCTTGACCATAACTACTAAACAAAACAGAAAAAAGGTAACTCCACCAATTGTGTAACGTCTCTGAGGTAAAAGTAAAAAGGTGGGTGGTATCCACCATCAAGTAGGTAGGTGCCAGGACAGATCTGATGTTTTAAGAGAAAAGTCCCTATAGTATCACCCTAACATAGTATAAATTAGCTTTATTGCACATAAAGCCCAGAATAAGATTGGGGTATCACTGAGCTAACTTCTACCTCCCATCACTTAAACACCCGGTGAATGGAGAGGCTGAATGGGTTACAAGGAACCAGCATCAAAGGTAAATGCTCCTACTATCCTTGATTACCTCGGCAGCGCACCGCAAGGCTAGTGCCTACCTGAACCAAAGTTCCTCAGAGTACATAAGTTACAAAGAAAAATAATGCATAGTCCAAAGCTCATTTATACTATGTGGGTTTACTGTATTAAGCTGTTTTACTTGCTTGGAGAAAAAAAGCCTTTTACTTTTGAAATTCACAACTTTGTAAGAAATTGATTCCTTAATCACAACACATTTTGTCCCAGTCTTACTTTTCTTCAACTAAAATAGTTGTAGGTTTAATCATGTGAAATAAGGAGGGTTGCATCAAACGGATTCCGTAATCACAACACGTTTCCTATTCTAGCTTTCCCAATTTTAGGTTTAATCATGCGAAGTAATCTTACGGACTGTTGAAGGGCTTTGTTGTCATAAAAGCTTCTTACAAGTCACAATTTTGTTTATACAATGCTAATAAGTTCCATGGTGCTAGATACATTGTGTTAAAACTTAACAGTAGGTTTTGAGAACCTTTCTTGCAAACATACTGTGTAAAAAGGAATGGCAGGTAATAGGTAAATTACTGATAATGGTACAAAGAAAAAAAATGATGTAAGTAAAAAAAAAAAACATGATCTAGATATTAGCTAGAGACTGTAGATGTTATTGGACTATAAGTGATAACATTAATAGATAAAGACTAAGCTTTGTTATGTATTCAAATATGGCGAGGAAAAGACACATTGGGAAGTAATGGCCATGTCTAGTTATGGTTCACTAGAAAGTCTGTTGCTACAGTACTACAGAAGTGGGGTAACAGCAGGGTTGGACTGGTGAACCTGGAAACTGTGAAATGTCTCTGTGTGCCATGGCACCTTGAGTCAGAGTGCCTAAAACATTATCTTTACATTTTTAATTTATGTTTCCTCTTGGACTGTCCATGGTCTGAGGGAATTAAGAAGAATTAAGAAGATGTTGGGGGTTGGTGCAGTTGACTTGGCAGACGCATTGAGGCTGATGGCGGCTGGTACAATAGCAAAGTTAGCAGGAAGGAGTGAGGGAGCAGTTTAAAGTCTCTCACACAAATGCCCCTTCGCAAACTTTTATGTGGCTAACATACTTATGTGAGTATCTTTAATAATTGTTTAATAATTATATACATGATGCATTATAAATTGGATATTCCTTTAAGCAGTTATTGTTATTGTTATTACTTATAAAGTGCAAAGAAATTCTGCAGCTCTGTACAATAGGTGTCTCTGGCAGAGTATATGAGTATATGAACAGTACATACCTGTGTATTAGTGAGGATAGGAAGGTAGAAGCAGTGTTGTGTATAAATATGTAAGCAAGCACCAGAATTTTAAATTGTTCCCTAAATCTTACAGGAAGTCAGCATAAGGACTGGCAGACGGGGGAGACATGGGATGTGCAGGCGGACAGGAAGGTGAGCCATTCATTATAGCCTGTAACAGGGCAAGTTCCGAATATGTAAGACCACTGAGAAGTGGATTGCAGTAGTCAAGGTGAGAGATGATAGAGGCATGGACAAGCACCTCTGCTACTAGATATGGGTGGATGCAATCTTTTTGAGAAGTAAGCGGCAGGACTTGTTGAGTGACTGGACATGAGGGGTGAAGAAGAGGTTGGAATCAAAGAGAACACCTAGGCAGTGAGCCTGCGAGGTAGAGCTGATGGTAGTGCCATTTACTTGGAAGGAGACAGAAACGAGAGTAGCAACACTTGAGGTAGGAAAGATGAGAAGTTCTGTTTTGGACAGGTTAAGTTTAAGGAAGTGAGCAGTCATCCATTTAGAAATAGTGAAGAGTCAGTCAAAGACACTAGTCAAGAGGGATGACGAGAGATCAGGAGAAGACATATAGATTGCATGCCATCTGCATACAAGTGATATTGGAAGCCAAAAGAGATGATGAGTTTACCAAGGAAGGCAGAATAGACCGAGAGCAATAGGAATAGCCAAAAAAAGAAACACTAAAAGAATGCTGGGAGAGAATGGGAACCAGGAAAGAGCAGAGTCTCATAGATTACAGAGGATGATAACAGAGCAGAAAGAGGAGAATTAGAAGAGAGAAGTGACCAGTGAACTCAGCAGCAATTAAATCATTGGATGCTTTGGTCAGGGCCAATGGATTCAAGGAAGTCTGTCAATCTACCGTACACAATCACATCTCTTGGAGGCAAATGGTAGTAGTTGGATGGGGAGTTAGGATCATGGTTAGGTTTTTTTAGAATAGGGGTAATGGGTGCGTGATGGGTGAAGCAAAAATGCCAAAGTAGAGGGCACCAGGCACAAAGCAG
Source organism: Pelobates cultripes (assembly GCA_933207985.1). Lineage (NCBI taxonomy): Eukaryota > Metazoa > Chordata > Amphibia > Anura > Pelobatidae > Pelobates > Pelobates cultripes. The sequence continues at coordinate 254,208,776 of OW240912.1, read as the reverse complement.
AGCAAGGCTTCATGTAATACAAGGTGTTATTATTACTATAGCTATTTTACCAAAATGTATGTTACCACAAAGCCATGTAAACATTCTATTGTGAATTCAGTTTAATTGTATTCTTAATACATAAACCGTATTGCTTCTCTCTCCTACACTGTTTACATAAGGAGTTAATTTGCACAATGTTTAAAATTGAATATGACATTTGGCTTTTAGTTTCTAATATAACTAAACTGCTGCTTTTTCCAAGTGTCTGGTTCAGTGTGTAGGCTGTTATTTTGTGAATAAAGTAGTATTTTATTTTGACAAGTAAACTGGTATAAAAATAATGCAAACTGATTTAAACCCTGGGTTACTTTGAGCAAAGTGTTTTTGTTTTTTTTTTAAGTTGGAAAACTTTCTTCTTAAACACTGCTGGCAATAGCCCGCAGAAGAGCCAAGATTAATGGCAGGCTTGGAAGAAAGCATTAAAACGGACTGCCAAAACTTTGCGCTCTCTCCTCGTATCTCAAAGAGATGCACTAGCTATTCTTACAAGTACAGATGGACCCGTCAAGGAGAGAAGATGAATTTTAACCCTCTTCTGATAAGCATTACATGAGCTTTTCAAAAGCATTTTTCATCAACAAAATGTTAATATTTATGCACTTAATGACTATTTAAGTACCCAGAACAGAATATTAATTGTTTAGACAGGTTAAAAAACAAAACACGAAAATAAGGTTTCAACGTATCACATTGATTTGTGATGAGAATTATTATTATTATAATTATTATTTTAATTTTTACTAGTATTATTAACTAGGAACAGGTGAGAGCTCTTGTTTCTCCTTACTTACTATAAAACTTTAGTAAGTTATTTAGAGTATGGGAGATAAAAGTGCAAAATAAAAAAAAAATTATTATAAAAATGGTACACTCAAATGGTTATTTAAAGTGGGAATTGTTGGGAATTCAAAGTGAGCTCAAAGTGAACTTCAAATTTAAGGTCAAAATAGTTGAATGGAAACTTTCTCTATGTCAGCTATATTTGAGTTTGGCTATTTTGATCTAAAATATGAAATTCATGTTCACTTTAATAAAAAAACAAAACTGTTTATGTACCACAATAAGCCCTGCTCACTAAGTAGGCTATGTAGTAAGAACAAATATAACCAAAAGTAAACAGTAAAACATACAATATTGTAATCCAGTATAGAAGATAAGGCCGGTTCTGGATTAGCCTTCCAGTATTCCAAGAGGAGGCATCCTAAGGTGATATATACCAACTCAATCCTGTAAGTGCAACTCTGCTAGCACACAGATTACATTTATTATGATATTTAAATAGTGCCAACAAAATCTGCAGCGCTTTATAGTGGGTGGACAAACAAACATGTAGTTGTAACCAGACAAGTTGGACACACAGGAACAGAGGGGTTGAGGGCCCTGCTCAATGAGCTTACATGCTAGAGGGAGTGAGGTAAAGTGACACGAAAGGTACGGATAGTATTAGACTAATGACAGTTGCAAGAGAGGAATCAGTCGGCAGCTATTAACAATTTAATTGATACGCTTTTATGAAGAAGTGGGTTTTTAATGATTTTTTGAAGGAGCGGAGACTGGGTGAGCATCTAACGGAGGAAGGAAGCGAGTTCCACAGGAACGATGCAGCCCTCGAGACGTCTTGAAGGTGGGCATCAGAGGTGGGAGTACAGACAGAAGATAGACGCAAGTCTTCAGCAGAACGTAAGGGCCTAGACGGGACATTTGTGTATTAGGGAGGATAGATAGGTGGGAGCAGCTTTATGTAGAGATTTGAAAGCAAGAACCAGAATTTTAAATTGAGCCCTATATGTTACAGGAAGCCAATGTAGGGACTGACAGAAGGGTGAGGCAAGGGAGGTGCGGGCGGACAGGAAGATAAGCCTAGCTGCCGCTTTCATTATGGACTGTAACGGCACAAGTTGGGAGCACGTAAGACCACCGAGAAGCGGATTACAGTAGTCAAGATGAGAAAGGACAGTGGAATGGACCAGCACCTTAGTCGCATCTGGCGACTTAGTGGCAACTGACATTTAATGTGGATAAGTGCAAGATAATGCATCTTGGACGAAAAAACCCAAGGGCAGAGTACAGAATATTTGATAGAGTCCTAACCTCAACATCTGAGGAAAGGGATTTAGGGGTGATTATTTCTGATGACTTAAAGGTAGGCAGACAATGTAATAGTTTGATAAAATAGTATCTCTCACAAACTCACAAATTTACAAAAAGTGTTTCTGGTGTCCACATGCAATAACACTGTTTCTCCCAAAAAGTAATTATAGTGGAAAATATAAATATTAGCAACTTCCCTCAATAGCATAGGATATGCCCGAAGATCTCCTCCTATCTTCAATTCAACACATGTATAGTATAGGGCTATTCCAGCTAGGGAAGCAAAAATATAACATAGTGCAACACTGTGTATAATAATACTGGATATAAAATTAAGTGCCAAGTGATCGCTCACACTTTGACATCAAATTAAGTGCCTTCAGAAATATATTGGTGTGTGTCTTCTTACTTCAATGCTGAATAGATGATAATCTCATACAAAAGATAGAAAAATGCAAGAAAATAATGAAGTAACTGAGTAGATAAAGTACAAAAAGCAGCATTTATTACTTACATCGAAGTAAATAATAGCAGATGATGAAAAATATGTTCAATAGTAGTCCAACGCGTTTCGTCCCTGTCAGGGACTTCCTCAGGGACAATCTTTTACAAAATGCTGGATACAAATGCATACAATACTAACCCCCCCCTCGCTATATACGTCCCCCAATTAGTCCCAATGGTTATTCCACAGGTGGTCCCATCTTCTTTCAGCTGTTGTTGGTTCAATTCAAGTCACTTCCAGGTTTCGGGCACTCAACGTCGTCACGTGACATGCGTGATGACGTCATGCGTTCCAGATATGCGTTCCACCTTCGTTTTTATTAGCAATTATAGTAGCAATTATAGTCTTTCTAATTTAATGAAATTAAATTTTGTATAATGTCTGTTTAATGACACACTGCATAGGATAATATGTACAAGCCAAGATGCTCAAACTAGATCCATTAGGGATGAAAAAACATTATGCTAAAAAAGTGAAAATAATTTTTGTATTAAAATAAAAATATAGAAGTTAAGTTTTCTACATGTACATCCCACATATTGTTTCCCACAGGGACAATGTTTGGGAGAAACAGTGTTATTGCACGTGGACACCAGAAACACTTTTTGTAAATTTGTGAGTTTGTGAGAGATATTATTTTATCAAATTGTTGTATTTCTCCTCATCCTTTCTTTCACATTACTTACTCAATATGGCTGTGAATTTTATTTCCCACATACAAAAAGGCAGAAAAGCTAGATTTGAAACTATGTTTCATCATGAAACCGAAGTAATCCCTTTAAGGGGAGGAGAGAATGCTTATTTCATTAAATTAGAAAGACTTATGAAAAAAGAAACAAGGAAATGGTGGGAAATCTCCTACCTAGAGGGTTACCTCAAGGAGGGATTAATTCCAAGAGGTTTAAGAGTGGATAAAACTCCTGTTTATGGGATTGAAAATGATGAATTCATGAGAAAATGGGATACAATATTGGAGAATTGTTCCCAGGACCTCATGCGATTGATCAACGAATTTGAAAAAATAAATAGACAGTCTTTAGAAGATGAAATTAAGATGATGGAAACTCAGTAAGATATAATTAGAGACAATCCAGAATTTAAAGAAAAGGAGCAGACAATTAGTGAGAACATTAAAGATCTGGAAGAACAAATTGCTAATGTTAAAAACAAAAAACTTGAGATGATAAGTCTAGAAACACCTTTTCTACTGCTAATAAAATAAAAAACCAACGAAATAGATTTAACTATAGGATGTCTGGTGACAATAGAGATTTCAGAAGAAATTCCGGACCAGCTAATAACTATCATAGGAATAGATATGGAGACAACTTTAGAGGGAGGAAATACTCCTATACTAAATCAGCGACTACATGGAGCAATAAGGAGAATAAACCCCAAAATAGAAAAGAGCCATATATGTCACCTAAGCATAGAATGAATAGCGGAGAAGAGAGACAGTCTCCACCTGCTCATCAGATAAAAGAAAGAATGAGGCGAGCCTCAGGAAATTCTCCTACTCAAAGACCTAGTACTTTCACTTATCAGAGAACTTATGCTGAAGTAGTTAGTCCTGGTCGAGAGAACTTCCAAGAAAGGGAGAAACGTTTTTTAGGGAGGGAGCAAGACCAAAAAGAAAGACGAATAACACAGTTTTTAAAACCCCGCAACAACCAATGGGAAAACAGATTCTCCCCCTTAGAAAACCTTACAGAAACTCCACCCAAGAGGAAGAGATCAGAGGAGAAAGGAGTATCAAAAAAGAAAGAATTAGAAATAGCATCAGGGATCTATAATTTAACAGATATTCAGCTAACCACAGATGACATAAAAGCCCTTAAAAATGGCTTAAAATTTGCACCGAATAGAGGTATGAATTATTTTAACACTCATATAGATCTCCAAAATTTTAGTCGTAAAATGACCCTTAAAAGATTCTTTTTAAAACACCCGGGAAGAGATAATCCACCTCCAGTTACACAGCTAGATGAAAAGAGGTTTAAAAAGAAGTCACACTTTTATCCTACTAGTCAAAAAGGCCATCATTTGGAAACATTCAGCAGTATGGTCTGTAGTGATCTAGAACAACTAGATTTACAATAATCGACTAATACGAATAGAAATAAATTCAACCTCAGTAAGGAGGAAAGTGGCAGTATTAAGAAACTCCAAAATATGGAGAATATTATCATAAAGGAGGCTGATAAGGGGAGGGGGGCGGCAATAGTCCTAATGACAAGGGACTATTACCTCAAGGAAGCAGATAGAATTTTGAGGGATACCAATACGTATCTAAAATTAAAACATGACCCTACAATTAAATTTAACCAAGAATTGAAAATACTTCTAAACCATGCACTTCAGAAAAATGTGGTATCTAAAAAAATACTGAGTATCTTTATATTGAACATCCTGTAATTCCCATTTTTTACTTTTTGCCCAAGTTACATAAAAACCCTGTAGAACCCCCAGGAAGACCAATTATAAGTGGGATAAATTCAGTAACATCACATCTTTCTGAATTTATAGATCACCATTTGCAAAAATTTGCTCAAGAAGCCCCTTCCTATATGAGAGATTCTTCCCATATTTTGAAATTAATGGAAAACAGAGACTGGGAAAAAGATTTTATATGGGTAACCATTGATGTTACATTGAACATGAACTAGGTATTTCAGCAGTGGAAAAAATTGTTAAAAATGATGTCACCATATCGAGTGATTTAAAGAATTTTCTGTTGGATGGTATTCATTTCATCCTATACCATAATTATTTCTCTTTCAACGATGCCTTCTACTTACAAAAAACTGGGACAGCTATGGGGACCAGGTTTGCCCCCAGCTATGCCAACATATACATGTGAGATTGGGAAGCCAACTCCGTGTGGAGGGGGCATGGCTGGGTTGCAAACCTGGTTCTCAGGAAACGTTTCATAGATGACGTTATCTTAATCTGGAAGGGAACTCAAAGTGAACTAGAAATGTTTCTAAACTACATTAATATCAATAATTACAATCTTAAGTTCACCCATACATTTGATGCTAGGAGCATCAATTTTTTGGATATTACATTCTATATCGCTAATGATAAGATACAATCGAAGTGCTTTTTTAAGGAAACAGAAGGAAATAGTTTCATCCACAAAAAGAGTTGCCATCATGAGAATTGGCTAAACTCCATACCTAGGAGTCAATTCATCCAAATTAAAAGGAATTGTTCAAACAATTATGACTACCAGAAACAAGCTAAACATGTAATAAATTTATGTCCAAAAAATATGAGAAGAGCATATTAGATTAAGAAGTGAAAAGAGCTGGAGAACTGGATAGAATGGATCTAATAAGAAAAAAGAGGTAAAGGAAATGGGGAACATTTTAAATATGCTTTCATTACTCAGTATAACACCCAACATCGAAATATTAAAAATATTCTAAACAAACAATGGGGAATTTTGCTAAAAGATCCGATTTTAGGGGGAGTAAATTTTTAGAAAAGCAAAGAAACTAAAGAGCATATTGGCTCCAAGCTATGCTTTGAAAAATAAATATGAAAACACTAAAAGTGAAGCTAAAGTTCATGTAGCCAATGCAAAGCTTATATAACACAAAGACTTTTAATTGTAAAGAACTTTAAAAGCTCTGTTACTGGCAGAGAATTTAATATTAAAACTAATATCAATTGTAATAGCAAGAATGTTGTGTACTTGCTACATTGTCCCTGTGGGAAACAATATGTGGGACGTACATGTAGAAAACTTAAAGAACGTATCTTAGAACATAAAAATAACATCAGAAAAAAATATGACAAACACTCAGTCCCCATGCATTGTAATTCATGGCCTAATTTTAGCTGGAAACATTTCCACTATGTAGGTTTGGAAAAAATTAATAATCATTGGAGCGGTGGTAATCTTATCAAAAAACTAGCACAGCGAGAAACGTATTGGATAAATGTATTGAAAACCTTACAACCAGGAGGATTAAATGCAGACATTGATCTGTGGTGCTTTTTGGAATAATCACTCCTTCCTTTTCTGCTTCTTATTTTCTTTTTCTCTGTCTTTTATACATTATGTATATTTTATTTATGTGTATAAATTTGCCTGCTTTTTCTACAATGATAGTGAACAAACCAAGAGAAAGTTCTTTTTTTCTGTAAAATATAGCCCCTAAAGGAGACTTATATATATTTTATTTAGTCTCTTAGGGGTATTGGGTATGTCCTAATTTATAATTTTTAATTTTTGATAGGTATTTGTATAATTAAAAGGAGATATATATTTTTTCTATATTTTTATTTTAATACAAAAAACTTTTTTAGCATTTTGTAATGTTTTTTCATCCCTAATGGATCTAGTTCGAGCATCTTGGCTTGTACATATTATCCTATGCAGTGTGTCATTAAACAGACACACATGCATACAAGTATGTATCCATTTATGTTTCATCTTGGATAATGTGTGTGTTTTTTTTGTTTTTGTCAATAAAGCTTGTATATGTTACTATGGATTAGTAACTCCTTTTAACTGTTTTGTTTCTCCCCCTTGTATATACCCCACCCATATTTCCACCTAGAAACAGCTTTTTGTGGACTCTATGCAAACATCTCAGCTTGCCACTATAATTTCTAATAAAAACAAAGGTGGAACGCATATCTGGAACGCATGATGTAATCGCGCATGTCACGTGACGACGTCGAGCGCCCAAAACCTGGAATGACTTGAATTGAACCAACAACAGCTGAAAGAAGATGGGACCACCTGTGGAATAACCATTGGGACTAATTGGGGGACGTATGTAGCGAGGGGGGGGTTTAGTATTGTATGCATTTGTATCCAGCATTTTGTAAAAGATTGTCCCTGAGGAAGTCCCTGACAGGGACGAAACGCGTTGGACTACTATTGAACATATTTTTCATCATCTGCTATTATTTACTTTGATGTAAGTAATAAATGCTGCTTTTTGTACTTTATCTACTCAGTTACTTCATTATTTTCTTGCATTTTTCTATCTTTTGTATGAGATTATCATCTATTCTCATTGAAGCAAGAAGACACACACCAATATATTTCTGAAGGCACTTTATTTGATGTCAAAGTGTGAGTGATCACTTGACACTTAATTTTATATCCAGTATTATTATACACAGTGTGGCTGGAATAGACAATGTAATAGAGCAGCAGGAAATGCTAGCAGAATGCTTGGTTTTATAGGGAGAGGTATAAGCAGTAGAAAGAGGGAAGTGCTCATGCCATTGTATTATTATACACAGTGTTGCACTATGTTATATTTTTGCTTCCCTAGCTGGAATAGCCCTATACTATACATGTATTGAATTGAAGATATGAGGAGATCTTCGGGCATATCCTATGCTATTGAGGGAAGTTGCTAATATTTATATTTTCCACTATAATTACTTTTTGGGAGAAAAATAGATTATCATCTATTCAGCATTGAAGCAAGAAGACACACACCAATATATTTCTGAAGGCACTTTATTTGATGTCAAAGTGTGAGTGATCACTTGACACTTAATTATATATCCAGTATTATTATACACAGTGTTGCTGGAATAGACAATGTAATAGAGCAGCAGGAAATGCTAGCACAATGCTTGGTTTTATAGGGAGAGGTATTAGCAGTAGAAAGAGGGAAGTGCTCATGCCATTGTACAGAACACTGATGAGATCTCACTTGGAGTAATGTACACAGTACTGGAGACCGTATCTTCAGAAGGATATTGATACTTTAGAGAGAGTTCAGAGAAGGGCTACTAAACTGGTTCATGGATTGCAGGATTAAACTTACCAGGAAAGGTTAAAGGATCTTAACATGTATAGCTTGGAGGAAAGACGAGACAGGGGGGATATGATAGAAACATTTAAATATATAAAGGGAATCAACACAGTAAAGGAGGAGACTATATTTAAAAGAAGAAAAACTACCACAACAAGAGGACATAGTCTTAAATTAGAGGGACAAAGGTTTAAAAATAATATCAGGAAGTATTACTTTACTGAGAGGGTAGTGGATGCATGGAATAGCCTTCCAGCTGAAGTGGTAGAGGTTAACACAGTAAAGGAGTTTAAGCATGCGTGGGATAGGCATAAGGCTATCCTAACTATAGGATAAGGCCAGGGACTAATGAAAGCATTTAGAAAATTGGGCAGACTAGATGGGCCAAATGGTTCTTATCTGCTGTCACATTCTATGTTTCTATGTTTCTATGGCATTAAGTAGGGTCAGATGCGCGCAATGTTTTTGAGACAGAAGCAGCAGGATTTGGCGATAGACTGAACATGAGGCGTGAAGGAGAGGTCAGAGCCAAAGAGAACACCTAGGCAGCGAGCCTGCGTGGTGGAGCTGATGGTAGCACCGTTGACTTGGAGGGAGACAGACACAGGAGTAGCAACACTTGAGGGAGGAAAGACCAGAATTTCAGTTTTGGTCAAGTTGAGTTTAAGGAAGTGGGCAGCCATCCATTTACATTTAAATACATACACTATTGTATGTTTTACTGTTTATAGATCTTCAGCTATATCCTTCATATTGCTTTTGGTTATATTGGTTGTTAAAAGGATATATTATGGGATATCCTTGGGGGAAGCTGTACATAATAAGATAAGTTGATTTTCAATTGTTCTTCCTACTTATCCCTTAAACGGTGAGGGTGTGGTGTATGTTAGTAACATATGTAGTAAGAACATCTCCTGATCATGGCTCCTTTCACATACTTGCTTATGCACTATAGTCGTTCTTTAGTTTGTTATAAAAATCGTAGTGAATACTACCAAACCTTGTCCTTTTTCTCCTGTGTCTCATTTTAGACTCGAGACAGTACCCATCCCTATTAATAACATAAAAGTAATCTTCTCAGTAATTTTTTTTGGTTTTATAGTTTTAAGATTCTCAAAGTATAAATAAAACTTAATTATGTTTAATAGCTTTCCATGCTATTATTCTTTTTGTTGTGTTCGGATCTTACGCTCTCATGTATTTGCAAGATCACTTAAATAAAGATGTACAACTCATCCATATTTTTTTTAGCAGTGTTCACTTGAGAACCTTTATCTCAAATGAGAAATGCATCTCTTTTCTTTGAAAACATTGTTTTTAAATTATTTTGTAGCTGTTTTAGTTAAATCCCAGTTCACAAAACTCGTAGCGAGGAATGCTTTCTCAATACAAATTAAGTTATTTATTTCTCACTGGAGATAGAAGTACTTTGCTGAGCGAGGCTACAAAATCCAGTCTAAACAAATATGCTTCACTCAGATGTATTTCGGAAGGATTTTGTTAATCAACGTCTGTTGAAAAGAGATCTGTTTTAAAAAAGATTGATAGCATGATGATTTAATAAATAATTACCATTTAATAGAAATAAGATATACTTTCACTGTTGTCATATTTTTTTCCTTTTTTTGATTAAAAAAATCTCATATTATTGATTAGAGAAAGAGGGAAGGCTCTGTTCACATTGCCAAAAATGTAATTTGTGATTTTGAGATACTGCAGATGGAGCAGACATCAGCACGCTACTCATCGTTATTCAGATATCTAATTTCTCCTGCAACCGGATCAAGGGATTTTAAAGTATATAAAATTAGCAACTAATCAAAAAGAAGACTTTATATGGATTCTGAAAAATATTATGGTATGTGGCAAACACATCAGGATAAATTGTTCGGAGTAAGGAATTCTTAAAATCAACTGGAATGGGCTCTCTACTGTCCAAAGAAAATACAATAAACAAAACAAAAATCACTATTTACTAGATACACCACAATGATAACAACATACATTTAATTATGCATTTTGTTTCCTAGGGCATATATAAAAACAGTTTGCAAACAAGCAGATCTCTTGCCTGCAACCTTTCCATCACACCCTGACCGCCCTTTTGTAGCTCAAACTTTCTGTGTCTGTCCAATCAAAGATTTCCCAATGCAGCTCAGTGAAAAGTATTTGCAAGACAGATGCTCTAAGCAATTGCTGCTTCTTGAGTTTAGCTCCATGCTGAACAACCAGGAAGTAACAGGGCTGGTTTTCTGATTGACAGCCACAGGTGTAACCAGGTTAATTTAGAAAGGTTCCAATGTAAAGAGGACAGACGCACTCTTTATACATTAAGCAATACAGCAAGCTAAAGTGCTCTAGGTGTTTGGACTGTTCTTTTTAAAATGACTGGATAAATTAAAGCACAATACACAGGCTGTTTCAATAAGGCTTTGCGTGGGTGCTACAATCAAGAGTAATATGTCAAATGAAATAATAACAAACAAAATGCGTGAATAATTAATAGTATGATAGTCTTTGTTTATTGCAACATGTTATTGAGTACCCTTATTGACTATAGGCTATTGATTGTACTTGTAAATAATTCAATACTATTGACTTGGATACTCTTCTTGATTATGTCATTTGCTCGTGCAGTGATAAGTACATGCTTTTGTAACAAATGACAAGATGTATAATGGCAATATATAAACATAGAAGGTCAAGAGGTGCACCTTTTTTATTTTATTTTTTTGGATGTAAAGATATGAGAAGCAGGCTAGTGAATATGTCCAAATAGAGATAGTAATATAGGTGTGCAAATAGATTATGTATTTTAGACATAGTAGATTAGGTAAACATATAGTGTGGTGTAGGTAAAACTTAAACTAGGCATATCAGGAGAGAGAGCTGTATAACATGCTAGCTATAACAAGTGAACTCTATGCACTGTAGAAGCAGCAGTTGGGAATAAGAGCTTGCTTGTAAGAGTCACCAACTCAGATCACCCAATTTCACTCTGGGGCAGAGTACAGTCCCACTGCGCTGTGGCAGTCGCCAAATTCAATAGCTCCGGCATGGGTCGAAAGGACAACAAGCTGAAGCATGGGGTAGGGCCGTGTGCTAGTCCTCAGGCTTTCGGTGGGAAGTTTGGTAGGATTGCTTGTACAGGCCCGATGTTCGGTTGCGTCTGTCCCATGCTCTCTTAAAACGGCCTGGGTGTTTCCGCCGTTGGCGGGTCTGCCTGCGGCCCGGATCTACCTTCATTCGCCGGGAGTACAGTGGAAGCTGCCGAGGTAAGTGTGCTTGCAGGGTTTGTAATTGACTTCTGTACTGGCGTTCAGCGATTCTCCTCCAGAACTCCGCAAAGAGCAGGTCAAGTTTAGAGGGGGTGATGGGTCCGAGCTCACATATGGCGTCCGCCATTTCAAGTTGCTTGCCCAGCTTCACCATGCGGTCTGGTATAATATCACGACTCCAAGAGTTTGAGCCGGGATAACCACCACCGGCAGGGGGGTTGGGAGAGAGTAGAGAAAGACCCTCAGAGGCACAGGAGCATAGGCAGCAGGCGGAGGGATCGGCTGCGCCCCCCACACCACTTGCCAGTAGACTGCTGGAAGCCGGCAGGTTTGCCCCACGCTGGATCCGCCTCACAGGACAGGAACGTCAGCCAGACGCACGCCACCAGGAGCCACAAGGTACAGCTTCCCTTCAGGCGAGTGTAAATCGTAGGATGTGGGTTATAATGCTCATGAAAAAGCTTAATTAGTAGCCCCTGCCACGGAGCTCTTGGGCCTTGCGTCCTATTGCCATGCCGGTCAGGCTCCGCCCCCCTTTTATGGTATATTTTATATAATCTGCACTGTAGATTTCTTATTTTTTATTTATTTATTTTTTGGCATATCAATTTGACTTTCTTTACAATATTCTATGTAATATTCAATTGTGGATGTATTTAATATGAAAGAGGTGAATTATGGTTGAACAGGCATAGAGTCAAATTCAAAGTTTTCGTTTACATTTTATTTTGATCAAAACGTATACATTTGGCTCAGTCCTTAAGGGGTTAAGTAAGTACCCAATTATTTATTCTAAAGGAGAACAACACGTAACTATACGATATATATTAAATACAATATTATTTGCAATGAAAAAACAGTACATATGCAACAAGTGTCTGCAATTATATATAAAATGATGAAAAAAGCAAAAGTGCACTGAGACACTAAATAATAAAAGGGGTCTGGTAAAAAGCTTCAGGGTGAAATATTGTGGGCAGATATAAGTGCATGCCCATTTTACATAGTTGATACGTACTAATCTCCTTGTCTGTTCTAAATTTTATTCTGTGTGTTTTATTCATTTGTTAATGTAATTCCGTGGTTCTTGTACTCATATTGTTAGTTTTTTGTGTTTTCTATATAAATAAAAAAATGAAACTTTAAAGGACCACTATAGTGCCAGGAAAACATACTCGTTTTCCTGGCACTATAGTGCCCTGAGGGTGCCCCCATCCTCAGAGTCCCACTCCCGCCGGGATGAATGGAGAGGAAGGGGGATAAACACTGACCTTTCTCCAGCGCTGGGCTCCCTCTGCGCTGGAGACTCTCCTCCTCCTTTCCCGTCATCTGCTGAATGCGCATGCGCGGCAAGAGATGCGCATGCGTGGCAAGAGATGCACATGCGCGGCAAGAGCTGTGCGCGCATTCATCCAGTCTCAAAGGAAAGCATTCTCAATACTTTCCTATGGACGCTGGCGTCTTCTCACTGTGAAAATCACAGTGATAAAGGCAGAAGCGCCTCTAGAGGCTGTCAATGAGACAGCCACTAGAGGCTGGATTAACCCTAAGATAAACATAGCAGTTTCTCTGAAACTGCTATGTTTACAGCAGAAAGGGTTAATCCTAGGTGAACCTGGCACCCAGACCACTTCATTAAGCTGAAGTGGTCTGGGTGCCTATAGTGGTCCTTTAATTCCATTAACACGCTGTTTTGCATTTGTCATTTGTTCTATATGTTACTTATGGTTTTGTCAATTTATACTTTGTCCTTTTTAAAACATTTTGCTCCGTTCTATACAAATATTTGGAGGATAAAACCATGGAAGGTGTATATAGAACTGTTGGAAATATCACTATGATATAAATAACCCCCACTTCATATATATTTTCTTATCTTGTGTCGGTCAGTGCTTTGCTTAGAGCTACCGTGCCTGCTTGGAAGACCATTGCTAAATGCTCATTGGCAGTCTGACTGATGCTATATATACCAGATGCTGTCTACAAATTACCTGGCAAATAAGAAAAGGGCAAACCTAAATGGTGTGTCTTGCAGCAATCGAAAATAAAATGTCAGAGGAGAAAGATGAATTGTTGAGGAATAGAGAAAATTTTACTAGATCACCCACCATGAAAACTTTGCAGCTGTTGCTTATATATCCACTTTGTAATGTTACCTTTATTCTTGAGTCCCTTTCTTTACAAAAGGAAAAATATGAGATTTCCTTAACCCCTTCACTACTGTGCAATTTTGATAAACAAATATTAGCGTAACATTTATTTGAAGCAAGGGATGCAAAGCTAGTATGAAAACATATCATAATACAACAATTCTGTGCGTAGATTGGTTTGCAGACAAACTTAAACATAAAAATTATGCAAATTTATACAATTTTCATTTTTCACGTATTTGCTCAGCTTTTATAAAAATGATTGGTAAATGAAAATCTTTAGATAGTATATGGTGTTTTTATTTGATACGGTCAGAAATAGATTTTTAAATAGATGAATAAAAATGGTCAAATATCTTGCCTACATGTATTTCAAAGGATCATGAAGGCATTACTAGCAGTGCAATAATGTAAAAATAGCAACATAATGCAAAACAAATGTCTGCAATTGAACATAATGCCACATACGTATGTTTCTAAAATGAAGGCAATAATGGTATAGCAATGTTTTCAATGTCTGGACTGCTAATGTAATAATTACAGTGAAATAGTAGAGTCTACTTCCCGCTCCCTGACTGTAGGAATGACATGACCCATTGAAACTTCCTTACTGTTTGAAAGCAGGAGGTTAGCTTAAATTTTCACCAAATTTATAGGCATGATATGAGTGACTGGTGGCTTCTGATGGAAATATTTATTCTTCTATATTATAAATTAGGGTGAGTGAAGCTTTATGAACTAGATGTCATAGTGCAAAATATATGAAAATAAATAAGTTTATACTTGATTTGAGTTTTAAAGGGGTTAACACATATACATTTTTTCCCCATACTACATTTTGGGATAAGCTCTGACCTTTTACATAAACACATGGTTATATACTATAGTGAGTATTCAAAGTGAATTGAAAATTTATTTCAAACTTAAGGTAAAATTAGCTGAACTGGAAATATTCTCTAACCCAGCTAGGCTTCCATTTGACTATTTTGGCCTTTAATTTGAAATTGACTTTGAATTCTTATTTTAGTAAATAACCCTGTAAAAGCGGAAAAGGGTCTTATATAGTGGTTCACGATTTCAGGTAACAGCAGTCTCATTTTTGCCCAATTCATAAAATGCTGACGTGAAAGCGACAACTTAAGCCTGTTTGAATACTTTTTATTTTAATTGACTGGCTACTAAAGAGTTTCAGACCTCAATTAAAAAGGAATATACATCATAAAGACAAACTAGCGGGAGTATACAGGAACCCCTGCTAAACCTGGTGGGGTTTAATTTTAAGGGAAAGAGCAGGAAAACATGTTAGGATCCTTGGTCCCCAAGTAGTACTTGACAATTAAAGTGGCCCTGTCACTAATTTTCCCTCTGGCCCCCTAGCCTAGGGATGCCTCCCTATAGCCCTCCAAGGCCTGCACAACCATTCTGGGCCCCAGGACTGATGCAATTTACTTTTTACAATGTTGAGCTGGACCAGCCAGATCTTCTCTTATGACACCATCATCTTTGTGTTTCTAAGATGGTGGCAGACAGGCCATGGAGAAAACCAGGAAAATGCCCGATGGGCTGAGTTAGCCATTGGTCAAGGATCTCAGTGTCAGTGGGTCGGTAAATCAGAGGATCTCTGCTGCCGGTTCATGGAGGGCGGCGCTATTCAAGCTCTGGACCTGATGTGTGCCATGAGGGGCTGGTGGAGATATCAAATATCTTCTTCACCGACCCACTGACACTGAGATCCTGAGGAACAAGGAGAGGAGAAAGCAGGACCTGGGAGCTCGAACCTGCAGCTTTGCCAGGTTGTAGGTCCCGTAGGTTTCACTCGCAGGTCAGAGCATTGCCGTGGTTACCATGGCAATTCTCTGACCAGATTTTGTTAACTTGAGGAGCTAGCGTTCACTCACCACAAGACCACCACGGTTTATAATATATATAATATACGGTGGGGGGGAGTAAAGTTTATTTTTGTAATTTAAAAAACAATGCTATGCTCTTACCTGCCCCCCACACACTGCACCCCTTACACACATTGCACCTTTTCTCTCTCACACACACACACACACACACACACACACACTGCACCCCTCACACATAATGCACCCCATCACATAAACACACTGCACCCCTCACAAACCCACTACATCACAAACACACACACACACACGACTGTACCTTCATGGGTGCATGTACATGACTGAAGGATCCTGTCATATACTAAAGGTAGGGATGAGTTTTCTCATTTTCTACATATACTTCATTTACAAAAGAATATATTTCTTTCCAATACTTGATGAAAGTATTATTATCTTAAAAAGTATTTTTGAGGTGACAGTTATCCTTTAGCTGACATGGATCGATGGACCTGGGTCCTTGCAAATTGCAGCCAAAAGCATGTCAAATTCAAAGGATATTTAAAGGATAAACATTATTCTTTTATAATATTTTGTAAACAGATTACTGTGATAAGAAATTTTGACCATAGATATTTGTACACCTACTCAAGTCCATCTGTAGATATAAATACCTACAGGAAGATGACAAAACTCTTAATGTGATAATCAGTGAATGTGAGGTTGTTTAGAGTCATACCTTTTGGAGGATATGTTTAAAACATACACATATAAAATGTAAATAGTATTTATATCTGATGCTATGTCATAAACAACACAATGTTATAAAACCAGTATAAACTAAAGGGAGGGGTGATAAGCAAAGCCAAATATTCAAAACGTGTGGTGTGTTTACGAGTCAAAGAGCAGACATAATGTGGTATACTGGAAGTTTACCTATGACATGATGTACATTTATAGAGCATTCATGGGAAATTGTTAAATGTACAGCTAATCAGAGAGAAGGAAATTAAATATAGGTGAACATGTATTACAGCTCAGAGATAACATGAAGAAAAGAGTAACACTGGCAATGATAAACAGGTGGCTGCTTGATAAACGACCATAAGCCTAGTAAACGTTTCTTTTGACTTTATTACTTTTCCTTGCTATCACTGTTATTTTGCAGTCAATTCAATGGCCAACATATGAAAGCTCTTATCAAGTAGATATAGACTGAACTGCAGGAATCTGTTATCAGAGGAAAAAATGTATACATTTTTCTCAGATTCGGGAAATTCCAGGAATTCATAACAAAACTGACAGGTGCAGAAGCAGGCATATTTTCATGTCTTAAATTTGATCTTTTTAAAGGGAAATGATGCCCAAAGAGAAGTAAGCTTTATTTTTAGCTGAAATAATAGATAAACAAAACTTCTCATATTATTATTATTGTTTTTTATATAGCGCCAACTTACTCTGCAGCGTTTTACAATATTATGGGTATCAATAGCAGTATTTCATGCTCTCAGCCAATGAGCTAGGCCTGCACAGCACGGCTTAGCTCAGAAGAGCTAACAGAAGCTCCTAAATGCGTGCTGCTGGCTCTCTGTCAACAGTAGTTGTGGTGGGGAGCTGCATCTGGCAGACCCCAAGTGACAAGTCAAGCAATTCTAAAATGGCTTTACTACTTACAATGAGGAGAGGGGGACCACCAGGACACTCCTGGCACCATAATCCCTGAAGCACACTGTAGTAGTTATGATATTTGAATTTTCCTTTAATTATACTCAGAGTTTATTCACTAAATTAAAATAAATTTAAAACTGAATTTCAAATTTTAGGTCCGCATAGCATAAGAAGAAACATTAAAGAAGTCAAATATGTTTCAATTATTCTGAACTAAATTCTAAATCTCACTTAGAATTTCCTTCAGATGTCTAACAATTCACACATTAGTGAATAACCCTGCTAATGCCTTTTTATGATAATAATTTATGATCAGTGCACCTGAATTAATTTGATGGATACAGGTGACAGAGTATATCTAACCTGTTACCTCTCTCTTATAAACTGGCGCTTTAATCAAATATGTGAGGGATGCCCCCTGCAAGATCTAGAGGTTACTTTTTCTTTATTGAGCTGGCAACATTGATATTTCAAATGACATTAGGCATATTAAAGTCACACAGAGCTAGTTCATTCTTTAATGTCTTGGTGTTATATCCCCTGCCATCACACAATCCAATTCATCATTTTGTAGAAAAGGCCTATAGATTACTAGGGTTCTAAATTTAGCCATCTTTGCAGTTTCTATAGTTACACTAATGTTTTCAGTCTTGCTGCTATCCTTAGCAAGCTTTGTTTATTAGAGAGTTACATTTATTGTAATACTCAGGGCCGCCATCAGGGCATGACAACCATAACGGTTGTCATGGGCCCGGCGGTCCTGGGGGGCCCGGACTGCACATATAGATAGCGATTATCGATATCTATATGTTCACCTGCGGGCCCCGGCTACCTGTAGAATGTAGACAGGGACCAGCACATCTTAACTCTCCAGCTGCTCCTGCCTGTAAGTCTTGCGAGCTCCGCGGCCGGCGGAGCGTTGTCACGGGTTACCATGGCAATGCTCCGCGCGGCAAACAGACACAGCTCACGAGAGTTACAGGCAGGAGGTGCTGGAAAGTTAAGATGTGCTGGCTGGTCCCCATCTACATTCTACAGTGGCTGGCACAACACAAACACACACTGCATTCACCATACACACACTAAAACCACAACACAAACACACCCTGCATTCACCATACACACACTAAAACCACAACACACACACTGCATTCACCATACACACACTTAAACCACAACACAAACACCCTGCATTCACTACACACACACACACTTTATCTAAAACACACAAAACTACATCCTTTATACTAATGTGCAATCTGTATCCATTTTACACACCACACAGGGCATCCTTGTGGGCGGACTCAGAATGGGCCCCCCGAGGGCAGACTCGGGGGCGGGCCCACACTTTGAACTGTGTCAGGGGTCCCAAAATTTCTGATGGCAGCCCTGGTAATATTTGTATAATCAGCAACACCTTATCCTTCAGCATATAATCTGATCTGATCATGTACCAGTGTGTCACTGAACCAGAACATACTAATCATAACAGTTTTTGTAAATTGGAATCACTACATAAAGGATGAAGGTGTGCAAATTAGGGGTGTTACAAACTATGTAACACAAACATAGAACACTGTCAAAATAATGTATTATGTTATTCAAATTCACCAGCTGATTTCTAAATTATTTGCCAATGACGCAAGTCTACTTTGGGTTCCTGGGTTATAGGTTTATAACCACCATGTTAGAGCGATTCTAATAAGCCCTTCAACAGCTTACCTTCATCCAGCGTCGGGCTTCCTCTGCGCCGGTGACCTCTCCTCCCGTGCCGACGTCAGCTACCAAGTGGAGCGGAATGCGCATGCCCGACAAGTGACGCGCGCATTCAAACAGTCCATAGGAGAGACGTTCTGCACGCTCGATGCAAATTTCGCATCCAGCATCGCAGATGCGCCTCTAGCGGCTGTCAGGAAGACAGCCACTAGAGGTTGGATTAACCCTGCTATGTAAACATAGTAGTTTCTCTGAAAGGGTTTTCCCACATAATCCAGTTTGTGAACACCTATACTTATATGTAGGGAATTAAACAAGGCTCCCAAGAGAGGCTGTGCAAGATAATAGCTGCCTAAGGTTCAACATTACAGTATTTAGTGAAAGAGGGTAGTCAGATAGCAAGTCTGTCTGTCTGTCTATCTAGCTACATTTTTGCCTGTCTGTCTATCCATCTGTCTGTCTATCCACCTGTCTGTCTACCTATCTATATGCCTCTAAAATGCTTTAGATTTGATAAAGGGGGAACTCTTGAAATCCTATAACTACACATGACTTTTAGTACAATAAAAAAATCTGTCTGTCTGTCTGTCTGTCTGTCCAGTTAACTCTAACTTACAAACATTAATATAAGTTTACTGAACTGTGCAGAAAGGAGTGTGTCCTTTTTTGCACTTGTATCAAGCCTTTCATTAATGTCTAAGCTTTTGCAAGAGTTTTCTAGGCAATGGAAAATATGAAACAGTACAATATTTATGTAAAGATCCTAAGTAAACTATTGACAGCTGGAGAAGAGAAGGCTCATCTGCAATTTAATGAGGTGAACAAAGGGCATAAAAACTGAAGGTTAAAACAATTAGAAAGGCTGGTCATCTATACTTATAGCAGATCGGGAAATAAAGCCAGCATTAAATTGACACAGTAACTTCAGAGAAAAGTGGCCACTCACTCCTTAGATGGCCACTGGAGGGGTTCCTGGCTCAGGGATGCACAGTAAGCAGCCCTGCCATTCAGCGTCCCCACGTTCTGCATGGAAACGCTGAATTTTCCTCATAGAGATGCATTGATTCAATGCATCTCTATGAGGAGGTCCTGATTGGCCAAAGCGGCATTTGGCACTGCTCCCGTGCCGATTTTAGCCAATCCAATGCTTTCCCTATGGGAAATCTGCCATTTTGATGATGTCACAAAGGGGGCAGAGCCAGCACCAGTGGACCTGCGGTGCTGGAAATAAGGTGTGTTTTAAACCTTTATAGGAGGGTTAAGGGGGGCAAGCCACCTAAATGCTGGGTTTAGCACTATAGGGTCAGAAATATATGTTTGTATTCCTGACCCTATAGTGATCCTTTAAAGATGGAGTGACAGTTTAAAGCAAATGATGGTGTAATAAATTATCATTTCCCACTGATATTCAAACCATATATGCAGCATGTGTGATTTCACATACATATTTTTTCTGTTTTGTTTTGATCACTCGGCAGGTTACTGTTGTTGTCTTAGCACAAACTAACAACATGAAAATAATACATGGACTGTCAGATTTATAGCACTGTTTTATATTCAATAACATTTAAAGGGACATTAGCTACCAAAACAACTTTAGCGTAATGAAGCAGTTTTGTGTGTATATCATGACCCTACAGTCTTACTGCTTAATTCTCTGCCATTTAGGAGTTAAATAAGTTTGTTTATGCAGTGTAGGCACACCTCCCTGCATGTGAATTACACACTAAACACACTTCCTGCAAAGAGATATCCAATGTTTACACTTCCTTCATTTCAGATCTGTTTAATTTAGCATTTCTTATCTCTTACTCTGTTAATGGCATACTAGACCATGCAGGGGCCTCCTCTATGTGATTAAAGTTCAATTTACAGAGCAGGAGATTACCAAAAGTGGTTTAACTCCTAAATGGCAGATAATTAAGCAGTGAGATTTTAGAGCAGTGGTTTCCAGACCAGTTCTCAAGGCACACCTACCAGTCCATGATTTAGAGATTACCCAGTTGTGTCTAAGGTGTTTAGAAAGAAAAAAAAAACACCTTGGCACAAGTGGGTAATCCCTAACTCCTGGACATGCCATGAAAACTGCTTTGGAAACCACTGTTTTATAGGCATGATCTATACATAAAAACTGCTTCATTAAGCTAAAGTTGTTTTGGTGACTGTAGTGTCACGTTAAGCATGGCATCTCTATCTTCAGCCTAACAGATGTTGCTGAATTGCAACTCCCATGATTATTTCTCCTCTAATGCATTCATAGAATTATGGGAGTTGTAGGCCATCAACATCTGTGGGGCCAGAGTTTGAAATCTCTACATAATGTGGCATGTATGATTTGAAAATACTGTTCCTCTATAAAGCAGAGTAATTTAAATATATCTATTTTATCACATTAACTTCATTTTATTTGTATTTTTAGATGTATAAAAGCTGGAGGTTTAGTACATGTTTACTATTTTGACCTATGTTTTTTTTTGCATTTCAGCTTTCAGCTCACCACAACTTGTTTATTGAGCAAAACAAGTGGTCTTTTAAATTCTCCATGTCACATTAGTTTAGCAACGTGCCCCCAACTGTAAATTTCTGCGCAAACGTAATACGTAAGATTTAATGTAATTCATTTGATTATTATTTTTTTAACATAATTTTTATACAAAATAATTGACTGCAAATTTCCAAACACAATGTCAGTCAAGTATCATATTGCTTATTTTTTACGACCTTGGTGGTCTTTAAACTTGGTCAGACTACGTGTAGCTGCCTCCTTCATTACAATGTATCTGTGTGTATAACAGGGATGTTTGGAATATTTTTGGTGAAGGGTGTTAGAGCCCTCCAGGCATAGCACCATTTCAAGTATAAAAATGCACTGAGTGGGATTATGGAGCGTTTGTGAATGGAGACTGTTGAGGAGATCTGAAAGCATGCAGGTTAATTAGCAGAACTTAAAAGTGCTTACTAGAAAGAAAATGTTGGGATGTGGGACCAAAATCCCTATGGGCTTCATGCAACTGTCTGATGCGCTCATCAATGGACACCTAGGAGGAAAGAGGAGAAAAAAAAATATTATTTCAACAAGTAACAATGAGTGGCAATTAAGGAAGCAAGATATTATTGTTCTTTAGGCCTAAGGGTCTCAGGCAGTGAAATGCTGTGGCAGGAGTTTATTACACTAAAGCTAAAGCATTTTTTATTATTATTGCTTACAATACATTGCCTCATTTAAACTCTGTACCATATCAAAACTGTAGAAAAAGCAAATTACTATCTCTTCTGTAAGCCATTAAGCTGGAATCCATATGTCATCTCTTTATGACCAAAGGCTAGAAAACAGACAGTGAAAGGTAAAAATCCTGCCTCGTCAGCCTAGGTTATATGTGTCTTCGAGATGCCTTTATTTTAACATTTTTTTTTATCTTTAAATCACAGAGGAGTTTAGGTACGGGACATAAAAAGCAATTATTCGATAAAATTTTACTAGGAGAACCTGGAAAGGTTATAGTACTGTAGTAGCAGTCAGAGTTAACTCTATGTGAACCGCACTGCAGTAAGAGTAAACCCAAGTCGGTACTCATACCTGGGAAAGGAGACACTAATTCATTCATTCAATGAATTTATCACTTCTTTTGCATTGCCAAGTTACTGCATATTTATTAAACATATTTGTTTTCTTTGTTTACATCTTGTTGTGGAGCCAATAATAAAATAAATTACATTTTCTGTAACGAGGCTTGAAGGCAACATTAGAAATGAAAACGTTTAACTCCTCCATGCTATACAATGTGAAAAAAACCAAAAAAACTTTTTGGCAGGTATATTTAGCTCCCCCATTTGCCAAGCACAATGAGCTTCTATATTCTTGTTTTTCCAGGTTGGATGATTTTTTTAAAAAACATCTGCAATTAAGTCCAGAAAAGTTTGGACACTGACACAGTTTTCATAATCTTGGCTCTGTATGCCACCACAATGGATTTGAAATGAAACAACATAGATGCAATTGAAGTGAAGACTTTTAGCTTTAATTCAATGTGTACAAAAATATTGTATTAAACTTTTAAGAATTGCAACCATTTTCATACACAGTGCTCATATTTCGGGTGCTCAAATGTAATTGGACAAATTAACACAATCATAAATAAAATGTTAATTTTTAATACTTTGTCAAAATCCTTTGCATCCTTTCAAGTCTGGAACACATAGCTTCACTAAACGATGGGTTTCCTCCTTTGTGATGCTTTGCCAGACCTTTACTGCAGCTGTCTTCAGTTGTTGTTTTTCGTGGATCTTTCTGCCTTAAAACGTTTGTCTTCAGCAAGTGAAATGCATGCTTGATTGGGTTGAAATCAGGTGATTGACTTGCCCATTGCAGAATATTCCACTTCTTTGCCTTAAAAAACACTTGGTTGCTTTCACAGTATGCGTTGGGTCATTGGCTGTAAAGGGAAGTGCTGTCCAATCAATTTTGCTGAATTTGGCTGAATCTAAACCGGCATTATATCCCTATACACTTCAGAATTAATCCAGCTGCTTCTGTCACATCATCAATAAACACTAGTGACCCAGTGCCATTGGAAGTCATGTATGCCCATGCCATCACACTGCCGCCACCGTGTTTTACAGATGATGTGGTATGCTTTGGATCATGAGCTATTCCAAGCCTTTTCTATAATTTTTATTTTTATCATTCTGAACTGGGATGGCTTTTTCAGATTTTTTTTGGCAGTCTAATCTGGCCTTTCAATTCTTGAGGCTTATGAAAGGTTTGCATCTTGTGGTGAACCCCCTGCATTTGCTCTTGTGAAGTCTTCACTTGGTAGACTTGGATAATGATATGCCTACCTCATGGAGAGTGTTCTTCATTTGGCTGGATGTTGTGAAAGGGTTGTTCTTTATCATAGAAAGGATCCTATGATCATCCACCACTAATGTGTTCTGTGGACTTTTTGTGTTACAGAACTCACCAGTGCATTCCTTTTTCTCAGTTACTACATATTTATTAAATATATTTTTTCTTTGTTTACATCTTGTCATGGAGCTATTAATAAAATACATCACATTTATTTGTAACTAGACTTGAAGGCAACCTTAGAAATGAACTGTTAACCCATCCATGGTATACAATGTAAAAAAATAAAAATAAAAATTGAATTTCACTCCCAATAGACTCAGAATGTAACAAACTGTTGATTTGTCCACTCCTAAAGTTCCTGCTATCTCTCTGATGGATTTTATATTTTGCAGCCCAAAGATGGCTTGTTTCACTTGCATTGAGAGTTCCTTTGACCAAATGTTGTAGGTGCATAGGAAATATGATTGCCACACCTGGAACCAACTCCAGACCTTTTACATGTTTAATTGATGAATAAATAACAAATAAATAGCCCACACCTGTCTATGAAACATATTTTGAGTCAATTGTAATTCCTAAACCCTTAATTTGAGGGAATACCTAAATTCCCTCAAATTAAAGCTGAGAGACTACACGTTAATCCCATATTTATTATTTAACTGGAACAAATATTTTCAGACCTAACTGTATATGTAGCTCATTTGGGATTTTTATGGCACATACGCCCTAAATCTTGTACTGTTACTAAGGAATCATTCCAGTGGGGGTCTCTCCATGGCAGGGCTGGCAAATGTTTGCTTAGAAGCAAATAAAAATGAATGGTCCTTTTTCTCAATAAAATACATGGATCTCTGTGTAGTTGATCCTACTTACATGGTGCATGCAATACACAGGTTTGACAGATTGTACCTGCTAGTGTTGCAAGGTATAATATAACTGCCCCTACTACATCAATATGACCTGTACAGTGGAAAGGAGCATGCAGAAAGTTGCCTATGAATGAATTTCCACAAGCAAAGAGGTGAATGTCTTGAGCACTGTCTTATCTTACCACTCTTGCAAACACCTACAGGGATGCCAACTAACAAAGTCTGGCACACTGGTTGTCCTCAGATACTGCAGTCTCTCAATAAATATCCCAGTATGCCAGTTCATACCTGGAGACCATAAACCCATACAAGCACAACATACACAGTACTGTGATAGAAAAGGTCCTGCACAATTCCTGCCTGATGCCTCACTCCTGTAGAACTATGATATCAGACACCCCATTGCACCTCCCACTACTTTTACAGCAAGAGAATGGCATGACTGTAATTGGGATGTAGCTGGGAAGGGGGCTGATCCAGGCTGGAGTCCCAAGTGGGCATTTGAAAAACTCCCAGTACGATTTTAGAAACCGTTTCATTGTTAGCCACTTGTCTCTTGAAAATCTGCTTTGGAAAGTATTATTTCTCTCTCAGTATTTGGGGTCTAATTCTTCAGACCTTAGCTATATTATGCTCCTAACTCTCTTTCGCATTCATGATACCTTATCTCTTTCTGTAAAACTCCTAGTATCACATTTATTAAACAGCTCAATTAATCAGAATCTTAAACAACCACCACATTAAAGTAATTTCCAGTTTGCTATTCCAGAATGTCTGCTGGACTCGGGAAAAGTCACTGAATGGAATATCTACATAAACATGACTGCAGTCTCAAGTCGGTATCGAGGATATGGAACAAAACTAAGGACACTTTTTTGACTGACAGACGCATGCCTTCATTGACACATGCACTGACATACACTCACTGACAGATTCACAGTCATTGGCACATACACTGTTTTAACAACCCACACTTTCACTGACAGACACACACACTGACACACCCACTCACTGACAGACACACACTGATTCAAACATCCTTACTGATTTGACACACTCTGACAGGCACACATATTCACTCACTCACACACACATGCTGATAGCTACACACACATACTGACACACACACACACACACACTCTCCCTGCAGACACACACACACACACACACACACAACTCACTGACAGACACACACATCACTCCCTGACAGACAGACAGAAACACACTGACAGACAGACACAGTGATAGACACAGAAATGCTCACTGACAGAGTCATACACACTAACTGACAGACACAGACATACTCACTAAAATACAAAGACACACACACACATTGTCAGCCACACACAGTGACAGGCACAGACATACTCACTGACAGACACACACACACTGACAGCCACACACACACATACTTTCTCATACACTCACTGTTGCTGGGCTCCTTACTGAGGATGCTGGCCGGGCGGACAGACTACTGGGGCAGCTGGCTTCTGCGGGCTTGGCTGGCTGGGTGGGTGCTTAATAGAGGTGGCAAGGGAACTGTGCTCTTCCTGCTCTGCTCCCACGTGCACCGATGGGGCCGGTGTGACGTCATATTCCGGCTCCCGGCATTATAGAAGGGCGCGCGAGGGAGCAGAAAGAGCTCAGAGGACTGAGCCAGCCGGCCACCTCTTGCTCACCCCCCAGGACGTGAGGAAAACAAAGCACTTGCCTGGGCACTTAGGGCAGCATTTTTTTGCCCACCCCTGAAAGTGCCGTCCTATGCAGATCAACAATCTCGATGTTCATGGTAAAAGAGGCAGAGTTTTACCGAGGACTACGTAGCTACGAGAGAGAAAAGGGTAAGTAAAATACCTTTTTTAACCCTGACAGTGCTGGCCCGGTCACCTAAACTATATTTGTATAGTGTTTCTTTAATGGGAAATGTTGTAATGTTTGGACATCATGTTACTTTATGTTGTTGATCCATCCATGTCAAGATCAGACTGTACACTGTGTATTTAAGTATAAAACATATTTTAGGACATGGTTTTTGCAAACATATAACAATCATTCAAAGTGTATTATATTAATTTAAAAAATGTATGTAATGATTGAGGTAGCTTTTAGCATAACAATGCTATTATAAGAACAAGATTTAGACTATCTTATAAAAGAATTTTTTAAATTTCCTAATAAAGGCTTCAGAGAGCAGTTGTATATATACACACTTCTGGAATAAGTTGTTTCCGCACAGGTTAATAACAACTCATTTTCGATCAGGGGTTCACATAAAGGACATTGACTTTAAGATCTCAAAGCACATATTGCTACAAACAAGGCAACACAAAGCAGGAAGAAATTATAGCAAGGTACACATGTGGGACATAAAGGTAATTCAACTATTCAATGACAAGGAAAATATCCATGGCTAGAAATGGATGGCTTGCGCGTAAGAAGAAGAAATAAGTGCGGTCATGCACTAATGCACCGTGGGTCGAGAAATACATTAAACTCCATGTGCTACACGTGCAATAAATGTTTACAGTTAGTGCATCATTATTTAGCAAATTGCAATACAGTATGGCTTGCTGCCCCTGAGGCACATGCTTGAAAAGGTGCAAGGAATGCTAATAAGACATGTTTTCACTGCTAAGTAAATTATATTGTTTATCTGGTGTACAACATTAAACTCCAATACTCCTCTAGATCAGTGCTTTGACTTCAGTTGCTTTGCTGGAACGAGTGAGTTAGAATCAATATTTCTACAGCACTTCTAATGTTATATACGATATTGGGCTGGTATTCAATGTTCCGTGAAAACACATGAACTGTACTAGGGGAGCTTTTATCTTCATTCATATAGATGAAATGCAATGTTCTTTAGTACAAAAAGGAAGGTATCAGAAAATGATGAATATATATGAGCAGTAGTCTATGCTTATTAATATAAAGCTTACATTATAACAGATGTGTAGGAGAGAGAAAATCTGTATAGATTTCCCAGTATAGTAAAAAATGTTTCTTTCTATTCCAGCTGAGAGCATCTATTACCTTCTCATAGAAGTTTCAGGACAGAGCACAGAGCACAGAGCATTGAGGTGCAAGGCGCAGGTGCACCTGTTACTCTACTGCAACAACCTCCTGTGGGAATTCCGTCCCAGGTAATATTTATTTATTACTGGCATTTATAAGGTGCCAACATATTATGCAGCGCTGTACAATTTCTTTTATACATAGTGATAGCTTACTTAGTTGTTTGGTCATAGAAACATAGAAACAGAATGTGACGGCAGATAAGAACCATTCGGCCCATCTATTCTGCCCAATTTTCTAAATATTTCCATTAGTCCCTGGCCTTATCTTATAGTTAGGATAGCCTTATGCCTATCCCACGCATGCTTAAACTCCTTCACTGTGTTAACCTCTACCACTTCAGCTGGAAGGCTATTCCATGCATCCACCATCCTCTCAGTAAAGTAATACTTCCAGATATTATTTTTAAACCTTTGCCCCTCTAATGTCCTCTTGTTGTGGTAAGTTTTGGAACATCAACCCAGTTACATATCTTAGTATCATCAGCAAAAAGACATACCTTACAATCAAGACCTTCTGCAATATCACTAATAAAAATATTAAAGAGAATGGGTTCAACTACAGATCCCTGAGGTACCCCACTGGTGACAAGCCCAAGCTTCAAATATACTCCATTGACTCCTCCCTACTACCTTTCTTGTGAATGGGCACAACATTCGCTAACTTCCAATCTTCTGGGACTACTGCTGTTAACAATGATTGGTTAAATAAATCTGTTAAATTAATATGTTAATTTATTCATCATTTTATTTGATTGGTATATGAAAATCTAGATATTTCCAAGCCATTTACCTAGCACAATGCTAAAACTGATTGAAAATGAGTGAAATTGTAAAAATTATTTGCAGAATAAAATGGGACCCAGACCTTCAAATAGTACAGATGGTGTTGAACTGCTGACATCTAAATGTTGTTGGGGTAGCACTCAACTCTCATAATGAGTTCCCAGGTCCCAACAATATCTGGGTGGCACAGATTGATGTCCCTATAGAAATCCTAAAGGGTATCTATCTATCTATCTATCTATCTTATCTATCTATTTACATTTTATATATATATATATAAAATCTGAAAGAAATCTATTATTACATTTTCTCTTTGACAATGTTACTTTAAGTGTTCCACTACATTGAGCATTAAAAGCATACACTTGTTCTTCTAGCAACCATGCTAGGTGTAATTTTAGCATATTAAAGAGGGTTTCCAAAAAACAGATATCTGTTGTTTTAAGATGAAATGTAACATTTGTAAAGATAGCAGCTTTCTGCTTCTGGGAACAGCTATTGTAGCATTTGTTATTTTATAACCCTGCAAAAAGCTTCGGTGTACGATGTGTTTGATATCTAGATTTTTTTTTCTCCTGGAAAAAATGCTGATGACTTGCTCAGATCTTGTCTGGATTAGCAAACTGCAGTTGATATGCAGGGCAGATGGCAAACTTCATCATGAGATTTTATTACTTCTTATCGACTTAGACAAGTAAGAAATCTATGCCTTGTCTTTAAATTGTGAAGATTAAATCTGTACTGGCCTAGGGGTATCTATATATATCAAAAACATGAGGCATTACTTGCCAACGGCAACAATTAAAGTGCCATGACTACAGTAAAAAATAATAATCAGAGCCATTGACATACACATTCATTAACCTTAAAATTGCCCATGACGTACTTAGGAAGTCATGAGGGAAAATGTAAATTTTCAGGGGAAATTGAGTTCAGTGTTCCCTATAACCCTAAAAGACTTAAGTCACAGATTGATCATTCCCCTGTGTATCTTACTGAAACACATTAAAGCCTTTGAGAACAAGATAGTTGGAAAGTTATGTTGGGTATTGGTGGAAGGTTTCTCTGTGCAATCCATAATTACAAATTAGTAAAGATATGGTATAGTAGAGAAATGCAGTAACAAGGCAAAATGGACTCCAAATGCCTGCAGACCTGGTTAGATAATGAGTTAACACGTGAAATGGGAAAGAAAGATAGTAATAACAAGGTTTGCTGACTATAGGAAATATTAAATTGCAAAGGGAGGATCCAGACACCAAAAAATGTTACATCAACAAACACCACTCTGGAGTCAAGGGAAGAAAAGTAAAAACATGAGTTAGGGAAGTTTCCTTCTTGATGAAGTGGACATTAAAAAAGCACTGATAAATCAAGTGCAAATTTTGTTTTTGTAACATAAAATTAGATGGTTCACTGGTCTTTCAGCTGCTCCCCTGATAAAGTGCATGATACCTCAGTTTTCCCTTTAACTGGTGTCCTCTGTCATAGTATCAGCACAATGAGGCATGATGTTGCCCCCAAGAGATGATAGATGATTTGGTGAGGAATCGCTGTAAGTGAGCTGTAATAGATATGTAGCAGACCACAGGTAACTCAACCGGTTACCTCTGCTATTTCCCTTCCTTCAGCCGTTCAGGAACCCTTACAACAAGCAGACATTTATTTTCCCCCCAGTAACTGGACAAAACATAGTCCTGGAGGTACAGAAGGAATGACTGTATATTTTGTACACATGGCTTTTACAGATACAGACCCCTACATGGGGTCTCCAACACAAAACCAAAAGGGGCTTCAATCAAAACATCTAGGTTAAATTTGGCGGGCCGTGTTTCTGTAGCAACGTCCTGCTGTGACAAGAAAAGGGAGAGGGAAAAGGAGGGAGAAGTCCAGGCAGACACTACATTCACAAAAGGAGGGAGAGGGGCCCCACAGCTGTATTTACAGGCACAATACATGAAACACATAATATAAGAGGAAAACCATGAACAGCCAGGGTTCCGTCACAATATAGTTACATAGTTACATAGTTATAGAGCTGAAAAGAGACTTGCGTCCATCAAGTTCAGCCTACCTCACATTTGTTTTTTGCTGTTGATCCAAAAGAAGGCAAAAAAACCCAGTTTGAAGCACAATTTTGCAACAAGCTAGGAAAAAAATTCCTTCTTGACCCCAGAATGGCAGTCAGATTTATCCTTGGCTCAAGCAGTTATTACCCTACATTGAAAGATTATATCCTTGAATATTCTGTTCTTGCAAGTATGCATCTAGTAGCCATTTGAACATCTGTATGGACTCTGAGAATTCCCCATCCTGATTGTTCTTACAGTAAAAAAACCTTTCCTTTGCCTTAGACGAAATCTTCTTTCTTCCAGTCTTAACGCATGGCCTCGTGTCCTATGTAAATTTGTTTGTGAATAGATTTCCACACAATGGTTTGTATTGGCCCCGAATATATTTGTATAATGTTATCATATCCCCTCTCAGGCGACGTTTTTCTAAACTAAATAGGTTTAAATTTGTTAACCTTTCTTCATAGCCGATATGTTCCATTCCTTTTATTAATTTTGTAGCCCGTCTCTGCACTTTTCTAGTGCCATAATATCCTTCTTTAGAACAGGTGCCCAAAATTGCACAGCATATTCAATATGGGGTCTTACCAGTGATTTATAAAGAGGCAAAATGATATTCTTGTCCCGAGAATGAATGCCCTTTTTCATGTATGACAATACCTTACTGGCCTTGGCCACTGCTGATTGACATTGCACATTGTTGCATAGTTTGTTGTCTATAACAATTCCCAAGTCCTTTTCATGTGTTGTTATCCCTAATTCGCTTCCATTAAGGGTATACGTTGTTTGTGTATTCTTTACGCCGAAGTGCATAACTTTGCATTTTTCAACATTAAATTTCATCTGCCATTTGAGTGCCCAGTCCCCAGTCTATCTAAATCCCTCTGCAGCAAAGTAATATCTTGCTCACATTGTATTGTTTTACAAAGTTTTGTGTCATCTGCAAACACTGAAACATGACTTTCAATGCTGTCTTCAAGATCATTTATAAACATGTTAAATAGAAGGGGGTCCCAGAACAGACCCCTGAGGGACACCACTTGCCACCTCTGTCCAGCTTGAAAATTTACCATTAATGACAACTCTTTGTACTCTGTTTTAAGCCAATGTTCTACCCAAGAACAAGCATTTTCATCTAGACCGATTTCCTTGAGTTTGAACACTAATCTATTGTGTGGAACTGTATCAAATGCCTTGGCAAAATCCAAATAGATCACATCCACGGCGACACCCTGATCTATACTTCTACTTACTTCTTCGTAGAACACAATCAAGTTAGTTTGACATGACCTGTGCTTCATAAAACCATGCTGATTTTTGCTGATAACCATGTTCTTCTCAAGGAATTCTTGAGTAATAACCCCCTTAATAACCCTTAATAACCTTTCAAATATTTTACCAGCCACAGAAGTTAAGCTCACAGGTCTATAATTTCCAGGTCTATATACATGGTAGTTTATAAACTATTGGTGTGGAAAGGTGTGGAAAGGTTCTTAACTTGCTATGGAAACCAATGGAGTGTTCCTAAGGATTGTGCTGAACCCAATAAGCGGTTAAGCAGAGATATGACTATTAGTTATGTCATTAGACATGTGCAGCACTATCATTTGCTGCCTTGGTAAATCTTTTAAGCAGTTCCAACAATGAAAATCAATCAGCATATGTTTTTAATTGGCACCCACAAATTCTTATTAAAAGGATTATATATTTTTAATGTTGAAAGTTTTTAATTTAACCCCTTAAGGACACATGACATGTGTGACATGTCATGATTCCCTTTTATTCCAGAAGTTTGGTCCTTAAGGGGTTAATTAATGTGGCTCTGTCACCTTCTGGGGTCTTTGCATATTTTGCATTGTGGTCCCTCGCTGGCGCCACCATCTTATTCCATGAGGTCCTATTCAGGTGCTGAAGACAGCAATGAACTCTCGTGCATGTACAAGAGTACAACACTGATTTCTATGGACATAAGACAAAGTACCTTCTTTGTCTTATAATATGTTTTGAGTGGGTTGGAATTGCAGTGAAATTCCAACACAATCTTTATGAGCATTTCATTTTTGTGGGGGTCTTCGGAGGGGAGAGAGGCACTTAATTGTAGTTAATTGAATTCTAAATAGAAAACTTTAAACTAAAATAGTCATCCTATGATTGTTGCTAAGGTGTTATAAATTTAGAAATTTGGACTTTGCTACAATATGGAAATTAGCGAATAAACTAGATTTTTTAGATACGAAGGAGAATATTTTGTTTGATTCTGTGTTATAAAAATGCAAATCCCACAAAGATATTGCTTAACTTTTTAAACAGATTATTACACACTGTTATTAATGTATTTGAAGATATCTCACATTCCCATTAAAAATGCATTTTTCAAAAATTAAATAGATACATACATACATACATAGATAAATTAGAATGCAACAGCCTACAATCAATACGTTTATGTTCTTCCCCTTAGTGCAATGACGCATTATTGGTTGCATATCAGCTCTTTTCAGAAAAGCCTGTCTATGATGTATATGCCTATAATATACAGTTATGAAATATTGAATGAAATACATCATAACAAGATAATCACTGAAAATTAAAATATGTTGAAGCCTAAAGCAATGTCTGGAAGAAAAGAAAATGAACTGAATTCATCTCGTAAACAAGAAATCAATTCCTGCTGCATTATAATTGAGAATTTCTCAATACTATCTAAGAAAACAAAAGAAATGTCGATATATCAAAACAAAATTATCTGAAGATTCAATTCACTGTGTGTCACATTAAAGTAGAATAATACATTTTAAAAATTAAACACTTTTTTATGAAACTAAAGGCTACAGTGGACCAAGTCAGAGGCACATTTTAGGTTCATCATATAAAGGTGGCCAATTTGGCTTTCTGACATTTAATTAATTTGGGTCCAGGATTGATCTAAATAGATAGCAAAGAAGAAATTCTGAGTAATCTGCATTAAAGGGACACTACAGGCTTCTCATTGAAGTGGTCTGGTGCATTGCCCCGTCCCCTTTGTAATTATTGCAGTTATTGAGAAGCTGCAATAATTACATTGCAGGGTGAAATCCACTTCTAGTGGCTGTTCTACCAGACAGCCACTAGAGGTGCTTCCGGGTCTTTAGCGGACTGTCTACTAAATAATGCTGGACATCCTCACTCTTTGCATTATGACATCCAGCGTCAGCTAAGATCTCATTGAAAAGCATTGATTTAATGCTTTCCTATGGGTAAGTCCTAATGCAAGCACAGTGCTTGGAACGCAGGCTCATTGGATCCCCCCTCCTACTGACTTCAACAGAGGAGGAGTGGAGGCAGAGCCATACCCAGCACCGAGGGACATCGGTGCTGGAATCAGGAAGTGGCAAAAGGCTATTTCACCCTTTATCAGCTGTAGGGGAGAGGGGGGGAAGGAGGGAGGGGAGGTGGCCTGCAAAGGAGGGGGGCACTATAGTGCTACAAATACAACTTTTGTATTTATTTACAATTTGCGAGGATGGCATCTGCAAGTCACATCTGCAAGTCACATTCACATTCAGATTGCTTTACAGTCCTTTGTAATGAACTGAAGAATATCAGTGTCTTTTTTCAGTATTTTGGTGAGCTGGTATCAGGCCTCCCATGCGTCCCAGTTTCGGTGGGACAGTCTTGATTTTTGGGTCCTGTTCCGCAGCCCTGTCTCACTTTTGGACACCAGGGAATTGGCCTAAACAAGCATGGAGTGAGTGCATCATTAGATATGCTTGCAAAGTTTTGAAGTTGTTGCTCAGCCCTCAAATTGCAGGTGGTATTTTCCCCACTTAGGAATATGATACTCAGGTGTCACGTACAAAAAAAGATAGTTCAAAGGTACTAGAAATTCATTAGTTTATTAAAAGTATATAAAAAATTGTCATAAATACAATAAAATGTAAAACTAATGTGTTTCACCACATTAGATAGGCTTTTGACTTGGACATGCCCTGGACTTAACCTATTTAAATAGAAGAGTAAAAATTTAAATGTGCACCATTATCACATGTCTATGAGTAATAAACATAAAGAATAAATAAAATACAGAATTAGACAGATATATGAAAAAAATGATGTTCATTTTGGATAGCATAAACAAGGGAGGTGAGTGGAAACAAGATTACGCTGCGTCATAAACTGTGTGACTTGTTGGTCACAAAAAATATTCATTTTCTGTAATAAAACATAGCAAAACACCTTCATCTGAAGTAAAGATAGCAGCATCATATCATAAAAATGTTAAAGATTGAAATCAACATTGATTCTATGAGTAATGAATGTGTCTAGATCAAACTCCCATCTTATTTCTCATTTGTCTAACGTTTTTGCTATATTGCCATCTCGCCATGAAGGGGGGGAGGGGGGGAGGGAGGGGGGTTCGGGGGTTAAAGGAATTCAAAAGTGTTCAAAAGTGTATTGACATAGTGTATTACCTCTTGTGGGTCCCTGTCAGGGCTTTGAGCTCTGACTATCCTGGCTTTGCCTGCAGGGAGATTAAACAACCTCCCCTGTTTAGTCCAGAAAACCCTTCTCTGCTTGAAATAGTGTCATGGTCTGCACCAGTTCCAGGTGCAGAATATCGTTCAAGTGCTCCCTCATGGTCCCCTGATGCTTCTCAATGATCTGTGTTTTTAGTACTGGAATCACAAGGGGCCTCTAAAAATATCTGCAGCTGATATGAGTGCAGATCACAATGGTCTCCCACTGGACCACTAAGGATTCAACTTCCCAACTCACTCTACACCGGATCACAAGGCTTTCAGTCCAAAATGTAGGCAGGAGAAAGGCATTACAACAGCTTCCTCACACAAACTCAGACAATACACATACAACACTCAGTGACACTCCCTTACGAACACTCACAAAAACACAATCCTTAGACTTCTCCACACTCAAACTTCAATCACCATACACATAATACTTAGCCAGCGCACACACACATATGCACACTCAGCCATCTCCCTCTAAACAGCTGTCTTAGCCACCCACCCACGCACACACACGCACGCATTCTAGCAAAGTGCCCCAATCTGTGCCCTGGGAAATCTTAATCTGGCTCTGCTTAGTAGTCAAGTGGACCACTTGGCACTTCCTTTTTTGTGGCTTCATGTATCATCCCTCAAACTATAGTTATACCTCCCAATATTGTATGCATGTATGTACCTATGTATGTATTTCTCTCGTCACAAAACTCAAATTTTTGAAGCTCAATCCCAGAACAGCTCAAATTTGCCAGCTGTACACTTACTGTAATCTACCTGCATTCAATAGCACTCAGTAGACTTTGCGCAAATTTAGCACCAGGTCCCCCTCATGTGTTATCCTATATTCATATATTTATATACATGATAATACAATGCCAGGAATTTGCTAATGTTTGACTTAAAAACAACAACTAACGTAGACTGCATATGTATGGCAGTCTATGTGTCTGACTGAATTACTAAATTATAGAGGATGAGATCACATTTCATGTAAGGCTGATATGCTCAGGATAGCAGACATCGGGAGCGCTCACCATTGTAATGCAAAAATGGAATTATTATTCAAAAAGGCACCCTATGGCTAGTAATGGATAAAGCTTTGCTGAAGGCTTCTAGACAGCTCGAAACACCTGCTATTTTCTACCTCAGATTACCCTTGTATACATGACGGCAAATACTGATATGATGGTCAGATTTAAAGCAACAAATCGATGCAGATGTTTAAAGTATATCAATGCTAATGCAAAACAGATAGATAATAATTCATTCCACATACACGTCGGCGCAACAACTATTATTGCTGTAGGTGTAGAAAAAGCTACATGTGTATACTTTGAATAGATGTTAATGATAATTTAACTATCCATGATTTGTGTATAGAAAGGTAATTTATACAGAGGGCTGTTTTATTCAGATGTATGAAAGCAGTATAATTGCAGCCTGCGAAGAAGGAATAAAAAGCAAGCTGTATTGTGAATTTAGAAAAAGGAATGTAAACAACACAAAAAATATGTGTCAGTCTATCGAAATCCAGTCAGTGAGTCTCAAAATGTTACCAAGTGACTGTTCATACTTACCAACGTTTCAACCATTGTGATGACATCATCGATAGCCTTTAGTTAAAATTAGGACTTTTCTGAGGCCTATTCACAAAGCAGCCTATTCACCTCGTAAATTACAAATATCTGACTTGAGAAAGCTCTCATTGTCTGATATGATGGAAATGTTTTACTTCTGAGAAATAGCCTAATTTTGAAAGCAGGCTGTACACACCCAATTCTCCGTTACGTCACTAGACAGACCCCTTTGTGCCCTTCCATGATCACCATTTTAATTACTCGACATACATGTGTGACATCTTGCGTATTAAACAATTAAAGACAAATATAATCTTAATTAAAACAAACAAGGTTATTTCTAAACAAAGTCACGCAGAGCTTACATTTCACTGCTCCCATTATCATTTAAGTATTACTTCAGCCCCCACCTCACTCACATTGCTCTTGATTCTAATCCCTGAAGATTTTGAGTGTGTATCAAGTGGCACTGTCTCAAACAAGGCCTTCTTTATTGCCCAATTTAGTGTGTTTACTCCTCCCCTAAGTAACTGGTCAAAAACATCTTTCAGTATGTGACTGTCCTTTTCGAATCAATGAAAGAGGAGATCAGATCTATTTCAAATTCTTACTGAATTCAGTAACTCTCTGTTCCTCAAATATCAAAAGATAAAAGCTGGATTAAAATAAAGTCTTGTATGTGTGCGTGTCTTCTAATGAAAGTCACAGGGAGAAAGAAATTGACTTCAACTATTCCCAGCTGATGATGAGCATTATAAAATCCTGACAGTTTCTCTGTTCTCTACATTACTGTTTCAGATTGGCATCCCCTTTAAAAATGCAATGCTAGAAAAGCAACCTAGCCCTCTGTTAGTATATGTTCTGTTTTGACCTCCCCTTTTCTTACATACCTTTCAATTTTAGTGAACACATTTGCCTTAAAGAGACACTATAGGCACCCAGACCACTTCAGCTCATTGAAGTGATCTGGGTGCAGTGTCCCTATTGCCCTTAGTGCTGCAATTTTAAACAGTGCTGCAATGTTAAACATTGCAGTTCCAGAGAAACTGCAATGTTTACATTGCAGCACTAAGTCTGCCTCCAGTGGTTATCTGGCTCGTTGCGGGATGTCGGAGGAGGCAGAGCCGTGACACAGTGCTGAAGGACATCAGTGCTGGGGAAAGGTAAGTAAATTAAGGGTTTTTAATCCTTTATTCACCGGGGAGGGGGCCCGAGGGAGGGGGGAGGAAGAGGGAGCTAAAGTGCCAGGAATACAGCTTTATATACCTGGCACTTATAGTATCCCTTTAACTGTTCTGTCAAATTTTCTAAAGCTTTACTTTCAACTTGCACCTTCAGGGAAGCTTTCTCCTTGCTAAAGGACTGTGGTCAATGTAGCAATGTCCAGGTGGTGTGCAGTTAATGGCAGCTAATTTTCTGAGAAATATCTATATGCACCCTCCATTTCCTCTTTGTGAGAGCTGGGAAATACAGTAAGCAGATTTTCAAGGTTAAAGGGATTCTCCAATGCCAGGAAAACAAACCCATTTTCCTGGCATTAGAGAATACTGGAGTGCCTTCCTCCCTCCCACCCCACATCCCACGTCGCTGAAGGGTTTAAAACTTCAGACACTTACCTGAATCCAGCGCCGATGTCACTCGGAGCCAGAGTCTGAACCAGCACTGACAGAAAACAGAGCTGTACTTGAGTAAGTGACAGAAGAGGTCTTTAACCCTTTCTGCACCACGAGGTGGGGTAGGGTGACAGTGGGGGGCATTATAGGGAGAAAACAACTTTGTTTTCCTGGGACTATAGTTTCCCTTTAATTTACAATAACTTATAGATGAATTGTAGGGTTTAAAGACAAATCTATAACCGGATTTGATTATGTACTTTTAGAACATGTTTAATCACAAACAGCTTGTTTATGTATAATTTTATTATAAAGGACTGAGCCAAATGAGACAAAACTTGGAATTTGCGCTATATGTCTGTTCAACCGTAATTCACCTCTTTCATATTAAGTGCACCCACACTTATTATATATCATTTTATTCAAGAGAAATAGGGCTTTCATCTAACATCAAACATTTAGCTATGAAACATAATTTAATATGAATAAAATATAAAAATTGTGAGAAATTAAGAAATGTTGTTATTTTTTTAGTTCTGCATGACATTTTAACTGTGAATGTCATAATACTGTTTTCTTTCACTGCAACATAATACACATATTTGTATTCAGCAATGTCTCACATGTAAAACAGTACTCCCTATGTACAGGTTTTATGGTGTTTTATGAAGTTACAGGGTCAAATATAGCATGTTACTTTTTCATTTTTTTCACATTAAAATTTGCAAGATTGGTTACGTTGCCTTTGAGACCGTATGGTACCCCAGGAATGAGAATTACCCCCATGGTGGCATACCATTTGCAATAGTTGACAACCCAAGGTATTGCAAATGGGGTATGTAGTAGCCACTTAGTCACAAACTCTGGCCAAAGTTAGTGTTAATATTTGTTTGTGTGTGAAAAATGCAAAAAACTAATTTAAATGCCAATTTTGAATTGACTCCTAAAGGATACAGGACACCAATGTAAGGACAGGGGTGAGGTGTGAGAGGATCGACTAGAGAGGAAAATCAGTCTGGCGGCTGCAGTCATTGCAGACTGTAGCGGGGCAATACGGCTTTTGGGAAGACTTATTAGGAGAGGGTTACAATAATCCATGCGGGAAATTACTAGAGCATGGACAAGCTCCTTGGTAGCATCTTGCGTAAGAAAGGGACGGATGTGGGCTATGTTTTTAAGATGGAATCTACAGGATTTGGCAACATACTGGATGTGAGGATCAAAGGTGAGGCCAGAATTAAGTATGACACCAAGACAGCGAGCTTGCAAGGATGGACTTATGTGGATACCAGTAATTTGAAGGGAGAGCGAAAGAGGAGGATCAGTATTAGGAGGAGGAAAGACAAGGAGCTCAGTTTTAGAGAGATTGAGTTTCAGAAAGCGGGAGGACATCCAGTCAGAGATGAAAGAGAGGCAAGCATTGACACCTTGCAGGACGGCAAGGGAGAGGTACGGGGAGGAGAGATATACCTGGGTGTCATCAGCTCACAGGTGGTAGTGGAATCCAAAAGAGGCAATAAGCTTGCCAAGAGAGGCAGTGTAAAGAGAAAATAGAAGGGGATCAAGAGCAGAGCCTTGAGGAACTCCAACAGGACAAGGGGAGGATGTATCATATAAAAGTAGATGCTGAATGAGCGTTGAGAGATAAGAGGAAAACCACGAGAGAACAGAGACCAAGTGATTGAAGAGTTTTAAGAAGGAGAGCATGATCAACGGTGTCAAAGGCAGCAGAGAGGTCAAGAAGAATTAGTATGGAGTAGCCTTTGGATTTAGCTGCGATTAGGTCGTTAGTAACTTTGATAAGAGCAGTTTCAATAGAGAAGGCAAAAGCCAGATTGAAGAGGGTCAAGGAGAGATGTGGAATGGAGGAAGTGAGACATACGGGTAAAGACAAATCTTTCCAGAAGCTTTGAGGAGAAAGGGAGCAGGGATATGAGACGATAGTTAGAGGGGGAGGACGGGTCAAGAGATTTTTTTTCAGGATAGGTACTACATTGGCATGTTTCAGCAGGGACAACTCCAGAAGAGAGAGAGCAGTTGAAGACGTGTGTTAAGGAAGGCGCAAGACAAGGGGAGAGAGATCTGATAAGGTGAGATAGGATAGGATCTAGCGGGCAAGTGGTGGGGCGAGAGGAAAGGAGAAGCACAGCC
Source organism: Pelobates cultripes (assembly GCA_933207985.1). NCBI lineage: Eukaryota > Metazoa > Chordata > Amphibia > Anura > Pelobatidae > Pelobates > Pelobates cultripes. The sequence continues at coordinate 254,168,197 of OW240912.1, read as the reverse complement.
ACCTCTTCTTAAGTAGCCGGGGAGAAAGTCTGAAGGGTAGAAAAGGCATGATCTAAGTGTGGTTGAGAAAGGGGAAGGCAGGGTGTGGAGAAGAGCAGGGCGAAGAAGAGAATTAAAGGAGTTAAAGAGACGCCTGGGATTGTGGAAGTATAAACTAATGAGAGAGGAAAAGTATGACTGTTTGGCGAGGGCAAGGGCTGTGCTGTATGAATACAATATGAATCTATAATGGAGAAAGTCTGACTGGGAGCGTTCAGCACAACGGGAGCATCTTTGCAGGTAGCGTGTTGATTTAGAATCCTCAAGGTGCATGTTTGGATCGGGGCTGCAGTGTTCAAGGCAGAGGTGAGGGTAGTGTTATATGTGGAGATGGCAAGTGAGGGACAGGAGAGGGAAGGGATGGATAGCAGTTTTGAATCAATATCAGCTGACAGCTGCTGGAGGTCAATAGAATAAAGTTTTCCTCCTGAGTTGAGGGGGGTTAGGCTGAGGTTGTTGGGTGAGGGGGTACTCTAGAGCAAATAATAAGAGGTGGTGATCAGAGAGAGGAAATGGAGTGTTGCGGACATTAGATGCTGGACATGCATAAGAGAAGATGAGGTCGAGGGTATTGCCAGCTTCATGGGTGGGAGAATTAGTCCACTGCAATAGCCAGAGGGAGGAAGTAATTAAAAGTAGTTTAGAGGCTGCTGAGGTCAATGGTGGGTTAATGGGAATATTGAAGTCCCAGAGAATTAGGGATGGAATATTAGAAGAGAGGAGATAGGGTAGCCAGGCAGCAAAATGGTCAAGGAAGAGGCACATGGTGTACTGACATCATTCATAGCACACATTTTATTGTACCTGCCACAAACCTGAACAGAGACAAACTGACACTCTTGCCATGCTGACTAAACAGCTATCAAACTTTTCTGTGGACATGTATCTATTCGTAACCCCTCTAATATGTGATAATGACATAAAGCAGGTGAATACACTGACAGTTTTTATTAGAATACTGGAACACTATCGCTGCAATAACTGCAAATTAAGATGTAGAAATGTATAAAAAACAATCAACAGACTCTTGCCAAATCAGCAGGCTTATCTGGCATGCCAACAGCAAATTATATGGTAGTCTTATTAATATTTATGTGTCAGGGCATGTTTACTCAATAAATGTTAAAATGTTATTATCAATTAGATTTTTATTGTATCAAAGAAACAACAACAACATCAAATTATGTTTAAATGTTTAGAATAGAGATGCTGGGGGAAAAAAATGTGCTGAATACACAATTAGAACGGAAAAATACAAACAGAGTTTTTTTAAATGAGTATCAATTTTCAATAAGAATGCTCACTATGTAGATATATTTGGACAGACCACTATACAGTTGTGCTCAAACCTTTGCATACCCAAGCAGAAATTGTGAAATTTTGTCATTGATTTTGACAAAATGACTGATCATGCAAAAAAAATAATATATGTTTTATTGAAGGATAGTGATCATATGAAACCATTTATTATCACATAGTTGTTTGACTCCTTTTTAAATCATAATGATAACAGAAATTACCCAAATGGCCCTGATCAAAAGTTTACAAACCCTTGAGTGTTTGGCCTTGTTGCAGATACACAAGGTGACAGACACAGGTTAAAATGGAAATTATAGGATCATTTCCCACACCTGTGGATTTTTCAATTGCAATTAATATTTGTGTATAATATTCAATGAGTTTGTTAGATCTCACGTGGATGCACTGAGCAGGCTAGATACTGAGCCATGGGGAGCAGAAAACAACTGTCAAAAGACATGCGTAACAAGGTAATGGAACTTTATATCCAAAGATATCCGACGATATCCAAAGCCTTGAAAATGCCATTCAGTACTTTTCAATCACTTATTAACAAGTGGACAATTCATGGATCTCTTGATATCAAGTCAAGGTCAGGTAGACCAAGAAAGATTTCAGCCACAACTGCCAGAAGAATTTTTTGGGATACAAAGAAAAACCCACAGGTAACCACAGGAGAAATAGAGGCTGCCCTGTAAAAAGACGGTGTGTTTGTTTCAAGGAGCACAATACAAAGGTACTAGAACAAAAATGAGTTGCATGGTCGAGTTGCCAGAAAGAAGCCTTTACTGCGCCGATGCCACATAAAAGCCCGGTTACAATATGCCCGACAACACCTTGACACACCTCACAGCTTCTGGCACACTGCAATTTGGAGTGATGAGACCAAAATAGAGCTTTATTGTCTGTGTTTTATTTGGGAAATCTTCAGTAGTAATCTAATATTTAAGCCTACTATGTTTCTCAAGTGGATAATGACAACTTCAAGACAGGATCATGCTGTTTCAGAATTTGTCACATTTTCAAAAAATGATTTTCTTGCAGAATCTCATAAAACATGCATTTTTTTAAATAGAAAAACATAAGACAATTTTGTTTTGAATTTTGTACTTAAAACTGTATATGTTTCACATACATCTATTCAAACATATACACACATGCATGTATATTCTGTTACTTATTAAATGTAGGTGGAACCTTTTGGACTTGGTGACAGTGATTTACAATGTGTTTTGGAGGAAGTTGTGCCAGGAGAACATACTGTTCTTACTTTCATACAATCATTTTTTTTTGTGTGTGCAAACTTTGTGACAAGAAATAAAAATGTCAAACAAACTGAAAGGTTGATATATCTTTGATACCGATATATTAAGAGGAAAAAAAAGATATAGCAGTTTTCATCTTTCTTCTTTGCCTGGTTGGGTAGCTGAGAGGCAAAACTAAGTCCACGTTTGTGTAAAAGATGCTGGTTCTGCAATTAAAGAGCACTATCTGAAGTTGTTGAGAACAGATAGCATACTGTAGTTATTAATACAAACTAAATACTTCTCAACTCATTAGTGTTTCATTTGTTATTGTTAGAGATTTAATTAAATTAAGCATTTTAATAGAATAGAAAATTGCATGGCATTTAAATTTATGTAATGTAAAATTATTCCAGGGTTTTCTTATCTTCAAAAGAAGACACACTATCATGAATTGTACAATGGTTACTCAAACATTTAGCTGTGATCACTGGTGAGAATGGGGGTAGACAACCTTGGGCAGTTCAGCTCTGTGGTATGTCTCTTGATTGGCCAGACATTATAACAATTGGAGATCATTAAGGGACAAGAGTAGCGTGTTTTTATCATTTATAGTAAATATATAACGGAATTTATAGCAAGATGAAGGTAGGTACTGCACACAAGTTAAAGTACTGAGGACCCTGTGTTTGAGGTCCATGAAACCCTGAAGCAAATACTGTAAAGAGAGGTCCACCGACACCACAGAGTAGTGCATAAATGAAGGAAGGTATTTTAAAGCAGCACTGATACTGTTTGGGGACTTTGCCAAATTCGTGAACGCGAGAGTACTGCATTGAGGTCTTTGGTGGATCCCGAGTGACCACAGGATTCTCCACAGACACAGCCAATTCGCTGAAGCCGTTACTGGTGGTGGCTGCAGGAATTGACACTTAGGCTCCGTCTCGTGTCAATAAATGTCAGGCAGAAGAGAAATACAAAGACAAAGTCCCTAATTTGTCTCTGTATATCTCTTGATTGGGTTGGAATTTCTGTGAAATTCCAGCACAGTCATAATGAGTCTTTATGAAATACTAATTTTTCAGGGGGAGAGGGAAGGGAGGTAATAGTGCAGCTTTAAAACAAAAAGACAAAGGAAAAAAGCAAATTCAATGTTTCAGCCTTGAGGCCTAAATCATGCACTTAATTACATGAGTATGTGATTAAGGTCTCAGCGATGAAACGTATCCGTTTTTTTCTTTGTCCTTATGGTTTAATAAACCATCTCATTGTTTCGCAAAACCCCATAATCCTCTGTGTATAGAGGTGTGTATAGATTTATAGCAAGCTTTACATTAGATTCTAAAAGATCTAGATAATAATGCATCTCATCTATTTGTCCTCAATTTTGCAATTCTCTTTTCATTTTCTATAGTTTCCTAGTGTAAGTAATAATTAAAATAATGTTTATGTTCTTATTGCATTTTTGCAATTTGTCATTCCAACCATGACAAACAGTGGATTCTATACTTATAGCTACTAGGGCTACTGCAGTTAAATAATAATAATAAAAAAACAACAAGAACTTTTAAGTACAATAATTCAAAAGGGATTGGAGCCAAGTAAACCAACACCCTCAAAATGGGGCATAATCCCTAAATAGTGAACTAACTAAAAAAAAAGTACAATGAGAGGTGTGGAAAAGAAGTACAGTGGGACCTCGGTTTACAAATGCCTCGGTTAACATAATTTTCAGGTTACAAATGAAAATCTGTTGAAAATAATGCCTCGGTTTACAAACGCCTCGGTTAACATAATTTTCAGGTTACAAATGAAAATCCGTTGAAAATAATGCCTCGGTTTACAAACTTTTTTCGCAATACAAAGCAAGTTTCCCCAGGATGCATTGCACCTGGGAGGTTTATAGCACCGCCCCCTGCATGCTGGAGCCTGTGGGAAGCATGTGGAGTTTAGGTCCCACTGTATAGGGTTAAAGATATAAACCTCAGAAAGACTACTAGGACCTAAATATTTGCTAAATACATCTCAAGAGTAAATAAAACTTAACTTTTATTGGTATAGATAAAAACTAAGTAAATATATACAAGCAAAAAACTAAATAAATATACACATACAGAATCGCATCACTTGCCCATCCCATTTACCCCCTCTTAACAGTGTCCCACTTCTCTGGTTCTACTGCTTGTAGCACTCTTGCTCTCATCCCAAGAGAGGAGAAGGGAAGAACTGTTTCCCTGTAATTGTCTAAATTCTTAGATATCCATAGAAATTATCACCACCTGAAAGACCCCTAATCAGCAGAATAGGATAAATGTTGGAACCCATTTGTATGTCTTTAGATCAATATACAGCGACCTGCTACCTAAAATATCAATACACATGCTCATTTGATGTTCATTTGATGAGTCCCATGCCATGTGTAAAACCATCACTGTCAGTAGGTGGTTATATGTGGCACAACTCAGTCCAATCACTAGGTATGTAACCTTACATCTCCCGGCTGGAATCCCCACTTTCTGCTGCTCTACCATCCTCAGATCCAGTGGGCATTTCTGTCTGCCTTGCCAGAGTACTGGGTCAGCCGCTGGCTTTTTCATATGCTCCATTGCTTCCTACTATGTAAGTGTACTGCTGTTAATCTGTCTAGTTTCACAGTTAGTTCTGTGGCCAGTATTCACTGATCTAATTAAATGTAGTGGGTGTATTTGTTTTAGCTGTATCCCCGTGGGCAAGGGTTAAACCTTCAGATAAAGGTGAGAATTGTAGTTACATTTCTGATTTTCAAAGTATGCTTTGTGTAAAAATTATTTATGAAATAAATATAAGTATGTCATTATATGTATGGAATGTAGAGCGGCATTGCAGTTCAAGTAAGTCAGTTTGTCCTCTCCATGGACACTAGATTAGGTTTCCTGAGAAGTATTATCAACACATTATATCATAATTACTCTTCTTACGGTTTATGTTTCTTAAGCTGCTCTTTAAAGCCAAGAACCACAGTATCCAATATCATCACCCTATGAGACAAACAAAACAATTGTACATGCCTTTAGGCTATAAACTACTCAAAAGTCTAGCAGCTTAGTTTTGAAAATAACCTTCCATATTGACACCTACAGAATAACTATCGTCTAAACTTTACATTAAAAATATGTAATGATCAGACCCAAGAAACCTAAAAAAAATAAAAAAACATTCACACTTTTATTTTTATATAAATGTCATAAGAAATTCTATAGGTTATGACTCACGTTCTCAGATCTTCTAACAATCAATATTATTATTTTGCTTCAAACTGCAAATATATCTTAATTTTTCAATATCATTAAGGACTGATACCACAATTTATAGGTTTATGTGTGAAAATTCTCATTTTAATTCTCTTACTGTCATTTATATGAAACAGCCCTGAACATGGAAACACTGGCTGCTTTTTCTATTATATTGAAATCAGAAGATGTGTGATCAGCTCAGAGATAGGCTCTATAGTGCATGTGAAGCAGAACAAATTTGGTTATCTAAACTCATACCCTTTGGTAGACCAGTTGGTTCTCTTTTGTCAGTTGATATAAAGGACAAAGTAGACACTTTATTAGGTCCAAAGATCAATACAAGTACCACACATTAAAAAAGTTCAAATAAAAAAGGTAACATCTCATCAAATATTTTCTCCATTTGGAATCCGCTTAAATTATCATCAGCAGACACAAAGCAGGAAAGGAATCGTGCAAGAATCAGACTGATTTTTGAAACACATGGTAATATCATACAAAAATAAATATTAACCCTTACGGGCCACTGCTATTTTGAGATGTAACGTGCTTGTGGCCAAGGTCTTTTTGTCACTTTTTCTGGTTAGGTGTACCCATACATAGAAACATAGAAACAAAGAATGTGACGGCAGATAAGAACCATTCGGCCCATCTAGTCTGCTCAATTTTCTAAATACTTTCATTAGTCCCTGGCCTTATCTTTTAGTTAGGATCGCCTTATGCCTATCCCACGGATGCTTAAAACTCCTTCACTGTGTTAACCTCTACCACTTCAGCTGGAAGACTATTCCATGCATCCACTATCCTCTCAGTAAAGAAATACTTTCTGAAATTATTTTTAAACCTTTGCCCCTCTAATGTAAGACTATCTCCTCCTGTTGTGGTTGTTTTTCTTCTTTTAAATATAGTCTCCTCCTTTACTGTATAGATTTCCTTTATGTATTTAAATGTTTCTATCATATCCCCCGTCTCGTCTTTCCTCTAAGCCCAGCATAGGCAACCTTCGGCACTCCAGATGTTTTGGACTACACCTCCCCTGATGCTTTACCAGCATTATGGGTGTAAGAGCATTATGGGGGATGTAGTCCACAACATCTGGAGTGCCACAGGTTGCCTATCCCTGCTCTAAGCAATGCATGTTAAGATCCGTTAAACTTCCCTTGTAAGTTTTATCCTGTAATCCATGAACCAATTTATTAGCCCTTCTCTGAACTCTCTCCAAAGTGGTGATACGGTCTCCAATACTGTGTACAGTACTCCAAGTGAGGTCTCACCAGTGTTCTGTACAATGGCATGAGCACTTCCCTCTTTCTACTGCTAATACCTCTCCCTTTACAACCAAGCATTCTGCTAGCATTTCCTGCTGCTCTATTACATTGTCTGCCTACCTTTAAGTCATCTGAAATAATTACCCCTAAATCCCTCTCCTCATATGTTGAGGTTAGGACTCTATCAAATATTCTGTACTCTGCCTTGGGTTTTTATGTCCAAGATGCGTTATCTTGCACTTATCCATATTAAATGTCAGCTGCCACAACTCTGACCATTTTTCTAGTTTACCTAAATCATTTGCCATTTGGCCTATCCCTCCTTGAATATCAACCATGTTACATATCTTAGTATCATCAGCAAAAAGACATACCTTACCATCAAGACATTATACAATATCACTAATAAAAAGAATGGGTCCAAGTACAGATCCCTGAGGTACTCCACTGGTAACAAGACCATGCTTTGAATATACTCCATTGTCTACAACCCTCTGTTGTCACTATATATTGACTAGTCACTGGAATATTTGCCTGTCACTCAGCCCATTCAACAATATTGGAAATAAAAACTTAAAAATTGCAGTTTATTGATAAGCCTTCTATGTGCAACAGTGTCAAAAGCCTTACTGAAATTTCGGTAAACAATGTCTACTGCACTACCCTGATCTATTATTTTAGTTACCCAATTAAAGAAATCAATAAGATTAGTTTGGCATGATCACCTTGAATAAACCCGTGATGTTCTGATCTTCAAATCCATGTGAAATAGATGTTCAACAATTCTATACTTTAACATGGTTTCCAATACTTTCCCCACTACAGAAGTGAGGCTTACTGGCCTATAGTTGTCCGACTCCTGCCTACTGTTGTGTAAATGGGCACAACATTCGCTAACTTCCCTCTAATGGATAACTTTTTTTCACTTGATCTGCAACATATTTATATATACATTTTAAAGGTGAAATAAGGCTTTCCTATTATAGTCTATATGTATACATAACACAATATTAAATACGAATAAAATATACAAAAATGAAAATAAAAATAAAAAATAATAAAAAGAAAATCGGTTTTTCATTTCATAATTTAAGTGCAACTAAGGTGCAATTAAACAAAGCTAACTCAAATAGATTTACTAACTAGCCCATAAAATGCCCAATGTGTCTACGATTTCAACTAATTTTTAGAATTGGTAAAACAGATACTGTAAGGAAGCAATACAATTTTTAAAGCTAAATTTTTTTACAATTTGTCATACTGAAAGTACAACATTTATTGTAGTAACAACATTGAAAAATGAGACACAAAAGTACATATTTGTGGAAATTACACCCCCCAGGCTATTTTACTTAATCCTACCAATAATCCAATCACTTTAACTACCTGTAACCCAATCCAACACAATATCCAACCTCTAATCCTACCTCTAATCCTACCCACAATCTATCCTCCATTCCTAGCCATAATCCAACCCCTAATCCTATTCATAATCCTACCCTCTATTCCTACCTCTGACGGATTCCCACTTCTGTGAGCGCTCTGTACTGTTTGATTGCAGCATGACTTCCCTTTCATGCTGAAGCTTCAGCTGCGGTCAGTGCTGAGCAGCTGGTCAATACCACACCAATCACTGGGCTATGGGGCATGGGGCATGTCGGAAGACATCCCTGGGGTCTTTTCAGAGAGCGGCCAGTGAAAACATAGCTGTCTTAGAGCATGCTTCCAGTTCAGCTATTTTAAACTTAACTTTAAATTTCTCTTTGAATGAACTTTACATTCTAACTGTTAGTTTAGGTAGTCGCAGTTGCCTATGTGATGGTTTGGTTCATCTTAACATTGTCACTGTAAAGTATTCAGGGAAACGATTCAGATGAACCGAAAAGACGCAAAAATGGGACAATCAGTTTACTACAAGATATAAATATTATTTATATATTTTCCATACACTATATATATATTGGAGCATTTTTGTACCATTTGGTTTTCAGATGAAGTGAAAAAAGTTATCTATTAGAGAAAAAACAAGGAGATAAGTAAGGACACAATTTTTTTTTTAAACTGTATTTCTATGTTCATATAACTATAGTTTTATATATATATATATATATATATATATATAAAAATAACATTTATATAACTATAATTTTATATATTTAAAATTTCAGTACTATTAAAGCAGTAATGTGTTAATCGGGGTATATATATATAAATATAAAATGAAAAATATATAAATATATATATATTACAAGATCGAATTTTATCTATCTATATATATCTCACTCTCTCTCTCTCTCTGTATATATATATATATATACATACACACATATGGATATTTTCCACAAATAGATCACCAATAATTTTTCTCACACAACCTTGTATCAGTCATATAAAATGATCTCAATTTTAAGTGCTTCTGTAAGACTCAAAATCCACACATTATTATCTCAGGGTTCTCCAATTACAGGATAAAGTAGTCAATCTTTCCTCAAATTATAACAATCCAGCAACAGCGTATTGTTATGTGTCCTTGTACTCTAACCTTTTTTTTGTCTCTTAGACACTTTCAAAGTGTACAAAGTTTTTAGTTTGTATGTCTTGAGTCTATTATGAAAAAAAAACAAAACTGTTTTTTCTTAATCCTGTAAATCAAAACTAAATATAAGAGCAGAAATTCTTTTCCTATTCTGAAATGTTGCTTGGCATTTGTTAATTTCTTTGACATTTCTTTAGAATCATTACATTGGAGTCTACTTTTGGTCTTGAAACCATTTTGTATTATTTGGCTTTGACTCGGTTTTATTTTTCATACTAAATACATCCTTAGTTCGAAAATCATCACCATCAAGCATAATCTGACCAACTTTCACAGTACAGTTGGAAAATGATCGAATAAATATTGGATTTCCACCTATTTAATATGACAAGCGGATCTTTGGAACCAGTAATGTTTGGCAAAGGAAGAGCATCATTTTGTTTAGAGATGCACAAAAGAGTAGGTGCAAAAAGGCTTTGAAATCTCCCGATTCTCTTTTGAAAAACCGTTCTGGCAGCTGGAACAGATGCGCAAGAAAGCAGAAAGTATTTATTAGTTACAATGTAAACCCCTTGACTACATCATCATAGCAAGACTGTTATGTCGAGTACATCTGCATACCCAGTCTTCATGCCTTCTGAGTAAGGTGCTGGAGAACATGTGAGATATTTCTGCCTGTGTGATTGCACGTTCAAAATTATAGCAAATCTGTTGTGATAATTAGAAATCATTCAGCTCTGCCTCACAGGTCTATTTTTTTTCCAGATTCATAGTGTGTTGAAATAAATTATTCAGCTGGAACATCTAAGTTTGATTGATGATAATTACTGTTCGTAAAGAGAAATAAACACAGAACGACTCCCCAAAAACTTTAAAATGTTTATTAAAGTTGACCATGGTGTCTATGAATTTGCTTAATGTCCAAGAATAACAAATTGAATAGTAAGTGGTAATGTTGGATGTTGGCAGAAATATTGCTTGTGGATATCCAGTGGATGTCCAAACATTGGTGGTGGGATCTGTGTCATGTGGTAGGATTACAGTTCAATTTGTTACTGCTGGGGTTCGTCTATGTTTTGAGACTATTATTTAGTTTTTTCCTTGTGTTTCTATGTATTATTTTATCTTTTGCTTAGCAAATAAAAGCGATTTTATTGGAAGTATGTTTAAGTGGTATGCATCCTTGTATAAAATCATTGTGGTTTATATTTGTACTTAGGAGAGTACATTACAGGATTTGCACACTAGAATTTTGTGTGGTTAGGAATAGTGTGCTGTGTAATGCACGTTTGTAAAATATCATTTAGAAACATATTTAATACATATTGGGGCAGGCCAAATTGTTATTGTAGAACACTCTTATATGACAGGTTGGAACTGCATTAGAGCAGGCATAGGATAGCATTTCAAGCTATGATTTACAAACTTGTTTTAAAAGGCTGGCTGAACAAGTATAATTCTCCAGCTACCTGTAAAAACCATACTGTAGACAAAAAAATCCAGCAAAATATCATCCAAAATAGACAAAAATGGATGGTAAATGGCACTTTGACACCTTGTGGGACTTTTCATGGTAATTGTCATGTTCTTAACAAATTGTTGTGCTAATAACTGTCCACGACAACTTCATTGAGTTTTGGAACATAGGAAGGAAAAGATACAATTATTCGAATAAAGCAGACAAGAGCAGAGCCGTTACATAGAAATAGAGTAGAATTAGGGGATTTGCACATGGTAACCCATGTTAGGATCAGGAAACAATTACAATTACAACATTTCAATACCAGTAAAGCAGGAATGTGCTAATTGGGGTATTGTTGGCCTTATTTTTTTTGCTGCAGGGGTAAATATTCTCATTCGAGTCCCTGAAAGGGCAAAAATTCTAAATATAATAAGATATAGGGGATCTTTCCAGAGAGGTTGAATGTATCTGGTAAAGCTTCCATTTTCCTTTTGAAACGAACAATTTTGATGCTATATTTTGGAATGCCATTTATATTGCCCAGATGATGAGAATAGCTGCAGGTAACAGTGAATACAACAAATGAGAACATTTTGCCAAAAGCAAAACAGATATCTATATAATATAGCAGAAAGGTGATCTGGCAAATAGTTTTGTAGATTTATCAAAACATGGCCAAGGGGCAAATAATTTAGAGAATGACTATAACATGGAATTTGCCTACATAGCAAGCAATGAGACTTGGAGTTTGGTTACCTTTGGCACTTCTTTTTGATTTCTGTAAATCGTGCATTAAGAAGACTGTTTATATGCAAAAGTTCATGTCACTATGTGAATTAAAAGTAGAATGGCACGGTTGCACACCCAAGACATCCAAACAACACTATGGACGGCACCCCATCTAAGGTCGAACACCACGAAAGCACTCCCCGCCACCTTAACAACACTAAAAATCTGGGACAACACCCGCAGACTCCTGTGCAGCTGCCACCCAACCCCCCTCTCAACCCCAATTAAAACTCTGGCGCAGGAGATACCTGATTTTAACTATAGAGTATGGAACAGATGTGGAGTATTTTATATACACTCCCTATTAGAAAAAAGCGAACTGGCCACATTCGACCAACTGAAAACCAAATACACACTACCGAACACAGCATACTACTCCTATCTTCAGCTGCACTCCTGGTGGAAAACCCATGTCACACGTCCCATATCGTCTACCACCACTATCTTAACGCCCTTTGAAAAAGGCATAATATCAGATGCGCCAGTGGCAAAGCCCATTTCCACCATATACAAGCTATTACAGCCCCAGCAAGGGATTAAATCCCTTACATGTGTACGCTCCTGGGAAAAAGACCTAGAACAAACACTATCAGAGCAGACCTGGCTGGCCGCAGCGAATGCGACTAGAGGCCTGACATTCTGTGCCTCGCACTTAGAGACAACACGTAAACTCTTCTACCGTTGGTACATGGTCCCAACACGCCTAGCCACCATGGACCCACTGAAATCTAGCGTTTGCTGGCGTTGCAAACAGGAAACAGGTACCTTTTTACACACCTGGTGGAAATGTACAAAGCTACAACCATACTGGAAAGAGGTTATATTATTAATACACCAACACACCTCAATTACAATACCAAACTCCCCAAAGTCCTTGCTACTATTTATGTTGGGTACCGAATACCCGAAACAGATTAAATACCTTATACTCCACATACTAGTAGCTGCCCAAAGTCTCATTGCAAAAAACTGGTTATCAACCACTAACGCAACAATGCGAGAACTGATCAGACACATATCCCAGGTCGGGAAATTCGAATCTAGGCATACCACCTAATAAAAGTTGGAGACATGAGGTATGGGAAAATTGGGAATTGAAGCACCCGACCTGAGTAAGGTCAACATGTAGTAGCCAATCACACGCACAGTAGCAATTCTGAAAGTAGACGCGATACACAAAAAGCAACATATCCCGCAAAGTATGAGCATTTACTATGACAGCGTCGAAATATGTTCTTCTTTGTCACTCCATGTTATAATATTGAAAATTGGACTATCACAAAGAATAGATCATTATAATAATATCTGACAGCCTCACTAGAAGTGGCGAATTGAAAAGTATATTGTGGCAACATCAGAACTTTTAATTGTCCATATAAATGCTGTCTACACCTTATATTTATTTATTTATAAAATATTTTACCAGGATGGATACATTGAGATTTCTCTTGTTTTTAAGTATGTCCTGGGTCCACAAAACATTGCTTTGATACAATAGGATACAATATTACAAAATTTTAATATACAAACTATATATATATAAACACATATATAAATTTAATACATAACTGGTAATAAATATATTCAACCATGACAGGTGCGTTCTGTACTGAGGTATATTGCCATAGATATCTTAAAAGATTTTAGATTGAATGAAGATTTGACTGTGCCCCTGGGGTTATTCCACAATTTTGGTGCTCTGTAGGAAAAGGAGGATCGAGCCACTTTTTTGTATTGCGGTATGCTAAATATCGTGCTAGTACTGGATCGGAGGTTATAGGTGGTAGGGACAGCCGGGGAGAGCATTCTACTTGGATAGGGTGGGAGCTTCCCAGAAATGCTCTAATGTACAAGGCTGGAAAGATGAAGAGTGTGTCGGGATTCCAGCGACAGCCAGTTTAGCTCTTTTGATATGTCACAGTGGTGGGTAAAGTAATTACATTCTAGTACAAAGCGGCAGAATGAATTATATAATGTATTAAGTTTACTAAGGTGGGTTTGCGGTGCGGTTGCATACACTACATCCCCATAATCAATGACCGACATTAGCATCTGTTTCGTTACTGTAGGGCTTAACCAGGATTTGTTTCTGTTTAGAGTACATAGTTTTGGGTAAAGTTTTGAAGATAATTTTTCAATGTAAAGGCCAAAGGATAGATTGAGATCTAAAAACATACCTAGATATTTAAAATAGTAGACTGCTGTCAGTGTGCTATTTGAATTTGTTCTGACACACAGTTGTTGATTTTGTAGTTTACGTAATTTAGGTAGAGTTCCAAAGATCATTGTAACAGTTTTGTCAGTGTTTAGGAAGAGTTTGTTATCCGCTATCCACTTTTCTACCTCTGTGAAATGGTTTTGGAGCACAGCCTCAAGCTGCGGTAGATTGGGTTTACTAGCGTAGATTACAGTGTCGTCTGCATACATGTGTACAGTTGAGGATTTGCAGACCTTAGGCAGATCATTTATAAATAATGTGAATAGCAGGGGGCCTGAGTATGGAGCCTTGGGGAACACCACATGTGACTGGAAGCGCTATCAGAAATGGTCAGATATTGCAATCGGTCTGAAACATACCCTCGAAACGAGACGATCACGATCATGATCACCAATGCCTGAGTTTTTAAGTTCTTGCAAAAGAATGCCATAGTCTACTGTGTCAAAGGCCTTGGCAAAATCAATATGAATGCAGACTTCAGCTCCTTTTAAGAGGATGAGACTATTCACTCTAGAAACATTGTGCCTATCACCTCTACATCAGGGCCCAGTATTTCAAGTCATATGCTACCAGCCATTCCTAATTGTTTCTTACCACTGCAAGCCTGTACGATCCTTGGCACACTCGCCAGAAGGTGAATTTCTACTCACCTGGGTTTAATTTTCAAGTGCCAACAGATTGTGAGCGAGTAGAAATTGAGTCCTACTCTATGTTCACTGTTGCAAATGCAGATATTTTTTAGACATGTTCCTTGATTCAAGATTCTTATTTTTTCTAAATTTCTCACTCAATCATTTCTGCACTCTGAAAAGTAACATTTTACTTTGGTACCTATACCAATACTATAAATAATGCTCATTACAGGGAGTGCAGAATTATTAGGCAAGTTGTATTTTTGAGGATTAATTTTATTATTGAACAACAACCATGTTCTCAATGAACCCAAAAAACTCATTAATATCAAAGCTGAATATTTTTGGAAGTAGTTTTTAGTTTGTTTTTAGTTATAGCTATGTTAGGGGGATATCTGTGTGTGCAGGTGACTATTACTGTGCATAATTATTAGGCAACTTAACAAAAACAAATATATACCCATTTCAATTATTTATTATTACCAGTGAAACCAATATAACATCTCAACATTCACAAATATACATTTCTGACATTCAAAAACAAAACAAAAACAAATCAGTGACCAATATAGCCACCTTTCTTTGCAAGGACACTCAAAAGCCTGCCATCCATGGATTCTGTCAGTGTTTTGATCTGTTCACCATCAACATTGCGTGCAGCAGCAACCACAGCCTCCCAGACACTGTTCAGAGAGGTGTACTGTTTTCCCTCCTTGTAAATCTCACATTTGATGATGGACCACAGGTTCTCAATGGGGTTCAGATCAGGTGAACAAGGAGGCCATGTCATTAGATTTTCTTCTTTTATACCCTTTCTTGCCAGCCACGCTGTGGAGTACTTGGACGCGTGTGATGGAGCATTGTCCTGCATGAAAATCATGTTTTTCTTGAAGGATGCAGACTTCTTCCTGTACCACTGCTTGAAGAAGGTGTCTTCCAGGAACTGGCAGTAGGACTGGGAGTTGAGCTTGAATCCATCCTCAACCCGAAAAGGCCCCACAAGCTCATCTTTGATGATACCAGCCCAAACCAGTACTCCACCTCCACCTTGCTGGCGTCTGAGTCGGACTGGAGCTCTCTGCCCTTTACCAATCCAGCCACGGGCCCATCCATCTGGCCCATCAAGACTCACTCTCATTTCATCAGTCCATAAAACCTTAGAAAAATCAGTCTTGAGATATTTCTTGGCCCAGTCTTGACGTTTCAGCTTGTGTGTCTTGTTCAGTGGTGGTCGTCTTTCAGCCTTTCTTACCATGGCCATGTCTCTGAGTATTGCACACCTTGTGCTTTTGGGCACTCCAGTGATGTTGCAGCTCTGAAATATGGCCAAACTGGTGGCAAGTGGCATCGTGGCAGCTGCACGCTTGACTTTTCTCAGTTCATGGGCAGTTATTTTGCGCCTTGGTTTTTCCACACGCTTCTTGCGACCCTGTTGACTATTTTGAATGAAACGCTTGATTGTTCGATGATCACGCTTCAGAAGCTTTGCAATTTTAAGAGTGCTGCATCCCTCTGCAAGATATCTCACTATTTTTGACTTTTCTGAGCCTGTCAAGTCCTTCTTTGACCCATTTTGCCAAAGGAAAGGAAGTTGCCTAATAATTATGCACACCTGATATAGGGTGTTGATGTCATTAGACCACACCCCTTCTCATTACAGAGATGCACATCACCTAATATGCTTAATTGGTAGTAGGCTTTCGAGCCTATACAGCTTGGAGTAAGACAACATGCATAAAGAGGATGATGTGGTCAAAATACTCACTTGCCTAATAATTCTGCACTCCCTGTAAAATGATTTAAAAGAGTTCTGCTCATCTGCAATCATTTCAGGACGGATAAAACAATACAAACAATGCTCCTTGTGCTAACTAGCACTCAAAGTTGTTCTTTCACTTCTTGTAAAGTCTAGACTTCACGGTAGAAGTGGGAATAAATATGGTTAAGTGATTGCCTGGTGAGAAACAAGCCACATGTTTACTAGAATGAATGCTCTTATAATTTAAATTTAGTAAGAAAGAAAAGTCTTCAAATAAATTCTACGCAGTAAAAATTGCTAGCTTCTTTATGTAACATTTCTTATAAAATATCCTCATTCAGGTTAGCAATTATAAGTAAATTTACACAGCTTGCAATAGGCATTTACAGTTACATGTGGGTGTATTGTCTATTTTATTTCCATGTTCTTTTTTGGCTTGTTTTTCATTACTCTGATGCTGGGATGTTTTTCTGACAAACAAGAACAGTACCGGACAATATCTGTGAACAAAACTGGAAATATACAAATTGGAAAGATAGAAAACCTCAGATCCAAACAACTTATTTCACAGAACCCTAAAACAGCTGAGTAGTTATAAAAATGCCTCAATTAAAAGAGCAAATGCAACTAGCAAGCATTCTCCATTATACTTATCATAAATCATCAGGATGTTGTACAAAATTATGGGTTGTATTGAAATGGACTTATTTTCTATAATAAGTTTACATATATATAAAAAACTAAACTATTTTATTTTAGCTCAATTTTCTTTCTTATATCTTTATTTAGTTTCCAAATATGTCATACAAGACAAGACAAGTATTTAACAAACAGTTGGGTAAAGAATTGTCATTTTAATCTTCGTACCATCCTCAAACTAATGGTGCGGCTGAGAGGGCCAACCAGTCGTAGGAACTAAATTTGCGATGTATTATTAATGGCACTCAGGAAAACTGGTCTGACTTGCTCCTTTGGGCCAAATTTGACAGGAATAATACTACCCATAACTCATCTGGACATTTTTGTCAACAATGGTCATCATCCTACTGTTCTTCCTGCGGTGTTCTCCAACACTGCTATTCCTGCTCTGGATGAACATCTCACATGTATATGTGAGACTTGGACTAAGGTCCACACGGCTCTTGAAACTGCTGCAGCTCGTTTCAAATATCATGCTGATAAGCGGCGTGTCGCCATCCCTTTACAAGGTGGGTGATCAGGTATGGCTCTCCTTGTGAAATATCAGACTCAAGGTTGGCACCCAGGTTTATTGGTCCCTTTCGAACTGTTCGGAGAATCAATCCTGTTTCATATTCTCTTGCACTTCCTGCCTCCTTGCGTATACCTAATTAATTTCATGTAGCTTTGCTTAAGCCTCCCTCCTACTCCTTTGGTTATTGCTGGACTAGAGGAGTACGAAGTCTCCTCCATAATTGATTCCAGATTTTTTCGTGGTTCTTTGCAGTACTTGGTTGATTGGAAGGATTATGGGCCTGCCGATTGTTCTTGGGTTCCTGCTTCTGATATACATGCTATCCATAAAATCCATTCTTTCCACGCCAAATTTCCTCTCAAATCTGGTCCTGCCCGTCCGGTAGGCGGTCTTCAAGTGGGGGGGTAATTTCATGTATCCTTCGTCTCCATGTGACAATAATGGAGATAATTACCTTCCGAAGATCGAGGGGAGTGCCGCTCGGCGGTCTTCTGCCATGATGCCTGGCTTTTGCAGCATGTTGGTGCACGTCAGCTGCTGCGGTCCTACACAATTATATAGCTCCATGTCCATCCACGGTAAAGACGATATTGACGTGCGGGTGACGTCACGTAAAAGACGCACATGTACGTTTTAGGGTCAAGGGCTAGGTACAGCAAATCAGATATGCAAGAGGGTTAAACTCACTTATTCCTTAGCTCTTTGCCCTGTCATGGTTTCACTTAGATGGTTATCTGAGAGAGTGTTCCTGATCGTATTTTTCTGTTTTTTGACTTTGGCTTCGTTTTGACTTCCCTGATTTCTGGTACACTTGACTTTTGGCTTTTCTTTATCGCTGTGTCTCGTTCTGTATCCCTGACCTCGGCTAGATTTCTGACTATTCTAGGGTACGTTAAGTCCGGCCATTCTAAGGACCGGTAAGACGTTAACCTTAGTTCTATGGTGTGATACTATTCTGCGTGCTGAATCAATATAATCCTGACAAGAACACTGTGGTGGAACGTGTTACAAACTGTTAATTAGGCTCAACAAGCTCCCGGCTGGTCTCTGGTTCGTGCGGCTGTTCGGGAACCAAACCATATAATCCCAATTGCACGAACAGAGCCTTTTAAAAGTTATTTTTAGCCAGGTCTGTTGTAGGGGCCATAGTCGTGAGGCAGGAGGCTGGCAAGCAGGCCCATCCAAGAACCCGTGACGAGGTTCAGTTCGTCACACATACCAAAACACATAAAAACAACAATGTATTGATCTTAATATATTGATTAATATTAATACATAATTTGCTATCACAAATAAAAAGAAAAACCACAAACAACATAAACAAAAAAAATGGGTGACCTATTTATTTCAATTGTTCATAACATCCCACAACCCTTTAATAAAGTATTGGACTTATTGCTGTAGTTAGCCCCTGCAGTAGGTCACTACACAGTTCTTAAAAAATGGCCTGCAGACTGGCATGGATGTTTAATATAGAAGGTTTATAGTGATACCCCATTACTCCATAGAACCCCTTTTCTCCTGCCCCCACATTCTTATACAATTCATCCTATTCTCTGTCACCCCTTTTGTCCTTCTCTTTCTTTCACCCCCCTTTTCCACCTTGTCATTTCCACAAAAAATAAAGAATGTTGAAAAAACTGAGTAATCAGTATTTTACATTCCAATGATGAAACTATTGGTATTGTTTCCAATATAAAACTGATGAATAGATTTTCTGGGTATATAGAAATCTCCTGGTCCTATGTAACTTCTCTGAAAAGCGAAATGATAAATAATATACAAAGCACCATTTTTCAGTGCATCTATGTTTCTGTTATGGGGAACTCTGCTCAATCTAAGCAATGTGCTATTCCATGATAGCGACAGTGTACTTTCAATGCATAACAATCTGTTGGCTGATTTTTGTATAAAAAGCAATTCATTTGATAATTTGCAATGCATTGCTTTGCACGCCCTCATTCATTACTTTTCTAATAGATTGGTGTGCTATGGAGTGAGAGAAAAGCAGATGGATGTGTAAAGAGACAAGGCCAAATTGATGTAGAAATCCCCTCCCAAAATCTTGTTATCTTGCAACATGAGATGTAATTCAGACACTTATTGTAAATGCAAAGGGAATGACCTGTTTACTGATGGAAAGGTAAAATGGGGTCTACTGTGTGTGCCATGAACACTTTATAAAAAAAACAACAACCTCTGTATCATTGAATACATGGTGTTTCAATGCAATAGGTTTTTAAGTGTAATATCATTATAAGACATGCTTTTCATGACACACATTAGGTCATTGTAGCAATGTCAAGTGCGGCAGCAGAGGGATTAGTAAGAGGTTGAACTAGACTGACATTTAACACATTTACAGTTTTATTTAATGAATGTGAATTATAGCATAAAAAATACATGATCTTCCACACATGACATTATTACTAAAATCTGTAAGCCCCATGCCAAATAGGATAAGACCATCCTGTTTCATACGGGGCCATTTGGACTGCAAAATCCAAAAAAACTATATTTAACAATGTCTGGATTTTGCAATTCAGGCTCCAAATGTGCCTGAATTTGGTCCAGAATTCAACTAAATGATATCCAAATTGAATATTTCATTCTGGGTCTGAATGCAAAGGTTAAAAACCTTTGGTGATGCAAGAGTTAATTATGTGGAGGGTTGGGCAGTATTTAGTAGCTAGCCGCCACACTAACAAAGTAAAAATTAAAAAAGAGCCCATTACTATACGATTGATTTAACACCTCCCGATTCCCTTTGGTAGGTGGGGTCATATCTACTAACTTGGGCATTCATTGCTGCCCAGTGACTAGGAAAGGGATGGGGGTACACTAGTACCCTCCCCAGGATTTTAAAAATAAGTGCCCTTACTTATTTTCAGTTAGGACATGAGGTCCTCCCCCCTGAATATTAATATTAGGGCATCTTCCCCCTTCCCCCCCCCCCTGTTTATTTGGTCAAACGGTCCCCACCAATTGGTTACAGGTGAAGGCAAGGGGGATTTATCTGTCCACACTCATTACTTCTTTTAACGTATAGCTCCTGATGTTTTTTTTTTATTGCAACTCGGGATCATGGATTTTTGGGGCTGATGATAAGAAGAATTAGAAGAAACACGACAGATGGTAAGTATAATTTTTTCCATATATTAGTATTATTGCATCTCCCTCACAATTATTAGGATTGGTAGGGTTATTTATTTTTAATAGTGGTGGCTAGGGGATTATATATGCCTAACCACCGGAGACGTATCACCCGGGGGACATATGAATTTTTGAAGGGGTGAACAATGGCACAATGGCATGTCTACCCCACATTTGTTTCATTATTTAGAGCCCCACCCTGCCCATGGATGGGGGCTGGGAAGTTACACTAGGTCCCTCCCTCAGAATATTATTTTTATTAAAGCCCCCACTTGCCGCCAATAGGCCAGGGGCAGAACATTAGGTCCTCCATACTAAATATTTACATAAGGTCTCCGACCTGCTGCCAATGGATCCAATAGGTCCCCCCTAGATATTTATATTAGGGTCCCACTCCCCACCAATGGGGGACATTAGTTCCTCCCCAGACCTGTTAAAATTAGGGCCAATGGGTTGTGGTCAGGTGGAAACTGGATTACATTATAATCACACTCACCTCCTAAATGTCATACTTACCCGTTCTGGAGGTCCCAAATGCGGCGGCGGGTCAGACACTACATGCTCTGTGATTGGTTCGCACAAACTGAAACTCCCAAATTCAGCTTTTGGACAAATTTGGGTGTTTAGGCGCTCTACAGTGATGCAAACCAATTGGATCGGTTCCTTGGCTTTATAAGCCAGGACCTTTAAGTAGCAAGTTGCCCTCTTGTGGTTCATGTTGACCCAAGAGGGAGTTTTATATTGTATTTGGATTTCTTTTTACCAACTTTGGCTTGTTTATCGTTTATTCGCTTTCTATGTTTCTGACGTTGGCTTGTCTTGCCGTTTATGCTGTACTCTCCTACGTTTGATCTTGGATTTCTTCCTGACTCTTTACATTAAATCCAGCCATTCTAAGGCCTGGTAATACGTTACACCTCTCCTTTAGTATATTGGAGTCTGTGTTTTTTGGGTTCTCCTACTTTAGTTGTGACACTAAATAAGTCCAACATGCCAGCACGAGTGGGAACAGAGGGTACACAGTGATCTATCTACCCCTCATAACCAAAGTTGGGGGCATGCAGGACTATGCCCACCTCCCCGTTTTTACAGGCTGCATGTCATGGAATTCTTTCTAGTGAATGGGCAGTTGCTTGACCCCTAATTGACCCCATAAGTTAGTTAGTAAAAATAACTGAGTCCTAGTCCCACTCGCCAATAGGTAGCGTACTGGAAAGGAGCACAGTCTAATAGATAAGTAGCAAGAACCTAAATTTTATTGGCAATTAATACATAACTGCTAGACACAAAAAAAGGAAAAATAACTCCATATAGTGTGAGAACATCAAAGGTAACGATGGAGAGGTAGGTACGTAAATAATTATAAGGAAAAAAGGTAGATAATGAATGATCATCTACTTAGGGAGTCATTTAAAATAATATAAGAAAAAAAAAAACACAACCCTCAAAATGAAAACAGGGTGTTGCAGGGGGGACAAAAAGGGAGTCCCTTATTCACTGGTAGGCTGACTAGAACTATAGTATAAGGGTAAAACTGACCTCCCTCTCTATATGCTTAGCCAAAAATAAAAAAGGAAACGGCTGATAATAAGTATGTGGGTATACTAAGGACTCCCATCCATAGAAGAATCTCCCTCTGTCCCTCTGTCCCTATATACCTCGGCACCACACAAGTCTAGTGCCTACCTGTACCAATAACCCTCAGAATGTACAAACTAAATGTGCATAGTGCTAAGCAAAAGTGCTAAATTAACAAAAAAAATAATGAAATGCCCACATTCATTGAAGTGGTCTGGGTGCAATGCTCCTGTCCCCTTAATCCTGCAACTGTAATTATTGCAGTTTCTGAGAAACTGCAATAATTACATTGCCAGGTTAAGACTGCCTCTAGTTGCTGTCAATCAAACAACCATTAGAGGCACTTCCTGGTGGTTAGGTGACTTTTGGTCACCTAACTGACACTGGATGTCCTTTTGCTCTGCAAAACCCCATAGAAAAGCATTGCAGCAAGACCGCAAATGAATCAGGGTGATTGCTGCAGATTCGCTGACAGTATTCTAACTGTATTCTGACCATATTTGGCTTTGCTAAATAGAAGAATTGCCATTGTGTTCAGAATTCAGTTATCTGAAAAAAATAATAATCTGGTATTTAATGGATATCCCCGACAGTGTTTATAAATGTAAGAGGAATAATCAATAAAGACCTGCTTATCAAAATAGCAAGTAATCTGGATGTCTATACCAACACAAACACTGCATTACAGTACCTGCCACCATTTATTGAAAAATATTTGTTTTAACTCTACAAGTGACAAGGGACACTGCTATACAATGCTGTTTTTTATCGTCTGAGCAGAAAGATGAAAGGTTATTAACTACTGAGGGTAAAAGAAAAAGGCACGGACTACACTGCCATCAAACGGTTCATTACATTGGTTCAACATGCACAAAATGCTTAATATATTACAGTATATCAATAAACGTAATATATGTGAAACATATAGGGCGCAAATATATGTTCTTGCAATAATAATTTGAATAGCAGTTGAATTACAACATTTAAAGGGATTCCATAGTGCCCGGAAAACAAACCCGTTTTCCTGGCACAATAGGGTTATTAGGTCCCCCCCTACCTCGGAGCCCCTTCAGCCACTTACCTTAATCTAGCGCCGGCCGCTGGTGACCTCTCCTCCCCCTGCCGAAGTCAGCTCCCGAGTGGAGCCGAATGTGCATGTGCGGCTAAACTGCCCATAGGAAAGCATTACTCAATGCATTCCTATGGACATCCAACGTGATTTTAATGTGGTTTTCACACTGAGAATTGCGGAAGCGCCTCTAGTGGTTGTCAGGGAGACAGCCACTAGAGGCTAGTTTAAACCTCAATGTAAACATAGCAGTCTCTCTGAAACTGCTATGTTTTCAGCTGCAGGGTTAAAACTAGAGGGACCCGGCACCCAGACCACTTAATTGAGCTGAAGTGGCCTGGGTGCCTATAGTGGTCCTTTAATAAGCAATCACAATTAGACATAACTTTGCCCTGCAATAAAGTGGTAAGACACAAACCTATTTAATAGCAGCTAAGAAGAGGGGTGAAGTTACAGCAGATAATTTTTGCTTTGCTGGGGGCAAAAGGATATCTTTCAAAGTTCTAGCTAGTGTGGCGCAACAGAGTGACCCTTAAGTGTGTGTACATGTCCATTGCACTGCACCAGAAATAAAAAATACATATACTTCTCAGTTCTGTTGTATCAAAACAAAGTAGGCACTTGTATTTTTGTCAATGACCTTGGATCTAATAAAAATAAAATAAAAACTAATTATATTGTGAAAAGAAGACACTATTTGCCAAACTGTGATGAGCATTTTTTGTCATATTCCAAGGTTAAATGAAACTGTGAAAATGTTTGATCTTTTCTAAATTACATTAAAAACCAATTTGCTCAAATATTCCAGGATAGTTTAATTTCCCAATTTAAACATGACCTATTGGAGGCTATTTTATATATTTTAGTTCTTTTGTTACAAGCACAAACTGTAAGTTTTTTAATCAATTAATTTTTTTTGGCACAATGAATACATTTTCTTGTGTATATGTATTTTAATATATATATATCAGAGACAAAGACTATTATGCAAACCTTTATTCGGATTACCTGAATCACTTTATCTTTTTTTATTCATATTGACAAGCTCAAGTAGCAACCTTTTTATATTTTAATTATATATTACTATAAAGTACCATAACTGCTGTTTTTTTTTCTTTTACATTTGTGAGTCACTACAAACATATTGTAATTGGTTTAAATTTTTCTAAAATAATTGCTTTAGAAGAAATTTTGTTGAAAATAGTTGTTTGGAGTTGCAGCCAGAAAATACATGCTGGCAAATACAATATTCATTAATTGCGGAGAATAAGGGGAGGATTAAATACATGCACATTGACTGAGATGGACATTCTTGGGCTTTTTTCAAAGAACTTAATTAATGTGAGCAGTAAACTAAGTTATTTGGCATGTTAATTTAAATCGGGAAGGGGTAGGGGCTGCTGGTGTGAGATAGGACCTTATATTTTTATTTACAAAATATCAAATCTACAGTATATAGAAGAAGTATAAAAACTACATATAGGCTGATACATAGACCCAGCAATTGTGATAACACCTTGTCCTCCATAAAACAAAACGTATACAGTGGAGTAAAAATGCCATAGTGTAGGGATGACACCTAGAACATTATTAACCATAAGGCTACATTAGATAGCTACGTTGGACCCAGGTGTTTGGCAGGGGTCTGGAACCAGGCCCGGACTGGTCATCTGGCAAACCGCGATGGCCATGGGCCGAGGCCGGCAGGGGAAATCACAGGATCTTGTCTACTGGCATCTTGTCTACTGGACTACTATGGCTAATCCAATCTACACTATATATATATATATATATATATATATATATATATATATATATATATATATATATATATATATATATGTATATGCAGTGTGGAGTCCAGGCCAACTCCTCGGTTTTGCATCCCTCCCAGTCACAGGTGCCTTATTACATGGCACTATTTAAACTTGACCTACAAAGTCCCAGGAAGGAGTATTTTCTATGTAAGTGGAGCAGGCATTAGTTTGTTAGAGTAGGATCTGCGAAGAATGGGGTTCATTGGTATTGTGGCAGGCTTATGCAGTGTATGCTCATATACAGTAACTAAACCCCCATTACTTTTTGCTTAGGTGAGGTGTTTTTAAGTAAAACAATTACATTCTGTGATACATGAAATTGCTGTTCAGTGAATGAGCGAGTGTTCCGGATCCTGTATGTTATATTTATATACAGATAGAGAGAGTAGAGATTGTTGCCATATTTGTCCAGTGATGCAGATGTAAAATAACAGATGAGATTAGTATATCATTACTTTAGACTTGAGAAAATGAGGTTCTCCCAAAAGCTTGACATTCTAAAATTCTGTTAGTCCAATAAAATAGTATTACAAGATACTAACTTTATCTGTTATTTTATATATATTTTTTACAACAAAATAAACTCATTTCTAATGTACAGGATAACAAGTTATGTTATGTACTTTGCTTTTTTTCTTTATTTAACCCCTTATTACCCCCTTATACTAACCCATTCTCAGTATGCCAACCAAGGAACAAAACCCAGAATGTGTGTACATTTTGATAAATAATAGTATGTTTATTTGATAGATGTTTTTGAGGCAAAACAGTCTATAGGGAAATAGTTTGCAAAATTCAATCAACCACAGAGTAACAGAAGAGTTTTATCAAAGAGTTTTAGTATTTCCCCGCTGATTTCTGACTGACCTCTGACCCCTCCCTTCTTTTATTGATATGATTGTTTTTATTTAAATAACAATCCATTCATCTCTGTGCCCTCCCTCAGCTTTATTGCAAGCTTATCTGACCCTCACATATCTGTATTCAAAGCCTGATTTCAGAATGATCAAGCCCCAATACTGCTGTAAGAAAGTATGACACCCGCCTTCTCCTCCCCTCACCACCCCACCCCACCATATGCTCATTGTTACATTTATAGATTGTCTGTCACACCCACATTTTAGATAAGTAAAAATAACAGGTGTACACACTGCCTCTTATTAATACACTCCTGCACTTTCTTAACCCATAAAACCTAATATTTACTCTGCCTTCACCTGCTCTTGATATTCCAATTATTTCCAATTTACTTTTTCCCAGTCTAGCAATGATCTGTCTTCTCCTCCTCTTTATTTCCTCCTTCTCCCTCAGTATAAAAATCTCTCCTTACACCAACTTCACTCACCCCCCTTCCACATTTACATATGCCCCTTTCTGCTACACTCCCCCCTTCTCTCATCTCATGCCTTGCACTCATTTTTCTACTCTATCACTCCTACCCACAATCGATCTCATCCTAGATCCCATGCATACAAAACCCATTCACATCATACAGCGGGAAACACTCTTGATCTCGCGTTCACCAATCTCTGTACCGCCTCTAATCTCTGCAATATTCCTTTTCCTTTATCTGACCACCATCTGCTGACTTTTAACATCGACATACCTAAGATCCAATTGACACCACTGTCTGAACATCAATCTCACAGAAACCTCCAATGCCTTGACCTAGAGCATTTCTCCACTAATCTCCAAACTCTCCTTTTACCTATCTCAAACCTCACCTGTCCTAGCTCTGCAACCTCCTTCTACAATTCCACCCTCTCCTCTCAACTAGACATCATGGCACCTCCTACATTTAAACACAGCAGGCGCCCCCAACAATAACCTTGGCACACCAAGCTGACTTGATACCTCCAAAAATGCTCCAGAACTGCTGAACACTGTTGGAGAAAGTCTCATTGTGCATCTGACTTTCTCCACTATAAATTTATGCTGCACTCATACAGCTGGGCTCTTTCCTCTGCAAAAGTTAATTACTTCAATACCCTCATAACCACACTCTCCCGTGAACCCAAATGACATTTTTTTACACATTTAACTCTTATTCGCCCTATTGTTCCTCCTCCACCTAACTTGACCACCTCAGACTTTGCAACTCACTTCACTGACAAGAGCTCTTCAATCAGGGAAGAAATCTCTCATCTTTCTTCTTCCCCTTACAATACTTCCCCTAACCTCACTCCCTCTGCGGTTCTATGTTCATTTGAACCCGCTACAGCAGAAGAGGTTTCTGCTCCACTCCAGTCCTCCCGCCTCACCACCTGCTCCCTAGATCCAATTCACTCGCATCTCATCCGTACTCTGTCTTCTCTTTCTTTACCTCTCACTAAAATGCTCAATCTCTCTCTCTCCCCTGGCATATTTCTATCGCCCTTCAAACATGCAACTATAACCCCAATTCTAAAGAAGCCCAACCTTGACCCTAACTCCCCATCCAACTACCGTCCTATCTGGCTACTGCCTTTTGCGTCCAAGATCCTTGAAAGAGTTGTGTATGCGAGATTGACAGACTCCCTCGAGTGCAATTTTCTGCTAGACCCACTTCTCGATGGCTGCAACGTTCCTATGGAACTCACTTCCCTCCTCCGTTAGATGCCCACCCAGTCTCCACGCCTTCAAAAAATCATTAAAAACCCACTTCTTCATAAAAGCGTATAAATTAAACTGTTAATAGCTCCCGGCTGATTCCTTTCTTGCAACTATAACGACTAATGACAGCCAGTTTAGTTCTTTTAACATTTCACAATGGTGTCACATTGTAGCACAAAGCAGCAGAACGAGTTATACAATGTAGTAAGTTTATTAAAGTGAGTTTGTGATGCAGGTGCATATACTACATCCCCCTTTCATCGAATTCAATATGTTATAGTCCCTGGAGTCCTCTGCGTGTCTGTGTTAACCATGTTAGAATAGTTTAATACTAAATAAGGATCTCTGGGTGCTCACAACCTGCTCACTAGAGGTATGGAGGTAGATTGTGAAGGTAGAAAATACTCTCTACTTTAGCCATACCAAGTCATATCAGTAATGGTCAGCTGACACTCAGTCATTCACTGTTGCCCACTACTGCCCGGGCTAATGCTTCATCATTAGCCCAAGCAGCACAGAGGGAAAGGGCTAGTGGGGAATTACATGTTTAATGCTAATAGAATGATGGTAATAGGATCGATGATGTGACTCATAGCAGATTATTTATATTGCCATTTTAAATAATAATGGATCACTTTTGCTTTTGACTCAGCTGATGTTGCTGACCTGTTAGTCTATGGATGCCTGGATTTCCAAATTTTGTACCGTTTACTGTGTTGTTGACATATGATGCCAGAACACACAATTGCTGAATGGTGGAAAGCTGAGCCCAGCAGGGAGCATTGAATTTTGCCCAATTGCATTGGAAAATTAATGAGAAGCATTGCTCAGTAGCAAAAGCAATTATCTTTTGCAGTTACAACAGGGAAACACCTGAGAAAATTATGTGAATATTGTGGTTTGTTTTGCAATCAAAAACAAATAAAGACCATAACAAACAACACATAATCTCCTGTAACATTACACTATGCTATACCACACAGATTTTAATACAAAAAGTAAAACTTCCCCTGATCTTTTCCCCTGTTACGCCTGCAATATTTATGCCCCTTAGACATGTAGTTTGAGAGTCTGGTCTTAATGATCAGTTACAAAAGGTTTATGAAGTTGGGAGACTCTCAGCACCAATTTGCGCAGCAGGGAAATCTGACGTGACATGTCATGGTTAAACAAAATAAAGCAGTAAAACTTCTAATGAGTTATCACTTCAACCATGGATTTCTTCCATGCACATTTTGTATTTTCAGTAAAGTAATTCCAAACATTTCTCCTGGGTGATACATTGAATTTTAGAGCATACGTATTCTCATAATCTCTAATTACAGGGTAGTTTGTTATAGTAAGGTATAACTTTTTTTTTCAAAAGCCTTTTGAGCTTTTCTACCTGTCAGTCATTGCTGTAACACTCTACGTGATACAATGTTGTTTGTAGTGGTTCTAATTGTATCTATACATAACATACTTGAAAAAAAAAAAAATCATAGAAAAGGTTAAGAAAAATTCAAAATTCAAAAATTGTGTGCCAAATTAGGAAAATTGTGGTGGCAAATGCAGCAATATTATCATTAAAAATGTTATTATTTTTTTTTTACTGGGTAATCAAAAACAAAAATCACATATGAGCAGATGACACAATGCAATGAGATTGAACCAATTGCAAGAACTGTAGTGAATAAATGGCAAACAGTAAAACCACAAGTATAATAATACAATACATTTTAATGTACTTTAAAAAACAAATACAAATTAAACCACGGTGCAATGAGCAAGATTTGTTCAATGCTCCATTCTACTGGCCACATGATGGGTTAATATATAGATGTTACAAGTACAGTCATTTATGTGGTTAATTTTAACCAATGAAAATGATTAGTAGGGAGTGCCAAAAAAACATTAAACACTGTGTGGGGTGGATGCAGGTATTTGACCAGCTTGAATGTTAACAAGGTTTCTAATTCAATAATTTAGTTTACTTTTACTTTCATTATTTGAGCAGCTCAATGATGCCTTAGACCACCCCATTTCCTGCTTTTCACTTTGTGACAGGATTTTACGTCATATTGATTGGCTGCTCCTTGACAGATGGCACTGATCAAATTTACTAAGTAGCCAATGAACATCAAAAAGGTGGTCAATTTTGAAACTGGCAATACATTTAGGCTGATTCCTCACTGTTAGTAAATAGCACAGTTAGAGACCAGTTTTAATGCTGCTCGCTTGAGCTGACTTCAAACAATGTTATTTTACTTATTTTCTTTCAAAAGTCAGTGGAAATGTCAGACTTAACCCTTAGATGTATGGTGCAATCAAGGTTTAAAATTTCAAAACCTATGCTACTACCCAGGTCATAAAAGTTACTCATCAAGGCAAGCCTGAACATTTTCACTCAGGAGGAGTGAGGTTCTACTCTCCAGAACTACATTTTACTTGCCAAAGGCTAGTGAAACTATTGAGCCTAGTGGTGCATAGTTTGTGATTTTTATCAGATTTAACTAAACCTTAAAAAAAAATGTAAAAAAAAAAACACTATAGCAAAAAAACAAACAAACAAACAAAAAACAATAAAACATGTAAGTTATTACTCTTTTTTAACTTTAGAAGCACCTTTCCTATCACCATTTCCTTTTAATTTATATATTTAAAAAATAAATAAATACTTATTTGGCATGTTATCAGATTGCAAAGGTCTATTCTTTTTCCCGGATACTGCAAAACTGTTATACATGATCTATTGCTCTCTATGCCTTTCCACTAAATCACAAATGAAATGAAATTTGTTTAGTAATCACAATGCACAGGCAGGATTATGATCTCATAAAGATCGGTGGTCAAATAAGCAGACAGATGTTTATACCATAAAAGAGTGGCACGACATGCCTAACAGATTGTATTCAAAGTAGCTAAAGGGTTGGAAACATTAAAATGTAAAAAACTTTATGCAATGTAAATTTAGGGCATTTACCTAAATCGTTAAGTGGCATCATAATCTGTATTTGCTCTGCTTTGTGACTGAAACGGCTGGCAACTTGATTCTCTGTATCACAGTTTTATCTCCTCAATCTCATCTTCCCTGATATCTAGCAGCGGTCTACTTTGCTAAGCGAGTTCTGGCTACTTAATTAGAATAGACTGCCAATCACACTTAAGCGAGCCAGAGTTTGTAGCGACTTTGTGGTATTTATGCTTAATTACTGAGCATAATTATAATGCTCTCTTAGGCTGGGATTTTTTTTTTTTTCTTGCAGCTGGTATGATTTTTTTTTTAATAGATAAAATTATACAGAGTCTGCCACTAGATCACATCCGTCTTTT
>OW240912.1:253274445-253531945 GCA_933207985.1 Pelobates cultripes | reverse complement strand
CCTCCTTTACTGTGTTGATTCCCTTTATGTATTTAAATGTTTCTATCATATCCCCCCAGTCTCGTCTTTCCTCCAAGCTATACATGTTAAGATCCTTTAATCTTTCCTGGTAAATTTTATCCCGCAATCCATGAACCAGTTTAGTAGCCCTTCTCTGAACCCTCTCTAAGGTATCAATATCCTTCTGAAGATCCAGTACTGTGTACAATACTTCAAGTGAGGTCTCACCAGTGTTCTGTACAATGGCATGAGCACTTCCCTCTTTCTACTGTTAATACCTCTCCCTATACAACCAAGCATCCTGCTAGCCTTTCCTGCTGCTCTATTACATTGTCTGCCTACCTTTAAGTCATCAGAAATAATCACCCCTAAATCCCTTTCCTCAATTGTTGAGGTTAGGACTCTATCAAATATTCTGTACTCTACCCTTGGGATTTTACGTCCAAGATGCATTATTTTGCACTTATCCACATTAAATGTCAGTTGCCACAATTCTGACCATTTTTCTAGTTTACCTAAATCATTTGCCATTTGGCTTATCCCTCCTGGAACATCAACCCTGTTACATATCTTAGTATCATCAGCATAAAGACATACCTTACCATCAAGACCTTCTGCAATATCACTAATAAAAATATTAAAGAGAATGGGTCCAAGTACAGATCCCTGAGGTACCCCACAGTAAATGAGTAAGAGGGAAACTACAGCTAAACACAAACACCGCAGAAATGTAAAAAGAGCCTTGGTCCTTAACGGTAAGTAAATTGAAAAATGGTCTGGTCACTAAGGGGTCAATATATCATTAATTTACCAGCAAGCAACACATGTTTAACCCCTTAAGGACCAAGCTTCTGGAATAAAAGGGAATCATGACATGTCACACATGTCATGTGTCCTTAAGGGGTTAAGAAAATACTTATTTCTATGGGTGCAACATTCTATCCATCCTAGTTACTTGTGTAGCTATAATGCATAATAGAATTTGTCACCTCGGTAGCAGGGAAAAGTTAGGACTAGAAAAGTAAGTAAGCATAACAAGATAACAAAAATTAAGAACAGCTTCCTCTTGGTTGAGCAGACTATGCTCACGTCACCAAAGCAAATATGATTGAATCCCTGTGGCCAAACAGCACCAGGTCTAAGCAATAACAGTACTGCAAATGGTTTGTGGAAAATTACATTAAATTGCAAGGAAGAAGCGGATGCAGTTTTCTTTTGACCACTCTCGCACACATAATATGCTGCATTCTATTAGTGCTTAAAACTGTTTATTTTTATTACCACTTATTCTTTCAGTATGCCTGATATAGAGTTTAACCCCTTAAGGACACATGACATGTGTGACATGTCATGATTCCCTTTTATTCCAGAAGTTTGGTCCTTAAGGGGTTAAAGTACTGTACATGCCATTAAGTTATGTACCACATGAACATACCATTAAAAAATGAACAAAATGACTTGCATTGAAAGATAATTTATATTGCCTATAAGTGTAAAATAATTAGCACAGCAATATATTATAGACATAAAGTATGGGAGTTATTCACTAAGCTAAGAGCATATTCACAAGCTGATTCCAAATTTGACCGAAGGGGACTTTAGTTAACTGGTAATTGTGAGAGAAACACTTAAAAAATATACCCAGATGAAAGAGAACACTGATAATTTGAGTTCCCTGTATTTAAACTCTAATTAACTAAATATACTGAGATGTAGTCACTTCTTGTATTAATAAAATTCCTGTACAAATATATTACTATCTAATTAATTTAAACAGGTACCAAAATGTATATTTTCCTAAAAAACTTTTGTAGGTGTATATGAGCATTCTACTATATCTGCGTAATTTTATTTGCCAACCATAATGGGTAAAAAAAATAGATCTTGAAATAAGTTCTAAATTATGCTTTGTCATTCAATTGTTCAGGATAAAGATGTTGTTGACTTAAGAATTACTTGTGTCGGCATTCTGCATTCGTAATAACATGCAGTGGAGGAATATATAGTCTACACAGCATAGTAACAGTCTGATAATTCTACGCAGGAAATGCACATGTTTTGACATCCAGGGAATTGGAAGTTGATCTAATTAGCATTTGACATGGGTTCTACAACAAATTTGCACTCTTAATTGTGAAAATTGCTTTGCTTTACTAGCATCAGGGATTTTATTATGGTAAATCAATTGTGGACAAAGAATACATCATTTACTGTATAATACCTACATTTCATTAGAGATTTATAAGCTACTCACAAGCCAATTTGCAGGTCAGTAAACTAAACTATGGGTATGATCTGCCATGCTTGCTGTTAGCTTATACAAAGCTTACTATATAATGATCAATTGAAGAGTGTTACCATTAACTAATTGTATCTGTGTAATTGGCCTTAACTATTAGGGCCTCCCTAGTGTGTATGAAACATATACTAATTTTCTAGGGAGTGCAATATTATACTATAAGCACCAAAATTGCATTGGTTATCATTCAAGGAGGTTCACTGTTACTGTGATGCTAGTGGTTTAACACTGACCATTGTCCCTTGATTTTAAAGAAAGAAATGTCATTCAATCAAATCCAACTGGCAAGCACAAACCAGGCAGATAACACACTGTAAACTATATAAAAACTAGGTTTCTGGGGGAGGGGCCTGACTGCTGCTCGAGATAGTCGCATGGTGCTGGAGCTCTTCCAGGAAAACTACTTCTAAAGTCTTATATGAGACATTACTGCTATTTAATCTTCCTGAATACTTACCCATACCCCTGGGAATTACTCTGTGGCTTAATTTGCATCGATTTACCTGCAACCTGTGATCCCAGCTCATGTTTGATTTCCCTGCAGCCTGTGAATCCACTCGAGGATGGGGAGGTGGCTGATCTTCAGCCTTGATGTGGAACCAGGGAAATTTGACTACAGTAGCCCCTTCCTCATTGGACTGGCAGGGGATATCCTAGTCTGCACTGAGGTATTGAGGTGGTCACTCAGACGAATCCTCTGGCTTACCAGTGATCCAGAGGGATTGAAGCATGGTGGTCAAGATAGCCGCTACGCTGCAGATTACAGCCAAGAGCATCTTCCCACAGTTGCTTACACACGATGAGCCGCTACTCGTGGTTTTTGATCGCATCTGCCAGGAATTCTGAGCGAAGCTTATTACTCTGAACCTTAACCCTACTCCTGTGGACTGAGTCGTATCTTCCCGGTTCTGTCCTGTTAATCGACACAGCGCCTCTGAGCCTATACCACGTGTCCCCAGAGGGAAGTTGCGCAAAAGACGAAGCAAGCAGCCAGAGTTGGAAGAAAATACCCCGTTGATATCACGTCCACACTTTCCACAACTCACCCAGACAATGGAGATGCACGCCCCTTCTGTCCCAGCAGAGCCTGCCTGATCTGGAGACCTCCAATTCATGCAGCCAACTATTCAAGATTGAAGAGCAGCAGGAGCGAGCCCTGGCTAACCTTCTAAGGAAAACACTGGACTGTCCAAAAGCTTGGGAGCTACTTTATAAGTGCGGATAATGGCTGAAGCTGGGACTCTCCATCGCGGGGTATAGGATGAGTGATCCACAGATCTAACCTGCAACCTAGTTGTTTTCTTTGTTATTTATGTGCACATTGTTTGATATAACCTAAATATTTATTGTGCCATACTTGATAATATGCAACTGTTAAATTTAATTACCCAGTGGTATATGCATCTTGAAATCTTCTACAGGTCTATTCTTCAACATTTTATATTTTTCTCTATTCAATTGACTAGTATAACACTCATATAAAATATCGATCTCTATATGTATAAAAACAGTGCAGTATCCTCTGCATGTCATCTACATTCTACATCTCTGTACAGTATTGTTATTTATACTCATGTGAAATGTTACTGCAAAATTGCACGTCATGGCTTAAACTAACCAATCAGAGCACTCTGAGCCTAACTGCAGGGCGTGGGAAGGCTTTATAAGCTTTTCCCCATCCTGCGGAGCTCAGTCTGCGCCGTGCTCTCAATGGGTGAATATGAATTATTTTTTATCGTCAGGTTTCTTTTTTGCTCTCGTGTTTTTCATTTTATTTTTAAAGTGTGACGGGTATTATGGACTTTTATTTGGCCTTTTTTGTGGCTGAAAAATAATTTAGAAAAAATACATCAAATGGTAAGTTTTATTTACTTTTTACAGGTATTTAGTTCTCTAGTTCCACCCTCACTGTTTTTAGGGTGAGGGAGGTAGGTAGTTTATTAATTTATTTTTGGGTGGTGGAGTGACTGGGGGCTTGGGGACCCCTAGTCACCTGGGTGGTTAACATTTTTGTTTAGGGCCCCCACCCGCCGCTCTGGGATTGGGGCTGGGGGGGAGGACAATAGGTCCCCCCTTTATTGTTATTTAGGGCCCCCACACGCCACGCAGGGGTGGAGACTGGGGGGAGGACAATAGATCCCCCACTTTATTGTAATTTAGAGCCCCAACCCACCGCTCAGAAGTTGGGGCTGGGGGGGACAATAGATCCCGCCCTTATTGTTTTTTAGGGCCACACCCACCGCTCAGGGGTGGGGGCTGGGGGAGGCAATAGGTCCCCCATTCAGTTTAATAGCCCCCACTCGTGCGACACAGGTGGGGGCTCGGGAGGGGGGACACTAGTAACAAAAAAGTTATCTTTTCTGATGGTGAAGAATCTTAGGCTACCACCCACTGCATGATTATACGATATGTATGTTACTACACTTTGTATACACCGTGTATGTTGAGATTCGCTAAGTTACGAAATGTATTCGATCTATGCATGTTATCTCTGTCAACATAAATAAAGAATTAAAAAAAAAAGTAATCTTTTCTTAGTATTATTCAATTTGGTAGATAGCTCCCTTATACCGTGGGAATTAGGGAGTTATCTACTAAGCGTCTGCAAGATGCAGCCGCGGCAAAAATAGAATCAGAGTTTCGTTCATCAGAATGAAATTCCGATCTGAACAAAGTCCCGAATTGCGTGCTAACACGAATAGAGAAAATGTTCTCATTCTGTTAGGATGATTCGGTAGTTTCGCCTGCGTTCTGTCTAAGTGACAGGACGTTCTGGAATACTGGCAGGAAGCATTGCAAGATCACGGATCAAAGGTGAGAATTGTGGGGAAATTACTTTGATCACCAGAAACAAAGCACACTTTTCTCCTCCGCTGGTCAAAGCTGGTCAAGCATAGGAAACCTCCATAAGACAAAGTAGCCTCTACTTTGTCTTACGTTTTAAAGAAAACTAGAGCAGACAGGAAGAAATGAAGAACAGATCTTGACAGAGGGAGAGAAGAGGAATCGATTAAAGAAAGGTAAGTTTGGCACGACAATGCCGCTTTAATACTCTTCTCAAGGACCACAATGCAAGGGGACATGTCACCTTGGGGTCTTTGTAAAACTGCAAACAACTCACAATTGGCAATGACATTTTAAAATCTCTGTATATGAGTAAAATATCTTTATATTCAAATATAACATTAAAATATTACACCATCATGGTGCACGGGGCAATTATCCCTTTATAAAACTCTTTGTAAAAATAGATTTTCTATTTTAGGACCTGACAAAGTGGCATGACATTCTTTATTACTGCAGGCATAGTTAGCAAATTATACTATAAATTATATAAAACATTATCATTAAGTAGAAATAAAGAAAAAATAAGTTTAACAAACAGTTATCAGAAGTGAATTCAAATCATGTCCTTTTCAAATGTAATTTAATAATTTCTGCCACCATGCAGCGGATAATATAATGCAATTACCTACTTGTCTAAAACAGTGCAAACACAAGCATCTTTTTGTGTTTACAGTCGGATGGATTCCTTGTTCCTAAGAAATTAAGTAATGTAATGCTTTCTAACCAACAGCGCAGTGTTCATAAGAAATGGGGCATTGCTCATAATGTATTTAGCAAAGGCTCTCTGTGAATGATCTTAATGAATTCATAGGCTATGCTTATCCTTCTGTAACTACATCAGAATGCATTTAGATAATATAAAATGTGAATAACTGATACATACACACAACACACATGCATACAGGAAGAAAAAGAGTGAACTAATACAAGCAAACATCAAATAGGAAGAAAACGAGTGCCTAGGCATACACATACAGACAGAAACATAAATATGCAGAAATAATTTAAGGAATTAAGGTGCTAACATAAACTGAGTAGTGTACACATATATAGAAATACATACATTGTACATTATTATTATATTATTTATATAACGCCAACAAATTCCGCAGCACTTTACAGTGGATGTACGAACAAGCATGTAGTTGTAACCAGACAAGTTGGACACACAGGAACAGAGGGGTTGAGGACCCTGATCAATGAACTAACATGGTAGAGGGAGTGAGGTAAAGTGACACAAAAGGTAAGGATAGTATTAGACTAATGACAGTTGCAAGAGAGGAATCAGTCGGGAGCCAGTTTAATTGATATGCTTTTATGAAGAAGTGGGTTTTTAATGATTTTTTTTAAGGAGTGAAGACTGGGTGAGCATCTAACAGAGGAGGGAAGTGAGTTCCACAGGAACAGTGCAGCCCTCAAGAAGTCTTGAAGGCGAGCATCAGAGGTGGGAGCATGGACAGAAGATAGACATAAGTCTTCAGCAGAGCGTAATGGCCTAGATGGGATATACTTGTGTATTAGGGAGGATAGCTAGGTGGGAGCAGCATTATGTAGAGATTTGAAAGCAAGAACCAGAATTTTAAATTGAGCCCTTACAGGAAGCCAATGTAGGGACTGACAGAAGGGTGAGGTGTGGGAGATGCGGGCGGACAGGAAGACGAGCCTCGCCGCTGCATTCATTATGGACTGTAACAGTGCAGGTTGGCAGCATTTAAGAACACTGAGAAAAGGATTACAGCAGTCAAGGTGAGAAAGGACAGTGAAATGGACCACCGCCTTAGTCGCATCTGGTGTTAAGTAGGATCGGATGTTTTTGAGATGGAAGTGGCAGGATTTGGCGATAGACGGAACTTGAGGTGTGAAGGAGAGGTCGGAGTCAAAGAGAACACCTAGGCAACGAACCTGCGTGCTGGAACTGATGGTAGCACCATTGATTTGGAGGAAGACAGACACAGGAGTAGCAACACTTGAGGGAGGAACAACCAGAATTTCAGTTTTGGTCAAGTTGAGTTTAAGACGTGGGCAGCCATCCAGTTAGAAATAGCAGAGAGGCAGTCAGAGACACTAGTCAAGAGGGACAGGAAGAGATCAGGAGCGGACATATAGATTTGCGTGTCATCTGCATAGAAATTATATTGGAAGCCAAAGGAGCTAATGAGTTTACCAAGGGAGGCAGTATAGATAGAGAACAGTAGAGGACCCAGGACTGAACCTTGGGGATCACCAACAGAGAGGAGTTGGGGAGAAAAAGCAGAGACAGAGAAAGGAACACTGAAAGAGCACTGGGAGAAGTAGGAGGAGCACCAGGAGAGAGCAATATCTTGTCAATATCTTGTAGACCAACATTGCGGAGGATAAGAAGAAGCTGTTGATGATCAACAGTGTCAAAAGCCGCAGAAAGGTCAAGGAGAATTAGGATAGAGTAGTGACCATGAGATTTTGCAGGGAACAGAGTGACAAGTGTGGAATCCAGACTGAAGTGAGTTTAGCAGAGAGTTGAACTTGAAGAATTCTGTCAATCTCGCATACACAACTCTTTCAAGGATCTTAAACACAAAAGGCAGTAGCGAGATAGGACGGTAGTTGGACGGGGAGATAGGGTCAAGGTTGGGCTTTTTCAGAATTGGGATTACAGTTGCATGTTTGAAGGGCGATGGAAATATGCCAGAGGAGAGAGATTGAGAATTTTAGTGAGAGGTAGAGAAATAGAAGAAGACAGAGTACGGATGAGATGCGAGGGAATTGGATCTAGGGAGCAGGTGGTGGGGCGGGAGGACTGGAGCAGAGCAGAAACCTCTTCCGCTGTAGCAGGTGCGAATGAACATAGAACAGCAGAGGGAGTGAGGTTAGGAGAAGTACATCATTCTAATCATTCTTGTTGGCAATTATGTGCCAGGGGAAAGTTGCACCCCCTGCACACGTGACTTAGGCAGCCCAGAACTCTGTTTCAGACTGCCTTATGTCAATTCTTTGCATACATTATGTCTGTTGTCAGTGCATACTGCATGCTCTCCTCTCCCACCCTCCTACATTGCACTCCTCTCCATTTCAGATTCTGCCTTCCTCTATTTCAGGTTGGTCTTTTTTTTATTTATTTTTTTAAAAACCTCCCTCCTTCCTCCCCACTACCTCCATTTGCCTCCCTCCCTTCGCCCACCAATGGAGTGCAGGTGTGCTATGAGCTAACGAAATGGAGAAGCCTGCGATTGTACTGCATGCGACACACAGTGACGTGAAAAGGGGGTGCAGAAAAGGGTCAGGATCAAATTAAGGGGAGACCATCCCCATAGTGCCCAGTAGGGTATATTACACTGGAAAAGTCCCCCCTCTCAAAAGGGCTATAGTAAAGTATTGTTAAGCACATATACAGTTGCAAGAAAAAGTATGTGAACCCTTTGGAATGATATGGATTTCTGCACAAATTGGTCATAAAATGTGATCTGATCATCATCTAAGTCACAACAATAGACAATCACAGTCTGCTTAAACTAATAACACACAAAGAATGAAATGTTGCCATGTTTTTATTGAACACACCATGTAAACATTCACAGTGCAGGTGGAAAAAGTATGTGAACCCCTAGACTAATGACATCTCCTGTGAAGTATGGTGGTGGGGGCATCATGGTTTGGGGTTGCTTTGCTGTGTCAGGGCCTGGACAGATTGCTATCATCGAAGGAAAATGAATTCCCAAGTTTATCAAGACATTTTGCAGGAGAAATTAAGGCCATCTGTCTATCAGCTGAAGCTCAACAGAAGATGGGTGTTGCAACAATGACCCAAAGCATAGAAGTAAATCAACAACAGAATGGCTTAAACAGAAGAAAATTTGCCTTCTGAAGTGGCCCAGTCAGAGTCCTGACCTCAACCCGATTGAGATGCTGGTGCATGAACTCAAGAAAGCGATTCACACCAGACATCCCAAGAATATTGCTGAACTGAAACAGTTCTGTAAAGAGGAATGGTCAGGAATTACTCCTGACCGTTGTGCACGTCTGATCTGCAACTACAGGAAACGTTTGGTTGAAGTTATTGCTGCCAAAGGAGGTTCAACCAGTTATTAAATCCAAGGGTTCACATACTTTTTCCACCTGCACTGTGAATGTTTACATGGTGTGTTCAATAAAAACATGGCAACATTTCATTCTTTGTGTGTTATTAGTTTAAGCAGACTATGATTGTCTATTGTTGTGACTTAGATGATAATCAGATCACATTTTATGACCAATTTGTGCAGAAATCCATATCATTCCAAAGGGTTCACATACTTTTTCTTGCAACTGTATGTTAAACATTTTTAATACTTAGATCTACATACCTACATCTATAGTAATGTGAAAACTATGATAATTGTACAATATTCATACGGTCAATATGCAATAGAAGAAGAAGATTTTTTTCACTTTGCCATTATAAACAATACAGCGTTAGCAATGAAAATGTATTCCTAACACTATAGTTGTCCCCTACCTTTCTAAAAAAGGTTTTAAGTTTTAAAAGTTTTTTAGTGGCACACTGTTCTCCTGGCAGCCACTCCACCTATTTGGCTGAGATCATCAGTGTTGACCCAATTCTTCCCCCATGACAGCCACTAAAGGCATGTTATCCCTGCAATGAAAACAATGACATTCCTGTTAAACAGCAAAGTTTTCAGTTTCCAGGTAAAATGACAGGGACATACACCCAGACCGCTTCATGATGAGATTAAATGGTTTTGGTGCCTATAGAGTGATTTAAACACTTCTGCATATTATACTACTCGCATTATTCCTACTGGTTAGCTGTATCCCCTCCTCCCTTTTAATTATTTCTATGGTAGCAGTATTATGAGGGTTGGGGTTTGGGTCCTGGGGGAACATTCAGTTGAACATGTACAGAATTTATTTATAATGTTTGCATATATATTTTTTTCAAGTCTGTCTATATAGGCACTGTGTTGTGTTTAGTTTATTAATTATTTTTTTTTTAATTATATTTTAATTATATTTTTTGGTTCATTTCAAGATTAAATAACACCTACAACTAACTCTAGTATTACACTCACCTTAGAAATCACGTATTATAAAGAATACGTAATAGCAAAGCATGTATTACTCAATGTTAGAGCTTGTGTGTGTGTGTGTGTGTGTGTGTAATTGTCACTTTTACAACTTAATTCTGTTATGACCCCTGGTTGTCAATCACACAACTAGTCATGTTACTTCCTGGTTCATTTGTCATGGTGGAGCCAAACTCAAGAGGCACACAGTTGCCCAGAGTACCTTCTTTGCAAAGTCTTTACATTAGACTGCAGTGGGTATTCAGTTACAAAAAGTCTGGGCTTATGAAATAATGGTGAAGGGGGTTACAAAAGATGCCAAATATAGATCTGCAGCTTTTCCAAGCTGTTTTTAGATAATTTTAAAAAATGTATATTCAAATGCATGCATTTTTTCATTTGGCATACATCTACAAAACATCTACAAAACAATGATTTAAAAAAAAAAAATGTTTGACAAGTGTTGTGTCCCTTTAATAATTATTTCTCACAATGATGACTGGTTGTGCAACAGTGCATAAATGATAAACTGTCAACAACATATCTGTTTCTAGAACAAAGAACTCCAGATCAAGCATTAGTTAATCATCTTTAATATAAAACAGCTACCTGTACCTTTCTAATTTTTGCCTCAATGCTTTCTTTTTACAATGACAGAATTACAAAGTAATATCAAATGACAGATAATAAAAGTCATCTTGTGCTTGGGCTTTTGCACATGGTCTACTGTTTGCAATTTGCCTAGTCTGAAGGGAAACATAGATCAAAAATAGCACATAAGTCATTCCATAGATGGATTAGTAGAGATGTAAAAACTTCAGTCACTTAAGTATTTATACATTTTACCTGCCACAAACTGGCAGTGAAATATGTTCTAATCTCACTTGTGGCTTTCTTTACACAGAATGTGTATTACTAAAACTGCTTCCAAAATAACCTTTTCAGTTCAAGAAGCATTCATTGGTGGGTTATATAAGATTTAACTGAACACAATATATTCTTCTCCATAAAACATTTTCTATATAAATAATATAATTTCCCAACTATTCAAGCTAATTAAATATAAACACAGGTGGTAAAACAACTATTTTGTCACAAGTTGCAAAAGGAGCCCATGAGTGTAGTCACTGTAAAACTGTTAAATACAACTGTAAAACTATAAAAACAAACCACTTCTCTAGCTAACTAACCAGCATAATTTCCAAATATCTGATATGCCAGCACAATTAACTTCTAGATGGAATGGAAGTGTGATAGTTATCTTATTAGCACAATGAACATCCATCATGAGACCAATTGGGGTTTCAGAGATTTTACCAGCAGTTACAAATGAAACTGTTTTGCCATCAATCACAATGGTCCACAATCCAGTCCTCATGGACCACCAACAGTCTAGGATTTATACATTTCCCTTTTTGTATTCAAATGGAGATACTGACAACACCTGGACTGGTGGTGGCCCATGACGACTGGATTGTGACCACTGATCTAGCAGACAACACACATCATGCTCTGGTGTAAGTAGCTATCCCAGCATTCTCCCTTTAAGAATATCCATGATGGATGCAAAGGGGCAGTTCATATACTGACATTTTCCTTAGATCATTTTAGAAGGGATTTCTTTGCATTTGTTTTGGTTGTGCCCATTTGTACAGAATTTTCTCTAAGACCTAGAAAGGGAACTCAGTAGGCATTGACTCACTCTGTTTTGTATGGTCTATTTCCAGGCCCACTCAGAAGGGACAATCAAGGAACATTGATGTCTTTATTACGGAGGACATTTTGTATTTTGTCAGAAAAAGTTTGTCATTGAGCAC
Source organism: Pelobates cultripes (assembly GCA_933207985.1). NCBI lineage: Eukaryota > Metazoa > Chordata > Amphibia > Anura > Pelobatidae > Pelobates > Pelobates cultripes. The sequence continues at coordinate 253,519,943 of OW240912.1, read as the reverse complement.
AGAGCAGATTGCCACCTGGGACTGTCACAGCCACAGCATGCTAAGAAAATATTATATCACGTAGGGAGCCCTTTGCATCGCAGGGCTTTTTTATCTTAGTTGATGAAGACACTATTTTGGGTTTATACTGATGTTATACTTAATAGATTACCTTACTAGTGGCATGTATTATGTTCCTCAAAAGTATGCATATATATCCTGCACTATGTCCTATTTGTATATGTAGATGTATAGTTGAATATATTTATTTAAATCACAGCTTCAGGAAATTAAAGAAATTAACTTCAACAATTGCATTTTTGATAGACCATATTGATTGTCTTAATGGATCTTGAATTTCTCTGTAACATTAAAATATTATGTTTTCACTAAGTTTTACTGACTTTTTGAAGTTGTGTAGATTTTATAGTAGGTGCAGAAAAGGTATCATTGTGGAATAATAATGTGAGAAATGTCATTCATGTCTGAATGATGGGTAACGTTAAAGTTGCAGATGCCTAAAATAAAATTCTGTGATTTGAAATACATCCCTGAAAACAACCTTTAAAATAATATGGTATAGTCATAAAAGGAAATTGCTACTAGCAGATAAGAAAAATGTGATTTAGATTCTGCCCAAAATTACTTGACTGTCAAGAGGGAAAAAAAAATCATTATAAATCTATTCTTTTCATTAAAAGATCGTTACCTCGTCTACACCATGTAATTTGATCAGGTAGGTTACAGAGATTTAATTAAAACAGTTCCCCCCATTTATCATTGGAGAAAATGGAACTCTGGCATGTCAGCACACTGTGTAAAATACATCAGAATGTCAGATATTTGCCAGCGCACAAAATAGAACAGTACCTTCAATTATTACAACTTGCTGATGCCTTTAAGAATTTGTAATTAAGCTGTTTTGCATTTCAAATCCAAAGGGATGTTTTAAGTAAGATGCATGTATTTCATTATTCCCTAGCTGGAAGTAAAACCTTTATTTACTGTTATGTATATCAGTGTAAGCATTCAAAACATGTTATTCTTAATTTTTTTAATCTATCAATAAAATCAATCTATCTCTATCTATCTATGTATCTATGTATCTATGTATCTATCTATCTATCTATCTATCTATCATCCTGCCTTTTTTCTCTCTGACTGTCTGTCTGCTTACTTGTTGTTGTCTCTGTTTGCTGTCTGTCCACCCACCTGCCTCTTGTCTCTCTGTCTGTCTGTCTACTTATCTGCGATTGTCTCTGTTTCTCTGTCTTTCTACTTATCTGTGGTTGTCTCTGTTTGTCTGTCTGTCCACACACCTGTTGTCACTCTGTCTGTCTGTCCACTCATATGGCTGTATTCTGGCTGGCTTGCTGCCTGCCTGTTTATCCAAAGGTATAATATAGTAATATTGTGTTTTACTAGTAAAAGAGTAGTAATTACAGCACAGCCTGTAAATATGATTTTTGTATTTGGCTCTTTATTCCAGCACATTAGATTTGAATTGAAACAAAGATAATGTGAAGAGTGTCAGCTTAATATGAGGGCATGTAAATCCATATACTATAAAGCTTGTAGAAATCACAGCCCTTTTTAGTGTTGCATACTTGTCTTGAGTGTATATTACTGTTTCTATATGTTTACCAGATCTGATATTTACACTCCATAGATTAGAACAGAACTACGAGCCTAGCTGTGTATTCAAGTGCCATTTAAAGAGGTGATCCAGAAAACTTAATTTACTATACCATGTCATCATAAATCTTTTCAGGATATTCAAAACAGGCAGAAAATGGGACAGAAATCTGAATACAATTTATGGGCCCCATACTATGCATTGCATGAGGATAATTATATATTTATGCCTTACAACTTGTCACTGATCAAGGTCATTACTTATTCAGATTGTGTCAAATCTATTGTAAGAAAAATGTTCAGTCTCTTTTATAATGCAAGTTCTTTAGAAAGATAGGTTAAATAAGAGTTGACAGATTATCACACCAAAGGCACGTAGAATTGGTGGAGTGATTCATTTTAATAGATGCAAGAGAGCACACAACTTATAATTTATTATATGCGTCAAATGATTATCTTCAATATCCATTACATTTTCCCTGCATTTTAATTCCCACTGGCATAGCTGGCTAACTAGTATTGACCCTGTTGTGCATAAACAGAAAAACTCATATACTCATATAATTTTTCTAAATGGGTTGATGTCGGAATAAATGTAACCTTACTCACACATAAATCTAAGCAAAACATATTTAAAAATTGTCCTTGCTCACAAAAACCTAATAAAGCTGTTATTGGTTAATATGTTCAATGTAGAATTATTCAACATAGTTAACATTTTAAATACATGTGAAAAAAATGAACCACATTATAATTTTAACTTTGTGGTTCCAGTTACATGATTATAAGGATGTATGACTACAGGCCATTTCAATCAATTATATTTTATAGTGCTTAACTTTTTCTTTAAATGTAATGATTAGCAGAAAAGTGTAATTTTATTACAAGACACGGAGGCTCATATTGCATATCCCTTTCTTTACTGTCCACCAATAGCAGCAAATAATACAAAACAGAATGAAAAAAAATAATGCATATATAGTAACATAGGCCACTCCCAGCCAAGTCCCAGTATAATAGTAGGCACTACCCTCAGATCCCCCTCTTTTTTTGCTGCTCTATAGTCAGATAAGTACCTGATTTTCCCTGTTATGTGTTTTTTTTGTGCTAATTTGGTGATTTGTTAGTATTTGCTGTTATATAACATGTATTTTCAGTTTGTATTTACTATGTTTGCGGTATATCAGGGGTCCCAGACCAGCTGAAGGATCTCTTTTTACCTGTTTGGGGGTCTTTTGTTGTACCCCTATCCTTTCTCACTTTTCTATTTTTCTTTCATCTATACTTATGGATTTTCTGTTTTGGTACCTGCTGTCTGAGTTATTTCTGCACTTTGTCTAGTCCTGCTCTGTTTTCTTTTGGTGCCAGTGTGGGGCTGACGTCGGCTGTTTGCTTGAATGAATGCCTGAATCGCTTGTTTCGCGGCCTTGTTCAGTTCGCAGACGCTATTTCATGTTTGCGGACTTGTAACCGCACGTTCAGCTGTTTTTTCCCATTTGCAGGTTTTCACTTACTGGACGCGCTCGAACCGCGAACAAGCTTCATTCGCAAACCAAACGCACCTGTTCGGTAATAGTTTTTAGCCGCATTCGCAGGTTTTTTTGCATCCCGTGAGTCTCGCGAGCTTTGGGTACTGTGTTTTCCCTTCCGATTTTGTCTCTCCTCCCCCTCCTTCATTTTACTTTGTCTGCCTCGTGTAGTTACTGCTGGTCTGGGGCCTGGTGAGATCTCTTCTATTTACCCTTTTCCCTGGTTTGCTTAGTTTGGGTGATAAATCCTTACTTTACTGATTACTTTACAGCTGTTGGAGTGTCAATTAATATATATTTATACCTCTTTGTATCATGCCTAAATCTAGGGTGCCTGACTATCCACCTACCACTGGGGAGATGGATACCCCACAAGTCCTGGGGGAGACCCCTGCTACTTCGGGCTCGCCGCCTCCATTGGTGGACCTGCCTGCCACAACGAGGGTGCGCAGGCCTCAGCACTACAGTGCTCAGTTACGGAGACCATTATGGCAGCCATGGGGTCTATGTCATCAGCCCTGTCTCAAACTATCTCAGAGGTCCGGCGGACGCTCCATTGACTGGCTCCACGGCGTGCCATGCACCCAGGAAGGCTTTACGCAAACCCAAACATACCTACCCATCCGCCTCCAGCACCCCTATGACTGACATACCTTCGGTTAATGGCATTTACTGTCCTGACAGGAAAGTTGTGCCAAACAACATTACTGTCCTGGCAGGAAAAGTTGTGCCAAGCAGCAATCAAGCACATGGAAACCTGGTAATTACTTTTGGGGTCAAAGACCGGTCATGGCCAATCAAATCCACAGGAGGATTTGTGCTGGGAAGCAATCATGCACACCTGGTAATTGCCTTTGGGGTCAAAGGCCAGTTACAGCCAATCGGATCCACAGGAGAGGTATTTAAACCCAAGTTTCCATGTGCTCATTGCCCTGTCGTGGTTTCATGCATATGGTCATCCGAGAGTGCGTTCCTGATCTTGATTTTCTGGTATTTGACTTTGGTTTGTTTTGACTTCCCTGATATCTGGTATCCTTGACTTTTGGCTTTTCCTCATTTTTGTGTCTGATTCTGTGTCCCTGACCTCAGCAAGTATTTTGACTATTCTTGGAGACGTTAAGTCTGGCCATTCTAAGGTCTGGTTATACGTTATCCTTATTCCTAGGTGTGACACAGCTTGATCAACTTGTAGTCCTGGCACTCTGAAGGGGATTCCACTGAGTTGACCTCTTTTTCTCCATTTAGGCAGAGATGTCCAGAGGCGATCTGGGGGTTGCGGGGACTGCCCTTATTTGACCCAGATGAGCTCCACCATCCGAGGTTGGCATAGTGGCTCCCTTGAGAACTGGGTATGGCCCCCACTCAGCAAGGCAGCCAGCAACAAACTTAGGACTTTAAGGTTAAAGCCTGTGATCTATGTAAGGCCTTCAGAGAAAAAGGCTATCCTAACAGGGTCCTTAAAAAGGCCTACCTTAGAGCCATGAACTCTGACAGAGACACGTTGCTCGTTGATAGGGTAACACCACCCAATCAAATTCGATGCATTGGCACCTATGATGCGGGTTGGCATAAAATGCTGACTCTTTTTAACATCTGATTCACACATCAAACAGGCTATTTCTCCATTCCCCTCAGTAACAGCTAGGAGGGGAAGAAAATTAAAGGACATGCTTGTATCCAGTCACCTTTGTCCACCTAATAGACCTCTAAACCAGTATCTCCCTGAAGGCACATACACGTTTTGTCACTGTAGTACCTGCACATACATAGCCAAAGACACTAAAAACTTCTCTGACAGTAAAGATCAAGAATTTTTCTCAGTAAAATCTTTTTTTCAACAGCCATATGGAGGGGGTGATATGCCTCCATACATGCTCTTGTGGACTTAACTATATTGGGAAGACATACTGTCCCTTTAAATACCGCATTAGAGAGCATGTGAATTCAGTCAGAAGGAGCCTTGAGACCCCATCTCTCGGCACCTCAAGATACATCATGTCAATTCTGCTCATAGGATAAGATTTATGGGCATTGAACTTATACCCAAGACCCAACGAAAAGGTGACTGGGATCGGAAGCTAAGGCAGCGAGAATCGTTCTGGATCTACAAGCTAAACACACTATCACCACAGGGTCTGAATGAAGGATTTTCTTTTTCATCTTTTTGGAAATGCCCTTTTTGAGATTTGTTTCCTTAATCACAAAGTTTAGATTGAGACATGTATTTAACTTGTTGTAAATATGTCCTATATTAGTAATAAAGATTATCAATTTTTAACCCATTTATTAAAAAGAGTGCCTTTAAAGAACACCCCGACTTACAACTAAACTAGTCAGCACAAGTAACATAGACTGGGCCAAAATTAATTAGCTATACCAACTTGGGTATATATAGTAGATACCCCTTTATAAGATGTACTGACATCTTCCGTTAGAGCATGAGTTTTAAATCACTACTGCACAAGTATGTCACTCAGGGTTGTGTGTGGGGGGGGGGGCGCTCATTATGACGCTTGGTGACGTCGGAACACGCCCCCTTCCTAAACCACGCCATGGGACAGCAGCTAATTCGGCTTAACATTTGCCATGATGAGTATATTTACAGGATGGGTGGTCACATAGCCTCTTTAGCTCCTGACGACGGCGTGTTTATACGCTGAAACGCGCGTCGAGCATTTAGTTATTTAGTTTCCACTAGGTAGCACTTTTGAGGTTTATTTATTTTTATTTTTTAACAATTATTTTTGGCAGGTGCTGGGATGTGTGTGGTGTAATTTAATAGTGCCTGCAGATTGAGAACTGCTCTCCCAGGGACAGTATTAATCTTTAGGGTTAGTTTCCCTTTCAATGTGAGAGGAGTTTTTCTGCTTCCTGCAGCACCTTATTATACCCTATTTAGCTATTGTGAAGGTAGGGGTTTATTGTTATGGGCAGGAGTTTGGTTCTGCTTTTGCATATACTTATTATGTGGGGGCTTTTGGGGTACTTTTGAGTTTTATTAGTCTTACTCTCTTTCCCCCCTTTAAGTATTTGTTTTTCTCTTTTTACCCTTACTACTTTACTCCATTTATCTACAGTGGAGGAAGGGATTCATTTTTATGGGCAGGAATTTTTCTCATACTCCGTATATACTTATTGTGTGGGGGCTGTTGGGGTCTGTTTGAGATTTGTAGCTCTTACTTATCCCCCCCCTCCTCTATTATTAGGTAACCCATCCTTCTCCCCCTCCCTTTATTTTTCCTAATTTGCCTGCTTATTGTCTCCCTCTATCTAGTATTACCATTAGATTTAGGCATCTTTGTGTATATTGAGCTACCCTTTAGGATCCCCTTGATACAAGGGTCTCTGTTTGTCTTGTTGCAGCTTCTTTGGGTTACCCCCTACTTTGTAGCTCTCTATTAGGTGTTCTAGGTTCCCTCTAATATTACATATATTCTTTAGTGGGAATACAGATCGACCATTATTATTTTCTTTTTGAGTTTAAACTTAGGACAGTGTGTCCCATGCCTGTAGTGCCTAACAAAGTATTTGACACCCCTGAGGTAGACTCTAAGATGATCCAGTTTCTGGCTAAATTGGGTTGGAACCCATGCAAAGGACTGGATTCGGCACTTAGATCGTGCCAAGACAAACACCTTGATGTGTTTGGTCCCCTTGCAAAATTGTTTGACTTGGAGGAGGACGCCAGAGCCGAAAACCGTATGGTAGACTCGTAAGAACTCCATGGTTGGGTCCAGAGAGCAATTTGCATCTCCAGATTGTCAATGCCTCCCTGTCCATGTAACGGTGTAAAGTCACCTGTTTAAAATAGAGCCCAAGTTGACCAATCTCGCCCTCACTGAAGCTGGTAAAGACGCCCAGGGCTTATTATTTGGCGATTCCTTTATTAAAGATTTGGGATGCTTGGTAGGGCATTTACTGCCCTTGATAAGGCCCAATCTTCCATGAGAAGGGTACTCCTGCACAGAGATTGGCTGGTGAAACTAGATTTAAAGGACGCATACCTGACGGTGCCGGTAGCCGAAACATCTCGAGATCTACTTCGATTTAGTTGGAAGGACAGTGTTTGGTGCTTTACATGCCTTCCTTTTTTTCTCCTCTGTGCCCTGGTGCTTCACAAAGTTGCTATGCCTGGTGATGGCCTGGCTCTGCAGTCGTGCCTAATCATCTATCTGGATGACATCCTGATCCTGGCTTAGGAGCGCTCCATCCTCATGCACCATCTGCAATGCACCGTGGACCTGCTCAGTCATCTGGAGTTCATCAAATGGGAAAAATCCTGCCTGAACCCATCCTGGTGCATGGAAATTCTGGGTTTCCTTGTGGATTCAGAGGAGGAATCATTGAGCCCTCCAAGATTCGGATGAGGTTCACCCTGAGTCACTTGGCACAGCTTATTGGCTAGCTGGCCTTGTCTATCCAGGCAGTGTTCCTGGCCCCTCTCCATTACAGGGCACTCCAAAGGTTGAAGGTAGCTCATCTGCGAGACGGCGCGTCTTGTGTGGATATGGTTACCCTGGATGGCGAAACGAGGGATGAACTGCAGTGGTGGATCATGAATCTGTTTGCATGGAACAGCAGGGTGATTTTTGCTTCACAATTGGAGTTCACCACAGGCTCAGATGCAAGTCTCCACGGCTGGGGTGCCCACTGTGAAGGCGTGTCGATGGGAGGTCGTTGGTCGGACTCCGAATTCCGGCCCCACATCAATGTGTTGGAACTTCTGGCAGGTTCTTTCGCAATCTGGAGTTTTGCGAGGGACCAGGCAAAGGCTTGCATTTACCTCCCCATCGATAACATCTCGGCGGTGAGGTATGTCAACCACATGGGTGGCACCCAGTCAGTGGTCTTGGCCAGATTGGCGAGTGAATTTTGGGACTTCTGTCCAGCTTGGAATTTGGTGGTCCAAGCAGAATATCCTCCGGGCCTACACAATGTCCAGGTGGATTTGAATTAACAGTCTCTTTCATACAACAGCGACTGGAAATTGGACATGGTGTTCACAACTGTATCATCTCAACCTATTACTCATGTGTTTTCTGCGTTGGTTGATCAGCTTTAAACTTGCAATATGTGCTTCCATGTCTTGTAATATAATTTACATAATTTTCCTATTACATGACATAAAGTCATGATTTTATAAAAGATCCCATACACACCCATACACACAAACTTTTCTGTTTTGAAATACTTATGTTTGTGTTCAGTGAAGTCTCCCATGTATAACAGTACCCCCTATGTACAGGTTTTATGGTGTTTTGGAAAGTTAGAGAGTCAAATATAAGGCTTGCATTTCATTTTTTTCACATTGAAATTTGCCAGTTTGATGATGTTGCCTTTGAGACCGTATGGTAGCCCGGGAATGAGAATTACCCCCATGATTGCACACTATTTGCAAAAGTAGACAACCCAAGGTATTGCAAATGGTGTATGTCCAGTCATTTTTAGTAGCCACTTAGTCATAAACACTGGCCAAAAATTTGTGTTTTGCTTTTTTCACACAAAAACAAATATGCATGCTAACTTTGGCCAGTGTTTGTGACTAAGTGGCTACTAAAAAAGACTGAACATATCCCACTTGCAATACCTTGGGTTGTGTAATTTTGAAAATGGTAAGTCATCATAGGGGTAATTCTCATTCCTGGGCTACCACACGGTCTTAAAGGTAACATTACTAATCTGGCAAATTTGAATGTGAAAAAAATGAAAAATGGAATGTGCTATATTTGACTCTGTAACTTTCCAAAACACCGTAGAATCTGTTAACGGGGGGTACTGTTTTACTCATGAGATATTGCTGAATACAAATATGTGCATTTTATTGCAGTAAAAGCGAACAGTATCATGACATTTACCGCTAAAATGTCAGGCGGAACTTCAAATTATTTTTTAAATCTTAATTTCTCACAGGTTTTTTTATTTTATTCATAATAAGTTATGTTTCATATATGAATTGTTCATGAGAAATTAAAGCCCTGTTTCTCCTGAACAAAATTATATATAATAAGTGTGGGTGCACTTAATATGAAAGAGGTGAACTACGGGTGAACAGACATATAGCGCAGATTCCAGGTTTTGTTTACATTTTGTTTTGATCAGAACGTGTAATATTGACTCCATCCTGAAGGGGTTAAAAATACCCAGTGTTTACATGCTTTTTTGCTTTTTTATGAAAGTTATAGGGCTATAAGTATACGGAGGAAATTGCTCTTTCAAAATATATATTTTTGAAATTTATCAATAGTGACATTGTAACACTGTTATCTGTCATAAATCTCTGTATCACACCTCACATGTACATATTTTTTAAAGTAGACCACCCAGGGTATTCAATATGGAGTATGTCCAGTCTTTTTTAGTAGCCACTTAGTCACAAACACTGGCCAAAGTTAGCATTTATATTTGTTTTTGTGTTAAAAATGCAAAAAAACAATAATGAACTCTAAGTTTGGCCAGTGTTTGTGACTAAGAGGCTACCAAAAAAGACTGAACATACCCCGTTTGCAATACCTTGGGTTGTCTTCTTTTGCAAATAGTATGCCATCATGGGGGTAATTCTCACTCCTGGCCTACCATACGCTCTCAAAAGCAACATAACCAACCTGGCAAATTTCAATGTAAAAAAAAAGAAGGAAAATCAAGCCTTATATTTGACCCTGTAACTTGCAAAAACACTATAAAATCTATAAAATAAACTATAAAATCTGTACATGGAGGGTACTGTTATACTTGGGAGCGATCACATGGCCACGGTGGCCTCACTTGCAGAGGGGAAACTGTCTGGGCTGTCAGTGAGTCCCCCCAGACCGGGAGCAATGCCATTCGCCGATGGGGGAACGGCGGCGAGGAGTTAAGTAAATATTTCCATTATGACAGTCCAGAACTGTCATCAGTCCTGAAGGGGTTAAATACATGTTGGAATCTAGTTCCTAATTGCCATATATATTTGAAGGAAAATCAGTTTAAAATATTCTGTTCAAGATGGACAACAGGCAAATAGTTTGATCAGATATGTCACTTCTAGATAAGTGAACATACACAGTTACCAAACACAAATAAGTTAAGCCCCCAAAACCCTTAATTATTATACTTATGGATACTCAGTAGAATTGGAATTAGTTTTGTTACAAACTGCAACGTGTCTGAATTTGGACCGTTCGGGTGGTCATCCGAATTCTCGATTTCTGAACCACCTACAAACTAATCATGTAAAAAATGACTTGCACAAAGTATGATCATGTTTTTTTTAATTGGAGATTTGAAGTCCCACCTGTGGTTCCAAAAAAAGAAATTTCTGATGAGAAAATGGATGGTTGATTGTGCTTACAAATCAAGACCTGTAGAGGGGAAAAGGAGCAGCAGGAGAGAAATATCTATATATTTATATATTTAATTGTCTTTTCTTTGTTTTTTACTACTCTTATTTTTGTAAGCTTCTGTTGTTTACTTTTTCTCATTTGAACAAAATGGTAGGAAAATGCACCTATCGTTGTACTGCAAAATATATACATAAGATTATGTATATATTGAAGTACACAGATTGGCCCATTTTCACACCTTTTTAGTTAATCTGATTCAATTTCCCAAATTTTTGATGGTGGATGAAAATCTGACATACCAAACCATCACATGCATAACATTATGCTGTCTCACAAACATTTTATTTTTAGACAAAAACCAGGTAAAACTGCCACTCTTCTGTCCAAGTCGCCCTGGCTTAACTGGGGCCCTTCCACCCAACCAGGCTGCCACGCCCTTCCAGGCAGGTATTGTTCATTCTGTCTATTCCACTGCAGCCCTTCTTCCAGGCAGGTATCCACCTCTGCCTGCAATGTGATTTCTATTGCCTTTATAAAGGCCCAGCTCTCTTGATTTATCCCTGGGATAGACGGATCATGCACCAGCCAACAGTTACGAGAACTCTGTGGCTGGGATCCCTAAAAATCCACACAGGACACCATTCCAAATGGAACTAACATACAATACTTTATTTTACTTGGGACTAGCCCATACGTTCATCACATAGACATTGCTATGACAAACATAATAAAATTAAAATAACCGAAACATGTCACAAAATATACATGAAATTATAATATTAATAACATATTTATAAAGAGATGGGGTAGAAATTAATTAACAGAACATATCTCTCCTGCCTGCAGAATTAGCAATATGTAAATCTACTCAGATATGCAAATTAGCAACCCTTGCTATTCAGCTATTGCATACAGCGGTTGCTAGATTCTTGCAACCAACCGGTGGCACTGTACAGGCTCCACAGCCAAATCCACCTAGTTTATTGCAAGCATTAGCAAGACAGGAGAGCACACAATACATTTAACCCCAAACATTCACATTACACACACACACTGCACCCACAATGGACACAGGGTGAATTAAACATAGGAATAATCCAGGATTCTACATAAAATGTCCTTAAGAAACTCCAGGTGATGGTGACTACCGTCACAACGAGTATTTATAAAACTGATCTCTGGGAAATCATCTATTTAAAAATGCCACCACTCTTCCAGAGCCCCATATCATAACTTCATTGCCATCTCCCAAAAGGTACTTCTTAGTAGCCGTGGAAACCATTGTTCTGCAGAGTTATGATTACTGTAAACTCCGAGCCTGTCATTTTGTCTGCACTAGGTAAATATAGAGATTAACTGCACACATCATTCACTGCAAAAGTATAATAACCGTGTAATTAAACCTTCATGCTCTATTGACATGATATTGAATATTAACCCACAGATAATTGGCAAGAAAAATTATGTTTTTGGTTACATCCATACACAATTGTTCTTTATTACTTAAATATAGGTTCCTTGCAAATTTTACTGTGTACATGAGATAGTAATATTGCATTGTTTATATTTCCCTTGGAATATGGAATATGTTTTAATTTTGATGGCCCACTTCGGACATAAGTTATTGCCTGAATTGTTATTTTCGAACCACAAAATTAAAAATGGGAAGTAATATATTAATTACTGTGAAATATAATAAGTGGACTGTTATGAATGTTATGAATCACACGGTTAAGAGAATTAGAACATACACTAATGTACCCTTTGAGAAATATTATTTTTCCTAAGTGATCGAGAATAAGTAATTTTTCATATCTTGCTGACATTAATTAGATTAATGTTACAATTGGAATGATGCAATTCCATTAAAAAAAAAAATCATTAATACTTTACAATAATAATGTAGTAAATATACAGTTAGGTCTGGAAATATTTGGAAACTGACACCATTTTCTTAATTTTGGCTCTGTACGCCACCACAATGGATTTGAAATGAAACAACAGAGATGCAATTCCAGACTTTCAGTTTTAAAGGGTTGATCAAAAATATCGTATGAAACATTTAGGAATTGCAACTGTTGTCATACACAGTCCCTTTATTTTAGGTGCTCAAATTTGACAAATAACAAAATCAGAAATAAAATGTTAATTTTAATTAATTTTTAAATTGGTTGAGAATGCTTTGCTGGCAATGACTGTTTGAAGTCTGGAAAGTGTGGACATCACCAAACCCTGGGCTTCCTCTTTTTTAATGCTTTGCCAGGCCTTTACCGCAGCTGTCTTTAGTTGTTGTTTGTTCGTGGGTCTTTCTGCCTTAAGTTTTGTCTTCAGCAAGTAAAACACATGCTCAATCAGGTTGAGATCAGGTGGTTTACTCAGCCATTGCAGAATAGTCCACTGTGCTTTAAAAAACTCTTTCACATTATGTTTTAGGTGGTTGTCCATCTGTAAAGTGAAGCGCCGTCCATTCAACTTCACTGAATTTGGCTAAAGCTGAGCAGACTATATATCCCTATTCATGCACCAGCTTCTGTCTTCTGTCACAACATCAATAAACACTAGAGACCCCCACCATGTTTTACAGGTGATGTGGTATGCTTCGGATCATGCTTTGTTCCAAGCCTCCTTCATATTTTTTTAGTCCCATGATTCTGGTACAGGTTTATCTTAGTTGCATTTGTCCAAAGAATGCTGTTCCAGAACTGGTTTACCTTTTTAAGATATTTTTTCGCCAAAGTGTAATCTGGTCTTTCTATTCTTGAGGCTTATGAATGGTTTGCACCTTGTGATGAACCCACTGTATTCGCTCTCATGAAGTATTCTCTTTATGGTCGACTTGGATAATGATATTCCTAGCTCCTGGAGAGTGTTCTTCACTTGGCTGGATGTTGTGAAAGGGTTTTTCTTTACCGTGGGATCCTACGATCATCCACCACTGTTGTTTTCCTTGAACATCCAGGCCTTTTATTGTGTGTCAGAGCTCACCAGTGCATTCTTTTTTTCTCAGAATGTACCAAACTGTTGATAAGGCCACCCCTAATGTTTCTGCTATATCTCTGATGGATTTTTTCATATTTTTTTTTGCAGTCCGACAGTCTGCTTTAATTGCGTGGAAAGCTCCTTTGACTGCATGTTGTGGGTTCACAACAGCAATAGTTTCCAAATGTAAATACTGTACCCGGATTGAACTCCAGTTGACTTTTTATTTGTTTAGTTGATGAAGAAATAATGAAGGAATAGCATATTAAAGAGCTCTAATTCCTAAACCTTCCCTCCAATTTGGATATGAATACCCTCAAAAAAAACCCTGAAAGACTGCACTTTAAGCCACTATGTGTTATTTAACTGTAACTTGATTAATAATAACAAAACTTGTGTCAATGTCCAAGTATTTCAAGGCCTATCTGTACGTTGCTTTTAATAAACCAAGTAAAATGTTCAATGTATTATTTATTTATTTATAAAATATTTTACCGGGATGGATATATTGAGATTTCTCTCATTTTCAAGTATGTCCTGGGTTAATGGCTATGTAATGAGATAGTTATTTTGTTCCAAATAAAAATTTGAAAAAGTAAATGTGCATGTGCTTGCTATAAATACTCTGTTATTGTTTTTGTATGTTATTAGTCAGGTTTGTACATTAATGTATGTTTATCCCTTGCAGTTTAATTACGGACATCATTATGGGCAAACTACATATTAATTCCCACAAATCACCATGGGCAAACACAAATTTCATCAAGTATTTCCTCATATAAAGTAAATTTAAAAAAAAAAGTACAAGTAATTTCCCTGGATGGACATTAGACAAATCCCTTTGTTATTTTAACAGTGCTCATATGGCATCAGTCCTGAAAGGGTTAAAAGGGGAGTTCCACTTGAAATATGAAAAAATATAAAATGTATGAATATTTTATTTTATGAGCCAATGTTTGTTATGTGCTATTTTAGTGTTTGCATCGTGGCAATGAATCAAATTTATGTAACTATATTTTACTGACTTTACAGCTTATCCTTTGTGGATAAGATAAATACTATGGTTTTAAGTCATGGATGTAATCCTCATTTTAAATTATGTGCATGTTTCTCGGTAAGCAATATTCTATTCACTCAGATGTGAAATATGTTGAGTGATGAGGTTTATCTGGAGAAGTTACTGTTTTGATTAAAACAATTCAAGGTTTCTGGAAAGAAAATCATAATATTCATCTCAGTCTGAACTGTCCGAGCTTGATGGCAGAGCACTTCCTGATGCTCTCTGTCACAATTTCACTAAGTTAATCCTGGCCAAAAGGCAAAATCAGCTGATTACACTGGTGAGTAACATTAAAAGTGCACTCTCCAAATACATGAGCATATCCACGCAACACATGCGCATATACCCATAGCATCCTTGTTATAAATTGACTTGATTGGCCTACCCAAGTATGTGGCTTGCAAGACTGTTAGCCAGATTTAAAAGCCTACATGATCATAAAATACAATGACTATATGCTGTGTAGTAAAAAATGTAGTACCTGAGGACTAGATAGTACCATCAGAAATAATCA
Organism: Pelobates cultripes; assembly: GCA_933207985.1. Taxonomy (NCBI): domain Eukaryota; kingdom Metazoa; phylum Chordata; class Amphibia; order Anura; family Pelobatidae; genus Pelobates; species Pelobates cultripes. Next base: position 253,504,928 of record OW240912.1, on the reverse strand, counting down.
CTACACATGCACCCAACACATTATGTTGTGTTAACATATATAATGAGCATTAGTTTATAGTTTTTGTGCTATTTAGTTTATGTTGTGTTAGCATATATAATGAGCATTAGTTTATAGTTTTTGTGCTATTTAGTACTGTAAGGATTGTCTTTAAGTCACTGCAAAGCGGGCCACTAACCATGCCATGAAAAAAGTGCAGGGACCAAAGTTGGCTGTCCTCAAGAACAGTAATACTTCCTGTCAGGGCCGGCCTTAGGTCTCTAGATGCCCTGTGTGATAAATCCTCCCAGTGACCCCCCCCCAGCCCCCTGATTATCCCTCTTCATCTATGTATAGTGTGTGCATGTATATAGGGGTGTAGTTTTTGTATAGGGGATTTATTAAATTAATGATTTACATAAAAATATTCATTCCTCCATCCCTGTTGTTACCTTGTTGGGAGAGATTACAAAGACACACACAGGCAGCCAGTCACACACACACACACACACACACACACACACACACACACGCAGACAGACACAAACAGTTACAGTCATACACACAGGCATAAAGCCAAACACACAGTTACAGCCACACACAGTCAGACAGTCACACAGATGCAGTCACACACACAGGAGACAGTAACACACACAGATCATCACACACACAGTTACACAGAGGCAGAGAGTCACACACACACACACACACACACAGTTGCAGTCACACACACAGGCAGACAGTCAGACACACAGGAAACAGTCACAAACAAATACAGTTACAGTCACACAAACAGGCAGACAGTCACACGCACACACAGTTACAATCACACACACAGGCAGACAGTCACACACACACAGGAGAAAGTCACACACACATACAGTTACAGTCACACACACAGGCAGACAGGCAGTGTCACGGCTTCCCGTTCTTCGGCCACACATAAACTAAGCGTCCACGCCTACAGAGATATTGAATACTTACCTTGGTTGCAGAAAAACAACGCTCCTCGAGATGCTGGCCGCTGTACTTCTGGTTTTAATAGGAGACTCACCTTCACCCATATCAAAGATGGTGCCAACGTGCGTGCGATGTCATAGGCATGCATGCACGTTTTGGGGTCAGAGGCCAGAGACAACCAGGTACAGCCTCATGAGGGTTATTTAAACCCAAATTACCTTTTGGTCAGTGCCCTGTCATGGTTTCCACTAGCTGGTTATCCAAGAATGTCTTCCTGATCGTGTTTTTTCTGGTATTTGACTTTGGCTTTGTTTTTACTTCCCTGATTTCTGGTATTCTTGACTTCTGGCTTTCCTCATCGTTGTGTCACGTTCCGTGTCCCTGACCTCGACAAGTATTTTGACTTATTTCCGCTACATTAAGTCCGACCATTCTAAGGTCTGGTTAAACATTTTCCCTAGTCCTAGGTGTGATACTGTTCTGCGTGCTGACATTACAACAAGGCCATAGATCCTGCCGATTTGTGTCAGCACATAGTAGCTTGCGAGAGAAAGCTAGAGGAAAATGATCATCGTATGGATCAATTTGCCCAGGCTTTTAATACACTCCTAATACGTACTGCTCATTTGCAGCATGAAGTTCCTCCGGCAGTTACACCCACGCCTACTGTACCTACACCTATAGTATATAAGGCCCCTACTATCTCCCTATCTTCACCCCCGCATTTTGAAGGTAATACTCAAGAATGTAAGGGATTCCTTAATCAGATTGAGTACCATTTTGAAGCCTCACCTGGGTCCTTCACCATGGATAGAGCTAAAATTGGGTACTTAATGAACCAACTTAAAGGTAAAGCCTTAGCTTGGGCCAATTCATTGTGGGAAAGTGATAGGACTATTGCCCATAATTACCAAGAATTCCTTGCGGAATTCAAATTTATGTTTGAACCATTGGGAAGGGAGAACAACTCTTCCACTGCCCTAATGCATATCAAACAAGGGAACCATTCTGTCTCAGATTATGCCATAGAATTCAGCACCCTGGCTTCTGAGGTAGACTGGACTAATAACGGATTAATGACTGCGTTTGCAGAGGGATTATCCGAAGCTATCCTTGATGAAATTGCAGCCAAAGAACTACCAGGTAGGTTAAATGAATACATCACTTATGTGATGCATATTGATAACCGACTTAGGAACAGGGAGATAACTAGAAATAGAAATAGACGTATGAATATGTCACTGGCACCTTGCTTCTCCAATCCTGTTGTCCCTGGCCCCTACTGTACAATCTGAACAGATTAGGGGTTATGAGACTGTCAGAGGCAGAGAAACCATTTAGGAGAAATGAGGGCCTCTGCTTATACTGTGGCAAGAAAGGACACATAAGAAATGCTTGTCCCATACATCCGGAAAACTTGCGCACCAGCCTTAGGTGTGATGTATATGTCCCCTGGTACTACCCAAAGTATATTTCTCCTTAGTGTTGCTGCTCAATGTGATAAGATAAGTTTTACATGAAATGCCCTGATTGACTCAGGTGCTGCAGAAAACTTTATCAATGTACAATTTGCCAGTAAACACCATCTACCCATCAAGGAGAGATTATCACCCCTGGCCATTGAGGCCATTGATGGGTAGACTGTGTTTACTGGCAAATTGTACATCAATAAAGTTTTCTGCAGCACCTGCCTTTAATTACCCACAAAACACTACATATCACTACCACAATAGGAGTGTTACACAAAGAATTCATCACATTCCAGATAATTGCTTCCCATTCTTGTCACATAATACTTGGCTTTCCATGGCTTGTTAAGCATAACTTTCTGGTTTGTTGGGCTAAAGGGGAAATACTGGAATGGGGTAAGGAATGTAAAGAGAGATGTATGTTACCTATTACTAAAAAAGTAGGTATTGTCAACCTACTCCTACGCCACAGTCTACCAAAATTCCTGTGCGTTATAGGGAGGTTAAAGAAGTGTTTAATAAAAGTCACACTGATACGCTATGGCCTCACAGATCCTATGATTGCTTTATAGATCTGTTACCCAGCACTATATTTAGTAAGTTATGGGAAAATACATTAAAGAGTCTCTACAACAAGGCCACATACGTAAATCTTCTTCTCCTGCAGGTGCAGTGTTCTTTTTCGTTATCAAGAAAGGAGGAGAGTTATGCCCATGTATTGATTATAGGGCATTGAATAAGATCACCATCAAAAATGCTTAACCCATTCCCCTTATCTAAGAATTGTTTGACAGACTCCAGGGCACTAAGGTGTTTACCAAACTCGACCTTAGGAGTGCTTATAATTTGGTAAGGATCAAGGAGGGACATGAATGGAGAACTGCATTTAACATGAGAAATGGTCACTATGAGTATCTTGTCATGCCCTTCGGCTTATGCAATGCCCCAGCCATATTTCAGGATCTCATTAATAATGTTCTCAGAGATTACATTTATACTTTCATATTGGTATATCTGGATGATATACTCATTTATTCCCCCAATATTCAGACTCATCATGGGCATGTTAAACAAGTGTTGCAAACTTTGCTAAAAAAAAAGAAAAAAATCTAATTAAGACAGAAAAAAATATTCCATCTTCACCTGGCGAGGGCTCTGCACAGAAAGCCTTATAAAGCCTCCCCACACTGTGCAATTAGACATATCTGTCAGTCTCACTCTGATTGGTTTGCTTAAGTCAAGGTACAGCATTATTTTGTCCTTACGAAAGCTCCAGGACTTAGGAATCCGTGAAATTAAATTAATGCTCGGTGATGAAGAATTGAAAAATTGAAATTTTGCATTGGTTAATTCAATGACTGTCCTGCCTTAGTCTGAAATTTGAGAAAAACATTTGCAATATTGTAGACAAAGAAAGTTTGAATCTATGTACAGCATGGAATCAATAAGATAATTTCAGTTGAATCACCAATACCCCCAAGGGCAGTACATTTATCACTAGCGTATACACTCATCCATCCATAGCAAAGGTTATACAAGCATGCAGAAACAAAGAAATGGACCTTGTTGATTTATCCTTGATCATCACCTGGAGCAACTGTCAAATACTGTACACAGGTAATTGAAAGTTTATGTTCTCATTATGTTATATCAAATATAAATCCCATATATTTCTCCACTGATGTGACTCAAGTTTCTAGTTCTTTACATCACATAAGGCATTACTGATGTACTTCAGTCTTTAAGTATACATTCTAATTTAATTTAAATTTCTATTTCTGTCTCTAGAACTTGTTGCCATATAATACAATAAACCTTCGGAAACATTTTCATTTCTCCGACATTTCTTAGACATTTACCAGTAGCCCACACATAAGCACCAGACTTAATAAAAAGGAAATGCCAGCGTGTAATGCTTCTGATTTCTCATACCTGGCAGGCATGTCACCGATCAAGGGACATCTATGACTTGACTGGCACTAGGGAAATAATGTTGATGCAAAATAGAAAACTTATAAAAGCTCACTTTTTTCTTAAAGTACTTGTTGACTATAATAAAATTATCTAACTTGTTTTGGCAGAGTTTCACTTTTCATCAGTTATTCACATGAGAAATACGATCTTTTATAACTTCAAAGGATATTATTGTGCTTTTCTGCTTATTTACTTCTTTACAATAACTATCCCCAAGTATGTTAAACAGAGTAATAGGTTTTCCAGTAAGTACTAGCTAAGATATAGCTAAAACGATTTCACAGGTATTTGTTCAAATGTCAGAATAATTCCACTCATGATAGCACTTGTGCCAAACTTCTACCTAACCAGCTAAAACCACAAACATTTGTAGTTTATAGGGATCACACATAATTATCGGCTGATCGGTGTCTTTCTAGCCTATATGTATCAAGTAGACACAATTTGTGCACAACTGGATTTTTCAAATCTCAATGAATACATGCATGCCCCCCCATGTTTACTATTCACAGGGAAATAACTTTCTCATTAAGAAGCCTCAGAAGCTATCATGTCGTACATGCACATCTGCTCATGTGCATACACAGCTGCTCGTTCACACATGCGCACACACTGCACAGCATTCAGAAAGAATGATGGTCTGATCTGAGATCAAGTAAAGTGCACCTAGCACTTCCATTGCTCAGGGGAGCTAATAAAATCCAGAAACAGACCCCCCTGGTTGTCTGACTGACAGCCAGAGGGATGTGTCATTATTTAAACATAGAAGTGCTTTATGGGTGTGGAATGGTACTTTAGTTCAGCACCCAAATTAAAATCCATAATTACCATCGATACTAATGAAAAAAACAAACAAAAAAAAACTTATTTGCAAAAAAAAAGACAAAAAAATAAAAATAAAAAAAATAATCTTTGCCCCATGAGTGCCTGCTGCTGGCTGAGCTCTCATAGCAGAGAAGGAAGCCCTTATAAAGGATTTTCCACACTAAGTGAGATATTACAGCTTGTGGGAAAATTACAATATCAATAAGAGCACTCTGACAGACATCTTACTTCTCTCAGGACTTGCCTGTCAAAGCGCTCTGATTAGCAGAGTTAGTGGATAAGGGATATACCTCCCTTATATAAATATGGGTTCTTATAGACCCCTATAGACTTTTGATTTGTTTATTTATTTTTAACTGTTTAGCTATAAAACACACTGTGGATCACCCCCCTCCCTTTACCCCAGTCTTCACATACATAGAAACACAAAATGTGATGGCAGATAAGAAACATTCAGCCCATCTAGTCTGCCCAATTTTCTAAATTCCTTTAGTAGTCCCTCGCCTTCTCTTATATCTAGGATAGTCTTATGCCCATCCCACGCATGCTTAAAGAGACAGCATAGTAACCAAAACAACTTTAGCTTAAAGGACCACTATAGGCACCCAGACCACTTCAGCTTAATGAAGTGGTCTGGGTGCCAGGTCCAGCTAGGGTTAACCCTTTTTTCTATAAACATAGCAGTTTCCGAGAAACTGCTATGTTTACATTAGGGTTAATCCAGCCTCTAGTGCAGTGTTTCCCAACCCAGTCCTCAAGGCACACCTACCAGTCCAGGATTTAGGGATTACCCAGTTGTGTCTAAGGTGTTTTTTTTCTTCTTTGTAAAAACACCGTAGACACAACTGGGTAATCCCTAAATCCTGGACTGGTAGGTGTGCCTTGAGGACTGGGTTGGGAAACACTGCTCTAGTGGCTGTCTCATTGACAGCCGCTAGAGGCGCTTGCGTGCTTCTCACTGTGATTTTCCTATGTGAATGCTTTCCTATGAGACTGGCTGAATGCGCGCGCGGCTCTTGCCGCGCATGCACATTCAGCCGAGGAGGAGGAGAGGAGGAGGAGAGAAGGAGGAGAGCACCCCCCCTGGCGCTCGAGAAAGAGGTAAGTTTAACCCCTTCCTCACCCTAGAGCCCGGCGGGAGGGGGACCCTGAGGGTGGGGGCACCCTCAGGGCACTATAGTGCCAGGAAAACGAGTATGTTTTCCTGGCACTATAGTGGTCCTGTAATAACTGTTTCTATAGCCCTAGGCACACCTCTCTGCATGTGATTTACACAGCCTTCCTAAACACTTCCTGTAAAGACTCATCTAATGTTTACACTTCCTTTATTGTAAATTCTGTTTAATTTAGAATTTCATTTCTTCTGTTCTGTTAATAGCTTACTAAAACCTACAGGAGCCCCCTGTATGCAATTAAAGTTCAATTTACAGAGCATGAGATACAAACTTTTAAAGTAAGTTACATCTGATTGAAAATGAAAGCATTTTGTTTTCATGTAGTCTGTGTCAGTCACCTGCCTTGGGAGGTGGCTAGCAATGCATAAACAGACACAAAAGTGATTTAACTCTTAAATAGCAAAGAATTGAGCAGTAAAACCTCAGTGGCATGATCTATACACAAAAACTGCTTCATTAAAATAAAGTTGTTTCGATGACTATAGTATCCCTTTAAACTCCCTCACTGTGTTAACCTCTACCACTTCAGCTGGAAGATTATTCCATGCATTCACTACCCTCTCTGTAAAATAATAGCTAGCATACCTAATGTAGCAAACTGTCTCGGGGGACTGCCTGACAACCCAGGCTGTTCCCCTGCAGCTAGTCCGGCTTTTCCGGGCCATTTGACCGTGATGACATCATTGACAATATACAAATAATACACAATATCCCTTAGAATTAACACCAGGGATAGTAGGTAAAAAGACGTTTACCATAAAATATGCAGGTTATAAAGAAGATTCCTCAATTTCTTCTTAAAGGACAAAATATAAAGATAAAAAATCTGCAAAAAATACAAACAGAGCCACAATATTGTGGCTCTGTTTGTAGTTTTTGCAGAGTATTTATCTTTATATCATTGACAATAGCTGGCTACAGTACTGCCTGCAGGGGAACAGCCTGGGTTGTCAGGAAGTCCTCCAAGCTAAAAAATATTTTTAAAACAGTTTAGTAATAAATAAAATACTTAAATCATGATTGTTCCTCTTACATGGGAGCAACCATAGGAAGTGATCAATACCAAATACCAATAATTAATAAAATAAAAGTTAATCCCTTATTTGTTTACTGTTGATTACATACAGTTGTAATCAAAATTATTCAACCCCCATTGAAAATATGTTGCATTTTCAGTTGACTTTGAGGAAACCACTTGAAGCATTTGTTGTGTTGAGCTATTTCAAATGCTTTTTGTTTTAATTTGTTCATTGCAAACAGGTGAAACTGTAAACTGTAAAGGTGAGACTGCAAATGTTGACAATAAACCTGATTTTCAATAGGGGATGAATACTTTTGATTACAACTGTATTTGCTGCTGCTGTAATGAATACATATTTCTTGTGTTTCTCATGCAACATGATTACTGTTGCTCATTCAGTAAAATTTTCATTAACGACCTCAATAAGAAGAGAATTATAAAGACAAAAAACACATTATATGCTGACTGGCTGTAACATGTTCATGTGGTTTTTATAAGTTTATGTGTTATGGACCAAGCCTACAAATATCCAGCACAGCTCATACATTCAGTCGTCTTCATTAGGGACTGCACAATAGGAAATACACATGCTCAGAATTTTTACTGATTTAGAAATAAATTGTTCCATTTGAATATTAACTTAACAGAGCATGTGGAACATTGGTAAAGGAATTTAAAAAAAGAGATGAAAACAAAGATGATAAAAAAATAGCGAATATGGAATATTTTTCCAGTATATATAGTTTTAACCAAAAATGCCTAGTCAATTATACGGTCTCAATAATTTACATACTCAGTGTGGTCTAATATATATATATAAAAATAAAAGCCTTGATTTAATAACTTTGTATAGGTTTTTTAAATGATTTTGTAAAAAATATTTAAATATCAAACAATCCGTAATATATATAAATATTTCAATAGAAGAAAAAGGTAAATTAAAACTTTTTTCAATATATAAAATCATTTTTAAAATGTCATACAAAATATTGAATCATTTGAAAAGCTTATCCAACAACATTAAACAAAATTACTACCTAAAAAAAATTCAATTTCATACTGTGATATTGGACATCTCAAATATATTCAGCCTTATTTTCTGTCTGTCTGTCCCTCTGTATCAATATCAGATTTCACTTTGCCAAGACTGTTGCAGTCTCTTTGTGACTTTATATTAGTCTCCCTCGGGTGCGTTCACTAAAAACTGCATTGGCGTGGATAAAAGTTGCTGATTTGGAAACATTCTCCAATTAGTCTATAGTCAGAAAAAATGGGTATCAGTTTACTACAATACTATGTGTAATAAGTAACTCCAAAATATGTATTATTTTCAAGGGAGGTGGTGTTGGTAAATATTATCAGATAAAGTTTTGGATAGATTAAAGGAAAGAAATAAAAACGTCCATGGTTACATATCAATCAAACTGTGATCATGTATAAAAGTGAAAAATTAGAATGAATAATAATACAAATAAGGCATTCTTATGAATGGAACAAGTGGCATGTGTTTACATTTTTACTCAATATTCAAAAATATCACAATAGATTGAGTTTTGGTTAAATCTTTGTGGGTTTTTTATCTTGCTCGATGATACTAATGGCCATGACATTATATCACAAAATGAAATTATGAACTGTTTATGGTATGTATTGCCTTGTTTGGATGTCTCTGTTGCTCCCTTTATTTACTCAATGTCTTTCTCTTTCCCTAATGGGTTTTTAAATGTTAAAGTACTTACATTTGATGAGCTAGGTACAACTTGTTAACATTTTCCCACTGAAAAGTAAGTTCAGACAGTTTTTCCTGGATCTTCTCATTTTCTGATGATGTAGTACACTCAAGAACTGCTTTCTTCTTATTTTGAGTGACCTCGATTTGACCTGATAGACGACCAAAATTGTCCTTGATGTTCTGCAGGAACAATGTTTTAGGACAGAAAGGTGGAAATAAAAACGTGAGCTGGCCAACAAACACATATTTAACATTAACTTTTGTCTATGTACACACTTTGAATAATAATACTAATTTTGGAACCAATATTCACCACATGTGACATGTGAGACTCTGTATCTCTATTCTATATCTGTAAGAATAACCAGGATGAATCTTATTAATAAATAAATAAATAGAATAAATAAAAAGGTGGCAAAAATCTATGCCTTCAGTGTCTCTTATGAGTAAATAAATATTGCTTTTTAGCTTTTATTTATTTTTTTCAAAGAGGTAAGAGAGACTCAATATTTACATATTTTATTCTCACATATGTCAAATGTCTTATCCGTGATGCTTAATCATCTTTATAAAACAAAGATATTTTGTCTTTATAATATATTTGAATGCTTGAAATGTAGAGGAGCATTTTATGACATATTGATACTCTTTTCTTTTCTATAAGGAACCTCTTACAGTATATTATCTGATTTATTAGATTTTAAAATTAAATCATAGACTGTAACGTGTAAAATTGCAGCCTACATAAGCTAATATGTATACACACACATACATACTACTTAATAATTTACTACAGTTTGAATGAACAGAGAGCATTGTGAAACATTGATTTTCAGAAGAATCACCATAAACCATCTTTCTCAAAACACAATTACTTGTAATAATAAAAATATCCTAATAAAATAATGGCAAAGTACACAATAAAATAAAATATTTTTTTTTTGTCCATTTATCTATTTCAATAAATAAGCCATGGAATATGCAATAATGATAGAATTTAAAAGTATCTCTTGATATAATTTACAGACATCATTCTAGTCCATTTTAGTGCTAGTAAGTTTACTATTGTCTGGGCAATGGTATATAAATAAGTAATTATTTACGCCGACACATTTTTCTCCAGGCCAGTAAAAATTGTTATGGATAATCATCTCTTTGCCTAAATTGTCTTTGGCTACAAGGGTGACATGTTACAAACAACAGAAGACTTTCAGTATGTAAGTAACTTGCATCAGAGCTGTAAGCCATTTTATTTATGATATAATTTTGTCTAAATTTTGTACACTGAAGTATAGTGGTAGATATACTAATCGCAAGTCAATATATTTGATTGATCTTTGTTCCTCCTTTGTTCCTCCTGCACAGTTTTCCATGAATGACGTTTTTTGAATATTAATTTAACATTTTGAGTAGTTATTTACATGTTACCAAAAAAAATGGTAAAGTCATAAAAATCTTGCTTGGTCAATGTGACCCATTTTTGGCAGGTTCTCTTGTAGCAACCTAATGTCTTCTCTTATGAGATTAACCCACTTACTTGGTAATTCCATCCTCCCTGGGCTCTCTGTAGTGCAAGATTCAGTAGGGTCAGGAATGAGTCATGCGTGACAAGGAGGAGTGCAAAACCAAGGAAGGATTTGGATTTCCAAAGTAAGTGGGTTAATATCACAAGGCATTCGCATTTGGTTGCTAAAATAGGACCTGCTACAAATGAGGTTCATCGGTGCTGTGGCAGGCTTATTAAATGTATGATCATATTTGGATTACCTATAAAGATGATAACATTTTTCAGTCTATAAGTAAACTTTTTATGGCATGCAAACAGCACAGCAGCAAGTAACCAGGGTAATCTATATTCAATATTCTTGATGTTAATGGGTAGAAAATTATACTTCACTCAATTCATGTAATAGTAACTTGGTGCTTTCAATATCAACTTGAATCACATATTTCTGAAATGTTTTCTATTATTTTAAGATGTGTTTTTTTCTTCTTGCCAAATATTTTATATGAATGATCTTACCTGAGTCCCACATCAATGATTCTGCAGGGTACCAAAAACAAGATTCAAAACTATCATTTAAACAACATGTTGTCCGCTAGACTTTCCACTTTTTTAATGCTAGTATTAATGTTAGAGTTGCGACCATTTAATGCTAATTCTAAAAATATTACCCACTCTAGAACCTGTTAAGTATGCTACAATACACATGCATTCAATGTATGGGGATGTACAGGAGTTTCATCCTAAGGTAGCCATTGGTTAGGTGAAGGTATCATGCTTTTTATGTTAGAGAGACATTCTTCGGGAATGCTAAAACTGTAACATGATATTCAAACTGCCATCATTGCCATGATATTCAAACAGTGAAAATCCAATCATGAATGCTAACATTAGGTGCCCTTTAACCCTAAGAAGCCCTAATCCTAAAACCCCATAAGTCTAAGCACCCTATGTTGCTTTGCATTAGTATAATAGTGGTAGCAGTGTCATTGTTTTTATTATGAACTTTTTTGAACTCAGCTTTTCAGTTATTAGAGGTTATTAGACCAGGTCTCAGGTCCTAAATCTGGTCACTTTTATCTTGTTTATCTTATTTTACTGATTTACCAACTGCAACTGGATGGTTATTTGCAAAAACAGAATTCTCAGGGACATAATATTTTATTTGTGGGGTAACAGCTCATGGATCCAATGAGAGATCTAACTGCCATTGTGGGGCAAAGAAGAAATGCTTTACTAGTTTGATGCAAAACGAAGAAGCCCTTCAAACTGGATATTTTTACCTTCATTTAGATCAACAGCAAAAACAGATGTGAAAAGGCTGAACTTGATGGACTCAAGTCTTTTTTTAGCCTATATAACTATGTAACCAAAAACACATAGCCGAACCTTAATTATTATTGTATGCAGTTCAATCATGAGCCAACTATTTCACTGGGATAATTTCAATGCAGCATTGTAGAAATGGTAATAATACCATTCATCATTCTTCTGGTGGATTTGTGCTTTCTGTTCTATTTAGTTAATATTATTACACCCTCAATATTGAAGTGTTATAAAAAAATAGTAATCATTTATTCTATGTGGACGAGTGGAAAAATAGCAATAATTTATTCCTCATGGACATGTGGAAAAATACTTCCAGGCTATTTTAGGCAAGAAAGAGCCAGGGGAGGTTTTGTAACCTGGTTAGGGAAAGAGCAGAGAGCTTTCATTTCTAAGAAAAAAGGGATAATAGAAAACCATTAGCAGCTGGAGTGACAGAAGTCTTTAGAGAGATGATCCATCTCTGTGCTCTTGAAGAAGAGAAATCATAGCAGTTGTGGCTCAAAGTCCAGTTGAGTTTCTGGTATCTTTAATTTGTCTCTAACTAACAATTAAAAGACAACACCCAATATAACAGTCTATTCCTAGGCTCTTCCTGCAAAACCACTTCTGAAATAGTGCACTTTGATGGATTACGATTGTTCAGTCACTTTAATTCCTGAATGGCCGCTAAAGTGATTACCGAAAATGCAAAGACATTAAAACTAGTTTTTCATTTCATAGTTGTATTTAAAGTCCATTACAATGCTCTGCACTGTCATTTCACAGGTATTTAAAGCAAAATACTATATTGTTATCTATCATTTTGCCCCTAGTTTTATTTTTCCTGATTTTCCTGGTTTCATCACACATAAGAAAAAGAAGGGGAACATTTTGATTTATGTACAACACGCTCATCGGCAGTGATTGGCACTTGAGAAAGATATTGTGCCATGGCATGTTTTCTATTATCTGTCAAATTACTTTGACTAATGGATTTACTTACCTGTACCTTATCACATAGAATGGCAGATGAGGCAGACAATGCATGCCTTAATGGCAGGAAAAAAGTAATGGGGAGGCCACGTATCAATATCCAGCTCACCAAAGAAAACAAAATTAAACTATATAAATGCTTAATGGATTTACTGGGAGTAAGGACAATTTGACAAAAAAAAAAACAGTGCCACTTTCATGTATTTAGAAAAAGTTAATATTATAGGCATCTTTATGTAATACTTTCATATGATACATGTACTTGGTTACAAAAAAATAACAGTTAATTTTGGCTATATTAATAAATATATATTACGAGTCATAAAACATTTTTAAATATTCTGTTGAGTTGGCTGCTGTAAAAAAAAAAAAAATGAAGCTAAATGTGTGTATATTAATATTTTTTATACAGGCTAACATGTAATAAGCACTTTGCATTACTGTGGAGTGGAAGTAGAATAAGTGCAGCAGTTAAACATTATAATAGAAGATAAAATACATTTGGAAATATTGTTGTATGAGTCCCTTATAACACTTTCAAAGAAAGTTGGAAAGGGATGAATTAGAATATAACTCGATGGAGGAAGTACACTTTATAATAGGGCACATAAAACACAGTAATATCCCACATTATGCAGTTTACATGGAAATGATACAGTTGAATAAATCAGCAGGGACAGGAACACTACTAAATACTGTATATGCTGGAATGGAAGTGTTGTACAGTGATTTTTATTGGCAAACACCTTCATTTAGGTTTAGGTTCTGTAAATCTTTCCTTGTGTTGAATTGCAGTTTTTGAGCATTTTTCTGATAGTTTGGCATAGTCCCCAAGAAACCCATGGAAGCCTTCCTTTTAGTTCTGGAGTTGGAAACTGTGAGCATAATTGCCTGTTGAAAACTTTCCCACTAGTCCCGACCTTTTGTAACCTATGACGTGAGGCAGGGCCGCCACAAGAAATATTGGGGCCCCTGACAAAGCACAAGGTCTATATCATCGCTATATATATGTGCATAGAGTAATTGTGGGGCCCTGGACTGCCAACAATCAAGCTTCTGAGATGCAGCAGGTGGACAAGGATTGCCAACATCTATTGCACCAGAGTGTCTTTTCTAAAATTCACCCCCACATCTGCTGCAGGCTATCGTCGAAATAATGGATGAAAGGTTCCAATGTTATTTTTTATTTTATTTTTTCAATTTCACCATTTTTATTTTGTCATAAGTTGTAAATCAACAATCAAGAAAAAGAAGGGGATTACAGAAAAGAAAAAGGGAGGGGAACGAGGTTCAAGTGCGACATGTTACATATTCTTGCAATTGTGGTTACTGTATTCAATGCACATGGTTCCATTGGTTCAATGTGTGCTCTATGGGCTGTATTCAATACTTCATTACATTCGTAATCTAGCAGGTTTGCTTTGTACTCTCTCTCTCTTATATGGATGCCGGGGTTTGTTTGTATTTTGGTCGCTAGTGGTTCTAGCGCCAGGACGTAGAGCAGGGTGGAAAGGGGGTACCCCTGCCTCGTGCTGTTTGTAAGCTGGAACGGTTCTGAAAGGAATCCCGAATTAAGTACCCGTGCCAGGGGTGAACTATAAAGTGCTTCTGTGGTTGACACTAAACCGTCTTGGATGTCGTATCTACTCAACACTGCCCTCAGGAACCCCCAGTGCAGCCGGTCAAAGGCTTTTTCAGCATCGAGAGTAACAAACGGTCCCTTCCGATGCTGTGCCTTCAGGAAATGGAGATTGATAACTTTTCTGATATTGTCCGATCCCTGTCTACCCTTTGTGAAGTCCACCTGATCGTTGTGTATTATGTGTGGCAGTATGGCCCCCAGTCTATTTGCATAGAGTTTGGTGAATATTTTCGCATCTGTGTTTAAGAGGGAGATGGGGCAGAAGTTTTGTGGTGAAGTTGGGGGCTTGTTGGGTTTTGGCAAAGTTAAAATATGAGCCGTCAATATTTCCTTGGGGAATGTGCCCTTCTGGACCACTTCAGTGAATGTCTTGGCTAGGTATGTCTAGGTATGGTGTCAGTGTTGTGCTAAATTTTTTATAGTACAGGTTGTCGAAACCATCGGGACCAGGGGATTTCCTTGTGGGGAGGGCTTGAATTATATCTCGTATTTCTTGGTCTTCTATCGGTTTGGTGAGGTCTGTCTGCTGTTGGGGCATGAGCTCACTGTCTTCCTTTATGTTATGAAGTGTCGAATAGTATTTGGCGAATATGTCGCTAATGCCTTTGGGGGCTGATATTTTGGTTCCCTCATGGTTCGTGAGGTATGAGATTTTCTGGTTTGCCTGTCTGGCTTTTATCCGTCTCGCTAAGAGTTTGCTTGCCTTGTTGCCCTGTATATAGTGGTTAATTTTGAGTTTCTGCATGTGTGCGCTTAGTTGGTCAAGTGCCTGTTGGTGTATGAGTCTGGTGACCTGGGTGATCTTGGCTTTTGTCTCTGGTGTTGGGGTGGTTTGGTTTATTCTGTTTAGATCATATAGTTCTAATTGCCAAGCTCTGAGCCTGGTTTAAGTAATATTTTTCATGTAGGCTGCTCTTCGGATCAGTATGCCCCTTGCTACTGTTTTGTGGGCAAGCCACACTGTTGTGTTTGTTATGTCTCCTGTGTCGTTGGATTGAAAATAAGCTTTAAGGTCACCTGTTAGGGTCTCTACGAAGTCACCATCCCGCAACAAGGAGTTATTTATTTTCCATGAGCTGCGGTGTTTCCTGGAGGCACAGTGTATCCGCTCCTAGGGTTTTGACCTCTCTATTGAGAAGATGTCGCTTTACAGTGGAATTTAGTCCCATGACATTAAGAGAACAGATCTTCACATTGGTATTTTGGGCCTACCTTCATGTAGGGGAGTTATCCGTGATGAGGATCGTATTGGGTCGCCCACTAACCGTACACCATGTATGAAAGCTTTGCGAAAAACATATAACATTTAAACAGATTGTAACATAACAAGTAGTACATAATTAACATTAAAAAAGTATATACAAAAACATTTGTTGCCATTGTGTTGGTTTGGCACTTCTTTGTTGTGCCTTTGGGGGTAGAGGCTTAGGGCCTCACGTCCGATGAAAGCTGCTTTCCTAGGTGGCTATTTGTGTTGCCAATTTCTATGTTTACCAGCTGTGGTTGGGGCTCCTTTATAACATTCCCCACATACCTCTCGGGCCTTCCTTTCAGCACACCTCTATGGGTATTTGTGGTATACATTTCAATGGTACCTGCTCGGTCGTTATTATGGTGGAGCGTGGGTCCCCCTTAAATATGTACACAACCCGTCTCCTCACTCCTCTCCCAGGGATTACACGGCGTGAGCCATGCACTATTGGGCAAGGTGCGGGTATTGTGGCCTTTGGTTATCGGGTGGAGTTATTAGGACTGATGGTACAGAAATTGTCTCATGTATTAGTTGTCGTTCACTTAGCTTTTTTTAACAAAAAAATTATTTTATATATATAAAAAATATCTAAATTATTATTATTTTTTTTTCATTTTTTTTACATTTTCTTTTTCCTGGCAGTAACAGGATTATACTGTTAAC
Organism: Pelobates cultripes; assembly: GCA_933207985.1. Lineage (NCBI taxonomy): Eukaryota > Metazoa > Chordata > Amphibia > Anura > Pelobatidae > Pelobates > Pelobates cultripes. The sequence goes on along the minus strand of OW240912.1, from coordinate 253,488,431 downwards.
TGTCAATCTGTTCCCTATAACTATGGGGTTTGGGCTCGGTGGGCCTGTTCTGGGTGGTGTTAATGTTAAGGTCATAACTGGTAGTGGTGGGTTGGGGGGTCTAGGCCTCTCGTGTACCCACGGTTTCTGGTGTGGGACCCCCCTACATACCCTTTGCCCATCCGGGAGTATAGATGTTACCGTGCTACTGACCCGGTGGTTGTTGTGCATCCTGAGTTGAAGAGCTCGGGATACCGGGGCAACTATACCCACAGTCCAAAATGTGTAGTCCAAAAGGTTTATCTCTTCTTCCACTCCAGCGATACTCTAGTTCTGCTCCCCTCTGCCGCAGGTGATGTTGCTGGTGCGATGTTTCAGGTGCTTAATACGCAGTGACCTTCATCTGGGGATCTGAAAACTGTGGTCTTCCCCTCTCTCGATACCAGAAGCTTGGTGGGGTAGCCCCATCGGTACGGGAGACAGTTTTCTCACAGCCGGGTGGTGATGTCTTTAAAGTCTCGCCGTCTCTTCAGTGTTTAAAGGACCACTTTAGGCACCCAGACCACTTCAGCTTAATGAAGTGGTCTGGGTGCCAGGTCCTTCTAGGGTTAACCCATTTTTTCATAAACATAGCAGTTTCAGAGAAACTGCTATGTTTATGAATGGGTTAAGCCTTCCCCCATTCCCTCTAGTGGCTGTCTCATTGACAGCCACTAGAGGCGCTTGCGTGCTTCTCACTGCGATTTTCACAGTGAGAGCACGCCAGCGTCCATAGGAAAGCATTGCTGCGCGTGCGCATTCAGCCGACGGGGCGGAACGGAGGAGGAGAGGAGGCAGAGAGCTCTCCGCCCAGCGCTGGAAAAAGGTAAGTTTAACCCCTTTTCCCCTTTCCAGAGCCGGGCGGGAGTGGGACCCTGAGGGTGGGGGCACCCTCAGGGCACTATAGTGCCAGGAAAACGAGTATGTGGAGATATTTGCATAGATGGTTGTCCCTCTGTAAGCCGCTGGCATCTCTTTCTGTTTTCGATTGGTGTTGAAAACTGCTTCTTTGGCATGGAAATAATGCATTCTTATTAGGACATCTCTTGGTGTATTTGAGGGCAAAAATTTCAGCTTGGCAGTTCGATGGCTCCTGTCAAGAAGGAACAGGTCTTGCAGCAATTCTGGGGCTATCTCAGGAGGCCTGTTACATAGGCGGTAAGGTCATCAGTGTGATGTGTATAAGGCAATTATTTGGTCTTTCCCAACCCTTCCATCTAAATGGACAGTAGATGGAAAGGAAAAGTGATCTGATGCTTAATTTGGAATAATAGTTTTTAGAACCTAGAGACAAAATCTCTATCAAAGAAGAAAAGTAGACCACTCACAATACTTTTGAATCTGGAGGATGATTCTATGTCATTAACCTGTCCAGAGGCATAAATTGTACCTGTTTAATGAAATATAGACTTTTCGTGGGAAAAAGGAATTCCTATATCTTTAAAATGACAAAATCACAATACAAATATTTTGTATCTGTTGAAAAGTATATGGCATACAGAGTTATCAGGAAATAACATTAATTTTCTACTCGCCATGATGGCTATTGATTTTAGAATTATATCCTATGAAAACTACCACTTGCTAAATGGTTAGGGAACTTCCAAAGGGAATCATTCTATCTGAATTATATTTCTATATGGAAGAATAGGAGTCTGCAATCTTGTGTCTTCTTTGTATCTATTAATAAACTGTCTAAGTTGTTTCTGTACCATGAACAATATCACATTTATTGGAAATAGCTGTTCAATTTGTTCGAAAAGCGATTCTACTTAAGAGTTTACTATTTCGTCACATGATGTGACTCATTTGCTACTGAACTGAAGTAAAATATGAAGTTGAATAAAATGCACAGGGTTTTATTTGATTTATATCTAGCAAGCAATGTATATCTATTGACAGATTAATAGACATAGGACAATCAATAGATATTAATCAATCTATCATAATTGTCCTGAGAAGTAAGCACCACTTCCCTTGTGCCAATACTTTGGGATGTACTACAGACATCCATTCCATTTCAAAAACTATACTGTGCAGTGTCCATTTTCCATTGGTTTAAATTGTATAACACAATTATTATGGCCATAGCTTTGTTAGTTATGTACTTATCATTTAAGCAGCCCAGTAGGAATATGAAACATTACATATCATCAATTCAGCCACAGTCAGATGATCATTGCTTCCACTTGGTTAAACTCAGCTGCGACTGAGACAGTTGGGATGTGTCACTTTCACAAGGTGCGACCCTCTTGGCTTTTGAAGGTTTATGTCTTGGCATCCTAATTTAATAAATGTGTATGTGCAGAAAGGACACAAATGTGATGTAAAGGTCTGGGCCTATAAAAATTAATGTGGATTTTAGCTCTATGCTGTTCTGTGGCCCTTAAGCCTGTATCAGTTTTGTTATTCCTTTATAAGAGACCCAGCTACATCCCTGACTCTGCTTGTCCTAATCCCATGTTCTGCTTACAGACACTATTATTTGCTTTTATAGTCCTTGTTGTATTTTGCATAGTTTAGCATTGATATTTCCAATTTCTAAGGTCTTGTAATATGCCTGATTATGCTTTACTACTGTGCCTTTTGGTTAGGTTGCTGACTAATATCATGCCGTGTCCTGATAGTCCAAGAATGCCTTATTTGCCAACATAAAAACAAATTTACCTGCTATAAATTCTCATTAAACTCATGGAAGGTGTCTGTGTCTGATTGCTCAAGCATATGTCCCAATATTTATACAATCTGCAAGTGAAGGCAGAGATGACTTACTCTTTATTAGTGTAAGCTGAAGGTAGGGTTGATGGAGAGGTACCTTTTATTGAGGGGGAATGGACAGACAAAGTATATATAACAAATGGGCCTATCTAACACACACATACATACACACACACACCTAAATCCTGCCTGAAGATTATCTTCTCATAGGAGAGTCCAACTGTCTATAAAGGATCCAGTACCATGCACCTCATAAATCTCTTTGTCACAAGATGTATCCCAATCATTCAAAAAAAGTGGGTCATCCTACTAGGCACCCTGGGTCCTTGACAACCATCTGAATCTGTCTATTAGAATCCCTTGTTTGGCATATTTAGTCATTGCCAATTTTATCACTTAATATAACTCCATCCCGTTCATGGCTGAGCAGACCCCTTCATCCAGTGGTCACTCCCCCTTTTCCTGTAGGAAGAGGAATTGAACTATTTCAATGGAATTAACGCACAGTGTTCTGAGGATGCTGAATGGTTTGGTAAGCTTTTGAATTTTACCATCATCGTTGACTGTTGTATATGACGATTTTAATCATACGTGGTACAGTGCAATCTGTGGTAGTGCGCTAATCATGCAGTGATTTTTTTGTTGATACTCTAAGCATTTTAATTTCTGGAAACTATGAATTAATATTTCAAGGTCTCTATAGAACCTCTGCAATCATTTGACATAGTTTCAAATCAAACTTAAATACAATATTAATGTATATTGAGTGACTATGCATTGTCTGTGTAGCTAGTGAATGACATTGTGACCTGGATGCCTTTATTATGCATTAACTCAAATGGAATTGATTGAAACCAAGCTTGTCCTGCTGTGTCAGATTTACACTAACCTACATAAATGAATACAGTTCTGCAGTAAAAGCTGTCTACTGGAGATTAATAAATCAATAGGACCTCAAAGAGCACAAGAAATGACTGGATAGGTACAAAGCCAAAAAATATCCATGTCCACTTAAAGATACTAATGACTCTTAAGGAACAATAAATAAATATAAATAGCACAATGACAGGCAATTGGATGCCGTACAGTTTTCATATGTTGTGTGTAATGATGCAAAAGCCTCAAATCTTATTCAGCAGCATTGGGCTGCTGTTAGTAGTGAAACTTTTCATAACAGTGGAAAAATTAAACATTAGCGATCTTCATATATACGTTTTGTATTACCTTTACATGTTTTCTTTGTGCAAACATAATTTAACTTTGCATTTTTATTATCATTATTATGATATAATATATCACCAATATATTGTGCAACTATGTACAATAAGGATATAAAAATCCCAAAATAGTGAAAGGCATTTGAAAGAAGAGGTGATGTAGGCATACTTTGAAAATGTTATTAAAATGTTTTAAACTGATATTTGTGTTATAGCATAATAATCATGGAGATTGGTGAAGGTTATGTTATTAATGTCTTTATTATTTTATATATTTTGATGTATACAAAAAAAAGTAAATAAAAATGTTATAAAATCACGGTTGTAAAACAAGTTTGTTAATGCTCAGTCCTTTGACATTAGCCCAAAGCAGCTGATACACCTGAGGCTGCCTTCTACTGTCCATTTGTATTGTAAAATATACAAATAAAATGAAAATAAAAAGCTAATTTGTTTTATATTTCAAACCATGCTTCAACACACAGTTGCTTTTCTTTTAATTCAAGTTATACATACACATACCTAATAATATCGCACTCACACGCTTGCAGGCTGGAAATGAAGATGTGCACACTGAAGAATTATAGTAAATATCTAAAATAAGCAAGTGTCATGTATTATTTTATATATGTATTTTATTAATTTGAAAGCAGGAAAAAATGGACCACACAACACACAAAGTTGGGTTTTTAAAATGGATTGAAAAGAGTGGCCTTGCTAGTGAACATGATGATCATCAACATCATTTGTGGCATTTTTGTTCCAAAGTCCAAACCATCACCTGAGTTGTGGGAAGGAGGAGGTGAGAGCTCAGGTCTATCAGAATAAAGTAACCATTTCACATATTACATTTTTTTGAAATGTTGCCCATGCAAATTCAATTAGTATCCACTGGGAAAAGTACTCTAGGGAGTGAGTAACAATTGCATCAGATAACTGGGTAGCGTGATAGTATGTCTTTATGTCTGGGGAATCTATACTGGCTTATCAAAACTCTGGCCGCCACTCTGTCTTTTTAATTTTTTCCTGCAAATTTGGAATGAGGGAATCGCAAGAATACCCCTGGTAGGGAAATCTTGAGTGTCCAAAAGAGCTATAGTAGAGTAGCAAAGATATGCCTTCCCAATTGCCTAGCGTTTAGCTACATAAATGTTTATTTTTAACTACATAAATGAAAATTAAGAAACTATGCATAACCAAAGCTAAATCTACCAAAATGAATTAAACAATTTAGTTTGTTGGTTCCAAGGAACCTAAATTATTTCACCCCTCTATGTAGTGGCCTACGTGCGAGCCCTCTTCCACTCGGCTGTAGACCTGGGCTACAACCGAGTGACATTTGTAAGTATCCACATGTGCAGACAAGTTAGTCCCATCTGCTGGAGAAAAATGGGAACCAGGGAGTCGTTCTTAGTCACGAGACTTTTTGCTGACAAGCCCTAGTGATAAGGGATCTGTTGGTTTTAGAGTGCTTCTGTAATTTCCTTAAGAACCCTTTGTGGGCACAGGGTCCCCACAGACAAGTCTGCAAACATAGCAATCAAGTATTTTTTTTTAGCCCTTCTATGGTGGAGCACAGATTCCTTGGAAGTAGTGTAGGCAACCTAGGACATGTCTAGGCACAGTGTCAGGCAGGTGCTTAGGCTTAGCAACTTTGTGTGACCTGTCTACCAGCAGCATATCCGGCAGTACATCAGAAGCCAAGGTTATAAATGGCCATGCAGGTAGGTCTTCAATTTAGCCAATGTTATATCCTCTGGAATGTCCCTAAGAAGATGGTTGTATCTTCAAGGCCATTGTATCTTCAAGGCCATTATCTTTGTCTCATATTTTTATAGCTGGACCTTTAGCTGCTCTGCATGGTCTGCCAAACTGTTAAAAGCATTTGTGATTTCTTTCATTTTTGGTTTCTAAGTGAGATGTGTTAGATCCAAGATCCTGCAGGTGCCTGCGGATCTCTCCCTTAGCCCTTTACAGGGTTGATTTCAAGTTTGATAGACATGGTGTCCGGAAGAGACTGCAGAATAGCTTGTGTAAGTAGTTGGTCATCTGCATCTGGCTGTGTTCTCCTTCACCCTCTTTTTCTTCCTTGGCACCATCGTGTGTTTGCTTGCATTGTGATTGTCAGGCCGTTAAAAAATAATTTTTTTCTTTGCTTTCTGGAGATTTCTTTGCTATGTTCTGTGTCATGTGGTCCGAGGTAAGTTTAGGACAGTTTTATGTGGTCATTTTGCTTTATTTCATCGCTTTTGAACCTCCTCTGTTGAAGCTATGTCCTTCAGTGCGAGTTTTGGCCAAGCCCCCTAACAAACCCCCAAGCCACCATGATAAATATGTCTACTGCCTAAATGTGAATTTCAAATAAATGTAAATTAAGAATTGTTTTTTTTCCAGTTATCAAATAGACTAAGCAACCTTTCAGCCTTTTATATCTAGGAATCTTGACATTACAGGTCAGATTGAGGACTGAATTAAATAATACCTGGGGTTATTTACAGGAACCTAAAGTTTATCTCGTTTAATGTTAAGCATAGTTGTACTACTTATTTAACCTCACCAATAACTCAATCAACATTCGAAAATAAGACCTTTTCTTCAGATTTAATTATTTTCAACTTTCAAACTGTCTTTCCCATCAATTTGTTAGAGATGTTCGTGATGTTCTATGCACAAGAGAGTCTCCTTGCCAATCAAATATCTACCTAGGGTGCATCATACAGGTGTCAAACACAATGAGCAAGGACAGACATTCATGGCACACAGCTGTTTCTCATTCTGTCTGTCCCTAAAACAAAATGGATTGTTAGCCTGATAATACTGTGGTGAAAACACACTCTAAATAACATGAAGGGCTGTCACTTTTAAATTCTTGAATTTATGTAGTAAGCTGCTTTGACTGCTGCCATGAAACTCTCTAATTTTCAGGCACAATTTATAATCCACATAAACGAGAGAGATAAATACTGATTTGTAGCATTCACAAGAGGCATGGAAATTCTTGTGCCAAGGTAGATTTACACAGATTAATAGGAAGGCAGGAGCACTCATTACTGTTAAATTAAATCTGGTTTATTAAGTCGTGGGTAGAATTGGTATAGCAGTCCTGCATATTGTTTTCTGGCATAAGAAATGTAATTGGTACATCATCCTAAAATTTCCATAGGGTTTTTGCTATTTGCTATATATTCGACATAATAGCTGATTTATTCAAGCACACAATAAAATCGTATCCAATACATACAGTTTTTCAGTACTAGCTTTATAATGAAAACCTCTTACATTTAATTAAATAAATGTAGTGTTCAAATATAAGGTACATATTTGCATGTACGTTAAGAACCATATTATGCACATAAATGTTTATGAAGCTTGCCATACTTAATATAACTTTAAATGATTTTAAGAAATGGGAAAAATCTAACATACATTATATACTATGCTTTGCACACTGCATGATATGGCTTAAGCTAACACTGAAGGAGTTAAATGGGTTACCCATTTTCACAAGCCTTCCAGAGATTAAAACAGCAATGACACATTTAAAAATAGAAATTAGTAGTTTTATTATATGTTTGTTTGTTGTTGTCTTTTTAGGGTCACAGATTACAATGACAGAGATAATACAAACAAATGAATTGTGTATTATGGAATACGCGACAAAGGAAAAGCAGTAAACGTAACCAGTGCTTCCGCTTAACACTGTAGCGGTACTTACCCGACCGGGGTCCTCGAATACTTCAGGTTCGAATACTACTAGCTCTTGGCGGGCCACCCAGCGAACGTTATGATCGGGCATGTGTTCTGTACAGTATTAAGAATGCTACTTGCATCACAAGCGCATTCTTAAAGGAGAAATGGAAGCCTAACCTCACGTATTAACACCTAAAGTATTATTGAGGTTTGAAAAATAAAATAAAATTAAATGTAGACATCCATGTTTTGTTTTATCTAGCAAAGGGTGTCTCCATCCTAACTTCCTGTCAGTCATTGTTATAAATGTTGTCCTTTGCACCTGGTAGTCAGCACAAAGACAGCACACAGAGAAGATGAGAAATAAAACAACACTTTATCTCCTTCATTTGCAATGTTTGTTCTGACTTCACCATGTCTGTAATGGATTATGTAATTTGCTAAATCTTTAACATGCATTTAAAAGAAAAAAAGAGATCTTGTCAAAATCAATCAATACAGATTTTAGGTGATTTTCAAAGCTTTAAATTCCAGAGAAATTAAAATATTGGGTACCTGGAACAGTAAAGTTTGGATCTGGGGCTTTTTTTGTTATGGGTTTATGCCCTGGGACTTTTGCTAATAACCTATTCTCCACTGTCAGATCTTGGCAAAAACTTATGTCCATGACATATATCCAGGGCCGTACTGGGAATTCCAAAGCAGCCCTGGAAAAAAAACTATGCCAGCCCCATAAGTCATTGCGCCATATAGTGTCGCATGTAATATGTAAGGCTATGTCATGCCACCCTAGACGATATATATATCTTTTTCCAATATAAAATATTGGTCCTTTCAGAGTAAAATTTTTAATTATCCAGTAAGCATACTCACATGCAGACACAGACCATCTCACTGACACAAGATGGTTGATACACAGCCTCATAGACAAACAATCTCACTGATATACATAAGGTCATTGACATAAAAAAACAAGCTCACTCAGTAGCAGGCACGCACACACACACACACACACAGCTTAATGTGGTGGCTCTGGTGTCTATAGCCTGTCCCTGCAGGCTTTTCAATGTAAACACTGACTTTTTAGAGAAAAGGCAGTGTTTACATTGCTTCCTAGTGACAGACACTCAGACGGTCACTAGAGGTGCTTCCTGTGTCAGTGCGGATTGGCTAACATCATCAAGCTTGATGATCTCAGCCGTAGAGGCAGGGCCAGTCGAGGGGAGACCAGCACGACGTGGAAAAAAAAAAAGGTGAGTAAAAACACACATACACACACACATACCATGACAGACACACACCATGACACAGACAGACAATGACACAGACAAACACACCGTGACACAGACAAACACACACACCGTGACAGACAGACACACCATGACACAGGCAGACACACACACACCATGACAGACACACACCTTAAAAAAGACACACACACCTTGACACACACACACACCATAACACAGACAGACCGTGACACAGACACACACACACGACACAGACACACACACCATGACACACAGACACACACACACCACGACACAGAGAGACCATGACACAGACAGACACACATTACATGACACAGACAGACACACACACCATGACATGCAGACACACACACACACACCATGACACATACACACACACCATGACACAGACAGACCGTGACACAGACAGACACACATTACATGACAGACACACACACCATGACACAGAAACACATTGCATGACACAGACAGACACACACACCATGACACAGAGACACACACACACACCATGACAGAGACACACACACCATGACACAGACACAAACACCACGACACAGACAGACACACACACACCATGACACAGACAGACACACACACCATGACACAGACACACACCATGACAGAGACACACACACCATGACACAGACACACATTGCATGACACAGACAGACACACACACACCATGACAGAGACACACACACACCATGACACAGACACACACAATGACACAGACACACACACCATGACACAGACAGACACACACACACAAACCATGACACAGACACACACCATGACACAGACAGACACAGACACACACCATGACACAGACACACACACACCATGACACAGACACACACACACACACAAATGACACAGACACACACACACACATACACTGACACACACAATTTCTACCTTTGGGGAGCTCTTCTGGCGGCCGCATTGGGGGAGCTCCTTTGGCGGCCGCAGGGGGAGCTGGCTGTTCTGTCTCTTCTCACTAGCGCGCCGCTTAACGAGACCGGGGCCGGAATATGATGTCATATTCTGGCCCCGGTCTCATTAAGCAGTGCGCTGTGGAGGGGGAGCAGAGACAGAACAGCCAGCTCCCCCTGCGGCCGCCAAAGGAGCTCCCCCATGCGGCCGCCAGAAGAGCCAGCTGCCTGCCCGGCCCCAGGTGCCGACGGCCCACCGGGAAAATTCCCGGTATCCCGGTGGGCCAGTCCGGCCCTGCATATATCAATCAGTAGTAGATGACACAATCAGTGCCATTGCCATTAATTATTTTGAGATGTATTTTCATAGTGAATGTTGACCCCATATATAAAGAAATCCCCAGTGAGCTGCATGTATGAGTTTGACTATTTTTGTTTTCAGTAAATATTAATACCACACATTGAATCACATGTCCATCTCCTATAACTCCTAGTGTCTTCTGGGAACCATCCTCAATTTAACAAGATGCTAGATTTCACAGGGTGCTGTACTAAATAAGTATGCGGAAATACCTATGCGGAATTTGCTATTTGATTTATTCATATTTTCAAAACAATGTACATCACTTAGAATACATGGAAAATAATCAAAAATGCATGCCTCTTTTGTCAAATTGTATCACATAACCTTCAAGGTTAAACCCTCTAACCATAATTTGACTTTATCGTATTGTAGTTAAACACAAAGCACGATATTCTCAGTCCATTGTGAATATAGTCTTATCATTTTAATAAAATACCCTGCATATCATAATCTTATGTGCAGCATTAACAATAAAATGTTATACAATAAACTTAGATCTATATAATCTCACATTGTGTATAGATTTTCACAGAAAATAGTAAAGTGATGATTTTTTTATGAATCCCAGTTTTTTCATGTTTTTGTTGATATGGATATACACATTTCCTGTTTGACGATTTCTATCTGTCTCCTTAGTACTGCCCACTTGCCAGAACCAGAATTGAAATGCTGATGTAGGTGGTAGGCAAATTTTGGCACTCCAGATGTGGACTACATCTCCCATAATGCTCTTACAATCCTTGTGCTGGCAAAACATCAGGGGAGATGTAGTTCATAACATGCTGATTGCCAAAGATTGCTTGCCCTTCACTAGAAGATACTTCAGAGATGATCTTGCAGACTGATGGAGAATAAGTTGTTCTACCTATGCAATGCTTAGTGAATATTCCTCTAGACATACAGAGCTATAAAGAAATATATACATTAACCTATGAGTGTATGGCATAATGAGACATGGATTTAACTTGTTATCCTGTATCTACATATATCGGTACAGGCCTTTTTTGATGGTTCTGTTGGCGGGGAAAGGATAAGGTAATAGAGGTGAAGAATTCATTGAAGTCCCACAGATGTCATTAGTACGGCTGGATATACCTTGCCTCAACCTTTCACCGACAGTGCCAGAAAAGGGGACTTGTCATCGATACAGGTGAACAAAGGGTTAAAAAAAGCCATTGCCCTAGTTAGGTCCTTCCACATCTGCAGAGGTCAAAAGCTACATTTTTAAATCATGTTTATGTCTGCAGTTTTTGAAACTTCTTCTGAAATGTTTCTTTTGCGTTAACCTTGGAGATAAGACTCCCAAGTAAGTATTTGTCCTTTGTATCAACTAACAGCATACGTAATGTTCAGCACTGAAACTTTGTTGATGGGTTGATTTTGTCTTTTTTCGTACACACCCCTAAGAAAACTGTATTTTAAATATATACGATGCACACGCATTAAAAACTCCTCTACTTTCTTAAACTTCATCATGACTGGTCTGCATTAACTGTTCTCTGCAGTGAACGTACAAGGAGATTAAGGAAAGCAGAATGTGTTAACTGCATAAGTCCATGGCAGCTTAAGGGTCACAGACCATGTAAAATATTACAGCCTAACACAGATCAATTAGTTAAATGCATATTTCCTGAACAGAAAGTCACCAGAAAAACACATACTGGTTTCATTTTTTTCCCATCATATTTTGCTTTAAACACTATAGGGACCCAGACCACTTCAGCTCATTGGGTGGTCTGGGTGCAGTGTCCCAGTCTTCAGAACCATGCAGTAGTAATTATTGCAGCATTAACCCCTCTAGAGGGACTTCTGAGTGGCTAGGCTACTTTTGGTTGCCTAACTGATGCTGGACGTCCTCAAGCATTGCAGGTTTATAAAAATGTACTACAGTAAAAAAAAAGAATACAAATTAAATAATGTAAGAAAACAATATTGTCCAACAGAGTAGAAGCAAGTATAACAACAAATATCACTAGTACACTAGTGTATTCAGACAATAATTCCCTATACCTACATTCATAAGGAGTGAAATCAACCTCAATTTAATTTCAAACTTCTCAACACGCAGCTGTACAATATATTCACTGCCATTCTATTTTAATCGTTTTATAATGGCAATGATAAATAATTTTATGAAGAAATAAATATTCATTAAAAGGAGTTAGATTAAAAATATGCCCCTTTCAAAACCCTCAAATTTTGGAGGAGATTTATGCCGAAGAATAAGGAAATGTGCCTATAACCATATAGTGTGACAATTTAATAGTCCAGCTAAATTAAACCAGTGGATATACTTGCTTGTATCCACAGCAATCAGCGTAATCAAAGGTTCTGTCTGTTTTAATAATATCTAATATATGTGGCAAAACTACTTAATTGTGTATATAAATCAGAATAGAACAGCAAGCACGGAACCAGTGAAAAATAATCACTGCTGACATAACAAAATACCATTGCAAATAATATTGCAGAGGGCAACTGTCTTGCAACACAATACAGCATTTAAGTTAAATAAGTGAAGACTGAATATTAACCATTTAATAATAATTTTCACTGTCAATACCCCTTTTTTGAAATATAATTTTATATCACAAAGTATTTGAATACAAATTGTAGCAATAAGCCATCTGGTAATATCGAAAAAGATATTAAACAGATAAAATATAGTGATAGATCACATATGTATATGTAAAGTACAAAAACAGCTCAAAAGAGCAAATTATCTATAACAATTATGGCTACACCAATAATTGTAATATTGTTTCTAACAGAACACTATCTACTGCTTAATAGATGTTTGTTGTGCGTTTAAATTTGTAGATAGTATTCAAAATAGAAAAAGACGTGGTTGTGCTTGCTAAGTGGTGCATAACCCCCTTTTTTTTTATAAACAAAATATATTCACTTCAAGTATATTCAAGTGAAAAATGACTTTGCAGATAGCAGCATATCTGATTTGTAAACTGACTAGTGTGGAAGGAAAAAGTTTATGGTAGAAGCTTAAATCATTGTAAGTTATTGCCCATGAAAATGTGCCCAGCCATAATAACACTGAAAGAAGGATGGCAGGAGACTTACATCTCTCAGTGGAGACATATACATGCAAATTAATACTGCTTTATAAAGGCATAAACTAAGTTCTCATTTAGCTGTGAACACATGAAACTAAATTTAATTATTGCCGGAACCAGGTTTTGTTGACTTGGAACTTATATCATTCAAATAGACTGAATGAATAATATACATACATAATAAATCAAGACCATGTAAGAACATAGATGACAGAAGCATTGTATAGGTTAAAAGGGAGAAAATACTATATCTATATCTAATATATCTTTGTTATATTGATCAGTATTGCTATACACCTGAGGAAGAGAGGACAACTCTTAAAGGTCTGTCTTTTAAATATTCTGTTAGTCCGATAAAAAGGTGTCATTGGCATTTCATAGTAACAGATGTGCCAAACTGTTGATCATAACGGAAAAATATTACAACTAGATCCAAAGCTGAGGACTGCATTCATTCTTGGTGAAGTGATAACTGATTTACAAGACATGAATTCCTTCTCCATCTTCAAGGTAGAAAGCACGTAACACTCCAGCTGTTGCAGAAGTAACACTTAGAATTGTGTAAACGATGTAGCCTATCCGACTCTATCATTTATAAATATGCACATTCACATGACTTTCAAAGGGAGAATTCAGACAATCTTTCTCAATCTGCTGTGTTGTTTGTTGTGTGACTATGCATCTCTTAGTTCACATTTAATATGATTTCCATACTTTACTACTTTTAAAACAGTTGCAAAGAATATGGTAGAACATACATCTTAAAAGTTACAAAGGTTCCTAACTGCTCCGGAGTGGATTTCAATTATGAATACTTCATATGAAAGTAGAATTCCTATACATTGTATAGTAATGACATTGCAATGTTGTTAAAAGCACCTTCTGGTTTCTCTACATGAAAACAAAATAATCTTTAATATTTTGCTTATTGGAGATTATTTATGTACACTATAAATAGGAGATTATGTTTTTAGTTTAATCTGCATTTTTGTCTGCTTATGATGAAATATTATATATATGTTACTTTAGGTTCTTTTTGTCTTTATTTAATTCCAAAATGTGTTTGTATGATCAGAGCCCAAGAAGATCTAATGCAGGATGCTGTTTGTCCATTTTATTCTGTATATTATTATTTTTATTTATACGGTGCCAGCAAGTAAATGGCTGTACAATAAATGGACTAACAGACAAGTATTTGCAACAAGACAAGTTGGAAGTACAGGAACAAAGGGTGTGGGGAGACCAGCTCAAATAAGCTTACCTTTTAGGGCAGGGGAAGGCTCCCTTTGGCATTACAGTTTTTGTGAAATACATCTCCCATAATGCTCTTGTAGCCATAATGCTGGTAAAGCTCCTGTGAGATGTAGTCCACAGTTTGTGGAGTGTCAAATACCCCTGTTCTAGGGGCATTTTCCCTTAAAAAAATGTTGTGTTCAAATAAGTATCATAGTTACACAGTAACACATGAAGATCAGATCTCGCAAATCACTGCTTCTAGTCTTAACGAATGTAACAAACACAAACTGAAGCGTGTTCCATTTGTGCTTAATAAAGAATGAAATAAAAAAATTTAATCCAAATAAGTGCCAATTTTTCTATCAATATTTTGTAAGTCCATGTCAACTAAAATAGCCCAATTTGTCTTACTTTGTCAGTAAAAACATCCAGACTTTTGTTTGACAAATCAACTTTTTTTAACCATGGAATTCAATCCCTCTATTGTGAAGAACTGTTTTCTTTGCTGTAGGTGAATTATCTTTTCTCGAGACACAATTGATAACACGTTGTCCTTTGAACAATCCTGTTAATTAACACTTCATCAGAAACGTGTTTGTATTGACTCTGAATATATTTTCATACTGATATCATATCCTCTATGAGACACGTTTTTTTTTGTTTTTTTTTACTAATGTTAACAAATACAACTTATCTCACCTTTCTTAAAAAAATATCCTTACTAACTTGTTGACAATCTACGGACTTATCCAGGTTCTATTGTGTAATTCTTTACATTGCACTTGTACTGCTTTTAGAGCAAAAAGATACAGGAACACTATATTGTTAGGACAATGAAACTATTCCTAAAACTATAGTGCCCTCTGCCACCCTCAATTGACACCATTCACCCCAACCCAGGCTGCAAATTATGGATTTAAAAACGCTTTTTTAAAACTTACCTGACAGTGCCAATGTCCCTCAGCTCTGGGTCAATCTCCTCCTCGGCTTACATCACGGCTATGCGGGAACCTGATGCTTATGAGCAGCGAGAGCCGCGAGCAACTAAGACCTTTTCCATAGAAAAGCACTGACTCAAACCATGAGGACGTCCAGCATAATTTCACAGAGAAACTGCAGGAAGCACCTTTAAAGGCTGTCTAGTAGACAGTCACTAGAGGCAGGCTTAACTCTGCAAAGATTGCATTTTCTCTAAAACTGCAATGTTTTACATTGCAGGGTAAAGGGAACAGAGACACTGCATCCAGACCACTTCAATGAGGTGAAGTTGTATGGGTGTCTATAGTGTTCCTTTGAGTTACAAACAGATTACAGGGAATTACAATATACAATGTGGCAAACAGATCTATAGCGTGAGGCTCAACAACATGAGACATGCAGTCTCCAATCACTAAAGTGTTAAAGGTTAGCCATAAGAGCAATATCTAAGATAAGGCAGCGCAATATTGAAATTAAATTTAAGGAAACTGGGTAGTAGTTTTTTTTTATTTTTATATTACATAATGATAACAATACTAATAGCCAAAAACAATAACAATCTGACAGTGTGTCTTCGTTATGGTGATAAGTCAAGATCTTATTGCTGGTGTTACATTTTTTTTATAAACTGATATAAAACTTGGGTTTTATATTACATTTTTATTTTGATGTGTATGTAATAAAATAGATTTTTTTCATTCCATCAAAAACACAATTTAAGTGCAAAATACTACCATCATCAATGGACCAATATGATGCATCAGCAATTTTTCAGTTGCTGGAAGGCAATATTTGACCTTTCTATGTCTTTCTCTATTAAAGTTTGCCATTGTATTAAAGTCGCCAGGTGTTCTATAACTACTAGAAGTATAATGAAGTACTATCCAGCTTCATTATATATAGTTAAGCAATATATCTCACTATATATATTGGATACCAAGTAAAAGTTTACTAAACTACTATATTTAATAAACTAACATTATGAGAGCTTTTCCATAGATAAACGTCATGGTTCTGTTCTATACTGTAAGACAGTTACTGCTATATACATGAAATGTATAATGGTAATCTACATTTCGAAAGGTAAAATTAGTAGCAATGATTGTGCATATGTTAAAATCTGTTTTTCAGTTTCACAGTCACTTGTTCTAAACTTTAAACACTCTGCTAAGGCTCCATTTTGGTGCAAGGCAGATGTTACTGCAACTTTTAGTTTCTGATGTATTTCTGCTCTGGGAATGTGGTCTTTAGTATTATTTTGCTGTGCAACCTAAGTCATTCTAATTTTCTGATTTACTCTGTACTGACTAAACATGTAAACATTATCCATAATCTAAATGGTATAAGTGACAGTATACAGATGGTATAATGCCCTTTGCAATATGGATCCCACATACTTTACTGCTATTTGCTGGAATCCAGGAACAGGGTATAATTCTTTAAAGTATTGATAAAGGTAATAAGTAGGTTTTTCTGCATGCAATCTTCAATTATGTAATATAGAAATTCCAATTGATAGATGATAGGAAAAAAGTGGATCGTGCTCAGTATGAGTAATTGAAAAAGAGCGGGAAAACAAAAAAAGTATATATATATATACATAAAGCACATATAAAAGCAGCCTCCAAATAAATCACCTGTAATGTTTAGGGTGACATGGTAAAAACACAGTAAACCAATTAATACTATATCTATATATATATATATATATTTTTTTTTTTTTTTGGCAGCTTCACATAGACTTCCAACACTCAAATTTGTGGCCATTGACCATGTCCCACCACTATCTCGAGGGGGTCACAGGTCTAAATGCTTGCTTCAAAGAGAAGCGTACTGGATCTTTAAATAAGATACAGTCACACCTAAAGGACTTAATGAATACAATACATATTCGATGTTCCTGTAAATTTCATTCTATATTGGTTCGGATAACTTTGATTGGGAAGCTGCAGATATAAAAGCAGTAACTGTTATAAATATATAAGGATTGTGATGTGTCATATGTACACACTCTGTATAGATCTTATCCATATTATTGTGTAAGGGGTATTATGACATACATTGTTTGGTTTATGATCCATTAGTTAGAAGAAGACGACTGAATAATTTCCTGTAGTGTAAATAGTAAATAGAATGTAGTTAATATAGAGACTGTGCCTTTAAGATAGACACAGTCCATGCCATATAGGTGAACCAAGTAGGCATTCATACAGTTAGTATTACTATTTATGTATGGTCTGAGCAGAGATCATTAGCAGCAACTCTGTGAGGTGACAAATTAGTCATTGTACTGATTGTTGGCATTAGGTTATATTATATTGGTTATAAAAATATTGATTGGATGTTGTCCACATCTTAGTTCCATTTGTCCTTATATAATAGATCCATTGTGGGTGGGCTTTTGTGATATTATATCCCATGTTATTCCTATGGAATTGTATTAGGCACCCTAAGTGCCTTAGTCCCACATAGACGATCTTTACATACCCTATAGGTATCCTCCCTAGGATAGTTAATTTTTATTTTATTTTATTTTCTTAGACCCCTATTTTTCACTTCACTATAGGGAGTATACGTATATTTTCAAGCACGCCCGATTACTCATAGAAGCAGCTTCATGGGTTGCTTAGTAACGGGAATCATGTGACCGCTCAGACGTACTTCCGGGTTTCGGACGCCCGGCGGTCTCTTCTATTCACGTGTCTCACGGCCGGTTTCACATAGAGTTTACTGGTTACTTAGCATTGCGGGGATCTCAGGGGTCACATGATCGCATAGGTACACTTCCGGGTTTCGGATAGTTTGCGGTCTTTTCCTTTCCTACACACCTGTTGGTAAGTTATTAACATGGATTTTTTTGTATATATACTTACTTGATTCACTGTGTATTTGATCTTGAAGAAGACCCTGTGAGGGTCGAAACGTCGATTGCTTAAAGATTTGCACATGTAATTTGCACTAAGGAATAAATTAGATTTTGGATGAAGACCTGTGAGTGCTCCTTATATATTGATTTTTGTTATATGCCAAACACTGAGGATTGCACCCAGGCAAGATTGAATCTTTTGGAACAGTAAGGGTGAGTGCCAAGATTTCCTCTTTTATATATGTGTATATATATATATATATATATATAAATATATAGATATAGTAGTAATTGGTTTATTTCAAATCTTTTAAAAAGCATAAAAAATGTGGGTGTATACTCTTATAAAAACATGTCACAAAACATATAATCCAAATGCTATAAAGTTTGCCTCTAAAAAAAAGAAAAAATAGTAAGTTTGACATGTTAAAAAAGAGGGAGAAAGAGGCTGGAGTTACATGACGATCATCCTGCTCTCTGTATTCAAATAGTCTGGAAGTATCTAAGAGATCCCAGATAATGTATAATGTACTTGAAAAAGAATATAGCTGATAATCTTCTTTAAGTTAGCGTATTCCTTACTGTAAGCTGTAGTTAGTATCGGTCTCATTGAGAGTGGGTGTCATGTCCCTTCAGCGTCTCTCCTGTTTGTGCACGTCGGATTACAGGAGGGTCGAGAGGGCACTCCAACAGTTCAAAGGGGTAATGCACATCTGCAACCGTCATTGATGACGGCTGGGGGAACTGACACTTCTAGATGGCGGTAGCTCTGCCTCATGTCTAGAAGTGTAATGCATGTAAGTAGTACCTACTTTGTCTCTGTATATCTCTTGACTGGGTTGGAATATCAGCAAAATGCCAACAGTCAAAATGAGTATTTCATGAAAATTTGATCTTTATGAAATACTATTTTTTTCAGGAGGGAGTGACAGTGATTCTTTAAGGTTTATTCACAAAACATATAATTGGGGGAAAATGAAAGCTGGATTGCCAATATTAGTGTCATGTTGAAAAAATATCTGAACTAGAGTTTATTTTTCTAATTCAGCTACTAAGCTAATTTAACAACTCAGCCTTCAATATATCACAATTTACTGTTTGATAGATAAACCCTATAGTTAATGCCACTGTGGCTTATATAAAAAGGAAAACAAACAAATAAAAAAGCAGCATTCTTATTATATCACTGTGGTATGGTTCTTTTCTAGTAGGACTGATAATAAATTACATTCCAGTAGCAGAATAATTCAAAAACACATTTAAATAATCCAGTTATATACTGGGTTATTCACTAAACTGTGTATTACCAAGAAATTAAAACAGAAATCCAAATTTTAGCACAAAGTAGTCTAGGTTAAAAAGTTAAAGGTTTTCTTTTGTAAATCTGCAATGGTGGCCTAAAATTAAATGTTTAAATAGTCAATTCCTGACAATTTCAGATTTAATACATAATTGACCATTTTTAATCCAAATAGACATTGAATAATACTTTAAATTACGTTTGTTTTATGTACAATTCCTCACCTTGAGGCACTCTTCTTGCTTGCCAAGATCTTCACAGTCCCCTTTATTCAGACATGGTGAGTTGAGTAGGAGTTCTACTTCAGCAATAGACTGCAAGAGGCGTGCAATCTCAGCCAGATAGGTAGAAGGCACATTAGCGGCATCCACTTTCATTCCTTCTGTCATGGAACGAGTACTTTCTTCATGGACCGTTTGCTAGTAAATATATATATAATATTTATTTTCATGTTAAGTATATAACGTAATATAAACATCTCAATTATGTTATTTGTCAAAATGAATATAAAACATTTAAATCTAAAATAGGATTAATATTAAAAAAAGCAAAATAACAAAAACTAAAAAAAATTGTACATACACGTAGATTTAAGCATTAAAGAGTACTAATTTAAAAAAATTTGCATCCAGGGTTGCCATCTGAAACTGCAGTACATGTAGGAAAACCGTTTTACACTTTCTCTGGCACACACACTTCCAAAATGCACAAAGATACAAACTCACTGACACATACATATTCCCATGTAGAAAGCATTAGGAAGTTCAGGGACTCAGGATCCTTTTATAATAGCAGACTCTAATGGAACCTAACAGTGGTAACGTTTTGGTCATGCAATGTAACTTTTGTCAAGCCATGTTACAAAGTGATCAAGATTTCATATATATATACCCAAAATTCCATATCATACAAATAGATAAATTAAATAACTGCCAAATATAAATGAATTAAATAATTACATACTTAGAAAATGAGAAAGTAGAGCTATTTATATTAGTTGAAAGAAAGGCCCATAAATAGGGGTTAACCTCTAACACTCATGAAAAGGAGAGACAGAAAACAAAGAGTGGTTCTTTGGTTACTAATTACAAAAAAGAGTGGCAGGTTTTCGAGCTGTAATACTGGCAAAGTGTGCCAAGCTGTTCTCAAGATCTTTATCATATCATAGGCCAATTATGGGAAAGGTCTTGAGTATAGTTTCCCAATATTGGTCAAAGGTAACCACACATTGCATCAATGACTGTGAGGATTTGAGTCTAGATGCTCTCAAGCATGTGGTTCGGTCCAATGACATGACCCATTGCTCTCTTCAGAACTCTATTAGGATAGCCTGTTTTTTTTTTTTAAATCTGATAGCCTTGTTCTTTAAATCTAGCAATTAGTCTTTTGCCTCCCTTAGGAATAAATCATCATTTGAGCAGTTCCTTCTTACCCAAAGATACTGCCCATATGAGATCCCTGCCTTTAACTTATACAGGTGATGGATCTGCCGAATATAGCAAATTATTATGAAGCCGTGGGTTTTCTAAACAATTCAGTCTCCACTTTTACATCTTGCAGCAACTTTTTGGTAAGATCTAGGAATTCCAGTTTTTATACATCTATTATGTGTTTTAACTTTACATGAATGTTGTTGCAATTCAAATTGTGGACCATCTCTTCAAATAACATAATGGGACCTGTCCAGAACAGGAGTACATTGTCTATGTACCTAAGCCATCTTGTAATGAAGTCTTTATATTTGAACTTAATCGCTTCTTTCAAAACCGTCTGCTCCTACCATCCCAGGTACAAATTTATATAGCCCATCAATGTGCCTTTTAGCTGTAAATAGTATTTACAATTAAACACAAAAATATTATGAGTTAAGATGAATTCCAACAGTAATACTATGAATTCCTTTTGAGCTGGTGTGTATTTTGATGATTTGCTTAGAAAATAAGAAGTAGCCTGTAGACCCTTATCATGTGGAATGTGATTATATAAGGATACAACATCTAAGCTTGCCAAAAGCGTTTACAGGGGAATGGTAAGATTTTCGTCATCAGACTCTCCCTTAGTCTTCAATCAAGTGCCTTAAAACCCATCTCTTTAGGAAAGCTTATGGCCTACCAGAGTAACCTTTACCTTACATACCTATCTCTTGCTCTCTCCTAAAGGGCAGCACTCTTCTCTCTCCTCCAGCTCTGCTTCACTCCCACCTTATTTGATTGCTATTTCCTGTCATAATGTGTTTTATACCCCACCTCCTATAGACTATAAGTTCGTTTGAGCAGGGTGCTTTTCAACCTATCGTTCCTGTAAGTTTTCTTGTAATTGTCCTATTTATAGTTAAATCCCCCCTCTCATAATATTGTAAAGCGCTACGGAATCTGTTGACACTATGTAAATGGCAATAATAAATACATAAATTAAAGCTAACAGAGTCTGATTTCTATCCTGAAGATAGGAAGACCGATTTGTTACAAATGAATGCAATAACTTTTTTAAAAATGTGCTTGCTTTTTCTATTAGAGAGTCATTGCCGGGCATGACAGGTCTGCTTGGAGGATCCACTGGATTTTTATGGACTTTAGCTAGGCAGTAGATAGTGGCTATAGTCATCTATATATAAATGCCCCTTTGGGTGAAATCAGTCTGATATGCAAATTGCCTAGGTTCTCTTTGTAATGGCGCAAGATGAGCTAAAACTAGATTGAGATCTGAGTGAGGATCTCCCTTACCCCATCTCCCTTTCCTCTTGCAGAAGTGCAACACCAGCATGTGTTTTGAGCTCTGACATAGCACACACAAAGAAATACACACTGTCATACACTACATGTTGCCAAATACATGTTGCCAAATACTCAGATGCAAACTGCACACACAGACACACAAAAAAACCCTAAAAATAAATCTATACTATTTTAGCCACCCTCCTGTTGCAAAACAATTGAGTGTACTAAGCTGATATTTCTGAGTTCTCGTGTATCTAGAAGACTGTCCACCCTTCAGTTGTTCAACAGGCCCAACCTATTTTATTTTTTTACTCTGACACTGGAAACTTTATTGGTTGAGTTTCTCTTAAGTTTCTTGTGTGATTGACATTTCCTCTTTAGCCACCTTGTATCCATTCTTGCTCTGATTAGCTTTATTATTTATTAGCTTATTTATTTATGATTAAGCTTTTCCTATCTTCATTTAGAGAACTAGTGTTGCAGAATAATCTGATTCTACCTTTATATGGCATTAATGGTAAAACAACATCTTTAGTTGGTTATTGATAAAATCGGCAACTTATTATTATAAAAGTGGGATTTTAGAAAATAATATTACTCTGCTCAGTTTAGGCAGTAACTCTCCATTTTAATTTACACTGGACTCATATTTCTACAGCTCTGACACCCAAATGATTTATTAAAGTCTATTTTACCTAGAGTTCTATAAACACATCTCACTATTCATAAAATTGAACCAACTGATCACAGCTTCAAGTTAAATTGTTTGCAATAGGTTTTATACCTTTTAATTTGTTTTATTATTATTTTGGCACATTATAATATAGTCTATTAGTTTTAACAATCTTTTTATTCTTATTTACGAACAAATGGACCATATCTAATGCACTAACCTTAATGATCTGTATGGATTGTTACAACATGGGCTATTGCAATACATGCAACTTTGCAAAAAATTATGGAGTAATGTGCCAGAACATATTATTATTGCAATGCCTTGAAACTGTGCTTACAGTTTTACCATCACCATAGCTTCCTGTCACCAGGTTAAAAGGTTTTTGAATAAGTAATGCTGTACAGAAGCCAGAAAACAAAGAAAAATTCCAGTCATTACTTCTCATTTTTCCCAATCAAGCAATATAAATTGTAATAAAAATAAAATCTCAGAACACTCATATACACAAAGAACAGTAGAATAGTGCCTACTATCCAAAATGGATCTATGTATATATCTTAATTATCACTGTTCTTTACAGATATGCTGACACTGTGAGACAGCGATATAGGAAAATAAGGAAAGAATACTTTATTTATATATGTAATGTAATAGTGTATATTTATTTATTTAATTCTTTTGTTGAAAGAATGAACTCAAGTCTACATGCTTCATATTTGTATCTCTCATTGACGTGATTATATATAAAAATAAGCTAATTTGGTTTATTCAGAGTTTAGGTTACAACACAAAAACTGTGGCTGTAGCCAGGATAGAGCATTCTTTCAAAATTCTGCATATTTAATTCAGTTTTAAATTCACGGTCACTGTTTAGCATGTCTTTCAGTCTGTCTGTTAGTATTTGTGTCTATCTACCTATCTTTCTGTCTGTCTGTCTTTTTTGTTGTTGTAGCATAATATGTTTTAATTCTTTTGAATTTCCATTACACAGGTACAGTGAGGGAAAAAAGTATTTGATCTTCGGCTAATTTTGAATATTTCTCCAGTGACAAAGAAATAATCAATCTATAATTTTAAAGATAGGTGTATTTTAACAGTGAGAGACAGAATAACAAAAAAACACAAATCAAGAAAAACAAATGTCAAAAAAGTTATAAATTGCTTTGCATGTCAATGAGTGAAATAAGTATATGATTCCTTATCAATCAGCAACATTTCTGGCTTCCAGGTGTCTTTTATACAGGTAGTGAGCTGAGATTAGGAGCACTCTCTTAAAGAAAGTGCTCCTAATCTCAGCTCGTTACCTGTATAAAAGACACCTGTTCACAGAAGCAATCAATCAATTAGATTCCAAACCCTCCACCATGGCCAAGATCAAAGAGCTGTCCAAGAATGTCAGGGACACGATTGTAGACCTACACAAGGCTGGAATGGGCTACAAGGTCATTGCCAAGCAGCTTGGCGAGAAGATGACAACAGTTGATGCAAATAGAAGAAAAACAAAAAAACTGTCAGTCTCCCTCGGTCTGGTGCTCCATGCAAGATCTCACCTAGTGGAGTTTCAGTGATCACAGTGAATCAGCCCAGAACTACAAGGGAGGATCTTGTTAATTACCTCAAGGTATCTGGGATCATAGTCACCAAGAAAATAATTGGTAACACACTATGCCATGAAGGACTTAAATACTGCAGTGCCCGCAAGGCCCCCCTGCTCAAGAAAGCACATGTACAGGACCATCTGATGTTTGCCAATGAACATCTGAATGAATCAGAGGAGAACTGGGTGGAAGTGTTGTGGTCAGATGAGACCAAAATCAAGCTCTTGTTTGGAGAAGCAGGAATGCTGCCTATGACCCCAAGAACATCATGCCCACTGTCAAACATGGAGGTGGAAACATTATGCTTTGGGGGTGTTTTTCTGAAGACAGGACAACTGCACCACATCAAAAAGACAATGGATGGGGGACATGTATCATCAAATCTTGGGTGAGAACCTCCTTCCTTCAGCCATGGCACTAAAAATGGGTCGTGGATGGGTATTCCATCATGACAATGACCTAAAACACACAGCCAAGGCAACAAAGGAGTGGCTCAAGAAGAAGCTCATTAAGGTCCTGGAGTAGCCTAGCTAGTCTCTAGACCTTAATTACATAGAAAATCTGTGGAGGGAGCTGAAGGTTCATGTTGCCAAACGTCAGTCTCAAAACTTTAATGACTTGGAGAGGATTTGAAAAGAGAGGAGTGGGATAAAATCCCTCCTGAGATGTATGCAAATTTGGTTTGCCAGCTACAAAAAATGTCTGACCTCTGTGATTGCCAACAAGGGTTTTGCCACCAAGTACTAAGTCAAAGGGGTCAAATACCTATTTCGCTCATTGGCATGCAAATCAATTTATAACTTTTTTGACATGTGTTTTTTTTTGTTATTCTGTCTCTCACTGTTAAAATACACCTGCCATGGGGGGCGGAGCCTAGCTACTGAGCTGAGTGGACATGTCAAAACCAAACTACCTGTTTTTGGGGGTAACCACCCCAATAATTGTCACTGATCCACTCTGATGGGTTAGAGCCGCACTGGGGACACCCAGACACAGCTTTGGACACTCGGCTCACTACTTTGACCACCCGGGGACCCAAGCTGCAGCAACTGAGGCCTGCAGGACAGCGAGCAGGGGAGAGACTGCCGCTCTCATCTCTCCCTACCCGCTACAAGACTGCCTCGACCCTCAAGTCTTCAACCACCTCTTGGAACCAGTGGGGGATATCCTGGTCCTCGCTGTGAGTCCAGAGAGACCCATTTAAAGCGAAAACTCACCTGTATACAAGCTCCAGGGCCGGCGACACATGAGGCACAGACAAAATGGCGGCAGAGTGCCAAACACGGCAGCGGGTCAACCCGCAACCCCAAAGCAATATACAGCCGACAGCACCGACCTCGAGAAGTGCCTCAATGACATATTCCAGAAATTTTGGGAGAATCTACAGAGAATCAGCAGGCTGCCGCGGCAACTCTCACACGACGCCATAACGAGCAAAGGAAGCAAAAACGCAGCTCACCTGCATGTATCTCATATCTCGTCATCTACAGGCTCAACCGGAGGCTACAGCAACCCGGTGGGGACGACCCCGGCGGCGCAGACCACAAAGATGCAACCCTGGTCCGGCTGCCAAGAGAACCGCACTGACACAACCTGGAATGGGAACAGAGTGTCCGGATCAGGAGGCCAAGGGACTAAGCACCCACGTGGACACTCTATACCTTTTGCAGCACCCTAACCACCTTCTGCACTACAAAGCTGCCATGGGGGACATCACCAGCTGCTGGCGTGGCTAAGTAACTTTGCAGAACTCAATGTTTACCCAGCCTGCTTCAACAATTAGATGACTAACTCTTAACACACCCCATATGTACATATTTTTTTTAAAGTAGACAACCCAGGGTATTCAATATGGGGTATGGCCAGTCTTTTTTAGTAGCCACTTAGTTGAAAACACTGGCCAAAGTAAGCATTCATATTTGTTTGTGTGTGAAAAAAGTAAAAAAACTAAATTGAACGCTAATTTTGGCCAGTGTTTGTGACCAAGTGGTTACTAAAAAAGACTGGACATACCCCATTTGCAATACCTTGGGTTGTCTTCTTTTGCAAATGGTATGCCATCATGGGGGTAATTCTCATTCCTGGGCTACCATACGCTCTCAAAGGCAACGTAACCAACCTGGCCATTTTCAATGTAAAAATATTTGACCCATATATTTGACCTTGTAACTTTCAAAAATGCTATAAAACCTGTACATGGGGGGTACTGTTTTACTCGGGAGACATCGCTGAACACAAATATTAGTGTTTAAAAACTGGAAAACGTATCACAACAATTATATCATCAGTAAAAAGTGCTGTTTGTGTGTGAAAAATGCAAAAAAAGTAACTTTCACTGACAATATCATCGCTGTGATATGTTTTACTGTTTTGAATCACTAATATTTGTGTTCAGCGAAGTCTCCCGAGTAAAACAGTACCCCCCATGTACAGGTTTTAGGGTGTCGTAGAACGTTACAGGGTAAAATACAGTGCTAGCAAATTAAATTCTCTGGAATTTCGGCCTGGGTTGGCAGGCAGGTCCCTCAAATTGCAATCAATAAAATTACTGAATTATGTAAAAATATTACATAAATACGCACGTAGAATTTAAATATATATGCATATTTATATATTTGAAATCTACGTGTATATTTATATAATTATTTATGTAATTTTGTATATGGACATATGTATATTTTGTATTATTTTTATTTATTTATATATACATAGATATATATACAAATTCATTCTAAGTGTATTTTGATATAAATATATATATATTAATTTTAAAAGACAGTTAGAATAAAATTTCATATAGATATATAATTTTTAAAAAAAAATTATTATTATTTAAAACATTTTTATTTAATTTAAATTACTTATTATTTATATTTTATAATAATATATATATACAATATATATAGTTATTATATATATTATATATATACGTGTGTAATTTAATTAATTAAATTAATTAAGTGTGTTTTTATATTAATATAAGTACATATTAATATAAAAATACACTTAGTATGACATCATATATATGATATATAGACATATATTATATAGATATAATATGTCTATATATCATATATATATATATACACATATATCATTTTTTTATTTTTAATTAACTTTATTTTTTTATTTTTTTTTACACTAGCAGGGAGACTGCCTGTCAGCACACATGGACACCTATTGTGACCATGTGATCGCTGTGTTGAGCGATCACATGGCCACAGGGGTCCTAATCCAGTGTGGGGAGACTGTCTGGGCTGCAGGCAGTCTCCCCACACCGGGAGCAATGCTGATCGCCGCCGGGGGAATGACGGCGATCAGGTAAGTAACTAGGACCGTTAGGACGGTTCAGGAACGTCATCGGTCGGCAATGGGAAAAATGCCGATGACAGTCCTGAACCGTCCTCGGTCCTTAAGGGGTTAAAATCATAGACTGATCATTTATTTGTCAGTGGATAAATGTTAGCACTATAGCATACAAAATTAGCAGGGGATCAAATACTTTTTTCCCTTACTGTATATAATGCATTCAATTGCAGGCAAAGCCAAAATGTCTTGTTTGATTAGATATTTGTCATAACATCATTCAATCGCTCAGCAGAGGAGGCTGGTCCATAGAGGCACATTGGGAGCATTGCCCAGTTGTTGTTGAAATAAAAAAATTAAATTTGTGTTTTTGTTGTATGGACTAATAATAGGAGTGTTATGAACAAAACAAAAAAAATCACAAGTCTACAGCTTCTTCCTTCCCCTCCATTTATTGCCTTATGAGTAGTGATGTCGAGAACATGACATTTTCGGTTCGTGAATGGCGAACGCGAATTTCGGCAAATGTTCGCGAACCCGCGAACGGGGCGAACCGTCATAGACTTCAATAGGCAGGCAAATTTTAAAACCCACAAGTTGTTTCAAGGGGACTAACACCTGGACTGTGGCATGCAAACTCCGATCCGCGGCTGCATCTTGCAGCCGCTTAGTAGATAACTCCCTAATTCCCACGGTATTAGGGAGTTATCTACTAAAAGGCTGAAAGACCTAACTTGATCTTTCAGCCACATTTACTAATACTAAGTAAAGATTACTTAGTATTAGTAAATTCTGCCCCTACTCGCTATGCAGCGAGTAGAGGCATGTCTAGGAAGCAGTGAGCAGCCTGTGGCTGCTCACTGTAAAAAAAAACACGCAAAAGCCATAAAGATAATAAGGGGGGGGACCTACTGTCCTCCCCCCCCCTCCCCCACCCCTGCGTGGTCGGTGGGGGCCATAAAAATAATGAGGGGGGATGACCTACTGTCCTCCCCCCCGGCCCCCACCCCTGCGCGGTGGGTGGGGGCAAATAAATCACAATGGGTGGGGACCTAAGGTTCTCCCCCCTGTCCCCCACCCCTGAGCGGCGGGTGGGGGCCCTAAATACTAAAAAGGGGGGCCTAAGGTCCTCCCCCCTGGCCCCCACCCCAGAGCGGCGGGTGGGGGCCCTAAAAAAAATGTCCCCCCCCAGGTGACTAGGGGTCCCCAAACATCGAATGGTAAGTTTTATTTTTATTTTTACAGGTACTTAGTTAACTATCCCCCCCTCATTATTTTTAGGGTGAGGGGGGTAGGTAGGGGGTTAATTTTTTTTTGGGGGGGTGACTAGGGGTTTGGGGACCCCTAGTCACCTGGGGGGGGCTATTTTTTTTAGGGCCCCCATCCGCCGCTCAGGGGTGGGGGCCAGAGGGGAGGGCATTAGGTCCCCCCCCGTTTTTAGTATTTAGGGCCCCCACCCGCCGCTCAGGGGGACCTTAGGTCCCCCCCCATTGTGATTAGGTCCCCCCCGTTTTTAGTATTTAGGGCCCCCACCTGCCGCTCAGGGGGACCTTAGGTCCTCCCCATTGTGATTTATTTACCCCCACCCACCGCTCAGGGGTGGGGGCCGGGGGGGAGGACATTAGGTCCCCCCCCTTTTTAGTATTTAGGGCCCCCACCCGCCGCTCATGGGTGGGGGCCAGCGGGGAGGACCTTAGGTCCCCCCCCATTGTGATTTATTTGCCCCCACCCACGCACAGGGGTGGGGGCCGGGGGGGAGGACAGTAGGTCCCCCCGTCATTATTTTTATGGCCCCCACCCGCCGCCCAGGGGTGGGGGCTGGGGGGAGGACAGTAGGTCCTCCCCCCATTGTAATTTATGGCCCCCACCCGTCGCACAGGGGTGGGGGCAATTGTTTTTTTTTTTGTTTGTTTTTTTTTAACAGTGAGCAGCCACTGGCTGCTCACTGCTTACTAGACATGCCCCTACTCGCTGCATAGCGAGTAGGGGCAGAATTTACTAATACTAAGTAATCTTTACTTAGTATTAGTAAATGTGGCTGAAAGACCAATTTAGGTCTTTCAGCCTTTTAGTTGATAGCTCTCTAATACCGTGGGAATTAGGGAGTTATCTACTAAGCGGCTGCAAGATGCAGCCGCGGATCGGAGTTTGCATGCCACAGTCCAGGTGTTAGTCCCCTTGAAACAACTTTTCCATCACTATTGTGGCCAGAAAGAGTCCCTGTGTGTTTTAAAATTCGCCTGCCTATTGAAGTCTATGGCGGTTCGCCCGGTTCACGGGTTCGCGAACATTAGCCGAAATTCGCGTTCGCCGTTCGCGAACCGAAAATTTCATGTTCGCGACATCACTATTTACCTCTAATCCACCCTTTGCTTCTTTCTCACTTCACCTGGGCAAATCTCATTTATGACACACAGACGCTGAATCTATAATCTATAATTGTATGCTCTTTAAGTACACTTTAATTGATATACCTCAACAATGGAAGATAAAGTAATTTACAGGCAAATGTCATGACAGGCAAAGATCAACAGAGGTTTATCAAATGAATAAGCTAGTTATGGTGAGCATTACAGAAAACTGAACATGCTATCTCTGATTTCCTGTGCTATCCCGCACAGGGAATCATGAAAAGACAACTACTTAGCATCAAGCTAAGATTAAATAGACCAAGGTTCTGCGCTCTGATCATCCATCTATCCATTTGTGCCAGAATCTGCACTATCACTGACTCTGCAATAATGGCACACAACTATGAGGGTAGAAAAGAAAATCCCATACTTGTGTCCATAAAAGACTCAAACTGGGCTATTCACTAAAGTGAGAATTCAAAGTGAATTCAAATGTAATGTCAAAATAGCCAAAAAGAAATAAGTCAGATATGCTTTCAGTTTGGCTACTCTGGCCTGAAATTGACTTTGAATTTACCTTGAATTTTCACTTTAAGAAATAATCCTGTCAGAGTTCCGGTGTGTTATGTTATTTCAGTTAATCAGTTCCAGATATGATGAGGTACCGTGACAGGATTGAATTGAAGGTCTATCAGTAATCAACAAACAAGTAAAAAATCCAGTTGAAATACAAAATTACATAAAGTTACAGTATTCATCCCTTGCAATCAAATCATGATTAAGAGTTCTTGAAATTATATTTTCTGTTTTAAATTCAATTTTTAGGCATCATGTTTTTATACACCTAATAAAAACTAATTGCAATAAATATGATCTGTTAATCATAGAACAATTGTAAGTACTGTACTTTGATTTCTCCCCTGCCATTTTAAAATATCTTTCAAAAAAGTATACTGATTGAATATTCATCAATGTAACACTAGATGCCACATTCTGTATTTTACTTTTCAGCACACATCTATTTTTTCTATTCAAAATAACTTGAATGAAATGATACAAGGTAGAAAGATCATAGCTTTGCAATATTGGTATTTTGTACATTTTAGGGGAAAAAATAGGGTTTTACTAGTTAGAAGCGAAGAGAGACAAAACATAGTAAGCCAAGCAATGAATTTAACCCCTTAAGGACACATGACATGTGTGACACGTCATGATTCCCTTTTATTCCAGAAGTGTGGTCCTTAAGGGGTTAAAGGGACACTATAGTTACCATAACTACTACAGCTTAATGTATATGTTATGGTGTCTCTATCCTGTCCCTGCAGGTTTAGCACTGCAAACACTGACTTTATAGAGAAAAGGCATTGAAAAGGCATTGCTGCCTAGGTACAATCCTAGTCCAGCACTATTGTTTCAGAAATACTTGTTTGTATTCCTAATAATGTAGTGTTCCTTTAAGAAATCTAAATATGCACACTCCTATATAATACACATATATCTAAACGTATTGGTATGAAGTGCTTCCTACAATTCTTGACTTTTTATATATTTTTTTTTATACATATTCCACCTGTGTAAACCTTGCTTTCAGATTTTATTTTTTCAATCTGTGTTTGACCCTTGATCCATGTCAAGTTGGTTATTATAGGAAATGAAAATTGTCAATTTTAAATCAACATCATAAAGATATCTATGGAAGGAACTTATTGAGAAGTGGAAATATGAAAAGGTTAAGGTTAGTTGAAAGCTATTATATGCCTTGTTAATGGTAAGGTTTATTAAAATTACAGTGATGATTTTTTTATTTATTTCTTTTTACCATTGTATTGATTGTTTTTTTATTATAGTAAAAATAAAATAACAATAGAATGTTACCTGAAAATTACCTCAATGTTTTTTCACACTATGTTAAAAACAATGAATAGCATACTTTAAAAGTCTTCAGACATATAATAGAGTATGAAACAAAGTCTGGAATTAACTGTAGAATGTAGAAAACAAGGAAAATAATGTTCTTAAAGGGACACTATAGTCACAGGAACAACTACAGCTTATTGAATTTGTTCTGGTGAGTGGAATCATTACCTTCAGGCTTTTTGCTGTGAACACTGTCTTTTCAGAGAAAATGCAGTGTTTACATTACAGCCTAGTGATAACTTTACTGGCCACCCCTAAGATGGCTGTTAGAGATGCTTCCTGGGTCATGGCTGCCTAAAATGCATCCAATCATTCAGTATCTCCTCCCTCTGCATGCAGACACTGAACTTTCCTCAGAGATTCAGTGATTCAATTCATCTCTATGAGGAGATGCTGATTGGCCAGGGCTGTGTTTGAATCATGCTGGCTCTGCCCCGATCTGCCTCGTTGTCAGCCGCAGCCAATCCTATGGGGAAGCATTGTGATTGGATCAGGCTACCACTTCTGATGATGTCAGCAGACAGCTTTTTTTTTTTTTTGAGGCAAGCAGCATGCAGAGTTACAGCTTCAGGCTTGCATACAGTAAGATGTTGCTATTTTTAGGGAGGCATGAGGGGCCCAGGGGGGCTAGATGGTGGGGTTAACACTATAGGGTCAGGAATACATGTTTGTGTTCCTGACCCTATAGTGATCCTTTAACCTATTAAGAAAAACCCCAATCTAACTAAGCATTATACTTGTAGCTGTCCACAGCACACTAACCTCTGATATCACAACAGCACTCTACTTCGCATAGCATAGTAAAAAAGAGTTAGTAATTGGCCAGTCTTTTTGAAAAAAAGAAAAGAAAAAAACCTCTTTGGAATAAAATAGGGAAAATTGTCTCTATATATAAATTTTAAAAAAATTGGGGTTTGCTATGAACACCCATCATATTACATTTTAACATAGCATTTATAATTGTAATTAATTGAATGTGTATCTGCGTGTTCCCCAAATGTATTAGCGGTCTTTGGTGTGTTGTGTTGGACATTGGTTGTTTATAATGAACATATGCAGTGTTTATTTATTCATTACTGAAAATAAGAGCAAGCAGCTATTGATACCTGTCTCGATGTAGCCACATTTATGGGGCAATGTCTGAATTCCATGGGCAGAACTGAATGTGCAGGTTTTACAAATTTTCAAACAAAATGGATTGCATTGCTCACTGGGAAGAAAACACTGCTTAGCTTCAGTTTCTATGTAAAACCTGAAACAGTATTTTTCTGTGCTGTTGATAATGACCCAAAGCCATACTTTAATAATACATGGTGTTTTTAGTCTGTTATTTCCATTAGCCTCTAGGTAAAGGAAATACAGAAATTATGTCCTAATACCATATAGAACTGACTGTGTTTTCCACTGGGTATAAATAAAAATTTTTCTTTTGGCGTGCCTTTTATCTTTAATGTGACATCACTACACGTAAAGACAATAGCCCAGGATTCACCATAAAAGTACTTTCTTATTGTTCCTTCTTGTTTTCAAGACAGGTAGTCCAAATGGATCATTACACTCACATTCATATTTACATTTTCTTCTGCTTTCTCACTTGCTGAAAATGCTTTCCAAAATGTTTTTATATGTTTAAAAAGTGTGTTAACACGGGGGGCGGAGCTTAACCACAGAGCCAAATGGACGCCATCATCCACGGCTCCCCAGCACCAAGACACAATCCGACGCGCATCTCAGGTAGGGGGAGCCATCGACCCGCGGGACCCACAGCTACAACCCCAGGGCTCCCAGGACTACCCACTGATGCCCTTTTTATACCCACAAACGGGCAAAAAACGAGTCCGCAAATCCCGGGCCTACCTCGCTCTCCCGCCGGCATCGCAGTTACCCGCGGGGATCTCCCTGAGCCTGGAGGACTGGTGCAGACAGCGGGCAGGTCACCACTCACCCGACAACGAAATGGGGAGGCGATCACAGAAGCCACAACAGGCAGCACCCAGGGACTCCCAAGACATTGGGACTCTGCTTCAACGCACAGCAGGCCACAAAATGGTGGCCGAACAAGATCAGGAACCTGGCCCCACACATTCAGTACAGCTGCCCCAGGGAAGTAGCACAGACATGAGAGCTGAAGCCCCCAGCAGCCCACAAGCAGAGGGGGAAGACTCAGCCCCAGCCACTAAAAGGGATATCAGACTCCTATTACAGGAGATGAAGGGGCTGTTTGACACAGACATAAACCTAATACGCACAGAAACGCAGGCAGTGACGGCACGAGTACAGGCCTCTGAAGAAGACATACTAGACCTCTGACAAGAGGTGAAAAGCATGGGGGACGCCCTGAAACATTTACAGACAGCGAACTCAGCGCTCCAAAACACGCTAGACGCCATGGAAGATCGCAGCAGGCGCACACATATTAAGATCCGGGGTATCCCTGACGCAGTGGGATCATCCGACTTACCACAGTACCTGAGGAGACTCACGGCCACAATACTGCCACATACACAAGCCAAAAAGCTGGAATTTGACAGCCACTTCCGCATTAACAAAACAAAAAGGGCACCCACAATGGCTCCAAGGGACGTCATCGTCCGCTGCCATTCCATGACAGACAAACGCTGCATACTAACAGCAGTGAGAGACAAGACACCCTTGGCCTTCGAAGCCTCACAACTTACCTTCTTCCAGGATATCACGCGGAGCACCCTACTCTGGAGAAAGTCCTTGAGCAACGTAACGGAACAACTGCAGAAGGGGAACGTAGAATACAGATGGCTGTTGCAAAGAACCCTGGCGGTATTCAGCGGAGAAGAGGTTCTAAAACTCACCTCACTCTCGGAGGCCCCAGCGCTTCTCCAAAAATTGGGACTAATTCAGAACGCCCCAACACCGGGATATTTTTAAAATATCACCAAAAACACTATTATATGTTCTTATTTTTAAATAATTAACTACAGTAAATTTATCTTTAATGATCTCCTGAATATGAATGCTTGTTCAGAGTAAAGGCAGCAATTTTGGAATTTCCTTACAATTGTGAGAAAAGTACATTTACAAAAGATCTGATTAAAAAATCCAGTTGGAAACTGGAATGCAAAAAAGGTGTGGTGTAATTTAGATAGATTTAGAATATAGATGTGAGTGTAATACAGTGTTTATACTTATTGAACCTTCCTCATCTGTTGTTCCAGAATAAACATTTCAAAATTCCACAATTCAATTCTTCCAATTCTTTAATCACTTAAAATGTATGAAAGACATAAAAACATAACATAGTGTAAAACCAACAACACCAATAAAAATAAGATAAAATATTGCATTCATAAACGTGGGACCACTATAAGTGGTCAGTAGAGCATATAAAGAGGTCTAATAGACCTGTAGTTCTTGGCAGGTATATCTCTAGCAATAGATTCAGTCCTCAATCCACCCTCCTGTGCTGGGTCCACATCCCTTCCGGAGGGGGAGTAGAAACAAAATCCTGATTTGTTGTAAAATGCCAAACTGAAGAAATGAAGACTTTACTGGCTCCTCAATACCGACCGGCTTTGTCTCTCTGGACTTTCTCAAGGCAGAGCTTATCCCCAAAAGTAAAAAGTTCCGCTTTTAAAGCCCACCAATCAGGGTTAACCAGTCTCTCTGTGTTTCAAACACGTTTTTTCTGTCAACGGGTCTCTAGCCCCAACCAAAAAGATGGCTGGCGGGTGCTACGAATCGACAGTCCTTCAAAAACACCTTAAACATGTGATTCTAAAAGTGGGAATAATAAGATGGCCACTGAGATTCACTCTGGTGAAGGATCTACTGCGCATGCGTGAGGACTTAGACGGCAAAAGCCCTGCTACATCCCAAGTATCGATCATCATCTCGGCAGACTCAAATTAAACCTCAAATGGACACCTATGCACAGAACTGGTTACATAATATAAACTTAATATATAATAAATATATAGGGACAGTAATAAATATATAGGGACAGTAATAGCTTAATGAAGCAGTTTTTGTATTTAGATCATGGCTCTGATGTTTCACTGCTCAATTCACTACCATTTAGGGGTTACATCACTTTTGTTTCTGTTTATGCAGCCCTAGCCACACCTTGCCTAACTATGACTGACACAGCCTGCATGATAAAATGGTTTAACT
This sequence comes from Pelobates cultripes, assembly GCA_933207985.1. Lineage (NCBI taxonomy): Eukaryota > Metazoa > Chordata > Amphibia > Anura > Pelobatidae > Pelobates > Pelobates cultripes. The sequence goes on along the minus strand of OW240912.1, from coordinate 253,452,059 downwards.
TTCAATCAGATGTAACTTACTTTAAATGTCTTTATATCCTTCTCTGTAAATTGAACTTTAATGACATACAGGAGGCTCCTGTAGGGTCCAACAAGTTATTAACAGATCAGGAAATAAGACATTCTACATTAAATAGAATTGGCTATAAAGGAAGTGTATATTGGATGACTCTTTAGAGGAATTGTTTATGAAGGCTGTGAAAGTCACATTGTGGGAGGTGTGACTATACAGCTGCGTAAACAAAGTGATTTAACACCTAAATGGAAGATAATTGAGCAGTGAGCCTGCAGGGGCATGATCTATACACCAAAACTGCTTCATTACGCTAAAATTGTTTTGGTGACTATAGTGTCCCTTTTTTAAATCTAAAATTCAATTTGTATTCTCACTTTAGTGAATAACTCTACAAGTATGAACAAAGGAAGCTCTACAAAACTAGAATAAAATAAAAATAAAAATAAGAGATCAATGCAGGACATAGGAAGTACTTATGTGTTATTGTAGTGCAAAGAATTTAAAATTAAAGTGTTTGTATTGAGAACAAAACCTCCAATCTCTAAAAAGGCATGTTTCAAAGAACTCTTAATATGATGGCCCATTAAAAACAACAATCATTCACAAAAATGACCAATAAACTAGAGTACTGTCTGTTTTATAGTACCCTATTATAGTACTTAAAACTTGATGGCTGTTTCAGATCTTGATAAAAGCGTCTTAAAGGCTTTGAATTTCTTCTATAAAGAAATTCTGCAGACATACAAATATATATCTCCAGTAACAACCTCTGTGTGTCATAATAAATATGATTTTAGTCTACAAAGAATATTTCAGTTGTATAACCACTAACATATAACCACCTTCTTCTTCATAGACTCTAAGACTGACATACCCTTATCACTTTTCACCTTGTAATAATCAATATGTTTTATCAGCAAGCATTCATGTAGGTATATCTTTTTCAGGTATGTCTATCAATATATATTATCCAACTCTACCTTATTTATTTTATTATACTCATTAAATGAAAGTCTGAGTTGACTCAAATAAACATTTTTGCGTTGTACAAGGTTTAAACATATACTAGAATTGGTGACCTTTCTGACTAAGCAATTTTACATGTGAGAATTCTTTCTCTTCTACGCCTCTTGACCTTACACATGTATGTTCTTGTCCTCTTTACTATATTATAAACCAAGGGATCCCAACCCAGTCCTCAACTATCACCTTCCAGTCCAGGATTTAGCGATTACCCAGTTGTGTGTAAGGTGTTTTTAAAAAAGAAAAAAAAACAATACACTTTAGACACAACAGGATAATCCCTAAATCCTGGACTGGTAAGGGGTACATAAGGACTGGGTTGGGAATCCCTGTTATAAACTAAAGACTATCATTATGTGCAACTCTTCATGTGAATTTGAGTTGTTTAATTCCCTTTAATGAATTAAATCGATTTAAAAAATATATATTTTCACATTTCTAGAAACCCAAATTGAAATTCAAAATACATGTTATCTACAAGTATAGACAGATGTTACTATATATATATATATATATATATATATATATATGTATATATATATATATATATATATATACCTATATCTAATATAAACATATTCACAAACAAAAGACTTGCATCAAGTGATCAAGCGAATGGTAGTCTTGGTAAAGAACTAGATACAGCTCAGCAGTCTAACCTGTGTATATTAAAACCAGTTTGAGCTGTACAATATCTAAATCCTGTCCAAAGTTAAGTTGTTGCAATAGCTTTGTACCCTGCTGTTTTGGAGCAACAAGAAATCCTTTCTCCTGCTTAGTGTTTTGATGTAGAGTCATGTTTTCTTTAAAGATAAAACGTTACTCAAAGAGCAGATATAGTATGGATTATTCTTTGATCATCCACCTCACACAGTTCGACTTGCAGCTAAACTTGATAATCCTATATGTCAAGGTTATAATTCAACAAGATCTTTAGAATTGATCTTATAAATTAAATAAAGACAACTTACACAATAATATGTAAAGTCAGCAAAGACATAGTCTCTATATATATATTTATTAGTATAAATCTGTTTATAAGTTAGGTCTGTGTGTGACATAGCACTCTATATCTTCCAAAAATGTAAAATAGAAAAAAAATAATAGATTTCTTGACATAAAAATACATCAATGAGAAATACAACAGCTGCATTCCTAGATTTTAAAAACTACTTTCATACTATTCATTATTACAATTTTAATACAGAAGATTGAATGTTTTCCATTGTCAAGGTTATTCAAGGGAATCCACAACTCGCAGACCCTAATCCATTCAGAAAGGTATACCACGTATTACTGGGTGGATTTAACGTAAAGAAAAGTCACAGAGAAAACCACGGTCAAGAGTAGAAGAAAACAGGGCAATCGATAAACAAGCCAAGGTCAGTAACAAGAAATCCAATACAATATAAACGCACTCTTAGGTAAATGAGAACCACAACTGGGCAACTTACTCATCAAGCTCCAACTTTAAATAGCAAGAGCACTTACACTATTGGTTTGCATCATTTTAAAATGCCTAAAGACCAGAATTCGGGCAAATGCCAAATTGGGGTCTTTCCTGTGTTCTTTTGCGCCAACCGAATCAGTGCTCACAGTTTCGCCGTTATGTGGTTGGCACGACTTACTACAAAAAGACACATACAAGCAACGTGCAGCATCTCTGCCACCATCAGATCCAGGAGAAGGTGCACTGGAGCAGGTAAGCATTACACCTTCTCAGTCACAGATTAAAATAGAGGATATATTCTTGGTATCCTGTCTCTTCTCTCTATTTCTAGTTACTTTGCGCAGAGAGGAGTACATCTATAGTGAAACCAAGCTTACTTTCAAACAGATAAACACATTATAATATGGACTTATATTACAGCATAGTTTACCTGAAGTAGAGAGACAAATCTCCAAAACTAAACTCAAACTGTCTTAAATGTATTTGGAACAAGGCGGTAATTACCTAACATACCAAAACAAAGTCAAACTATAATTTGTCACCAGTTAACTCATGTAAATATTTTATAGAGACCCTGAACTGCCATTTGGATCTCATCCTCATTCATCATCAAAAATGTATTCTACAATAGGCACAAATCTTGTTTAAACCCAAAAGTAAAAAAATATTCTTTATTTCTTGCCGTTATGTGACTTTGCCCTTCAATGTGATTTTATCATGGAGGCCTCTAATGTTAAACTGTTTGAACTATCCTATGTTTTCTACATGAATGTAATTAACATATGATATCTTGTCTACATGTACCCCATTGAGTGAATCACATATATGGTGACTTACCTTTTGGATTATTATGGTATAAGCACTTTTTGATTCCTCATTTATGTTTTATTTGCTTTATCACTAATCTTTCTAATACTTTGTATGACTCTTTTCATGATCAACTGAAAATTTGTTCAATAAACATTTATTGAATATAACATATCTGAACTGTCTAGGTTTACCCTTCACCTTCTTGACAAGTTCCTATTATTTTACTGTATATCCTAATCAGTGTTCCATACCTGTTCACTACACCCACACATGTCCATTTATAGCATTTAATTACTATTCCACAATGAAGTGGGTCTAACAGCATCCTCATAAAGAGATTCTCAAATGTGTAATGACCTTTTAGAAAAACATAAAAACCCTTACTAGTTACAACTCTTGGAAAAGAGCAGTCTGTCTCTCTCTCACAGCCAATTTGCACCAAAAGCAAGAACTTCAAATGTGTGTATCTTTTTACTTTCCATTATCTAGATCTTATTGCTCTGCATGTTGTTTTATGAATTAGTTATGTATAACACATTAAGTGTGCCTTCCCTAGCCTGGAGCGCACCCTTAACCAGGGAATCTTATCTGTTTCTTCCGAGACAACTTTATGATAGAAAAAATAAGGAATGATTCAGTAATCTGCATACACCTTACATTCTGTATGAGTACCTTGTAAAAACATGGCTTGCATAATTATTTATATTCAAGACTTACAGAATTTCAAGAAAACGTGATTTCTCTATCTTAGACATAACTGATGATCCCATCAGAAATTGCTACATTATTATCAGGCATGATGTTCAGTGATTATATTCCTTTTAATTGTACTGCAGGTGAGGGATGTAATGTAATGTCATATTGATTTTACCATGAATCTTTATGCAAGATTTCCTTTGCTGCTTTGATCAACCACAATCTGACAGTTCTAAAGGGTTATACTGCGTACAGATGAGGAGTTTTACATTAAGCATGTTAATTAATCTCATTATGGTTTTCTGAATCTTTTAATTAATAACATTTTGGAAATTCCAATGTAATACATATGCAACAATAATTCTTGCTTTCAGTTCTTGCTTGGGAGGTTAATTAAGAAATATAAGTGTTCATTAAGATAGAAACTCTGCTACACCATCCCTCCCTGGTACAAGCATGTTGCCTTTGCGTAATGTATTTTGCCTGCAAGCTACAACATAAGTCTCTCCAGATTGTACAGAATCTGGATCCTTTAAGTTATAAAATGTTATACTATTTTTATTCTCGAAGTTGGTCATTTTATCCAATGCTACCTCTGGCTAGTGGTTAATATAGTCTCCTAACATTTTATATAGCCTATGCTCAATTTATGTGTGCTTAGACTAGTGGTTTTAATACCTGTGTTGGGATCACAACCTGTGTCCCCGTATTACTTAATGAGTCCCCACTGATTAGAGCAGACACTCCATCATTCTTAAGGCCCCAAGGAACTGTCCACAATTACTGCTGTATCAACACTGCCTTCCCTGATGCAAGGAGGCCTTTTGTAACATGGGGAGAGTATAATGAAGATGTTACACAGAATATATTTTTCTATTTATTAAATCACAGTTGGATTCAATAATAATTACTAATTGATACTAATTGACTAAGAAATTTTAGAGTTAATGTTAAAACTATTTACAGAGCAGGTCTCTGTTCAGAATAATAAAAACTTCCCTTATAGAACATAGCTAAAAAAAATCCAACTATTTTTCCTATTTTATGTATCTCAAAGAAAATGCACACATTTCATGTAAGTATATAAAACAGTGAGAGGCAAAAAGCCCCTTTAAAATAGGATTGGTAAAACTTCAGAAAACACTCCCAATAATGCAATATATTTATCCTTGTACAGTAACCATGAAGGGTAATCACCCGTTGAAATATAAAAGGCCTGTAATTCACATTTACTGAAAGATTTGCTGCTCTGTGTTAGTACAATGATTCCAAAATCAATCTTTCATTTATGACACATCTATGTTTTGCTGGGTAAACAGGGTGAAAAGTTTCAAATGATCGTGTTATTAAATTATAAATTACACAATGTATTAGTTCAAGCAGATCAATGTTTATAAACAATTATATATAACCATTTTTAGAAATATAAAAAAAAGTTAAATATTAACAAATTTATAGCACAAGCATATACTGAAAAATATAAATATTTAATAATGTGTTCTACATTTCTTTTTAAATGGAACTTCAATTAACATGGTAGGCTGGGTTTATAAAATGATAAAATAAGACATTTCTACAGCCAGCCTTTATAGGGCTAAATCTCTGGGATCTTGAGTTGCTTGACTGTAAGGTCAGGAATAATTAGTACTTATTGTCAAAATGATAAGCAACCTTTTAAATAATGGTTATGTTTAATGTATTCTTACGAATCATGTTATGGATTTAGTGCTTGGTATCTTTATAATATGACAGAGAACTATTATAAAAAATAGATTGCTATTTGATCTAAAGATAGATCTTTTTTGGGGGATGGGGGGAAAGGGGTAGGGGGAGTTAAAGGGACACTATAGTAACCTGAACAACTTCAGCTTAATGAGGTTGTTCAAGTGAGAACTATAGCTCCCTGCAGCCTTTCTCTTGTAAACACTGTACTTTCTGAGAAAATACAGTGTTTACATTGAAAGCTAGGAACACCTCCAGTTGCAGTCACTCAGAGTAAACCAGAGTGACTTTGGAGTTGATGGAGGCATAATATGCCTCCATCCACTCAGATCTGCTGTCAGCAGAGTACAGGGCAGCACTGTGCACAGCATCTTGTGATTCAGTGTTTCCTCCCTCTGCATGCAGACACTGAACTTTCCTCATAAAGATTCATTGATTCAATTAATCTCTATGAGGAGATGCTGATTGGCCAGGGCTGTGTTTAAATCATGCTGGCTCTGCCCCTGATCTGCCTCTTTGTCAGTCTCAGCCTATCCTATGGGGAAGCACTGTGATTGGATCAGGCTACCCCTTCTGATGATGTCAGCAGATTACTTGTTTTTCTGAGTCTAACAGCATGCAGATTTACAGCTTCAGGCTTGAATACAGTAAGATTTTTACTATATTTATGGAGGCACGAGGGGCCCAGGGGGGCTAGATGGTGATGTTAACACTATAGAGTCAGGAATACATGTAGTTGAACTGGTGACTATAGTGTCCCTTTAAGTAAAATAGTTACAGTGTTTTGCGTATTGTAGATCCAAAAAATAATAAAAATTTTTCCCTTGTATCCCCACTTGTATATTTTTGCAATGCTTATTTTACAAGATGACATAGTTTGGTGTCATGGTATTTGTCATGAATGGTTTAGAGAGCATATGGTATCTGATGTTGCCCAAGAAGATTGCCAACTATAGAACAGGTCCTTATAATAAACTATATATATTGAGATTCACAAATGTTCAAATTGAGAATGTAGAATTAGGAGTTAATTCAATAAACAATGATCTGAATTTAAAAATGAATTGGGAAAAAACACTACTAACATAACCAAATCATAACTACAGCTAAGTTAGTGAATTCTACAAAAAGATAGAATTTTCCAATAAATATTAAGAAATCTGGTATGAAACAGACACATATAGCAACTGGTAGATTCAATCTACTTGGAAAGAAGAACTATTAAATAACAAATTATTAGCAGTTTATTGAGTTAATAGATATGTATTCAGTGTCTCTGAAGGCTTTTTTTTTATATATATATATGCTAATTAGATCACTGGTTTTAACAATAGTTGCTACCATTCTTCCAAGTCAACGACTGTTGCCTAAATCTTCCAATTTTCTTTTCAAATCACTGCAATTTGGTGTTCAGTGAATAAACCCCACTGATTTTCTTTTCTAAGAAACTGTTTGCTGACATTAAAGAATACACCACATCAGGATAAAATACTAAATTGAAACAAATGAAACAAATTACACTAGATATTGTTTCTAAGTAGCAGTTTGCTGACATGCTAACAAATGTTGTTCCAAGAGAAAAATGACTAAATTACTATAACTGTACAAAATATGCACTATCCTGTGAAGTGTAACTGCCAAAAAGATGGATCCTGCGCATCTCCTTTAGTACTTCAATGCTAATTTAAAAATAAAAGATATAACCTAAAGACATAGTTATTTATTTAACATCAGTGTGAAGAGTTTATTTGTGAGTGCTGTCAACACACATTAGAATAATATAGTTGCAAATTACCATTCCTGTAGGTGGAACAGAGAAATTAGCTACAAGAACATACAGTTACCTTGAATGCTTTGATGGTAATAATAATAACAAAAGGTAACCGTAGGAGAATTCAGAAAAGAGAAACATTTCAGAAAAAAAAAGCAGAATTCGTTATATTTTTTTAATAAGGAAATTTGAAAAGCGAAAATGATAATTTTAATGAAAAATAGTCATAATAGTGTTAATCTACACATATAATTATACCTTCCACATAAATATACTAAAGTTTGAGATTCATTTAATTCTGAACTGCAAGTCATCTGAATTTGGGCCGATGACCATTTTAATAATCAAATCCTAACCCCAAATATAACTGAATTACCAAATGAAGTGTACAGTGGCCAAGCACTAGTTTTTATTTTATTTATTTTTTAATTTCTTTTTATTATCATTCACAGTGTTGCATATAGATGACAAACACAGGTATCAAAAGGTTAGTACATGTGAGCAGTACATTTAATACATTCATTGTACATGTCAGAGTATAAGAATCACTCTGTAAAGTACAGGGTAGCATTACAGTTCGATGGTAACTGTGCCCAAACATAGTTAACTACCCTGTTGAAAGTTTCCGAATGTATCGCATTGTGTCCTGCAGGGACTGGTATCATTATGGTACAGTGAAAGTATCATAATTCGGCCAATTCTGTGAGTTACACATACATGTATGAATGAAATAGCATAACAACAAAGGAAATCATCTTAAGGGAAATCATAAACGTTATAGAATAGAACACTTGACTACTGCTTTCAATGTAGGTATTTCAAGGCATAAGGGCATGTGTGGGTGTTCAGTGTCGGTGTTCAGTGTGGAGGACTCTATACCAGTACATCTCCTTAGCTATCCCAGTGGTTCCCAAAGGTATCCCCACCCTCCCTGCCCAGCTAATTATACATCCGTTTAGTGGTGGAGTTTGCACGGGCTTATGGAGGAGTCCTTATTTGTTAATTAGTATCAGCGTAGAGGTGGGTTTTTCTGATTCACAAATTCTAAGCCACGTTGAGTATTTTCTTACTATCCTACCTAGAATGGCACCCCCAGTAGCATCTCCTATCTTCCAAAAGGTTAGCCATATTTTATTATTTTTGTTTCTGTGTCCCCTTGCTGACCAGTGAAGTTCCTCTGGGGCTCTGGTATCATTAACCCAATTTATCTATTGAAGCAGTGTAGAAGCCTTATTTCACCATGTGGTCTGCCTCCACAGGGTGGGAATAAGGGCATTCGCCTCCCCCAGTAGGATCCACATGAGGGTTTGATTGTTCATATCGGGCAAAGAGTGTGGCCATCAAAGTAATATTTGAGAGGGTGACAGCTTTGGAATTGCAGGGAAACTTTTTTTATTTTTTATAAAATCAATAACCTGAGTACAGAATGGGCCTATACATGTGCATTGCGTCCACAAGTGGAACATGGATCCTTTGCCACTGTGGCAGCGCCAGCACTGGTTGTTCATATCGGGCAAAGAGTGTGGCCATCAAAGTAATATTTGAGAGGGTGACAGCTTTGGAATTGCAGGGAAACTTTTTTTTTTTTAATAAAATCAATAACCTGAGTACAGAATGGGCCTATACATGTGCATTGTGTCCACAAGTGGAACATGGATCCTTCGCCACTGTGGCAGTGCTAGCACTGGTTGCTAACCCCTGGTGTGTGTGCATGTAAAAATACAGGAGTTCTATGCCACATAACCCTTTCACGTCTCATTAGGCAGACTGGCGCAGTAATGATCCTACCAAGGATATATGCCCAGGTACCATCAGAAATCTGTATATGGAGATTTGTGCACCAAGACCTCTGAAAGTGGGTGGATTCCACCCCCCCCCTCCCATTGTGTTCTTGATTAGGGTATACAAATGAGAGATAAGTCTATGGGGCAGCCTTGCATCATTGCACATGTTCTCAAATGAGGTTAACTCATGGGATTCCTATTTGTGCAAGACAGCCTTTTTGAGAAAATTGGTAAGATGATGATAGCATAGGTTGTCCAGTAAGGATGTCTGATGTGTGTGGTCCAAAATATCTGTGAGTGTTGAGATCTTGTCACCTTTCAGTAGTTCCCCAACTGTCAAATGCCTGGTACTCATAAAGCGCTGGATTGTTTTGGAGCTTTGTTTGTTTTGAAACTCTGGGTTGCTGAACCAGTGGATATAGAGGTGAGATTCCAGGAGGCAATCTCCATCATGATGTTCATTTGATTTGTGATTGATGGGAAAAAAGATTGTTGATGGATAGGGCACAGTCATTAAATGTTGATTTTATTCACAGATCAAGACACCAAAAGATAGAAAAATACCAGGAGCAGAAAAAAAAAAAATATATATATATTTATATGTTATATATTTAATAAATATAAAAATATAGATGTATTTTTTTTCACTGCTCCTACTCTTTTTCCTTCTATTGGGTATATATATTGCAGTGCACTAATTGGCCCTTTCTTGCACTATTTTGGATTGTCTGATTTGTTTCTCAAATCTGTTTTTTATTATTAAAATTCTACCAAGGCAAACTTAGATTTGGGTGTCTACCATCTGTATATTTCCTATATATTTCTGAGCACCACATCTTGTTTATAAAATCTGATAACATAGTGGCAACAATTAGGGGTATATCAGTATTCTACGTGAAAAAAAAAAAAAAAGAGTCCTGGCATGTATTCATGTCAACCACTACATTTTGTGAAGATCGAGATATGAAGCAAGACATTTAACAAATTGGGTACAAATAACCATTGCAAAAGAAGCCCCCTATTTGCACCTGAGATGTATGAACTGCTAATTCTATAGCTCTTAAAGTAACATTGCACACAAACTCACTCTGTGCTATTGGTATGTACCAAATGTCTACACTATTGCCCTAAGACATACCAGTGAACCCAAGCTCACTTCATGCTCTATCTGTTCTGAGAACACTACTTGCATACTTTGCAGGTTGCCCATAAAAGATATATAATATGAAAGTAGCCACATTCACAGCAGCTGAACCAGCCTTTTGTAAACTGTTAGTTAAGGTTTGGAATTTGTAAACTTTAAGCTGTCTTTGTTTTGTTGCCTGTAAATAGCTTATATGTCCTGTATTTGGATGAGTTCTTCTGATAGCCAGGCTCTCTAACTGCAAAGCTTTATTTTATAACCTGGTTTGAAGGGGAAAGTTTCACTTTTATAGGTGACAGGATATATTTACATATATGCAAAGCAACATCTGCACTTAATACTAAAAGTAATAAATATTTAAATTCAATGGACAAGATTGTACAGAATTTTGTAATGACGGTTATAGACTCTGACATTTGACATGTGTGCCATAAATCCATCTAATTAATTACACTATCCTCTGTGGTATGACTAAAGAACATAGCCAATACTTAACTCCTGTTCCCTTGTTACCTGATTCATAATTACTTCACTGTAAAGCTCCCACATGATTTGGGGAGTACACACATTCCAGCCCGCTAGTTCCCCTAAAACAGTGGTTACCAATATGTAAGGATGCACACCAATCATGCTTACTGTAACTGCACTGTTCATATTCAACATGGAACTCAAACTCCCAGTGAGCCCCTTTCTACAAAAAAAAAAAAAATCAGTGATATCCCTAATGATATCTGTGAAAACTATAACTTATAAGTGATTAAGACTCAAATTGTTCTCCATAATACTGTCAACATATCATTTAAATGCCATGGACAATGTATGCAGTCTTCTTACCATTTTAATTTATCATTACATGGACTGATACAATTATGCCAATCAGTGTGCTTTGTTTCTCACTTGTTTTGGATGTGGTGTCTATATATTGTAACTACATTGTAAGGGTTCTATTTAAAGGGTTACTATAACCCTTACGAGAGGGGATACGTTTCTGGCATAATATTCCCTACTGGGCACTATGGAGAAGGTCCTCTTCTTAATTTGTAGAAAAACTTGAAAAATAGAGGGCTTACTTAACTTGAATCCAACACCGAGCAATGCTCCTGGTGCTGCTTTTCTGCCCCCCTCCAACATTACTGGGGTTGAGCCATCCAATCCCTGTCTTTTTGGTTCAGAGCACATGTGCGCACTTCAGGCCAACAAAGGGAGAGAGGATGACGAATGGAGCGAGTGGGGAGGAGGGAAGGAGGGTTTTCAAAAACAAAAAAAAACAAATGTGCACAGAGGGAGGTGGGAGTGAGAGCCCACAAGGAGGAGTGCTAAGCTTCCCCCTACAGGCAAGTGGAAGATTTTCACGAATTGATAGATGGAAGCCTGAATTCCACTACCTGCGTCATGTGTACTGGGGGGTACAACTCGCCCCCTGCACACAACTCTGTATGTGCAGTGTTTCACAAAGAAACACTGCACAAACTGACTCCTATCACCATTACCATTTCAAATCACTGACATATTCATGGTGATTGGAGTATCCCTTTAATAAAGACTGAAAAAAATACTAAAGTCAATCAAATTCCTCTTTCATACATTGCTGTTACTGGTCTTGCCTCAAAAATTGGAAAACTTCCTAAACAAATTACTTAAAATCATATTCGATCATGTTCCAAAATTGGAAACAAAAGCCTTCTTAATTTACATGTCATGTTTATTTATAATATATGAAATATCTCTACAGTTGCCAGCATCAGCCAGTCATTTGTAAGATGCTTTTCTTATGACCATGTCAACAATTAAAATTCCAACATATGTGGAACAAAATAACAGTTTAGATCATACTTATTTCAACATTTTTACAATTATAATGTACAGTTTGAATTGCTGTGCATAAATAATCAGTAAATAGCAGAATGATTAAAATGTATTGAGAACTGATGAGAAGGTAACTTTGTAGAAAGTGAAATGTCTCTAGGGCAGTAATATCAGACATTTCTAGGTACAGACCCTCAAAGTATTGCTTCATTTGAGAATAAATTGAAAAGCTATATGGCGTTCATTTTAGTCTAAAGATAATAATTCAGTAATTAGGTGTGTTCTGCAAAGAATCGATGGTTGAATTAAACTGAAAAGAAAACATACACAAGGCATGATTTAAGTAAGTGAGGGTCTATAATGATGCATGCATATTAGTGTAATACTCAAATATACTAGTAAAGGTACTATGATCAGTAGTACTTTTTAAAATGATATTGGTGGATATGACAAACAATAGAATAAGTAAATTATCTACTGCTGTGCCTGGGCAGTTGAGCATTCATTATAAAATAATGGTATAAAATATGTTGGGATTTAAAAGACAAATAGAATAAGCTATAGCGAACTTTTAATTCACTATTAGGTTTTTACCAGAGGTAAACGTGAAAGTTGACATTTAAATATTGCTTTACATTATAATGTATTTTTGTCTTTTTTTTCTTTTTCTATATGCTTCATTATATTGTTTATCTTTATGTACTTTACATTTTTTATGTTTACGTTTAGTTTTAATTTAAATGTTTGCCGTGAGACTACTTTAAGTCTTTCTGCATAAGAGATACTGAAGACCAAAATGTTTGTTTTTATTTATGATATTCAAAGATAATGAAATAAATCTTCAGTCAAGCTCAACATTATAACTGCAAAGTGCTTGAGAATTCTCATATGAAGTGAAGGGAGTCCTCTTGTTTCAGATTCCTTCAAAAACTAATAGAAAAAAAAACACTGTACTTTTCCTAGACTGCGATTTATTTAACATTCTAGCTATCCTGCATGCTTTATTGCTATTTGCACTAGGCAGGTTTAACCCCTTAAGGACACATGACATGTGTGACATGTCATGATTCCCTTTTATTCCAGAAGTTTGGTCCTTAAGGGGTTAATTAGAAAATCTTATATAGTTCTGTGATAGTGAAAAAAAAATATACAGGAGACCAACACCTTTTCAAACTGTCTCCTGTGAAGAAGTGGGTGAATCATTTTTAAATGCAAATAAATGATGTATCAAAAGCCGGCAATTTCCTAATGTAAAATTTAATTTTCAAAATGCTAACAATTGTAATCTTTGGCTTGTTCAACACAATCACTGAAAAAGATCTGTTTCATGGTATAGAGATATTTCAAAGATTTTTTTACTGGGCATTGTGATGCTTATTGTTTTTATAATAAAAGTAAGGGTCCAATTATAAAGGATTCTCCTACCTGCTTGGGTCTGAATTATAATTTAGAATGAGGAACTCTGTAAAGTGTTATAAGCAATAGATATCAGTATATGACATCCATCTATCTCACTAACCCTGTGAATAAAGGGTTATATTTTTTTTGTAATTCTCCAAAAGTAATGCATTGTTATATAGCATTTAACATTAAACTCAGAAAGGATCTCAGTTAGTTTCTATAGCCACAGCTGAAATTAAAGTAGCATTTTACAAGATCATAAAAGCAGTGTAATCTATCCTGAATTGTCGCAAGGAATACATATAAAAGTAAAAAAAAGAAAAACAACATAAAAGGTGACAAATCTTATTGACAGATATCTTGTGCTCAGTAGAAAGGAAATGACCCTTACAGAGACTGTCATGAAAAATACAGGTAACTGCACCACTATAGTTTTTAAATTTCAACAGCAAGATTGTCAGATGCCGTACATTTCCTTGATAGAGCTGAACGTTTTACTTTATTACATTATTAAAACAGTTCTCCTAAACTGTCTACACAGCCGCAGTTAGGAGTGTAATGCCAGTGCAGCACTAACACAACGAGATCCACACTGAACAGAGTCAGTCATACCATTCAATACAGACACGCCACAACTTAAAAAAATTGAGATCTGATAATGATAAGAACATAGAAGATATGTATGTATGTGTGTGTGTATATACGTCGAGAGAGAGATACATAATGGTGAAGAATGAGAGAGAGAAAGAATACCACATATAGAGTTACAGAGATTAAGGTGAAACGGATTATGAATATCTCCAAAGCCCCGAGATGGCATAATGTACCACTAATGCATGCTAAAGCATATATTGCATGATTTTTCTGGGTTGGGAATAAGGTTATGGTCAGGGCTTCCATTTCTTTAATCATAGGTCAGCACAAGGATATATATGTTCCATATGAATGCTAATAATAATAATAATGCTCTAGTGCTACCTAAGATTGATGGGAGTTACAATCCCAGTCAGTAGTTACAATTCACGCGTCTAATGATAATGGTATCAATAATGATGGGAGAGGAGCTGCGGAAACAAAACCAGGCTGTTTCTTTCTCCTCAGCTCCTGTCCCACCATGTCATTATTGTGTGAAAGGTGAAGTTAGATGGCTGCTGCTGCAAATGGTTGATGCTGTCCAGTAATGTAACACCCTGAAGTCTGGGGCAGCGTAGAACATGTATCCCTAGATACCCTGAGATCAGGGGCTCTTCAAATCCTTACTCAAACCAAGCAGCATGGGTAACGCCCAAGTGAACTCCATCATGCTGAACAGGATTTGAAAATATGACTACAGGTTACTGGGTTACTGCATTCGCAGCTTATTCACATGAAACTGCTACGTTTACAGCAAAAAAGGGTTAAACTTAGATGGACCTGGCACCCAGACCACTTCATTAAGTTGAAGTGGTCTGGGTGCCTACAGTGGTCCTTTAACCGCGTCTGTCTCCCCCCATGTTTCTACTTACAGACCTTATATCACACCACCATTATTATTTTCTTTTTAATCCATTATTTGTGTGGGCATAATAGTCTTACAGCATCAGCCAAGACCAGCATTATTTTTGGACACTGGACAGTGCACCCGTATGCATAAGCAGACACTCACGTGGAGGAAAAGCTCCAGAGGTTTCTCAAGGAGACCCCTCTAATAGGTTATTTTCCTTTGAAGAGATGGAAAGTCTATTGGGGGGAAAAAGTGACGGCCTTATAAAAGTTGCACTCTATAAGAACTGCAGCCTTTGCAAGCTTTTTTAAGATATATCCCCAATGTAAACATGCATGAAACATTAGTGGTATATCTATTAAACTGTGATTTATTTTTTTAATCTAGCGCTGTAGAGTGTTCCTTTAAAATGTAGACAATCTAACTGTAAAATATTGCATAGTGAGTGACAAATTCGCTCACTGGCCAGCCTGAGCTAAACATTGCAAGTTAGAGCAACTTAGAAACCTTTTTGGATGTCTGGTCTTTAATTTGACAGTATGGCTATTTATTGCAAAAAGAGCTGGACATTATGAAATAATTGCTACTTTTTTGTTTTTTTGCATTTGGCACTTCCAATAATTTACTGATCAGTGAGTTGTACATTTTATAACTTTGCAAACATTCCTAGATTAGAACTATTTTGTCAAGTTGGCTATTTTCACATTGAAAATGTATGAAACTAGGCTCTTTTAAACCTCTATTTTATTTACAATGTGCATTTCTATTCACTATGTATCACAGTAACACTTCTGTCTTAGGAGACAAAATGTTCATTATTGTGCCTTTTTCACACAATTTTTTTTAATTGCGACTGGGTAGAACAAACTTATTTGTATTTTACTTTCTCACTTCTTGCAAAATGCCAGCAACCTATTTGTTCTTAAATAATGTTTGGCAATTATATCTCCCATGAGAACAAATCTTTACTCGTAGAACAAATAAACAATTCTAAAGGGCAAAACATCTAAAACAACATCAACATTAGCAGTAGTCTGCTAAACAAAATAAGTACTTCATTGAATTTCAATATAAACAAGCAGTTTGGAGTATACTTCTGCAATAAATTCATTTGGGTGCAGGAATTTAAATGTACCCAACTAATTATTTAGACAATAAAAGAGATGTTTCAGGTGGTCTAATCAAAGTACCACTCTTCAATTCTTCTGTGTGAGTTCCTTGGGATTTCTGTTTTACTTGTCCAAAAAAAAGTTAGCATTTATCTAAGAGGTACTTGTATTGTTATGTTCTTGCATTCTTATGAATACATTATTCTACAAAATATTTGTGAAGAGCGAATATATTTTAATGAATGGATAATTGATTTTTTTACCCTTCAGATTTGTAAAACCCCTGGAGCCAAGAATCCATTACTACTTATATTGTTAGTAAAAGCTTATAAAAGCTTATAAAAAGGTCAGGATGCTCTCAATATATGTTTGCACACAATCTAAATAGTGTTCATTCTCAGCGGTTTTTGTGAGGGTAAAAATTTATTTTAAATAGTAAAAAAAAAGAATTTCAAACTACAGGTTGTGGTTGGTATAAAAATTTAATTCATGAGGCCCACAGGGAATTTGTTTACAGATGAAACAAGCTGCCGGATAGATTACATCTGAGTAATTAATCTGTTAGCCCAAAAGTTTGGAGGTTTCTGCAGTCATTAAGCATGCCCATCCATATTTTGGATCCAAGTACAGGATTTACTTCAATACTTGGGTATAGGGACTTCCCTGGTGTCACCGTACCCTAGCTGCACATATAATTCTAACAGCCAGGCACTTAATAGCTCTAAAATGGAAAAGTCAAACAATTCCTTCCCTACAGGAACTCATTGATAAATTAAATACTAACTGTTCATACAAATTTATGGCTACACTTACTAAACCCAGCAACAGAAAGGAGCCCATGTTGACACCTTGGCAGGCGAAATACCCCAAACCATAATGCTCCAGATGTGGCAGACATTTTATTGTAGGAACATTATTATTGGTCTATCTTCCGGCCAAAATTCTTCCTGATCTGACCGTGAGTACTTGATCCATGCTGCTGCTCTTCTTCGATAGTGTATTATTGTCCTACAGTAAAATATATGATGGTACCAGATACCCTACAAGGTAGGGGAGAAGGGAATTGCACTCAGCTACCTTCCTAGAGTCACAAAATGTAGGATGTGGTACAGCCATACCCAACAGGTGCTCGAGGGTGGGGATTGTCAGGGTCCTCTGTCTGGTGGGATAACGTGCGATTATGATTTTGTCTGATGTTCCTATGAACTTGATGTTTTGTATTATGTTGTTCTTGTATTATTTGGTTTCTTTTGTTATTGCTACTGCTCTTAGATTAACGTGTACATTTTCTAATTGTACAAACTGTATTACTCAACACATTCTCTTTTGTATGCAATGATATTGGTAACTCTATATGTTTCCAATTACATGAAAAAGACCACTTCCTCTTACTGAAATGGTTACGGTACCACCTCCCTGCTGTCTTTCGTTTTAATAATATATAATTATGGAGATAAATACATTTTATTGCTCTGTCTAAGGTCATGGCACTGGATTATCAATCAGCCTGCTAGAATACTCTCGTCCTGGCTGGCAAAATCAGCTTTGTGCAACTTTTGCATCTGATGTCGGGACAAACAAACCCAGAAACCTTGAAAAGGCTGCCCATCGCTTATTGAGTAATTTATAAAGTATGAAAGCTCCTCTTGTTTGGGTCTCTGGTAATCTAATTCTCTGACTCCCTAATACATAATAACTAGAAAATTCTTTCTTTTTTTTTTTTTAAATCTCTGCTCTGCTGAGATTTAGTGGTCAAAGTTCAAAAGACAAGTTACTATTTTGGGAATTAGTTGCATTAACCTGAATATGCTTGCTCAACTATAATGCCTACCATGCTCAGTAAAATTACATATCTGTGGCTGATTAAAATAGCCAACTTGCTAAACATCTTACATGGAATATTACTCCAATCACCATCCAGTGCTAGCCTTTGCCTGATAAGACTTTTAGTCCACACTAGCTCAAGTGGACATATAAAATGTAATATTTTAAAAAATGGCACTTGAACTAACACAGCCATAATTTATGAAGTATTTTATACGAAACACTACATCTAAAATGCTAGGAGAAGCTTTGGACTGCAGTTGTCCCCTCAGTGATTCTTCTCAGGAAGCATTTGATTGAATGATTCACAGCACTAATAATGAAAAAGGTTCTAGACAGAAAGGGGGTGGATCTCCATTAGCTGCAGAGGCTAGCGCTGCAGTTAGCGAAAAGTAAATTTTAAGGACTTATTATTATTATTTTAGGAAATTATTTATGCAAACGATAAAAAAATGCACATTTTTGGAATGGTAATTTATATGCAAACAAATGTGCATTGTTAACACAATGCTTCACTATAAAGAAAATATTGTTACTAAAGTTTGCCAATTTGAAATTATAATAGCCAAATCCAGTAACATTTTCCAGTCCAGCTATTTTCCAGTTTGGGCAATCTGGCCTACAATAGGCAATTCCTTTTTTAAAATTCATCACATGGTTTAGTAAAAAAAAAATATTAGTAAATAAACACCTTATTTGTGAATATTTATGCTAGACATTAAATGCATCAAATGTTTATCCATTTATATTATTATTTAATTTTCAATACAGCATTTTTTTGACAGCAGTTATTTAAGAAGTATAAGCAATATTTACAAAACATTTTGTGTTTGGGAAACTTAAAGTGGTTTTTTTTGTCATGTCCATAAGTAAGGTAATACCTGCATTTTAATTTTAACTAAAACGCACAATTTAACATTTACTAAAATAGAGCATGTTTAAATTCTACACATATTACCTGATAAGAATTCCCTCAATAGACTGTAACTAGATATATAGATAGATAGATAGGTCATAGACAGACAGACAGATCTATGTTAGGAATTGGCTTGACAAGATAACTACATCCTAAATCATTGCTTCAATTAATTGCAGAGTTCCTATACATCAATTAATTGCAGAGTTCCTATACATCAATAGAATTAATTGCAGAGTTCCTATACATCCAACAAAGCATCAAACAATATTTAGTTTATACATTTTTTTACAAATTCAACTCATTTCTTATGCTATCATAAATGACATAAGACTTGAGATTAGATAGAATCCAAAAGTTTGAAAAAAAGTTGAATATATACAAAATAAAAAGAGGAACATTGCATGGGATGGAGTTCTGAAAGTCTATTTTACTAGTCAGATATTGAAATGTTATGGAATAATGATGGAAGCAGCATGCATTAATGGCAGACTGTGTTTGCAGCTGGCTCCTGTGTGCTTGAGTTAGAAGCTAGGTATAGTGTGAGTTAGGTATAAACAGAAATGATAAGGCATCATTCTAAAAGTGAGGAAATCGCTATCAGTACCGATGGAACTGCTCCACCTTTAGAACCTTGCCCCAGTATTGCTCTTTATAATTAACCCCTGCAGTGCTGTTGCTATGTAATAGTGAATTATCCCCAGGCGTGGCAGAGGTCAAACTGCACAATCTTTGTCTTATAGTTAGTAGAATTTGGTTAGTTGCAAACAAATGGGTTTGCCAGTAACAACTCACAATTTGTGCATAGTGCAGTCTTCTGAACGGAGCAAATTTGCTCTCAATTTCTCGCCAGCGCTTGTTAAGTTGAATCAGAGTTGGCTCCACTGCTCTGGCAGCCCCGTCCTTAGACAAACTTTCTGCTTGCCTGTTCAGTGCTTTCATTTCTTCTTTCTTCTTCTCCAATTCTCCATCAATCTCCTAGTGAGCAAAACCAATACAGGGCCCAGGGCAGTTAGCTAACTAATTAACCAACTTGCATTAGAAGCAGCAGAAAAATACATCTGGCAACACTGTTCACGAGTTTCATGTTCCTACTTTATTGTGACAAATTAGATATACATCAACAAACTTAAAATGAAATCAGTCAAATGCTAAGGTTCACTTTTAGGTGGTATCTCAGGGCTTGTATTTATGAATATATTTGGATTGTAATCTTTTTCAAGGAGATGCCTCATACAACAGGGTTTTTGGCATTACTTAAGTAAATTGTCAAGGGGATCTGACATACAAACAATGATCATTAATGTTTAATTACTTTTTTTCTGTACTAAATGTTAATCTAAAGCAATAATGAGAGCAAAATAAAATGATGAGGGAAATAAATTGGATTCTGTTGACAGATTTGGTGATTGGACAAAAACATATGATGAACATGATTTGACGAATGAAGTGTGCTAAAATGGGGGTTCATCCAAGTACTGCTAGTGATTAGTTCATCTGAAACAAAGATACACAACAACACAAGTTAATACATTTGATACAAACATTCTAAGTGATGCAATGCATTAAAGACTATCCATTGTACATGCAGGTTACATTTTAAGCAGTGTTAACCCTGTTAGTGCCAGGTGGATGTGAATCGGGTAGTCATAAGATTAAATGAGAGAACACGGTTTAACATTGTAGACATTTGTTAGAATAGTACAAGTCAGGCAGATACTACATGATATACATGTAAACAGAACATATTCACTCTAGAACTTGAACCAGTTACCTAAAAGCTAAGGATATATTAACTAGCCAGGGTCAAAATAATAACAGTAAATTGAAAAATGGACTGGGCCTATTAACAGCAACGTGTTGTGACTTTGAAACCAACGAATTCAACACTAAATAGTATAATTGGAAATAAATAATTATTTTCAAATTATTTTTAAGTTGGTAGGAAATTTTTAGACACTGCAATTTACGGTGTGGTTTATTTGACAAAATATCTCCACTTATATTATGTTTTTCTCCATTTAACTTTTTGAACTTGAAAAGTTTTGTATCAATACACCACAATGCACAAATTAATGAATAAACCATTGTTAATATATACATTTATTATGTAGTTAATATATTATTTATAATTACCAAGTCAGAAAACCACAGATAAACTAACAAAGAATACCTTAAGCTTCTGTTCATTTTTAGGATCCGGTAGGCTGGCTATTTTTTTTTCAATATCATCCAAACATTTCAACAGATCTTCAGATTGTCTTTTGTATTGATACCACTGATGTGAGATCTCTAATGCCTTTTTCCTTCTCTGAGACCTTAAATCCTGCATTGGGTAAAATGCCATTCAAATGGTACAAGTATTAGTTGAGAATTATTACTTAAATCTAAAAATATGCCATCTTACATGAAAATGACATACATTAAATTAGAAATGTAGCACTGGATTGTCAAGTTATTTTTTGACTGAACAATATAGATTTTATGGAAAATGCCTACATATGTTTTTTATGGGTAATCTTTTATGTATACCAGGGCTGTTCAAAAAGCAGATGCCCAGAAATGTTAAAGCTACAGCTTCCATGATGCTTTGTCATTCTAAATGTCTTCTAAAGGCACGTACAGCATCATGGGTGTTGTAGTTCTACAACATCTGGGGATCTACATTTTGGGCACCCCTGATGTATACCGCACATGGGGTGTCATGATCATTGGCTGATATATTTAAACCATTAATTACGGGATGTGTTAATGTATCTCCTCCAAATGAATAAGATACATTTATGTCAGGAAAAGTTATGGGCAACACAGTTTGATAAACTACACCCAACATTTAAAAATTTAACAGAAATTCAAGCTATGTTTAGTTTGTGTGATACTAATTATTTATACATTAGCATGTACTAAAAAGTTAAATGCAAGTACCATCTGCATGACACATTTGCAGTAGTTTTCAATAAAGACTAAGGTGGCATGTATTTATTTGACACAAGTGATTTCAGCCATAGACTTGTGAATAAACATGCAAGAGAGCTTCAACTAAAACACAGAATTACATGTTATAAAAAATAGAGGCTACAGAGTTCTTAAGAATGTTTGCAGTAACTAATGTGGCGAGGAGTTATACAAAGCAGACACAAATGCTTGGCTTTCACTGTGCTTAATTTTCTTTACTAATGGCTTAGATTTTGCAGTTGCACTTCAATTGGTCAATTTCCACTACATATTTTATGATTCCACATGTTTTTTGATAATTGTAAAATTTGCTTTTCTACTATGTACCTTTAAAAATTGGGTGATGGTTGCACAATTATATTAGCACAGTTTGATTCCACCTGAAGCCAAAGATTTGAGAGTTGATTTCTAATCTGCACAGATACTTTACTCAGGGACTGGATTATCGCTTACTGATTGACGACTACATTGTTGAATATAACACACTTGAGAAACCAAAATTTGCTTAATGTATCTCTGGATTGTAAAGTATTCCCCAACCCTGTGCAATATAATAATTGATAAACAAACAAATAAACAAATAATAAATTTAGTACAAATAAATAGTTATCCATAAAAAAAATGTTAGTAATAAACTACTGAATCTTGCTATTGTGTCACCACAGATAACTATAGGTAAACCCTATGTCTCGTGTTTTGGATCCCATAGCACCACAAAAGTTAAAAAGTGGTTTTATTATTTGCAACTATCTTAGTTTATAAGTCACTAATCTAATTTACATATGGCACACAGAGGGTGAAAAAATGCCACCGCTCCAAGTGCCTCTGCAAGCACTTGATATTTGCTATGCACCGAAAATGTCCCACAGCATATTGTTTACTGTAGCAGAACTGTTGTCCCATTTTGATTAACCACTGGAAATAGTCTAACGAATGTGGCATTTCATTTTATTATATATTACACCTTACGAATGCATCAGAAAGCTAATTCTACACCTGTAGACTATGTCACCACCAAGCTAATGCTATGTGCTTCCTTGTTATGTGGGACCCAGTTAAACAATATTAGAGATTAAGAACTAGTTGCTATTGATAAAATATAGGATATTCCTTACTTTATTTATAAATGTTAAATTTATATGATTGTAAAAAAAATGACACTATTCTATTTAAATAAAAATATTTGAATGATGTGTCATATTTCCTTCTCTTGTTTCACAGTCTGACATAATACAAAGTTAGTAGCATGTATGAAAAGAAAGGATAGCAATGACCCCTGGTGAGATATCATTTGCATTTACTGATATCTGTTTCACTACATGTGGCCTGTTTTGATCTGTATTCTTTGTCAGCAATGTTTATTTGTCTCTATTTTTGTATGGAAATGCTTATCTGTGTGTATCGCGCTGTGCTGTGTCTTTTTCTCTTGGTTAATTTTCCTTTTCTGCAAGAATGAGAGGCATTCTAAATCAAAATCCTCTTTTAGCAGCTTTTATATAAAATAGATTATAATGGGGGGAAAAAAAACAAAAGAAAAAAGGGAAATTATTGTGGTGAGGCTTATTCTCTCCCAAACATTTATCGGCATAACGTCTGTCCTATAAACACTGACTTTGGTGATGTGTATGCCAACAATGTATCCTGATCACTTACAGTCTTTAAATTAAAAAACATTAAGACCCATTGGCCAAAAGAAAGAGACTCTCTAAACAACTTAATCTTATTTTTAATGGTTTAATATCTACATTACTCCCATCTGCATTGATCTCTCCATTTTCTACTCAGCAGCTGTAATGAAGGAAAGCATTGGGTGCTGATGATTGGCTGAGAGTGTCAGCTGACGCTCTTAGCCTCTCACTGGTCACCCATTGCAAGTAACAGTGCATATTGAATAGCACCTTCTCAGATGTCTGATGGATTGCTTGGAAGGTGAAGTCTAGGAAACCAATGCTTCTCTGTGAGAAGCCTCACATCTGCTTAGAGAAAGTGCTTAAAGTATGTGAAGAAGAGCAGTCAGTAGGGATCGGCAGTCAGATGGGTACAACAGAGAAGATAACTTAAAGTTCCAACTTCTCTTGAAATCAGTACTTTTATGAAATAAGGCAAAATAGTCACTCTGATATTCTCTAGAGCACTTCAGCAAGCTGGGTCGTTGTTTACAGTGTTCCTTTAAAGATCCCCTGACTGAAAATCAGGAAACAAAAATTCAGTCCTTCGATCCCCTTTCTCTCATTATAAGTGACCATGGTTCCCAAATGTATTTTCTTACATTCTGTATTGTATTATTAGTTGAACAGCTCATTTCAAATTCAAAAGTAATTTCAAATATAACCGCATGGTTTCTTTGTAAACATACTAAATGTCAGGATGATATGATGGTCACGTATGTGTAAACAATAATATTGATCTCACCATTGTGTACTTATAAGTATATTGATCGATCAATAGATGAGCTTACCTCATTTATTAATGCAGCTTTTATAATACAATATAAATAGTCAAGAGAAAATAAAGCTATTTTGAAAACCTAATGACCGCTCCAAAGTACAAATCCCAACTATGTTAATTCAATAAAATTCTGTTTGAATTTTCTTAAAGCAATCAATATTCCTTTGAGTTTTTATCTGTCAAGGGTGAATGCCTTCATTGAGCAACAAAAAAATGAAAATCGATGACCTCACTTCTTGAAAACACAACTAGTAATGAAGTGCCCTATAGGAAAGGTTTAAAGAACATTTTGTCATAATTAGAGATAATGCTAGATCTTTAGCTATGGAAGCCTTTGATTCCAGTAAGTAGAAAGACATTTACATGTCCAGCATTTACAACAAACCTAAGTTGAGCTCTCTGGGTGTTCCTCCAATAATCTCTAGTTCATCATTAAACCCACCTTGAACATTTTAAAGAACATTAACTCTCTTCTATCCATACAAACTTTTTATTTCCAGAGATTGTCTTTCTGCAGTAATGATGCTCAATTAAATGTTATACAAAAGATATAGATAGATAGATAGATACTAAACTCCAAATTGTAGAAAATGCAAACTAGAATGACAATGTTTGGAAATGAATAGCAGATGGTATGGGGTATTTGTGCCTAAATTTTGCCATTCAAATATTAACTTGCTCTGATCCTTATTGAATAACAGATCCTTATTAAATAACATGCTAATACTCTTAAGGTTCTCTCCTTAGTCTTCACATAATGAGAGGCATGCAGATTCTCATAATCCATTAACAAAATAGGAGAGAGCTTCTTCATCGTTACAATGCATATTTCCACATTGTATGAGCCGCTCTACAAGAGATCTCAAATCTGTCATAATTAGAGATAATGCTAAATATTTAGCTATGGGAGCCTTTAATTCCATTAAGTAGTGATTCCATTAAGTAGAAAGACATTTACATGTCCAGCGTTTAGAACAAATTTAAGTTGAGCTCTCTGTGTGTTCCTCAATAATCTCTAGTTCATTTTTAAACCCAACCTAAATATTTTAGAACATTAACGCTCTCCTAACCATACCATCTTTCCTTTTCAGAGATTGTCTTAATGCAAAAATGGAACTCAATTAAATGTCATGCAAAAGATAGATATACAGACAGACAGACAGACACATTGAAAGATAGATAGATTAATAGATAGATTCTTTATCTTCCCAATTAATATTCCCGCATCGTATGAGATGTTCTACAAGGCAGGGGCAGGCAACCTTTTAGTAGCATTGTGCCAAAAGAATATCTTGATGTCCTTTGCGTGATGGTCCTATTTTTAAAAATTGAGGTGTGTATGTTGCCGTATTCTGCTTGTGTTGAATATGGTTGCTGCAGTTGCTTTGTAGCATTCTATTTGCACATATGTGGGCTGTTATATTGTATGTGTTTATGAATAGTTTGTGGTATTGTGTATAATACCTATGAATGTGGGCTGTTTATGGGGGCTACTTCTGGAATTGTGTTGTGGATGATATGTCACATAGTGTTTTTGGTGGTGTGTGTATCTGTGGGGCTATTTGTGGTATTGCATATGAGGCTGCTTTTGAGGTTGTGTGTATGAATGTGATTTTATCAGTGTTGCTGTGTTTGTGGGGACTGTGTGTGTGTTTGTTTGTTTGTGGGCTGTTCATATTATTTGCATGATGAGGAGGCTATGTCTGCAACTCTGTGTATATTAAGCAGTATTGGTGGCTTCCCTGGGGTCCAGTGGGGACCAGGCTGGCCAGTAAAAGGTCAAGGGCAGCGCTGCTCTTCTCCTGTGCAGATTCTAATTCACAAGTGCTGGGAGGAAGTGATCTATGATCACTTCCTCTAAATGCTGCAATGAGTTAATTAAGGTTTGTCCATCAACACCTGCAATCACCACTAGCTTTGCACTAGCAGATATCTGAAGGCTCACTAGGACTCCTGATAGTCCAAAGTCTGTTTGGCTCTGGCAGCCCTGAGTGCCATGCAAAGGTACCTTAAGTGCCATTCATGGCACATGTGCCATAGGTTGCTGACCCCTGGCCTAAAGTATATTATTTGCTGATATTTTTCCTCAGCTGAAAAAATGCATTACTAAATGTTACACATACTGAAATACAGCAGCGTTCTGTGAGAGGTGTAACTTCATCTTCAGCAGATTTCATTAGTCAGCCTAGGAAAATTGTTTTTGGCTTACAAAAGTTAGTTCTGTGCATAAGGTTTGTACTGTGGTTCATTCATTGACTGAAAGAGCTTAGCTGATTCTTTCAGCAAATGAATGAACTGCAGAAACCAGAAGCACCTCAGTTGCCATAATTTCAAGTTTTAACATGGCTTGCACTCTTACCGACGAATGGTTCAAGGAGACTTATGGTATCATAACTACAGAGGGCTAACGTGGTTATGATGTTTGGATTAACCCTCTAAGGCCAACAGAATGTTAACTTATTTCAATAATTATCTTGTTTACTCATTGAAAAGATGAAATCTGAAGAGGTTTTAGCTGGGAATGAGATGGTAGTGCAAAATCATTTTAGTGTCAAAAGCAATCTCCTCCATAGAACTCTTGTACTCTTCCACATGCCTGAGAGTACAGCACTGGCATTGACTCCTCTCAGGTGAAGCTCCAGGAGCTGAACAGGGCCCAACGGACGCTGATGTCAGCTGCAGGGGACAGGTTCAGGTAAGAAAAACTTATCGTCTCTTGCACCCTGCAGCCACCAGATGGCAAATTCATCATAAGGGATCTTTGCAAATTATGCAAAGACCCCAGAAGGTGACAGAACAACTTAAAACCATACATTTTTCAATAGATCATGTCACTTTTTAACATTGGAAATGTACAAATCTGAAACAATGCAATGTGCTTTAAACTTTCATAATGAGATAAACATAAACCTCATTTACACAAAAGAAGCCTATTAAATTAATTTAGAACCCAAATTTAAAACTATTCATACATTAAACATGTGATTAAAAATAAAAAGGGAAATTCCGAGAGTGACATTACTATTTTATATCTCTGCCTTTTCCGCTCAAGTTAGCACTTACCCTTGGTACTGAGATTGGTTAAATAGTAACTGCTCAAGCCAAATAAATAATAACTTTCACATTATAGTTCACAAAGAATACCTTAAGTGTATTATGTTTAGACTGTAGAAGATGTTGTTGTTGTTTGATTTCTTCTCTCTTTTTATCATCAACAATTTTTTGTTGAAGATTATTTCCTCTTTGCAGCAGTTCTTTCACAAGTCCCTCATTATCATCGCTCTGATCACAAGAAGAGCAAGAAAACAACATTTATTATGAAACCATATTAAAATACATTGTAGATCACAACAAGAGGAAGGTGAAAACAAATGAAACAAAAAGGAATTTCAAGAATTCTCACGAGAAATGAATTGTTCCTGCCAAAATATTAGTATAACAAGCATGCTTTATTTATTCAATTCTGGGAGCAGGGCAGGTAGATTAGTAATTATTATAACCTCTATTCTAACAACTATTAACAGTCAAATATCAGCATTGAGTCATTTCCGGCAGTGCATCAGTTCTCTGATTTCCTAACACTGCATAGTCCATTATATAATATTGGGACAGATTTAATTTGCATTTGCAATCTCATTATCTCCATTATATTAACTACAGCACCAGTCAAATAGCGGTTGAACCAGTGAGTACTTGGTGATCACTCCAGTTTAATTGTCCTGAGTACCCCCACATTACACAATGAAAACTGCAGAGCCCCCATTCAATACGTTTAACAACACCGCGAATTTAGTGGGGCATCAAAGAGGCTATTTATGTACTAAATACGCAAGGAGTGGCAAGAGTGGTCAATGGGTTTTTAGACTAAACAGTGAATTAAAGGACCACTATAGTGTCAGGAAAACAAACTCGTATTCCTGGCACTATATAGCCTTAAGGTACCCCCAACCCTCAGGGCCCCCTTTCTGCTGGGCCAAAGGGGTTAAAACCTTTTCAGCCACTTACCATAATCCAGTGCCGGCGCTGGTGACCTCTCCTCTCCCTCCGACGTCAACTCCAGAGTGGAGCCAACTGCGCCTTCGCAGCCAGAGCCGCGCGCGCATTCAAACCGCCCGTAGGAAAGCATTACTTAATGCTTTCCTATGGACATTCTGCGTGCTCAATGGGATGTTCGCATTGAGCGTCGCATGAGCGTCTCTAGCGGCTGTCAGGAAGACAGCCACTAGAGGCTGGATTAACCCTGCAATGTAAACATAGCAGTTTCTCTGAAACTGCCATGTTTACATCTGCAGGGTTAAAACCTAGGGGACCTGACACCCAGATCACTTAATTGAGCTGAAGCAGTCTGGGTGACTATAGCGGTCTTTTGAGAACCTTAATATGCGTGTATTCAAATACATATTCTTTTTTCATTAGTGCATAAAAGTAGGTAGAAATTTCAAAAGATAAGAGGATAACATTTTTATTACTTTTCCGTTTTTAACTGTATACAGAAAAATAAATACATATCAGCTTGCATTTCTTAATTTCGCTGTGTAGTCATAAAATGAGAATGTTTTGCAAATATGAAATGATTTGTTTCCTAACAATGTCATTATAATTAGTTTTCAAAAGAAGCCTCACACACAACTCTGAACATAACTCTGTAGATATGAAGACTAAGCGTAAGTACAGAATTTCAACTTTTTTCTTATTTTCAGCACTTTACCATTTCAAGTCTCCATCACAACCAATTTACCATATCTTTATTGAAGTCTTCTTCTGTAAGATTCACTCCCAGTTGAATTTCAGCCTCGAGTGGTTCAAGCAATTTCTGTATATCAGAATTAAATTGCTCCAATTCCTTTGAAGAGACTATAGCCTGTAGAAAAAAAAGAGTATGTTATTTAGAACATTAACTTTTTTGCAACTTAAGTAAGCAGATTGTTCAGTTATGCAGTATTACAAGATAATTATATTGCTTCATAATGGTTTTCTTCTAACTTGACTACTGGATTAACTATTTTAGTCTATTGTACAATCATTCTGTTTTACTTAATATTATTTTGTACTATACAAAGTATTAGTAGACACAAGATGTAATTAAGTCAAGGCAGAAGAGCATTCACAATAATGCATTTTATTAATCATTTTATCATCTAGAATTATTTTATTAGAAACCAAAAAATAAATAAATTTAGTGATTATGGAAAACACAGTGCAGTTACAAATGGTTATGTACCGTATTTTTCCATATAGAAGACTATGTTTTTTTCTAAAGATTTTTTTAGTATAACATTTGGGGTCGTCTTATACACAGAATGTTACTGCAGAGGTGAAAAAAAACCAAAAGAAAACAAACAAACACTTGTGCGCGTGGCCTAAGTTAAGATGGCGCCTGCTGCATTTCAGTGTGCTACGGCCCACACACATACTTGTCCTCCCTCCTCCTGATCCACTTATGAATGCTGTGGCAAGGAGGAAGAGGTCCCTATATGCGTGGGAGCTGAAGCAGACATCAGGACTTACCACCAACGGTGCTCCAGAGACATGCCACGCCATATTAAGGTATACTCCACCTCAGTTAGGTCTTGCTTTCTGATTTATATTTATGGAGGTGGAAATGAGGATCAGGGAGCAGAGGGAATACTACTGTGATATCCCAGCATGCCCTCAGACCACCTGCTGTATTGTGGGAGTTGTAGTCTCCCAGCATGCACTATAGATCCATTAACTTCAGCGAGTACTGTAGCACAGGAGAGGCATGAGAATCAAAAGAGGTTCTCCACAGAAGTCACCTCTAAAATATCAAAGTTGTTCTATTTGATGTTTAAAATATTGATTTCTTAGTTTTGGGCTCAAAAAATAGGGGTCGTCTTATCCACAGAAAAATTTACAAAGAGGTTAGCAAGGCACATTAAATTATAAATTAAATACCTGTATTGTTTAGGAATGATTAAATATTACAGAGACTATTTAGGGGTGATTCTTAAGAAGATATAGTTTTTAGGGTACCACTTACAATGGTGGTACAAGGTAGGGGCTAGACCTGGAGGTCTTAGGGAATTGATTGTGGAGTGTCAGAGTTGCATGATCAAGTGGCATGCTAATGGAAGCATTATTCGAGATTGATGAGACTGTGTAAAGAGCAGTTTGAATGTCACATTGGTTTGGCCTTGCTAAAGAATTGGTAGACGTGACACATACTGGAATACAGCATCGATGTAGGTGATACATAGATCTGAGTGTGACGAAGTGCCCTTCGCCACTTGTGCCTGGAGGGGACTACTGGCTAGCCCCCTGCCTTCCGACTATGGCCCATGTGCTGATAGCTGTATTTTCCCCTGCAGAAAGGTTTATTTGTGTATTTCTGCCGGGGCGTTCTGGACATTCAGTATGGTAGTAGTGCTATCCCAGATAGCTATGCCATTGAGCCTATTTGTGTAACAAAAGACTATGGAAAAGACTTTGGCTCCATGGCAATTGAATTGTATGTATGTGATCTGAGCGCCATTCAATAATAATGTGCACTCAGATCTAAGCTATCTGGGGATATGTTGCATGTATATGTTTTATGTAGTAATTGTAACATTGTGTAATTTTATGTCTTTTGTAACCATGTGGTTAATGGGGTCTTGCCTCTGTCCTGGGAGATAATTTGATTACTTCCCAATTATCTCCAGGATAGAGGAGGGATTGTGATGTCACTTTGTTTGTATTGTCTGTGATTGGTTATACTGTGTCCCACCCTGTGGGATGTCCCCTTGCATCAGGACTTGCATAAAAGCCAGTGTGTGGTCATTAAAAGATCAGATCATCTTGTACCTTTCTTGAAGCCTTGGCTCATGTTTGGGGGAAGGGATATCTACACTCTGGGGATTGCTATAATCACTTACTCCCCAGAGTAAGTTCTTGCAATAGCTTGATTTGTTCCTGCTACGCTCTCTGGATTTAGGAGAGGTTCACCCACTGGGAGCTGGATCCTGGTCATGGATCCAGGGTGGGTGGAGACGGTGAGACCCCGGCGCAGCTGTATCGCTGGAAGTGGGGTCTGCAGTGCTGATGGTGTCGGTTGGAGTGCTTGGAGTCTTCAGCGAGCACTAGGCGCAACGATTGGCGGGGGTACTCAGTCGGAGTGCCAGCGTTCTGTCACACTGAGCAGGATGCTTTTTTGGGTAAAAGAAGAAGGTTTGGTGGCATAATATATTTTAAAAGAGGGTAAATAACTGATATAGTTCCATACAGAAGCTCACTATACAAACTGGATTCGGCTCTAGAGGAGAGTCCTACTATGACAAATAAGGCCCCGCAGATGTGTCTTATCCAGGGTGCTGCAAATGATGTTGATAGCATTTTCTATCTCAGATCGACCTCAATCTTTTTATTTATGATACTGTAACAGATATCAACTATCACACTATTATAATAGATATGGTTATACAGTCTCAGTAGGATGCTACAGAGGGATTTGAATAAATTAGGGGATTGAGCAGACACATTGTAGACAATTTGTTGTAGACACATGCCATGTTATGCTTTTTAAGCACAAGGATAAATATATATTTTAAATGTTGTTGAATTAATAATATTGGTAAATGTGAAGGACTTGGAAATAATAGAAGAAAAGACTGGGAAAGAGATAAGGAACAATATGCAATGTCAAACAGCAGAATGGTACTGTCTTATATAAAAAGAGCGTTAATGGGCATGGCGGAAATAGAACTACATATAAATCAATGTGGTTCTGTTGGTGAGAATAGATTATCGAACCGGATAAATTAAATTTTAAAATAGGTGACTGAAGATACTAGTTATGAAGAAATCTAACAAAGTTGATCATATTTACTTTAGCTAAAAGTCACTTTGGGGGAAGCAAAAATAATATTGTATAGATATATTCAAAAACAATAGAAATAGCTCTCTGGTGAAATGACAGTCCTCTACAAGTTAGAAGAAGTCATCAGTAGAAAAGTAAACAAAGGACATTTAGCAAATAGCAGCATAAAGGCTTTTCTACACCAACAAAAAAAATATTTTGTACCTATAGAGGTTGCTTTATCACAGAGTATTAAAGGCCCTAATAGATAATATACCAGATATTAAAGCATTCCAGAAATTTGTCATCAGAAATCCAAATAGAAGGGTTTCCTTTGTGATGAATTAACTTATACTAATTTTTTTTTATCAACATAAAAAAACATTAGAAATGGAGATATGTGAAAGGTCAAGTATTTTTTCAATCAACAGTTTGTTGTGCCTGTATGCTTTTCAATGTAAATGCTGCCATTTGAGACAGAGTTAGTGTTTACATTGCTCCCTAGTAACACCACTAGGTGCTGTCACTATGATGGCCACTAGAGACCCTTCTGTATTTCAGTCCTGCAACCTTTGCAGAACCTACATTCATTCAGCATCTCCACACTATGAATCAATGCATCACTATGAGAACTAGTGTCCCAATGCTTCTCTATGGAGGAAACCCTGGAATGGCTGTGATCAGTCAGGTAGGCAGGATGGCAGGATGGCAGGCTGATAGCCACATGGCAGGGGAGAAGATGAGTAAATCTCACCTTCAACCGCTTACTGGGGGGAGCGGAGGTGCTGTAGGCTATATGGTGACTAGAGCACTATATCATTAAGGATACTTCTTTGTACTCCTACTGCTATAATATTCCTTTAATTTAGGATTGTTACGTAGCAGCTCAATGAGAATATATGTAAGGATTTAAAAGAGATAGATTAAATGCATCCTAGAAGAATATAATGTGAGTTTTAAGGAATGCGATGAAGAATTGTGTGACACTGTGTGCTGGGTGAGTAGGGCATTTGGTGGTTACAATGGCATACAAACACCTAGTGATATATTTGTAATGATCATTTTGCTGTTATACTGACAAGTATGCTAATAATTGATTCTAGATTCTAGACACTTATGGTCAGTCATTATGTGATGAAATGCATTCATTTGAAAATCGTTTGTTAGATGTTTTTCTTTTTTTTGACCACATCTTCTTTTTAGATAAAAATGTAATGATGGCAATCCATCAAAATGTAAATTCATTAAAATAACTATTTCATGATCTATTTTTTTTCAGCTAGAGCTAACCATAAATGATGCATTTATTTTTGATAATGTAGTTCTGGAGGGTCTTATTTTAGAACACCTGCTTTTAAATTGAATAAGGGAGGCATTTTAATGAACACATAATGGTTGTTGTAGTGATTGACTTTAGATTTATTTTGATTAAGTACAGTGAGATGAGAACCCATGACTTTAAACAATAATTCATGAGCTAAGCAAAAAAAATCATTACACTAATTCCCTGTTTTAAATTATATAAACATTGTATAATCTATCTATGTTAAAATATCCTATGAAATCACTATCTTGTTACAGAACAATACTGATTTTAATTAGCATGGTGCAAATAGAGCTGATTATTATTATTATTATTTGTACTACACATAGTACTTACTATACATAGTACCTAGTCTTTTTCCCTATTTACAGCAAGTTAAAATACTCAAAGGACCAAAACAACTTTAGCTTAATGAAACAGTTTTAGTGTACACATTATGCCCCTGCAGTCTCACTAATCTCTTTCATTTATGTGTTAATCACTTTTGTTTCTGGATATGCAGCCCAAGCCACACCTTCCCTGGCTGTGACTGACACAGTCTGAATGAAAAAAAAAAGGTTTAATAGCCAATCAGATGTGACAGCACAGTGTGCTTACTCAAGTTGTTTTTTATCTCCTGCTCTGTTAATTTTACTGTAATCACACACAGGAGGTTCGTGTAGAAGATTTTCTGAAGAAAGAAATTCTAAATTAAACAGACTCTGCGACAAAGCAGGTTCAAACAGAAAATGTGCACGGAAACTGTGTGAATCACAGACATAGGATGTGTTACTAGAACTGATTGTACTCCTAAATGGCAGAAAATTGAGCAGTTAGACTGCAGTGGCATGATCTATACACTAAAATGACTTCATTAAGCCAAAGTTGTTTTGGTGCTTGGAGTCTTCCTTTTTTTACATTTGTTTAAGTTTTGTAAATAATTATAATGAATAGATAATTTCAGCAGTGGTCCAATTGAAACAGCCAATCTGAAACAACTTGCCATTTGTCAATTACCTTTAATTTTGTGAACCAGCAAAGGTTTAAACATAGTTAATAGAACAGGGTCTGTGTTGATGAATTTGTATTTGTGTGTTATTTAAAAAAAAATTGTATATGTGTGTGCGCGTATAACCATTGCTTTTTAACATGTAACATCTCCAAAAAGCTTTATATCTAGGTCCTCCATCATACCTTGCCGCTTTTAATTCTTTCACATAGTACAATAAATCGCTGGTCAAGATCTGACAGCTTGGTCTCCACCATTTTCCTGCAGGGATCACCACGGTTTGTCATCAGCTCTACAGCTTGGTCACGTACTGCATCCACCTTTGGCTGGATATCATTCAGCTCTGACTTTAAAATCTAGGGCAATGTAATATACAGAAGTCAGTGATGTATAAAAAAATAACGATTTCTTATGAATTATGAATAATCGTAGCATATTTCCCATTGCAATACGTTATAGAGTTGATGTGAATTAGGCATAGCTTTACATTACAATTTTTATGCATATATCTATCATATAGCAGATATTTGTTTCTGGTTTGGCTTGAAACTAATTGGGACTAATAAAACCATAAACAATTATTTAAAAAGAAAGATATACATGTGAAAAAATACAGATATGAAAACCTCTATGCATATAATTCTGTACACAATGTCCAATATACATTCATACTTGCAGTTATGTATATACTTGCAAAAACCTATATTTAAAAGATTAATACAATGATTGTACATTATTAAAAAATATTTTCTTTCTCTCATGCATGTCCCTCACTGCACTGTATCATCACACCATGTAATGCATTTATTATAAAACCCATTGTGTGCGTCTAATGAGCACTGAGTTTCAGTAAGTTTCGCAAGAGTCAATAACCCATCCCTTTATCTGACTTTTCCTCATCTCCTTCTCACTTGTCATTCTCTCTTCTGTGTCTATCCCATATTGTCTCAGTCCTAAATCTGTCTCATTTTCCCCAATTGTGTCTTACCCTTTTTCTCCATAGCTCTCCCAGTGTGTCTGAGGGCTCTTTATCCCCATTTCACCCATTAATCACTCTCACCCTCCCATCTATTCACTATCCAATACCTTATTTATGTTCTCTTAACCCTTGCTGCCTATGTCATAGCCTTATAGCCCTATAATTTCTCCCAACTTGTATCTCCATGATTTATTCAAATATGTATTTTGGATCATACATAGCCCTGCCCTTGGAGGTCTTCCCCTCCACTCTCAACATGTGTTTCTGCCCAGTGTGATCCCTCAAATGTATATTCTTGTAGCACAGCACGGACAAAGCACAAATTACATGGCTTAGTTTTAGGTAGTTACAGCATACATAATTTACTCTACTATGACCACAACCACAAAAGAAACTATGTAATTTGTCATTTGTAAACTGTACGGTCCTTTTAATGACCAAGTTATTTATATTAAATACTGACATTATTCTAGTAACAATTGTAGCATTTCATCAGAATTCATAATATTCCTGAATAAAAACAAAAGCAGTCAATGAGGACCAGAACCCTGTATTATTTTAAATTCAGTCAATTGATAAAATAAAAACACTTGAGGTTGTGTCAGTGAAAGTGATACTATACCTTCATTGTGTCTTCTCTCTGTTGTGGTGTTTGTTTTTCAGATTTGTCCAATAATGTTTCAGCTCGGTACATCCAGGCTGTGGTATTTGCTACCCCTTGGTTGAAAGCTTCCATTTGTTTTTGATATTCCTATAATTAAATATGAAATACTAAGGTTCTCATTTATGGGACATATATAAGCAAATATAAGTATATATCAAGCAAAGAGGTGGTTCTAAAAGTTTGTATTGCCTTAGTATTATTATGTTATTTTGCTTGCATACCAGTCGTAAAATGAAACAATAATTTTACAACATAGTTAGTAGGTAATCCGATATACATGGATATGGTGACACTGTGAGCTTTTTTCGATAAATCAGGAGCAGACAAGGAAGATTGTAAATTTAAGGCCAAAACAGCCAAGCCGAGTTGGCAAATGTTTCTAATTGAGGTATTAATTTGGGTGTTAACAGAGTTTCTGGCAACCATTCGAGCACTTCACTATAGTCTGTTACATTTCCATCACAATCAGCCTCACGTGACTCTTTCTTAAATCTCAACTTTTGAGATGAGTTAAAGCTTGGAAGATAACTGCATTAGCATACCCAAACAGCAACATCTACAATTTGATTCAGTTAGAAAAGGAATTTAATTATACTATACTATAGATTATACTATATTTTCTAGATATATTTTGAATTTCATTTTCAATTGCAAGTGATTTACTGAGTTTTATTTAATCTCTCTCACCCCTGGCATTTGGAATTGAGAGGCCCAGAGGACTAATATTAGACAGACTACACAGATTCCTGTGCTGATCTGTGCTTTTCAATGAAGTGCAAGTTCAAGTTCAATGAATATCATGGGATATGATGATGTATCTCAGAGTTCTATAAAATTTCAAGCAGAGTGAAAAAAAGCAGCATTGATATAAAAGGATATGCCATAGATGCACTGGTCTTCTGTTCCCTTGATGAGCTCTACTGAATAAAATTGGGTAGCTACTAGATATTCGTAAAACTCATCTACTAGTACAAGAAACTGCTCAATAGTACTGTCAATTATTTAACTAGATGTTTCTATTTTATCACAGTAAGTTATAAATCCAGAAAGATTTTAAATCTCCAATATGTACAGGAAACACTCTAAATCTAAAGAACTATATCTTGCACTACGCTAAAATCAATTACTATAACAGAACTGAAAGAAATCTACTCACCAACAGCAAGCGAAACCACTCTTCTGCTCTTGAGGTCACTGCTAACCAATTGCTGTTAAGAAGACTTAACTTGTCATCCACATGGCTTGCATGTTCGCCCAGGACTGCCCTAAGGGAATCTCCTAAATCTCTGACGTTCTTTAATTGCTGCTGTCTTTTTTCCATCTCTTTTTGGGTGATCTATAAACATATAGAAATAGACAACATTTCTCACATAAACTCAAAGTGACAGGTTATATTTGAAGTTATTAATTCATGTTTAAAACATCAGCAGCATAAATTGCAAAGGGGAAAATGTGGGAATAAATTAGTGATCAGCCTAAGGCACTGAAAGCCCAGTAAGCTTCTTACGTAAGGTATACTGAACAATAAAATACTCACCTTCGCATTTAGTTAAAATGGAAATGGAAAGTTTTGGCTGGAACTATTCTTTATATATTATATATATTTATATTTATATAGTTTGCTACAGAATGTTGAATCAATACACCTGGCCATTAGTTTGCACATGTCCCCAAGCCCAAAGATTGCTAGCCCTGCCGGTAGAAAAGAGCTTTCTAAAAAGAAATTAAATTAACATGAATTAAAAGTAATGAAATGGTATATTGTAGCAGAATTTTTTTTTCTAAGCTACAACTCATAAACATGTTAATGCTAGATTCATCTCATCATTATCATTTAATAAAGCATTTGTTGAAACAATGAGGTGGGAGTCCTAGTATTTAGCATCAACGGTGCGAGCAATGAATGTTTCTAATTCTCAAGGACCACAAGATACATGGCAGCCTCCTACTTGTTATAGTAAATCCATGCCCAACACAAAGGGTATAGAGGAACAAAGAATGCTAAACTTACTCTCACCATATTATAGCAAATGTTGTAGTGGTTGAGTAGGGGTATTTTAGCAGATGGACCTAATTTGTTTTTATGTTTGTTTAACATTCAGCTCACAGATGGCTTTTTCGTGTATACTTTTTTCTGGAACTCTTCTTCTAGAAACTCGAAGAACTGAGCTTCTAGAAGAAAACCAGAATGGAAGAAGGGTATTGACCATTGTGAGGAAAGGGGAAAATAGTCACTGTCTTCAAGTGTACTTTACATACAATTTCAAACCTTATATGAATATGATAATGTTTAGTTTTTCACCAAGTATTACATTTAATTTATTACACATTTAGTATAGTAATTTATATTTAAAACTATTTAGAAAGCTGAAGTGTGATTTAAGCAAATCTTAATCTGTCAAATTTGTATATTTTTAAAGTATATTTTTTATATAAAAGAAATTGAGTGATTGGCAGTGTGGCACAAACATATTAAGATATCAAGAACATGCAATTTGTTCCTTGAAATGTGACATTTGTCCTCCGCAGCAGAAGATGAGATAAGAATTAATCAAAGATTTAGGCAGATTGATGTGTTATATAGACTTCACTGTTGGACTTAAAGGCAAGTGGAAATGAGAAAAATATTGAAAAGCAATGTAGTGCCTCCTAAACTTCTGAATTTAGATTTAAAACTAAAAGAAAATTCACAATAAAACTATCACTTATGTAGGTACAGAGAATCCCTATACATTTATAATTTTTAAAAGTTTATTTATTAAGACTGGGATGAAACTATCCTGTTTTTATCAAAATGTTATTTATTTTATTTTATTTTTGCCAGTTTTCCCAAAGTTTAAGATGTTTACTATTTAATCTCAATAACAGAAGATGAATAATTAAAGTATAATTTTACCTGTTGGATTTATACAAATATAAAATCAATTTATTTTACAGTTTTAGATGCTTAGTTCTTGCACACATTTCAACCTATATTATGGTACATGTATGAAAATATAAGAGACTTATTTTTAAGGGAAACATGAAAGAAAGTTAGATTTGACAACCCTTGGAATCCCCCTGACATGCAATTTTAGAGACTGGGATTTGTATATTTTTGCTTGGATTTCCATGAAAGATTGTGCATTATTTACTTTAGTTCATATAACAATGGACTTTGACTCTTTGCTCAGTCCTAGTTCAGTCCTACTTCAGTTTTACAAAGTAATAACTTTGAAATGTTTTTGCTTACATCCATTCTAATTTTATAATAAACATGCAATAACAAAAACATTTGATCATACATACTTAACTAAAAAGTAAAACAGTGATATTATTTGTTTTTAATTTACATGCTAGATCCCCTTTTTGCTTAACATAGTGCTTTTGTAACTTACATGAGTTTTGTACTATTTTGAGTAATAAGCTTTTTACTGAAAAAGTACATAATCCAACCCACTGTAACACCAGAGAGAAAATGGCATAGTTTTATATTTTTGGGCAAATTGTAACTTTACAAGCTAATAAATGCTACAGTGGTTTGTGCATGGCCTCTGACGTCACCTTTGTGAAACCAATTGATCATATAAAAATTACTTTCATATTTCTTTCTTGTATTTTCTATGAATTTACTGATTTCCATCCATAAAAAATATAAAACATTTAGTGTATGGTAGAAAACTGTTTTTACTGAATTTAAAAAAAAAAAGTAACAAAATCTCTGTTTACCT
Source organism: Pelobates cultripes (assembly GCA_933207985.1). Lineage (NCBI taxonomy): Eukaryota > Metazoa > Chordata > Amphibia > Anura > Pelobatidae > Pelobates > Pelobates cultripes. Next base: position 253,412,242 of record OW240912.1, on the reverse strand, counting down.
TGCTCCATGCAATCTCTTCATCCAGTCTAGTTGGCATACCCTCCTCGGCTGATCTCTTGGTTACTTCTGTGTCTATTGCGGCTAACCATTCTGTCAAGCTGTTCATTTCTTTTCTCATCTTTCGAGATAACTTTAGGCTTTTCTCCAGTACCTGCTTTCCCTCTGTAACCTGGATTGAACACAAATAACAATTTCCTTTTCAACATAAATAAAAAAAATTTTAATTAGCAAAGTATCATAATCTATTGAATTATTATATTGTGTGAGTTTGTGCACAACATAATATCAAAACTTTTTAGTATACAATAGATCCAAGGATATTGTGTTTTTATTATATGAATTCAAAATGAAAATTACATTTTTTCCATTTCTAAAATTAAAAGAGCTATATTTCAATATATTTTTAAATGCATTATATATTCGATGTTTAACCATGGGAAGTAATTACACTTTTTTTTAAAGCAAATGACTGAGCAATAAGCTGCTTCTCTTGCAGAGCTCTGCATTCATTATAAAGTGAATTTTCTCTGTATTTTCACTAGACTTAAGAGTCATGCTAAGATATTGGGACACACTACATATTGACTGACAGGCTCTTGGCTGGGATGTGCGCTATGAGTAGCCTAGTTTGTGTGAGCAAATGCATAGATGTATGAGAGCTGCTAGGTATGTTCATGCAGTTAATTAGATGTGTGGATGGAGCTTTAGCAGTGGAGTAAACATTTAGTCCTTGAACTCAGCCACCATCTTGACGTCAGTTGGTCACAAGGTAAAATACCTCCCAACTATTTCCACAAATATCTGTACAATTTAAATAAAAATACAAAAGCTTCACAAAAAAGTACAATACACAATTGGTGGGAAAAAGTGTTGGCAACAAGTGCTATAGACCACCTTAGTGGGAACCTCTTATGCCACTCTAAATAACATAAAATAAATACATACAATAGGTGGAACACTTTAGATGAATCAATAGTAAGTGAACCTCTCCGGTACAGTGCAGACCCGGAAGTGATTGCAGAAGTGGTGTGTCGTGGGAACCTGGTTGCTAGGTAATAAGTATACAGTGGTGAGGTCCGTAGAAAAAAATGCACTGATAGTGCTTACCAAAGCATGGAGAATAGAGATAACCTCCACTCCCAGCCACTCAGCCAGCTCTGCACGGCGCACAATGAATGACGTCATTCATTGTGCGCCGTGCAAAGCTGGCTGAGTGGCTGGAAACGGAGGGTTATCTTTATTCTCCATGCTTTGGTAAGCACTATCAGTGCATTTTTTTCCACGGCCTCTGCACTGTACGGTAGAGGGTCACTTACTATTGATTCATCTAAAGTGTTCCACCTATTGTATGTATTTATTTTAAAAATACAAAAGCAAAGGAAATTAAGAGAGAGTAAAGAAACAAGGTTAATAGCCACATACAATAGTTTATGCGATTTAACACATATCCATGAACTTGGCACAGAGTTAACCAGCACATAGGATAGTAAGGGTTTATTTTGTTTACTGTGCAGCAAATTTCGTGTAGACTTGCTGTTCTATAAGCAGAATACCATTACACTGCTAAAAGAATCTAGTCCTTAGTGATTTACCCCAGCTTCACTGATATCAGCACACTAGAGGAAAAGAAAGCTATTTCCCATGAAAAAGGTGAAATAGTGTATTTGCGCTGCATTGACAACCAAACTACAAAACCTGAGTTGGAAAAAAAAAAATCTCCCGTGTGGTTGAGTTTTGAGACTTTTTTGTTATTTAGTGAACAAACCTTGTAGTTAAAATGATTCATTATTCCTTTAAAGTAATTGAAACTTTGCCTTATCATTGCAGTTTGTTTACCCATGATAATAGTAAGCTTCTTTAATTTCTCCATAGAGAGTTGTTTTATTGAAAGCAATTACAAACTTTTAAGTGTTTTCTTCCAACAGTAATCAACATTTGCAAAATCTACCTATCAATTATGTATTTCTGCAATGAAGTTGGATTACATTTTGCTAAGGTACGGATTTGGACTCTTTAATTCTTCCCAATGCAAGCATAATAATTTAAGCTATATTCATTTACAGTCAAGTAAACAAGTCGAAGTTCGCCACTTACAGCATTAAAAGTACTCTCACATGTTTGTTTTGCTGCCAATCTCCCCAATAAACTCTGTTATAGCTTTCTCTGGTGTAAAGTGTTTTATAGAGACAAGCAGATATAGTGTTACCCCCTGTTGCTCCTCTGGGTGGCCAGCAAAGCTACTGTCCTGAGGTGCCCTCAAGGTATGTACAATTAATGTGTCCCATGATTTCCTTCACAGGTAACATACAGGGAATCATGGGACATTTAATTCAGCTCCAGAACAACCTTGCTTTTAATAAAGTAGACGTTCTTTTTAAAAATAAAAATAAAAAAATAAAATGAAAAGCTTACTTTATGCTAGCTATTACAATGTTTAATTTCCTCTGAAATGACAACTCCCCTTATCACTGATTTAGTTCTTGTGATTATTTTAATTGATTGTTCTTTCGTGTAATAATTTATTAAAAGCATACTCTGCATTTTCTAGCAAGGTGTTCCAGTCCATCACCATAGAACATCTCATCTAAAGCTGTCCCTGCATAAACAAAAAAACTTCAATATCTCAAAAATAATTGAGTCCTAGTGGGTCGATTCCTGATTGATGAATACTGATCCAGGTTAGCAATTTTGTTTCCTTGTTTACTTTTCGATTATTTATCAAAGACAATTTGATTGTCTTTTAAAAATGATGACAAACATAGTTGCTGTCAATTGTTCATTATTTACTGAGACCAAATGGTAATAAAGAATAAATAGAATAAATTATTTTGTTAAATTAATTTGGCTAGTAGTGGAGCAAATTATCACTGAAAATTGAATAAAGAAGATTCACTGAAATAAATGCAGCATTCTAGAAAAAAATATTTTGATGAAATAACAAATTTAACCGGTAACATGGGTTATAAAACCAAAAACAAGCATGTATTTACATGTCTGTTGGTCCACCCATTGTAAAGCGCTGCGTAATTTGATGGCGCTATATAAATATCATAATAATAATAATAATGTATTTCAGTGGCCATCCTATAATATAATATCATTTTATGATGTGGACTGTTCCTGATTGCAAATGACAATGGTTAATTTCAACCAGATGAGGTATTTATTAATGGACATTTCAGTCCTGCTTCTACAAAAAAGAGCCTCAAGTCAACTGTTTTGGATTTTTGAAAAGTGGTTTATAAAGTGCTTCACTCGAAAAGATGGTACTATGTTAACAGGTAGAACAGATTAGGTACTCTGCTTCATATAAAGGGGTTAAAGTGTTAAACTGTTTTTCATTGTTTAATGCTAAATGCATTTCCACAACAGTCTGTACCATCTGTATTGTTTAGGCTAACGAGGAAGTATTGGTATAGATAAAGTGAGTAATCTCTGTCTTAGCCAAACCTCAAGCAGAAGCCAGGCTCTGGGCAGCTAGGGTACCTCATTTAGTGCTAAACTATTTAGCATTGAATGGCAGGATGGCACTATTGGACTCCAGTCACAATAACCCATTGAAAAAAACAACAAATTGGTTATTGTGTCCAGAGGGACGCTTTAACAATCAGGATTCAAGTCACTAAGGTAACCTCTTCAGGCAAACTGTTTCAATTGTAAAATAAGTGCATAATATAAGCATTTATACATTTTTGATCACTAACATACCTTTTTATTTGCTGCTAAAAAGCTTTTGATATTTGAAAAGTAAGAACCTCAATTTATTCTGATCCCAACATGCTTTCCTTGTTTGCTACTGTTGAAGCCAAGACATTCAAACAATATATCCTCGTGCAACAGCAAAAATCAGTCAACATAATGCTTTTATTGATTCAAACAGCTAAAGTCAATGAATGTCACTAATGGATTTTCTATAATGCAGTTAGTTTTGTCTTAAATTGCTCAGTGAAATTATTGTCATACAGGACATCTAAATAAAGTTATTATATTTTATTCCAGGAGAAATGTTCATACTGCCATTGTGTGAAAATTGTTTTGTTAATTTGTAAAACAGAAATGTGTAGAAAAGTATATGTTCCTGGCTAATCATGGCAGCATCACTTATGGGTAGCTCCGCCCTAATCAGGAACAGGACAGGATAAAATCAATTAATATGGACCAGACTGGGTATAAAAGGTCCCTCCTCCTTCTATCCCACAGTCTTTTTTTTCCTGTCCTTTCAGGACACACAGGATATTTTATTTTGGGCCACCTTCCCATGTGTACCATGGGCCTCCAGATGAAGTTCAGCCTCTCTTCATCTGAAGAACTCAGTAAACAGCCTGCACGGGCAGGACTAACTGAGTTTAGTACAGATTAGCATCTGTACTATTATGGGAGAAAAAGTTTCAATTTGGATGTGGGGTCGGCTGTTACCTTAAAAATCCCCTTATAGCATCTAACCCCCCTGATCTGAGGTCAGTTATTGGGAGAGCCTAGGGTAAGTGCTTATGTCTGATAAATTTTCATTGGTTTCATTTTATTTTAAATTCTGAGAGGTTATTCTGAAAGTTTACAAGTGCCTGGCTTACCTGCATCTGTCTTCTGTGTATTCTAAGCTTCCCTGGAGATCAGCAGGGTGCAGGGGCTTTCCTCCGGTCTGTCTCTTCTCTTTTCGGCTTCTGGCGCATGCGCAGTACCGACGGCGTCCGGCGGGTGTTCTGCGCATGCGCGGAATAATTGCGCGCTTAAAGGTATATCGTGCCAAAAAATGAAAAATTTAAAAACCACTCAGAATTGATCCTGGCTTCTTCTATGAACTTCTGTTAATAAGGAAAGCTGCCTTTTTTGATCAGAATCTGGTTTAAAGGTAAATCTAAAATTTTTTTTTGTATATTATTAAATCTTTCTTGCTGCTAAAATGTTTTTTACAATAAGCATATTTTATTCTAGATGGCTTCTCCCTCTGCCTCAAGATCTCGCTCTAGAAGACATAGGTGAGCCGCATATGTCAAAATTGATTTAAGGGGGGAAAAAGAGTGCCATTGCAGGCCTATAATATATAATATATCGGCCTTTAATTTCAGCCCAGAAAAATCTCAAGATGATTCTCCCAGAAAATATAGAGAAAAATCCAACAGATGTGCAAACTGCAACCAAGTGGCTCCTCCGGGAAAAAATTTGTGCAGATCTTGCCTTACGGAAGCAGCGAAGGACTGGGATGAGAAAAGTTCCCCACAGGCTGACTTAAAGAAATGGATTTCAGAAGCCATTGCTGAAGGATTTAAATCCTCTAGTAAAATGGCTATCCCCAAGCGTCCCAGAGTGGAAAGCTATGTGGTATCAGAAGAAGAATCTGATATGATGGAAGACTATTCAGAGGAAGAAGAGGATGAATATGACTCAAAATCTTTGGATTCCAGGTCTGTGGATAAGATATTTTGAAGATCTGAAGCCTAACAGACCTACTTTTCCAGTTCATTCGGCCATAAAAGAGGTAATAGGTGCAGAATGGAATAGACCAGAGAAGAAGGTGACTTTAAAGAGCAAAGTCCCCAGATTATACCCGTATGCACCTGAGGACTGCAAGTCATGGATTTCGGTTCCGAAAATTGATGCAGCAGTCATCCACATGGCAAAAAGAACAACTCTTCCCATAGATTCAATGGCATATTTAAGGGAGCCAATGGAAAAGCGATTGGACGCTGACCTGATTAAGGCATACTTGGCCCTAGGGTCAGCATTACATCCAGCCATTGCTCTTACCACCTTGTCCAGAGCTCTTAAAATATGGGTTGATAACCTAGAAGAGGATATTGCTAGTGGAGTTCGTAGAGAACACCTGATGGAGGGCATTAAAGATTTAAAGCTGGCCACAGAATTTTGTTCTGAAGCTTCTCTGGATATTACTAAAATGGTAGCTAAAAGTATGGCACTGTCAGTTGCTTCGAGAAGAGCATTATGGCTTCACTCTTGGGGTGCAGATTACGCCTCTAAGGCCTCCCTATGTAGCCTTCCTTTTCAAGGAGACCTTCTATTTGGTAAAGTCCTGGAAGATGCGATCCATAAAGCGGCAGATGGAAGAAAAGCCTTTCTCCCCCAGGGGAAAAGAAGATTTAATGCTTCCTACTGGAAGGATAAAAAGTTTAGAGACCGATCCTTTCGAGACGCCAGGTCATATAGACCCGGAAGAGAATTCTCCAGGAATTCTAACTGGAGAAACTACCAGTCATCTTCATCAAAACCGGTTAGAGGAAGAGGATCTAGACCAGCTAATAAGAACTTCTGAACGTTTGCTGGCCCAGCCAGATGTTATAGGAGGCAGACTTCGCTTCTTTTATCCGGTTTGGGCCAAAAGCATTCAAGACTCTTGGGTTCTTTCTATCCTCAAGGAAGGATACAAAATAGAATTCAAAGAATTCCCTTCTCAAACCTCCTTTACCCGTTCAAGAGTGGCAAGAGGAAGAAAAGAAATGGCTCTAAACGAAATTATTTCTCAACTTCTTCAAAATCAGGTCATAGAGAAAGTCCCTTACAGAGAACATTACAGAGGCCACTACTCTACGATATTTTTGGCCCCAAAACCTCAGGGGAAATGGCGTCTAATTCTGGACCTGAAAGTTCTGAATACTTACTTGGTTCCAAGAACTTTCAAAATGGAGTCCATTACCACAATTCTGCCCAATATAAAGACAGGGACCTGGATGACTTCTATAGATCTCAAGGACGCCTACTATCAGATTCCTATTCATGTCAGTCATCGCCGGTTTCTAAGGTTTTGGATTGCGGGGAATCACTATCAGTTCAAGGGACTTCCTTTCGGCTTAAGCCTGGCGCCCAGAACATTCACGAAGATTCTAGTTTCTCTGGTGGCCTTTATAAGGACAAGGAACATCGAGATTTTTCATTATCTGGACGATTTTCTAATCTTAGGTCCTTCCAGTCAGATAGTGAATGTCCACACGTCTATAACCATAAAATACCTTCAAGATCATGGTTGGCTGATAAACCCCAAAAAGAGTTCTTTAGTGCCTTCTCAAAGGATGATTTTCCTAGGAGCAAATATAGACTCGGGGAATGGCCTGGTATCACTGTCTACAGACAGAAAACAACGAATAATGAAGAAGATCAGAAGTCTGCGTCAAAAATCTTTCATCACGGCAAGAGATTTCATGAGCCTGTTAGGGTCTCTTACTTCCACGATAGGCCTAGTGAAATGGGCCCAGTGGAGGATGCGACCCATTCAGAGGCATTTTCTCTTACAGTTCAGAGCAAAACAAGGAAATTGGGATCAGAAGATTCGGTTACTCCCGAGAATTTCGAAAGAACTATATTGGTGGACAAAAGAAAAACACCTCCTTTGTGGTTTTCCCCTGGAAGAGCCGGACTGGATTACTATAACTACAGATGCCAGCCTTCTGGGATGGGGAGCACATCTGAACAACTCTTGGATCCAAGGAACTTGGACATGGAAGGAGTCAAAACTCCATTCGAATTTGAGAGAAATGAGAGCGGTTCTCAAGGCATTAATAGGGTTCCGTCCTCTATTAAGGGATGCCTGGGTCAGGATACATACAGACAACAGAGCTGTGGCTTCCTACATAAATCATCAGGGAGGCACTCGAAGTTATTCTCTACTGATAGAATTGTCACCAATCATGAGGTTTGCGCAACTACATCTTCAAGGATTAAAAGCGGTTTATCTTCCGGGGCCAGAGAATTTATTGGCGGACTATCTCAGCAGGACAAGGATTCTCCAAGGAGAATGGAAACTGCACCCAGACTTATTTCAATTGATCACCCATCGGTGGGGAGTACCCCAGATCGACCTGATGGCTTCATACAACAACACTCAGGTGAAGAGGTTTTACTCCCTACATGCGGATCATCGAGCAGAAGGACAGGATGCCCTGTCGCTTCCATGGGAATTCGATCTGGGGTACGCATTCCCTCCCCTACCAATGATTTACCGACTGCTGAGAAAAATATGGAAGGAAGGTCTCAAAGTCATCGCCATCATCCCAATCTGGCCTCGCAGACCTTGGTTTCCCCTACTGAACAAGATGAGCCTGGAACCTCCTTGGCCTCTTCCTGTCAGACCAAACATCTTAATCCAGGGACCAGCTGTTCATCCCAACCCCAGCCAGCTGAAATTGGGGGCATGGCTCTTGAAAAGGAGAGATTGCTAGCTCAAGGGATCCCAGAAACTGTGGTAACTACTCTCCTAAAATCCAGAAAACCATCTACTTCTTCCTGCTATCATAAGATTTGGGAAGTTTTTCGTTCCTGGTCTCAAGAGAATAATGTGGATTTTCATCAGCCATCTAACATTAACATTCTACAATTCCTTCATACAGGTCTAGAGAAAGGGCTGAGTCTCAGTACTCTAAAAGTCCAATCTTCGGCTTTATCTGCTCTCTGCAACAAGTCTTGGGCTTCGGATCCTCTAATTGCTAGATTCTTTAAAGCAACCATCCGTATAAGACCTCCAATTAGGAACTACTCTCCTCCGTGGAATTTACCTATGGTACTAGAGGTGTTGGCTGAAAACCCCTTTGCTCCATTAGATGAGCTGGGTATTGTCTTATTAACATATAAGACCTTGTTTCTGGTGGCTGTTACTACTGCAAAGCGTATGTCAGAAATTCATGCTCTTTCCTGCGATGAAAATCACTTTCAAGTATTCCACGACAGGGTGATCTTGAGACCCAGACAAGAGTTTCTGCCGAAAGTTGTCTCAAATTTTCACATCTTGCAAGAGATTGTTATTCCTTCCTTTTATCCATCTCCTTCTACTCCAGAAGAAGTGAAACTTCATCAATTGGATGTCAGGCAGTGCCTACTCAAGTATTTGGAGGTTTCTACTCAATTTCGGAAGTCTCAACAGCTGTTTGTTCTGCCGATTGGTCCCAGAAGAGGGGAGGCAGCATCTACTTCCACCTTGAGACGTTGGATCTCCAATACTATAATCAAGGCTTATCAGTTGAAAGACCTTGTTCCTCCTAGTAGGATCAAGTCACACTCTACAAGGGCTTTAGCAACTTCATGGGCTAATTGGGCAGAAGTTCCATCTGACGACATCTGTAAGGCAGCTACATGGTCTTCTCCTCTCACTTTCATCAAACATTACAAGATGGATTTGGCATCTTCCTCTACGGCTTTTGGTAGAGGTGTTCTGTCCTCTGTGGAATCTATCTAAATTAAACCCTTTTTCAGCATTATATGGTTTGGAGTTTTGTTTTGTTTTTGAATTTCCCACCCTATGGTGAAGCTTGGGTATTACCCATAAGTGATGCTGCCATGATTAGCCAGGAATACAGAAAATTTTATCATACTTACCGTAATTTTCTTTTCCTGGCTATTATTCATGGCAGCATCAGCAACCCCCCCTGGTTATCAGATTAGCTTTGGAACTAGACTGTGGGATAGAAGGAGGAGGGACCTTTTATACCCAGTCTGGTCCATATTAATTGATTTTATCCTGTCCTGTTCCTGATTAGGGCGGAGCTACCCATAAGTGATGCTGCCATGAATAATAGCCAGGAAAAGAAAATTACGGTAAGTATGATAAAATTTTCTGTATTTCTGATCATAGAGTGCTTCACTTGTGATTATATGTGTAATAACTAGTAGATCTTGCAAAGGAAGTATGTAAAGTATGTTTACAAAGATTATAAGGTGATTAATAACAGCATATGCATATTGAAGGGTATCAACATGCTTATTATTATATTGGACCATAGATGTATCAGAACTGTGTATGGAACCTACACAATATTAGGTGGTTTTAATGTTGTGGCTAATCAGTGTATGCTCTGGAAAGATAAAACATGAATGCAGTGTACAGCTAGGTTCAGGAAGCAAAAGCTATCAAAGAGTTTATAAAAAAATTTGAGCTGTGCCATTCTACTACTTGTCCTTTTACTTCAATAAGGAAGTAGGAGACAAGAAAGCAAAGTTATAGTGCAAGTGATTTTTGCATTTTTCTTTTTATAAAAACATGCACATACTCAGTAAATGCATTATACTATTTCATATACATTCTTGTAGTTTTTACACCTGCATGTCCCTTTAAGACCTATTGAAGAGACCTTCTTTGAAAAACCTCATGATGTATTTTAATAGCTGGCCGTCTATGTGCGAACGCTACTAAGACCTCATTGTGTAGGTAACATGCCAAAATAACACACTGTGTCACTTATCAGGACCCAAGATCAACATTTCTCTGAATTCTTTTAATGTTTAGTACAGAATTACTATAAATTAGGCCATTAGTCCCATACTATATACACTCTTTTATGGAACCTAAATGAGCTATCACAATTAGGTGGTTTAGAGAGCATGCCATTTGTTCCGTACACATAATACTGTATCATTTAACATCCAGACAGGGAATTACTGTTATGGTTAACATTCATCCTAGAGATTAATATCTATCGTGAAGCCTTTTATTGAATTTACTACTTTTAGTTTCCAGTATTTAATATGGAAGATGGATATGACAGCCACCATGAGGCAATCTCTGGAAACATATTCTGGTTGCATTATTATTTATACCAAAAAAAAACAAAAAAACTTGTTGTGTTGCTTTATATAACGGACTTCTATGTATTAACTCCCTAATATCTTTCTTCGTTTTCTTTAATACCCTTTGAAACAACTTCATTATTCTACCACTATATTTTGCTTGCTTGTACTAATAACTTACCCTTGATATAGCAAAGCAGGGACCAAGGAAATCACTGAGCAAATCCTCCAATTAAAATCTTCAAATATAAATTAGGAAGATCAAAAAGTCCATAAAATAACTAGTTTTATTAGAAAACAAATAAAAAAAACAAACACAGCATAAAAACACTAACGCGTTTCACCCAAAATAAGGCTTTATCAAAGTGTTGTTGTGTTGTTTTTATGCTATATTAATTTTTATTATTTGTTTTCTAATAAAACTAGTCTTTTTACAGACTTTTGGACCTTCCTAATTTATCTGTGAAGATTTTAATCAGAGGATTCGCTCAGTGATCTCCTTGGTGGGGATTATGCCACCTACGTCTATTAGGATGGAGCAAAACTGACATTGCTCTCCTCTTGTGAGTATATGTCCTCTTTATTCTTTTTTTATCTTAATAACACAGACGCTAGATTCTGTTTTTATTTGCATTTTATACACAGATGATCCCTGACTGCTACTCTGTGGTGCACTGAAAAAGAATACTTTGAAAACTACTAAAGACGCCTCCCAACATACAACTAAGACTACAAACATATCCACAGACAGGGATTGTACAGTCCAAGCAAAAATACCCGGAGCCGAAATACAGTTATGTATTTAAGTGTATTTCGTTTTATTTATAATAACCAGTTACCTATATACTACACTATATTCTGTTTTCTCTTCTTATTCCCTATATTATTCCATCCCTATCTGTATTTGAGGATATTACTGAAAGTGCTGCTTCCCTGCTTTTCCCTTTTTATATGTTTTCTATGTTTACATTTTATTCTATTGACTATGATTAACATTTAAACTAGAAAATACAAAATATGTTAGTATTGAAAATTATAATGTATGCACATTTTACCCGACTACTATAAATTGAGACGTTTAACGTGTGGCTTATAAATCAAAAATACACTTATTGTAATGTATTGTGCAATCAAATTGTTAAATATAAAGTGTATATTCAGTATGCAATCAATACAGGGAAAATGGGCGAGAAGTTCTGTCAATGTTAATTTATTACACTGACACCTCCCAAGCTCGATATAGCAATATGTCTCGCTTGTAAAACAACAGTGTTAAGCACAATGGGTCCATTAAGATCAGACACTTAAACGAGATGCATAAATATATCTGATATTAAATAGTTATCTGTTCTGAGAATTCTTTATAAGTGAGTCTAAATCGTTGACTTTAAGTTGTTTTTGCCATAGTTATGTGGGTCCAATAACATAGGGAGTTAGTGGGTTTTGGAGGACAGGCCCTTTTATTCTATTTAACTGAATGTGGGATCAGGGTCATAATACAACCTTAGGGTGATAACATGTGACGAAGTGAGTGCTGGCAACTGATTTTAAATTCAACACATAGGGCAATTATTAGGAACATTCACTTGGATTCCACAGGAATAGCTTTATTTTTACAAATTTGTTTTTTAGCAATTTCAATCTCTTAACATTTTCCATGTAATGTGAGTTTTGCCTACTTTTTAAATACTGTGTGGTGGTCAGGGCCGGACTGGCCCACCAGGAAATTTCCCGGTGGGCCGTCGCCACCTGGGGCCGGGGAGACGTTTGGGTGACCTGCGGCCGCAGGAAGAGCTTGGATGGTGGCCGCAGGGGGAGCTGCCTGTTCTGTCTCTACTCCCCCGCCCTTGCGCACTACTTAATTAGACCGGGGCCGGAATATAACATCATATTCCGCCCCCGGTCTCATTAAGCTGCGCGCTGGGGAGCAGAGACAGAACAGCCAGCTCCCCCTGCGGCCGCCATCCAAGCTCTCCCTGCGGCCGCAGGTCACCTATCAGTCTGCCCACCCACAGGTAGCAACAAGTATGTATGTCAGTCTGTCAGTGGGAGTGTGTGTGTCTGTCATGGTGTGTGTCTGTCATGGTGTGTGTGTGTGTCTGTCATGGTGTGTGTCTGTCATGGCGTGTGTGTTTCTGTCATGGTGTGTGTCTGTCTGTCTGTGTCATGGTGTGTGTGTGTCTGTCTGTCATGGTGTGTGTGTGTCTGTCTGTCATGGTGTGTGTGTGTCTGTGTCATAGTGTGTGTGTGTGTCTGTCTGTGTCATCGTGTGTATGTGTGTCTGTCTGTGTCATGGTGTGTGAGTGTGTGTCTTTGTCATGGTGTGTGAGTGTGTGTCTTTGTCATGGTGTGTGTGTCTGTCTGTGTCATGTAATGTGTGTCTGTCTGTGTCACGGTATGTGTGTGTCTGTGTCACGGTGTGTCTGTATCATGGTGTGTGTGTGTGTCTGTGTCATGGTGGGTGTGTGTGTCTGTCTGTCATGGTGTGTGTGTCTGTCTGTCATAGTGTGTGTGTCTGTCTGTCATAGTGTGTGTCTGTCTGTGTCAGTGGTGTGTGAGTGTGTGTCTGTGTCATGGTGTGTGTGTGTCTGTCTGTGTCATGTAATGTGTGTCTGTCTGTGTCACGGTGTGTGTGTGTGTCTGTGTCACATGTGTCTGTATCATGGTGTGTGTATTTGTCTGTGTCATGGTGGGTGGGTGTCTGTCTGTGTCATGGTGGGTGTGTCTGTCTGTGTCATGTAATGTGTGTCTGTGTCACTGTGTGTCTGTATCATGGTGTGTGTCTGTCTGTGCCATGGTGGGTGTGTGTGTCTGTCTGTCATGGTGTGTGTGTCTGTCTGTGTCTTGGTCTGTGTCAAGGTGTGTCTGTCATGGTATATGTGTGTGTCATGGTGTGTGTCTGTCTTTCATGGTATGTGTGTGTCTGTCATGGTGTGTGTGTGTGTCTGTCATGGGGTATGTGTGCGTTTTTAAAAATAGTGTTTTTAGTCACCTTTTTTTTTCAACGTCGTACTGGTCGCCCCTCGACTGGCCCTGCCTCTATGACTGAGATCATCAAGCTTGATGATCTCAGCCAATCTGCACTGACACAGGAAGCGCCTCTAGTGACCGTCTCAGTGTCCGTCACTAGAGGTGTCACTAGGAAGCAATGTAAACACTGCCTTTTCTCTGAAAAGTCAGTGTTTACATTGAAAAAGCCTGCAGGGACAGGCTATAGACACCAGGGTGTGTGTGTCTGTCTGTCATGGTGTGTGTGTCTGTCTGTGTCTTGGTCTGTGTCAAGGTGTGTCTGTCATGGTATATGTGTGTGTCATGGTGTGTGTCTGTCTTTCATGGTATGTGTGTGTCTGTCATGGTGTGTGTGTGTGTGTCTGTCATGGGGTGTGTGTGCATTTTTAAAAATAGTGTTTTTAGTCACCTTTTTTTTTCAAAGTCGTACTGGTCGCCCCTCGACTGGCCCTGCCTCTATGACTGAGATCATCAAGCTTGATGATCTCAGCCAATCTGCACTGACACAGGAAGCGCCTCTAGTGACCGTCTCAGTGTCCGTCACTAGAGGTGTCACTAGGAAGCAATGTAAACACTGCCTTTTCTCTGAAAAGTCAGTGTTTACATTGAAAAAGCCTGCAGGGACAGGCTATAGACACCAGAACCACTACATTAAGCTGTGTGTGTGTGTGTGTGTGTGCGCCTGCTACTGAGTGAGCTTGCTTGCATGTGTGTGTGTGTGTATGTGCCTGCTAGTGAGTGAGCTTGTGTTTTTATGTCAGTGAGCTTATGTATATCAGTCAGATTGTTTGTCTATGAGGCTGTGTATCAATGAGCTTGTGTGTGTCAGTGAGATTGTCTGTATCTGCATGTGAGTATGCTTACTGTATAATTAAACGTTTTTATATATATTACTCAATCATCTGGGTGGCAAGACATGGCCTTAGATATTACATGCGACAATATATGGCGCAATGACTTATGGGGCTGGCATAGATTTTTTTTCCAAGGCTGCTTTGTATCCCCAGTCCGGCCCTGGTGGTGGTACCTTAGATAGTTCTTAGTTTTTACATTTGCAACTATGTTACTCACAAAAAAATGTGCATTGGGTTTATTTTATTAATGAGTGTATTGTGCATGTAATGGCTGTGATAAATCCATGGATATGTGCTCGGAGCGTGTTTCCAGGTGTTTGCTCATAATGCCCATGTCTTTTGCATGACAAATGCTTGCATTTTCCTCACCACAGATGTGTAGCTCTCAGAATAGCTATGTGAAACTATAAGTGGGTAGAGGGCTCAATTTAAATTGTTCTTTATATGAGTTATGTTTTACTGCATCTCTACTGCCTAGTAGATCTGTACACTGATGGGAACCATTATGAAAATATCCAGTCTTTAAGTTACTCAAGGCAAAGTTTAATATGTCTGGGATATACACTGCCATTGCTCACTTTTTTGCTGTTTGTAAAGGTGTGGTGGGACAGCATCCCTTATTCAATTGCTATTCATCTTGTGCTCAAGAAGTACACACGATATTTCACTACAGAATTTCTTGTGAATATTATGAGGTGAAGGAAATCTAAAAAGAAATCACTAAATAAAACCAAATAACATTTGCATGAAAAGTTAGATTTACAGTATGTTCTAAACTGGGCTGTCAAAATCTATAATAGACTTGTGCACAGCAAGAAAATTTAATTCGGTGGAACCATCTTCCCTGAATATAGACCATTTTGTGGGAAGCCCGAATTTCTGCCATATTCAGTAAATTCAGCTGCAGAATTTCAGTACCAATAAAAATCAGATTCAGAAATGAATCAGATGAACAAAAACACAAATCATGTGCGAAAATTGTAGTGCAAAATATATACACAATATAATATTAAGCATAGATTTAGCTTTACACTGTTCAAAGCATGCACTAAATGTGTTAATGTTTCCTATGATACCTACAATATAATATTATGTGTATATTTTGCAGTACAGAGATAGTACCATTCAATTCACAGATCAAGTGAGAAAAAGTAATTATAGTTACATAGTTACATAGCTGAAAAGAGACTTGTGTCCATCAAGTTCAGCCTTCCTCACATATGTTTTTGCTGTTGATCCAAAAGAAGGCAAAAAAACCCCAGTCTGAAGCGCTTTCAATTTTGCAACAAACTAGGAAAAAAATCCTTCTTGACCCCAAAATGGCAGTCAGATATCTCCTTGGATCAAGCAGCTATTACCCCACTAATTAGAAATCATATCCCTGTATGTTATGTTTTTGGAAGTATTTATCCAAATGCCGTTTAAACATCTGCATAGACTCTGATAAAACCTCATCTTCAGGCAGAGAATTCCATACCCTCATAGTTCTTACTGTAAAAAAAAACCTTTTCTTTGCCTTAGATAAAATCTCCTTGCTTCCAGCCTATATGTGTGACCTCGTGTCCTATGCATAGCCCGGTTTACGAATAGATTTCCAGATAATGCTTTGTACTGGCCCCGAATATATTTGTATAATGTTATCATATCCCCTCTCAGGCGCCGTTTTTCCAAACTAAAGAGATTTACATTTTTTAACCTTACTTTGTAACTAAAATGCTCCATTCTTTTTATAAATTTTGTAGCTTGTCTTTGCACTTTTTCTAGTGCCATGTTATCCTTCTTTAGCCCAAAATTCCACAGCACATTCAAGGTGCGGTCTTACCAGAGATTTATAAAGAGGAAAAATTATATTTTCATCCCGAGAATTTATGTGCCTATTTATATATGACTAAACCTTACCGGCCTTAGCAACTGCAGATTGACATTGCATATTGCTGCCTAATTTGTTGTCTATAACAATTCCCAAATCCTTCTTGTGTGTTGTTACCCCTAATTCACTACCATTTAGGGTGTAAGTTGCTTGTGCATTCTTGACCCAGAAGTGCATTTCTCTACATTAAAATTTATCTGCCATTTTGGTGCCCAGTCCCCCAATCTACTTTATGTAAATCCCTCTGCAGCAAAGCTCATATTGTATTACTTTACAAAGTTTTGGGTCATCTGCAAACACTAAAACATGGCTTTCAATGCCTTTTTCAAGATCATTTTTAAATGTTAAATAGAAGCAGTCCCAAAACAGAACTCTGAGGGACACCACTAACCACTTTTGTCCATTTTTAAAAAAATAACCATTAATGACAACTCGTTGTACTCTATCCTTAAGCCAATGTTCTACCCAAGAACAGGAATATTCATCTATGATAGTTATGATTATGCAAAGGGCAATAATGTAGGGAACATTGGAAATGTATCAGATTTCAGTGCACATCTTAAACATGATCAAAAATGGTGCAACCTATCTAGATATGTTTATTCTTTATACACTTTGCTTGATGTTTGACAAAACTATTACACGTCTTGCAATTGTATTTACTGGGATGAATACCCTATTAAAATTTAGTAAATTGAAATTTTAAATAGAGTCCCACAAGAGTGTGAGTCAGAAAATAAGACATTAAATTACATTTTCAATTTACAAAGGTAAAGCTACGTGGAGAAACTGTACAATATAGTATACAAATCTTTAAATGCAATATACAGAAGTAAATGTGAGAATAAATCAAATCACCATTTAACAAGCCGACCATTCGAGCCCCGGGCTATTTTAAGTCTATAGAGTGAAAAATCTCTGAAATTGACATATGTTTTCTGTCTTCAGATTCCACTCCTTCTCCAAAATAAGAGATCAGGTGTCCTATTGAGCCTTCTTCCTGTTCATTATATAACAAAATTAAGCACGATGTCTTATTTCAAATGGCATTAAATAAAAAGGTTGAATCAATTTGGCAGCTTAATTAAGAACTACTCCCTAGTCATCTTTTTAAATTAGCCTATTCCCCCCTACCTAGAACATTTCTGGATTTATAGTACAATACTCCTGTATCAAGGCACATAGCATGAAAAAGACCTTTGTTGGTTTCAGATAAAAATGACTTAACACTAATACTAAATTCACGGGGAGCCCTGCAGATGGCAATAAAACAGATTAAAATAATGTATGCTGTGACATTTCCGAATCTTGTGTGCAATAGACTGAGGATGGCTCAGGTAGAAATAGTAATGGACAAATACCCTGCTGGCAAGCCTGCAGCAAAATTATAATCAGAATAACTTTTTCAGAATTTTAACTACCTGCATTACTTTGGAGAGATAGAATATATTCCTAATGCATATGACATGTTTACTTATTATGTATTTGTCAACAGAAACATATGACAGACATTTCTCATTTACTTTCATCTGAAAAACATAATAATGATATATTTTAATTCAAACAGGTATGGAAATGGATTTATTTTCAATTAAAGTGTTGATAATTGGAGTTGCAATTCAAGGATAACCGGCGATCTAACTGCAAATCGCCTAAATGAGCAGTTTGCAACACTATGAAATATTAACTCTTTAGGATCCCAAAACACATATTATATAAAGAAACTCAACATTTGTAGTCACCAAATGGTCACAATATAGGTCATCAAGGAAGTTTGTAAAGATTAAAATGCAGCCATAATTGAGTTAAGAAATGTGAATTAGAAAGCAACAACTGAGAATCTTATATGACATTAACTCAAAGTAGAGTTTGAAGGAACAGCTGCACTCCAGGACTTTGAGAACATTACCATTCTCTGTTAGAACCTGCCACTGATAAAATGCTGTGAGAATTTTCAAACATGATGGTGGTTATCCTAAAATATAAGCAAAAATATATAGCTTTGGAGGCTTTAGAAATCCTTTTATTTGACTGAAAGTAGGCCAGAAGAATTGTCTGAGACAGAGAAGAAATCTTGAAACTGAAAATTATATTGTACCATGCTAAGATGTTTTAACTTAATTTAATGAAACTGCTAAAATATTATTTTACTTTTTAAAAGTTTTGTTTCCTTTTGTTCCTAAATCAATTGTAGTTTTTTTCTTTCTGACATTCTTCAGTCTAGCTTTCTCTCTAACAAACTTCATACATCATGTAATTAATGCAAAATCTAAAGGCAGTCACCAGTTCTTGACCTGCTGCATTGTGAATCACTTACTTCTTCTCATATCTTTTGGTCTCTGTGACATTGCATGTTCCTTAAAACCCCAAATGCTCATTAAACACCATCTTTTCTTTAGTTTTACCTTCTCTAATTTCTCTCCTTACGTCTAGAATCATGATTTCAGGTCACTTTTTCTCTAACAGGGTCACACTATATCATATACTCTGTAGTGCAATTTGGTCTAAAATGAATCTTCCCTTTTGATTCCCAATGCTTTACGTTTATATCTTATCCTTTTTGTAATTACATCCAGTGGCTTAAGTACACTTATTATTTGCTAACCTTATCATACCTTATTCCCATACTTGAAACTTATATTCTTCCACAATTACGTGTGTTTCATTTGACCGTTGAACAGTACTGCAAGATACATCGGTGTTCATTAGTAAGAACAATACTATCTAAAAGTCAAAATGACTGTGCTTCCCCAGTAAATGACATCCCCTAGTCATTCCCATGCATAGTTATTAACTAAATAGACTGGAATGTCAGGAGCCTGTCCTAATGTGTTTTATACCCCACCTCCTATATAGACTGTAAGTTCGTTTGAGCAGGGTCCTCTTCAACCTATCGTTCCTGCAAGTTTTCTTGTAATTGTCCTATTCATAGTAAAGGGCTATGCAATCTGTTGGCGCTATATAAATGGCAATAATAATAATTATAATAATAAAAATAGGGATACCTTACTTTTTGTAAATGTTTTGTAAATGATTTGTATATTTATTTTAGCTGATCAGATCAAACTTTAAATGATAATTAATATATTGAAAATGATTTGCTTCCTAAGACATACTTTTTATGGACTGGTTTTATTTTCAAAGGATTAAAGACTACAGCTTAATTTTGTGCTTCTCACTCTAATATAAATTTTTCTCTGAGCTTAACCCCTTAAGGACACATGACATGTGTGACATGTCATGATTCCCTTTTTTTCCAGAAGTTTGGTCCTTAAGGGGTTAAATAAATAACCGGTAAATGGGTGAATTTTAATGCAGTAACCACCTTTGAAGTTTCTCCGTCTAGAGATAAATTAGAAAGAAATATCTAACATGCCTAATTGAATTACATTAGGCAACTGTTATTTCCAGTCAAACAATTTACTCAAGATTTATCTAAATGCACTTCTGAAATATTTGGCAGTGGATTTATTTTAGACCAAAAGTAAACTGGGAGTAATTAATCACTGATTCATCAGGAGTATAAAAGCTATTTGGTCTTTTTGACAGATATGAATGCTGTTAAATGAATTAATCTATCCACAGTTGTGTTTGTTCTTGCATAAAATACATGTGAGCATTTTACTAAAAAAAAGGAAATAACAGACACGGGATATTAAATATTTTAGATTTGTAATTAAACATGGGTATGTGGTGCAATCAGATGTTTGTGGTGCAGAAAAAAATGAATTAAAAATTATTGGAAATGGAAACAGCTATTTTGAAGAATACATTTGAAAAAGGTATCAAGTTTTGCAAAGGGAAGATCAGATTGTCCTCAGAGTTCTTAATTCTGTGTCCTGGGGCATTACTATGGTCTAAATACATCAAGGTCTTCAGCCAAAAAATATTTGGTGACTCCCTTCCTAATTCCCAGCCCCTCACCAATGCCACTGTTTAGCATGCCTCTTGGCATGCTCACAATTACAGACACACAGATTCACATACACACATAGACACAAATAGGCAGTGTAATAAGTGGGGAGAAATGATTAACAGCCACACTGTATACCAATGAAGTGTTATTGTGTTCTAGTACAGGGATTCAAGCCCCATTCTACCCTTAGGCAATAATGGAGTCCTCTGTGAAGCACATGGCCTTTCACCAGGCAAAACCAGTTGGGTTGTTGATAAACGCCTCCTCCATTCCCTTCCAGTGCAATCCCCCTTCCCCTAGTAGGCACTCTAGTTCTGTTACATCCTAAGGGATTGGCTGACGGAGGTTTGTCCAGCAGAAGGAAGAGCTAACCTGTTAAAAGCCCTGTGAATAGCACATTCTCTCTCTTTGAATTCACTCTCCTCACCCTCTCTCTCTTTTCCCTCTCCCCACTATACACACTCTCTCTCTCTCTTACTCTCAGTGGATGATCAATGGAGTGGTAACTGTACCACGTGTCTATGCCTGTTTTAATATGTTAATTTAGTCTACTTTAAATTCAATCAATGACTAGTTTTAGTAGCAAAATATACTAGCCTATTTTCAAATGTATATGTATTGTTTATTTGTTTGATGAGCCTCTTAATAAATATTACTGAATTGCTAAAAGCAAGGAGTGTGGACTCTGACTTTACACTCGGTTTATTATTTTAAGTTATTATTAATTCCAAGTTTATTCCAACTTGCGAGTTAAACGTTTATTACAGGCAGACACACAAAGACATGCGCAAGCCACAAGACAGGCACACACACATACACAGACAGACACAAACAGGCACACACAGACAGGCAATGAGAGGTACCAACATCAAATACAGGTAGACAAAGGAACACATGGGCACAGACAAGTACAGGAATGTGCATAGGAGTGTATCACAGAGCTCCAGAGTAGTAAAACATAGAATATTTGTAAATGTTGTATGTCAGTATCACAGAGTTCCACTGTAATAAACTTCACAATTGCTGGTGACATGTCTTTGGTGTCTCCATAAGTGGGATATTAGAGAACAAAGTGGGACAGGGGCAAGGAACAGAATTGTCAATGTGTTTGAAGGCTGCTTTCAGGATTGCATGTTTGTTAAGGGGTCTGTTTGTAGTATAGTGTGTGTAAAAAAAATATGTTTGTTTTGTGTTTGTGATGTAGTATCTGTGTCTAGGGCCTGTAGAGAAAGTGTCTGTATAGGGCCCTTCGTGTGTGTGTTCATAGAGCATGTGTGGGGGTGCAGTATGTATGTAGTGGTTGTAGTGTGTATTTAGTGGATATAGTGTGGATGTGTATGGGTTGCAGTGTGTGTGTGGGGTAGTATATTATTACTGGTAATGCAGTGTGTATGTATGTAGATGATGTAACGTGTGTGTAATGAATCTATTATGTGTGTGCTGGGGCTGCAGAGTCTATGTGACCTGTGAATGCACATTGTGTTTGCTGGGGATGTGTGTGGGTGCTATGTAGGGTATATTATATGGGATCCAGGATGTAGTTTGTGTGGAGGGGGTGATATGGAACTTGTTTAATATATAAATGTATTTATTTCTGTATGTATTTATTAATTTAAACAACTTACTGTTTAGTCCCCTATTCCTCTGATTACATTTGTGGTGGAATGGGTGGACATCATGCATATCCCAGTGTGGAGAGCCTTTGTTCTCTCCTTTATGCCATTTGAAGACCTTGTGTAATAGTACTTGCGAACTCCAGGCTTACAGTATTAGAATGTTGCCATGGTAACCCATGGCATTGTTCTAAATTTCCTGATGCTTACGTTAGCAATATACTAGATTGGTAACCATATAAATATAAAGACCAGTGGCTCTCTGGGCTCCCCATTTTCCTGATGGGCAGTGACTGGCCATTTATTGTTGTCTTCTTGATTGACATTATTGACATGACTCCAACTGTTCATGAAATGTCACATCTTCCCTGCGTTATTACTGATATGTCTGAAAGTGTCCCTGAAGATTTGCACCTTTCCTGTGTCAGTATTGACACAACTCAGAAATTACATTTTGAGAATCGGCTGCGTCATTCTGGCATCAATGGTGACCTGAAGCCTGCATCACATCGCTCATGTATCTTTTGGTGCACCAAAATAATGTGACCCAATAATTTTGCATTTCTGTACTTAAACAGCCTCTAGCTAGGTGTCCTGCTATGGTTCTTACTGACCCAAAAGCATATTCTGTCACATTTATAATTTGTTGTTTGAGCTCAGCTAGATTATCTGTTTATCCTGATCTGTTTATCCTGTGCTCCCAAAATTTGGCTTATCTTTGCCATGTATCCTGTTTTACCCTGCCCTAGGCTTGCTCTTTGTCTATTGCTGCTGTTTAGTCACTCTAATGACTGGTCATATAGACTACTTATGCTGTCTGTTTCTAAGTGGGTTTGGATTTGCATGTTAGGGTCCTAATCTGTGTTGATACCAGTGGCGGATCCAGGGGGGGTAAAGGGGCAATTGCACCCCCCCGTGGGAAAATAGTGAGGCCGAGGGTCTCCCCTGCCGGCCCAAGCAGGGCTGGTGCTATCCAAGCTGCTGTTTGCCCTCATGGACTGGAGGGGAGATAAGTAATCTCCCCTCCCCGGCCCACACAGGCACATTGCTGGACGGCCGGCAGGGGAAGCAGAGGGAGAGAGAACCCGGGGGAGCTCTTACCTGCAGCTCCGCTGGGTTCTCCTCTCGCGAGCACAGAGTGTTACCATGGCAATGCTCCGTTTTCACGAGAGTGAACGCTATCCTGAGCTGCAGGTTAGAGTTCACTCTCACCACTAGAACCACCATGGATGGAAAGAAAGCAATGTCTCCCCCTCCCTCTGCAGAGGTAAGAAGGGAGGGCGACATTAACTATATTTATTTAGTAATTATTTAATAATTTTAAAAAAATTATCTTTAATCTGCCCCCCTATAACCCTCACACAAACTATAACCCTCTACACACTGCACCACACAAATATACAGCCCCCCTTACACACACAGCCCCCCCTTACACACACAGCCCCTCCCTTACAAACAGCACCCTGTTACACACAGCCCCCCCTTAGACATACAGTCCCCCTTACACACACTGCCCCCATACACACACTACCCCCATACACACACTGCCCTCGATAAACCCACGTAGCCCCCAATACACATACAGCCCCCTTACACACATAGCCCCCAATACACACACTGCCCCCCCTTAAAAACATAGCCCCAATACACACACTGCCCCCATACACAAAAACACAATGCAGTGTCTGTATGAACAGATTGCTGCACAGATTAAAATTGAACGGAAATCACCATTACTGCTGGTAATCATTTTGCACAGTGTCTGTTAGAATTGTACAAAAAATAAAAATACTTTTGGCTTTACACTCTTAGCAAATTAAGGTATTACTCTACTTACTTAATGTGAATTTCCCCACTGACCTCAATGGAAGAAATACTTCAGTATGCATTGTGAAGTGGTTGATTGTAATTCCTAATTAGTCTGCGTAACGTGAATCTATAATGAGGCCTAAAATGTATTTGTCATAACACTCAAGAGACACTTCTGAAAACTTACTAAACAACTAATCATCTTTTTTATTTTTTTAAATCAGGGGCTAATTCAAGTGGACAAACAAACAGTCAATTCAACATCCCCAATATATAAAAACACAGACTAAGCTCTTCTATGTTCCTGTTGTAATAAACTTTACATATATCCAAAGCGCTCATTTATTGCAAACACAACGTTGGCTCGTCAATGTTTCTGTAAATTATCTTCTATTTTGTTTCAATTTCTAGAAATAAATATATGCTGTGCTTTAATGTATTATGTTACTTGTACATGTAGTTCAGCAAATATATTGTGCTCTGAAGCGTTTTGCTAGGTTAAAACAAATTAATCTTTATTATCCCTCTAGCATGTAAGCTCATTGAGCAGGGCCCTCAACCCCTCTTTTCCTGTGATATGGAGATTTTTGTAGATAGAATCCAAAATAGGAAAACAGTAGTATCTGTCTGCTTATAATGCATATAGTCAGCTATACATTTTCAAAATAAATCTTGAAAGTTTAAAACGAGAAAAATGGGGGCGTGGCTTAGCGTTCAAACCAACTGGATGCACATATGTGAAGCTCCCGAGTTCAGTAACACAAGCAGCCGCAAATAATCAATATACTCAGTGATTTTTGACACACAGACTAAGGTACCCTCCTTAGTATGTCCAAGAGACAAAAAACCAAGTAGACCAAGGGGGACCAACCGTCCTTTTTCTTAGCAAAAGCCTCGCATTGAAAGCCTGTGAGGACCTACCTCCCTCCCAAGATTGTGGCAGAGCATACTCGAGTGAGTCTTCCCCTTTCCCTCCAGCCTCTCCAGGCTTAAAAGTAACTGAGAGCCCTTTCACTACCTCTGCCATGTAGGGAATGCTGGCCAAACGCAATCCTGGCTACAGAACTCCACAAGGAGATACATGAAATTGGCCACAGGTCCTCCCACATGGAAAAGAAGATAGATGAGTTTGTGGAAGCCCATATTAGTGTAGCTGACAAGTTACAAGACATGGATCTTTTACTTGAAGCTTGCAGACCTGGAAGATCATTCCCGGGGAAACAACCTCCGCATAAGGAGTATCTCCGAAAATGTGATGACCGCAGAGCCCCATAATTACCTGTTAGACGTCTTTCAGGCGCTGACCCCGGGCATCCATCCAGACCAATTAATAGTCGACAGAGCCCATCGCCTCCGATGCCTGAAACACTTTCCCCCATCTGTGGCACAAGACGTTATCACATGCCTTCATTTCTTCCACGTGAAGGAGAAACTTGCCAGAGCATGCAGAAATGGAGACATTCCAGTCCCTTACAAGGACATTAAAGTTATAACTGATGTCTCGCAGCCACCCTGCAATTTTGTAAATCGCTGGCTCCATCTACCTCCACGCTGCGAGCACACACAATCTTCTACCGCTGGGGTACCCGGCTAAAATGCTGATCCAACGCCAGGGTGTAATCTATTCGGTGGCGAATATAGCGGAGGTTCTACGTTAACTCCAAGATTGGGGCATTCCACTACCAGACCTAAAATACCTTGAACGTCCCTAGAAAGCATTCAAACCTAACCTACATGTCTCCAAAGACACCTTGAGTATCAGATGTGTATGTGCACAACTGCGTATTTTTTTTTTCAACTAGTCATTTCCTTGATTTTACTCAATTTAAATTTACTGCATTTTATTAATGTTTTGTACTCTGTACTCTACTTGTCCTAAAATATTCAGTATCACTACTATAACTGATACCTTGCTACCTGACTCCTGCTCTTTCAGGGAAAAGTCTGTGGTGATCTCCATATGGAAGAGATTGACCCCTACTATAGAGGTGGTTAGATATCGACACTGCCAATCTACTGTTACAAGCCCAAAGACACTTGCCATTTATCGCCTACAACTTCCTATACTCCTGTAAGGACATGAGTTTTGTATCATAAAAAAAATCAAAAAAAACCCCCACTATTTTACGTTAGTAATTTTCTTCACCTTAAGCTAAGGCTCCTAATTTACAGTATACCCGACACCGACTCATGCAATTTATTGCACTCCCTACTACACGAAATTGACAAACTAAGACAGGGAGGACTCATACTTCTTGGTGACTTTAATTTTATCGTCACAAACAATAGACACATCTGCTAAACACACATGGTTTAGGAAAAAGAGATTACTTGCTTCATGCAAGCAACTAGAAAAACTAATCACTCTCTATGGTCTTTACGATGAATGGAGAACTCTACACCTGAGTAAAAGTTCCACTCTCGAGTGGATAGACGCTTTCTTTGTAGATAACATTGCGCTGGCGCAACTATCAGACTGCACCATAGGGGAGATGACCTGGTCCAACAACAGCCCCATTGTACTTACCCTACATGACACATTCCAATTTTGGGGATGAGGCACCATGCAGCTTAATTAAACGCTTCTGTCCGATACAAAGTTTGCAACCCATATAGTTTGCACCATGGCCCCCTATATACTGAGAAGGCATCCACAACGGGTCACCTCCCTTCTGATATGCTTTTAGCCACAATAGTGACTATTCCCAAACCTGACAAACCCCCAGATGTCTGTAAACATTTTCGCCCTATCTCACTATTGAATACGGATGTCAAGATCTATGCTAAAATCTTGGCTACAAGGCTGGAAAGTCTAATACCACACCTAGTACACAACGATCAGACGGGATTTGTAATGGGCAGAGAGGGCCTTGATAATATCCATAAATTGTCATTGGTGCTTACAAAACTTAGGAAGGCCGACCGGGGTGGCATCCTACTGACCTTAAATGCTGAAAAAGCTTTTGACCGCCTCGGCTGGACCTCACTTGAGCGAGTGTTGAGCCGCTATGGTTTCCCACCACAGACTATTCAGAAGATCTTTGTGCTCTACTCCCATCCTACAGCACAGGTTTCCTATCTTCGCCATTCCAAGTTTCCCACGGAACGAGGCAGAGCTGCCCCCTTTTGCTGTTACTCTACGTATTGGCGATGGAAGCACTCCTGCAGACTATCCACAATCACCCCGCCATACATGAGGACAAGCAGATCAAAATCAGTGCGTTTGCGGATGACATTCTGTTATACATTACTAATTCCCAGAAATCTCTACTCAACTTACTAGATGCAATTAGACAATACAGTTGATTGTCTGACAATTCCCAGAATACTAGTAAATCCCAAGCTATGCCGATAGGTGTCCCCTCCCAGTCGAGGTAGATGCTAATCCACACATACCCTTTCAATTGGAGAACACAACACATAAAATACCTAGGACTGTCAATTACAAAAATCAAGCAGATCTTCAGGTAATTGTATTAAAACATGGAACTCCTGCCAGCAACTCTTACACCAGTGGTCACCCCTGTTTATGTCATGGACGGAACATAATACAGAGTTTAAGATGTCTATTCTCCCTAGACTACAATACCAGTTCTTTCCTCTCCCCCTTATATCCCTACCCCTATCCTATTTTATACAATACAAACTGAGTTAATCAAATTCATTTGGGCAGGCAGTATACCACGAGTAACAATCAAGTTACTACAAGCCCCTCTAAAGAATAGGGGTCTAACGCTTCCTAATGTGCATTTATAATATCATGCACCCACATTGGTGGCCACTATACCCCATCTCATCCAAGGCGACCGTTCATAATAGACTGATATTCAAAGTTATCTCCTGAGACCCCACAAGTTTGTGGATCTCATGTGGATACCTAAGCAATGCCGACCCAGCTTACAGCTTACAGCCACATGCAACCATTCTTCTGAACCTGGGATGAATATAAAAACAAACTAAGCAGCACACCTAGCCTCATTGGCGATTCCTATCACAGCCCTACCATACTGCATCCCTACATTCAACGCAACTCCTTAGTATAAAGTGGGAGCCATCAACCTATACCATCTCTTTCAGTTGGAGTCTCTCTTAGATTACCCCACACTGACTAACAAATACGTTCTCCCTGCCTCGTCCCATTACTCATACCTCCAACTTAAATCCTTCCTTAGCTATGCCCAAAGATGCAGTAACCATCCAACTGTCTCTACAGAACACATCACAGCATGGGAACAAAAGTGTATAAATATGAAAATGCCACCATTGTGTAAACCAATTTCCATGTGCTACAAATCAATACTAGAATATACTGCTTTCTCAAACTCAAACTATGCTAAACAATGGGAACAAGAACTCCAATGCACAATATCCCCTAAGCACTGGAATGACTTAATCGCTTCCCCCACGGGTCTCTTAAAATCATCAACACACCTAGAACAACAACGCAAACTACTCTACAGGTGGTACCTAGTACCTTCTTGACTACAGAAAATCTTCCCACACACCTCAGGGTTCAATAGGAACATTGTGCTATATCTGGTGGCACTGTAGACCCCTCCAGCTCTTCTGGAAAAACATACATGACCTAATCTCAGAAGTGACGTCTTACACATTACCTTACTTGCCACTCACTTACCTATTGTTTGACCTCCATGAGCACATACCTAAATTTAAAAAGAAGCTCTTCCAACAAATACTTTCCACCGCACACCTATTAATAGCCAGAGCATGGAAGTCCCCTTTGCCTCTGCAGAAACCTGCTCTAATAGCAGAACTAGAGAGGCAGCACACATATGAAACTTTCTACATGGCTCTCTTCTCTTCTTGCGTGGGAACTTTGGAACATATGGAGATTGGAGGCTAGAGCACCCAGTGTTCATACCTTGTAATGATTACGTTGACGTGCTCTCTTGTTACCTCCCACTACTGACGAGAGGTCTACAAAATGACCATACCTCTACTCCAACGTACCCATATGTAAAGTAAATAAGTATGCTTACTCATAATGCTGTCTTCTGTCAATGTGAATTATGTGACATGTCCCCCCATTCTCTTTCTGTATCCCCTCCCCATCTCCTTTTCATAATCAATAAAATGTCAAATAAAAAAAAATTCAATAAAAAAAAAGAGTAAAATGCACAAAAAATTAGTTACACTAAAAGAGATAAATATGTGCATTGGGTAAAATTGATTAGATAGCTCTGCTAGGCCTATACAAGCACTTGGCAAAAGTAGCTAAACACGCCGAGCAGCCCAATGTATGGGTAATTTGAAGGTCAGAGTCTTAGCCATTAATCTAGACCAGCCTCAGGTCAAAATGAGACCCATCACTAACCCAACCATTAAAAACACCCAAGTCCTTTTTATGGGAGAGCAAATGTGGTGATTTGGATCATTGCACTCGATGGGTCTGCCAGATGACCCTCCACAGTCATGGCTGGTGTAAGAAGGTAAGTCTCCTAATGGCTCTCCACTTCATAGCAAGCGGTAAAATGGCAGTGCCCTGCTAGGCATCCTGAACTCTGCTGTTCATGTGCCCCTGCTAAGTAGGTTGTGTCTGGTACCACTGGCGTACCTGTGGTGTACCTGTGCCCAAAATGCTTCACACAGCTTGATGAATCTAGCGACAATATCCTCTGAGCATTGGCATGGTTCTGATGCACATGACCGCAATGAAATGTTGCATAATACAATCAGGCTCAAACCGGTCCACTTTAATATGGTTAACAGCCTCTGTAGTGGGGACCAGGATAACCTCCACTAGTTCCAATGGTGGGAGGAGACAATACAGCAAGTCAAGAGGGTGAGTTGGGTGGGTGGTGCGGGATAGGCTACTTTCCCCACCTAAGCCAGACAAATTTCACAAATTTCACTCCTGGGTTCTTTTCAGAGCTTCAACCGACTGTCTGCAAGTAGCAGGAGGTAGCATGTGGGAAAATTCTGGAGGAGATATTGTGTTATGCGACCATGCAGCATGGCAGTCAGGCCCTATTCCCATTAATATTCTTATACTTAAATTCAAAATGTAATTTTAATTGACAAAAAAAAAAATATTACATGTAATATAGTATTGCTGTGATATATGTTCTAATGAATACATATAAGTTAATACCCTTAGTTCTTACACTTGTTACACTTGCACTTGCTCTGTACAGGTGACCATTAGCCCTCTTTGATTGAAAACACCACTTATTTTCTTAGACCATTCACATTTTGAAGATCTGAAACTTTCCCAGAGTGCATTTTTGACGTGCTCTGCAGAAGGTAGAGGATGCATACACTTATATAAGACAGGCCATTTCCTTTGATGCCACACAGACTGTGGTGACTTTACTCCCATTCATAAGGGCACACAGATTGTCCAAGGCAGATTTTATTGGATAGTTGGGAGACAAAGCTTTGGCCCTACATTAAAGCCTTTCTCAAACCATGGCTTGAGAAAGGCTCTAATGTAGAGCCAAAATTTTACCACACTTTATCCAATAAATTCAGATTTAGAAGACCTGTGTGTGCCAGGCCAATTCTTTGACAATTTTTTACCTTCATAATTTGTAGTTGCATAAGCTATGTTTATGTTTCCAACCAAAGAGCACATAAACCTGGCAGAATCCATAAAGCAAAGATAACCCAATAGATGGAAATATTTATTACCTTAAATGTAGGCATTACAACATAATTCACAGAGACTGTGATACATGTAATCTATTATTTTACATAATACAAGTGAGCACAGTTTATCTTTAATTGTGAAATATAAAATACATGTTGCTGCTTTTTATTCCATTTACAGATTCTTCCATTTGTAGATTCTTATCTGCCCTATCTTATAAACACTGGAATAAATGTCTCAAAATAGTATATTCTATCAAATATGATCTGAACAAAACAACAAAAATAACTAAAAACTGATATTACATGATTATCTATCTATCTATCTATCTATCTATTTATCTATCTATCTATATATCCATCTATCCATCTATCATTATCATCTATCTAAAATAGTTTCTGTCTATTGATTTTTACATTTGCTCTTTTTTAGTTCATTACTGCCACCCAATGACTAAACTGATAAATTGTTGGTATATTCTGAAGATTTATATCTTCAAACAGATAAATATATTTTTTTAAAGTCCGTTTATATTTCTTTTTCTTAATCTAACACTTCTGTTTTTTATTTATTTATGTATTTATTTATTTATGTTGGTAAAATTTTAAAGTGCACATCTTCTCTCTTATTAGCAGCATACTTCAATTTTTCATTCCATTTCAGAGTACTGCTATTGCTAATGTTACCTTTGTGACAATATAAAAGGTTATTTAAAAATATATGATATATGTACCCAATCAGAGTGGGCAGTTCACATAATTAGGTTAACCCCTTAAGGACACATGACGTGTGACATATCATGATTCCCTTTTATTCCAGAAGTTTGGTCCTTAAGGGGTTAAATAACTAGACTTAATGTTCATATGTACATATTTCATAGATTCATTAAATTAGTGAAACTTTAATACAGCTTTTAATAAATTAGTAGACATCGTCTGTCATTAAGTTGTCATTGCTTTTTATATAACATAAAAAATACTATACCTTTGCTCCTAAGTCATTGTATTGAATTTTCAGTGCTGTTAGTCTTTCATCCAAATCTTTGGGATTTTCCGTTTGCTGTTTCTGCACAATTTGACGGCCCGTTTTTATGACTGTCTCCACTTCAGATTTCACTTCACTCAAAATTTTGTACAGTTTCTATAAATAAAAAATGGGACATCATTTTGGTTACACAATATTACCATGCTAATATCCATAGTCTCATGGTGTATTCTTCATTTCTTATATATTTATATAGTCCTTGTAGAGAGAACTCAGGAGTCTTGTAGAGTTAATTCAAACTGCTGCTTTATTAAGGAAATACAGTAATTTACAAACTAGTCGACGTTTCAGTCTATACAGGCTTTTTTCAAGATGTATATTTTAAATAGTTTTTTAAATATTTATTATCATGAAAACAGAATTTAGTAAACATGCCATTGACATAGACATTGGGATTCTATAGGCTTGTCTGTCTTTCTAGTTCTAGTATATCTGTCACGGTCTTAATGAAAATAAGGTTTTCTAATAACACCTCCAGAATTGTATGTGGTATATTTTTATGTGAGTGCAATTTTTATAGTCATTTTACCGAATTACGTGTAAGAAAGCCACCTATGAATGAAAGCTTATTTTTTACTATTCATTTTAAATATTATGCTTAAAATTCTTTGTTTTCTTAGTGAGCTTAGAAAATATACATACAACAAATATCAGAGTATGAGTATAAGAGATCAGTCTAAATTCTTTTACCTTTTTTATATTTAAAATATAGCTCTGGGACACTATATCATGGCAATTTGCTAAAGTGTTAATTGTCTAAAATTTAAAATGAATTCAAAGTGAAATTTTAAACCAAAATAGCCAAGCTGGATGCATAGCTGACTTGGCAGTTTAGCAATTTTGGCCTTAAGTTTTTAATTCCGTTTAAATTCCCAACAGTTCTCACTTTAATAAATAACCCTCATAACTATTCACTAAGCCAGTGGTTCCCAACCCAGTCCTCAAGTACCCCCTACCACTTCAGGATTTAGAGATTGGCCAATTGTGTCTAAAGTGTTTTAGAAGAAAGGAGAAAATAAAAAAACACTTTAGACACAACAGGGTAATCTCTAAATCCTGAACTGATAGGGGGTACTTGAGGACTGGGTTGGGAACCCCTGCACTAAGCTGAATAAGTGGATACTAAAAAAGATTGGACATACCCCATTTGCAATACCTTGGGTTGTCTACCTTTGCAAATGGTATGCCATCATGGGGGTTATTCTCATTCCCGGGCTACCATAAGGTCTGAAAGGCAACATTACCAATCTGGCAAATTTCAATGTGAAAAAACTGAAACACAAGCCTTATATTTGACTCTGTAACTTTTGAAAACACCATAAAACCTGTACATGAGGAGTACTGTTATACTCAGAAGACTTCACTGAACACAAATATTAGAGTTTCAAAACCGTAAAACGTATCACAACAATTATATCGTCAGTGTAAGTTCCATTTGTGTGTGAAAAATAAAAAATAAACTTCACTTTGACTGATGATATCGTTGTAATACATTTCACTGTTTTGAACCATTAATATTTGTGTTCAGCGTAGTCTCCAGAGTAAAACAGTACCCCCATGTACAGGTTTTATGGTGTCTTGGAAAGTTACAAGGTTAAATATAGTGCTAGCAAATTTAATTCTCTGGACTTTCTGCCTGGGTTATCAGGCAGGTCCCACAAATTGTCATTAATAAAGTGACTTAATTATGTCAAAATATTACATAAATATATACATAGAATTAATAAATATATCTATATATAGATATATTTATATATAATTTTTTATACTATTTTAATTTATAAATACGTATAGATATATATAGTGATATATACATATATATTTATGTATATAGATATATATATATTATTTTGTTCTAAGTGTATTTTGATAAAATACATTTAGAACAAAATTATACACACACACACACACACACACATATATATATATATATATATATTTTTTTTTTTAAATGTAATTATTTTTTTGTTCATTTTTAACATATTTATATATTTATTTATTATATATATATATAAATAAATTAAAATAAAGTTAAAACACAGTTTCAAAATAAATAATATATACTTAGGTCATTTATATATATATATCTTTATATATATGATCTAAGTATATATATATATATGTATATATGTATATATATATATATATATATACACTTACACATACATAAACACTGTCTAAGTGTATTTTAATATTAATATATATCAAAATACACGTAGAATGATATTAATATATATATATTTAATTAATATCATTCTACATGTATTAAATATATATATATATATTTAATATCATTCTACGTGTATTTTGATATATATATATATATATTAATATTAAAATACACTTAGACAGTGTATGTTTATGTATGTGTAAGTGTATATATATATATATATATATATATATACTTAGATCATATATATATAATATATATATATATATATATATATATATATATATATATATATATGACAAGACCAATCTCGCCACATGCATTGGAGAAGCCTGGTTGCTCGTCTGTTGCCTTTGGATTATGGCCCCATGTTAAAAGGCTTGATTTTCCCCTGCAAAGACATGAAAGCCGGGTGCTTGCCCTGTTTGAGCGGTGATATCCCGGATAGCTATGCCATGGAGCCTATTCGTATAATGAAAGACTATGGGAAAGACTTTGGCTCCATGGAAATTGATCTGTATGTGTGTGCTCTGAGCGCCATTCAGTAATAATGTGTAAGGTAATTGTATCACAGGCAGAGGGGAGGATTTTGTGTGGGAGTCTCTGAGTGTATTGTATGTGTTTATTGGTTGTGTTCCAAAACCCTGTGGGTGGTACTAAGGTGTATATAAGAACAATAAACCCACAGCTCTGTCTGTTCCTGCTTGACCCTCAAAACTGAGCCTTGTCTCGTTCTTGGGGGTGGGGGGGTATTTATTGTATGCTGTTCCAGTTTGACTGCTAGGAGTGTAAACCTATTTGTATGGTTTTTCCTATTCAGCTGTTTACAGCATTTGTATGGTTCCGGTTCGGCTGTTTACGGCATCACATGCTTTTCCTGTTCTGCGGATTGGTGTTCTGCAGTAGCTGCAATATATATATATATATATATATATATATATATAAATGATCTAAGTATATGTTATTTATTTTTAAACTGTGTTTTAACTTTATTTTAATTTATTTCAGGCAGCAGGGGGAATACCTGTCATTCTAGGCACTCCCCCTGCTGGCACTGCTATGTGATCGCAAGGACCTCACGATCACATTGCCCAGGAGGGCCGGATCAGCAGCAGGGGGACTCCCTGGGTTGCTAGGTAAGTCCCCCCATCGCAGGTAAGTCAATAGGACAGCGTGGACGTGCTATGCTGCCCACCGGCTTTTAGAGCCGGGTCCCCAAGGATGGCATAGCATGCCCGCCGTCCTTAAGGGGTTAAGAGTCTCCCTGCAGCCCTGCACGGGTTAAATCTCTCCCCACTGTGGCTAATACTATTACTAGCTCTCCCTGCACAGGGAGACTTCACTTCCGGTGAACTTCTGGTGAACTCCGTTGTGACAGCCACCTGGAGAGGAACACAAGTTTCGCTGCCAAGGATGTCTTTTTCCCTTCTCTCAGGAACTCTGCAGCAAATCCAATAGTAGTAGTAATAAAGAGTATAGTTTCCCAAGAAGTATAATTCCAGAGCAGGTATAGCTTTCTCCCACAGACATTAGTCAAGAAGGAATGCTGGGAGTGAACTCTTTATTAGTGAACGCTTTTTATGCATAGACCCCTTACATGGGGTTTCCAACACAAACTTACAGGGTCTTTTCTGCCAAGATCCTCTGTGCCTGAGAGATAATTGCGTGAGATAAAACTATAACGCAATTATCTCTCGGGTACAGAAAAATCTACAATTTTTATGAAACCACAAAACAGACACATAACAACCTCAAGTCTCATATCCTCGGTAGCCTAGATCTGAGAGCCCAGCATATCCCAAACGCGCTCAGATCACACGTACACAGCCAAATCGCCACCGGATACAGTTTTGACCGACCGCACACGAGGCACCTGCCCAAAAAAGTTCCAGGAGAAAAGCAGTGGCGGTTGGTCTCTTTCGGGAGTACAAAAATGAATAAAATACCGAACGTATGCTTTAGCTGGTAGGCAGATAGTGTTCACCTAATCCATGTGAATGATTCCACGAACAGTGCTCTTCCAGGATGTAAAGAAACAAACGCAGGCGAGGATGGAAGTTCAGCGGTGTTCGCGATGTCGAGTGTCTGATTTTAGTTCCATGCACTTGACGACCAAACATGGCGGCAACCCAGTCAACCACTTAGAACACTGAGGTGCGAATAATTATTGAGATGTTAACAGGGGTGAACAAGGTTAATTGTCTGGGGATTTCGTGGTTTTGTTCCGTTACCGAACAAAACAGGGGACAATTATGTGAACACGGTATTTACTGAACAAAACAGGGAATAGTAAGGGAACACAGTATTCCAGTGACAGGGTGTTATGTCACATCCTTGCTGCGGGAGAATTAACCCCCACAACACGGAGGACAAACAAAAAATGATGGTTCTCCCTGCAGCCTGAGACGGGGTGTGGGGGGGGGGGCACTATGTCCCCCCCATTTTGGTTATTTGGGTTCCCCACCATGGGGGAACGGGAGACCTGTGCTAGGTCCCCCCTTATTGCACTAGTGACTGGGCAGCAATAACTGCCCAGTCACTAGTAGTTTTAAATGACAGCGAGCAGCCAGTTTAGGCGACATGTATGCCACAGTATGCCATGAGTAGGGGCATGTGGGAGGATTTAACCTCCCTTTTATTAATCTGTAACCCCCATAGGTTTTAATGCAGGGAGGGTAGGAATTGTTAATAGCGCTACCAGCTCCCTCCTTGCTTTTTTTTTTGCATGCGCAGTGCTATTTTCATCCAAATGGGCGAAAACAAATTAGTTTTTACAGAATATCGTCCGAAAAACAAATGTTTTACGGACGAAATTCGGAATGGACAAATTCAATTTTTATTTAGTACGAATTTATTCGTACGAAACGAAAATTTCACTGGTGCACATGTCTAAGATTTTTAATCCAATTATGGCTATGAAATGAAGCATAGAAGTGTTTTAATTGTCTAAAAAGATAATTATTATGGTCCTAATGACACTTTTCAGTTAAAACCAATACTTTTCCTTTGCAAAACATGAAGTGTTTTACTCTCTATACAAACTGTGAGTGAGAAAGTTAAATGGATTTTTAAACTCATCTTTATCCTAAATG
The DNA here is from genome assembly GCA_933207985.1 of Pelobates cultripes. Classification (NCBI taxonomy): domain Eukaryota; kingdom Metazoa; phylum Chordata; class Amphibia; order Anura; family Pelobatidae; genus Pelobates; species Pelobates cultripes. The sequence continues at coordinate 253,375,749 of OW240912.1, read as the reverse complement.
CTTTGAATAATTTACCCCTGGCTATGCTTATTGGACCCTTTAATGACCTTACAAACAAACAGATTAAATACACATTTATTCTCTACTGCTTCATTAACTGCAATAATTGAGAAATAAACTAGTTACAATAACAAAAGCACATAATACAAGAACATACTTAACACGAGTATTATTGACCATAGTCCATCAGATTTTAAAGGCAGGATGTTATTTATGTAAAACATATATTAATTACGCCTTTAATTGTAAGGCATTAAAGCTAAGCATTTCAACAATGGTGGTAATCATTATTTTATCAGTGGGTGAACTATTGTACTATTAAATGAGAGCATCATACCTAAAGCAGCAGAAGATGCAAATTAAGTAATACGCGGGAACTGCAAACATCACTTACCATACAATGATCCAATTGTGTTTGAAGTGTCTCCTGCTCAATATTTTTCATATCTAATACAGGTAACTCCACAGTCACTTCATCTAGAATTCTTTTAGATTCTTTAAGCCGCTGCTCAAAATTTGCTGGTTTCTGAAACAGTCTGAATTTTGTGGACACTTCTTGCAGTTTTTTCTGTTAAAGAATAGATCTTTTAATTAATATTCTCGTGTTATTATGATAATATTAACATGAGTTTATTATGTTATTATTATAATCCATATAGATACATATTATAAAGGCTCTTCCTATGCAGACTCTTCATCTCTTGGTTCAGTGTGCTCCATTAATAGGGAATCTCTGAACAATGTAACATGTTCAATCTCGTCATCAACATTAAATAATAATTTTAAAGCTTTTTAAAAAAAGGTGTCTGCAAGTGTTTAAAAAAAAAAAAAAAATTAGTGGATGCACGTTAATCCTAGTTTCTGTTTTGTCTTAAAAATATTGCAAACGGGCCATATGTTTTACTAATGTAATGTGATTTTTTTTTCAATTTCAAGACACAGCCAACATCCCAGCTAGCAGAGCTTGAAATCACGCCAATACTAATTTAAAAATGGTAACAATAACAAACTGATTGTATTATAGTTTTATACCTATAAAAATAATATTGCCATCAGTGGCCATCATTTCATCTGAGGTGCTAGGGACAAAAAATAGTTAGTGTCACTTAAGCTAGAACTCATACAAGACAAAAGAAGCAAGTATTTACTACAGTGACCAATACATAACCTTACCTGGGCTATTTCGATCTGTGTAAGAAGTTTGGGGGGCATTTCTTTAGCCTGATTACGTTTTTTCATCTCTTCCAAACTAATTTCATGGCTCATCAAATCAGACTGAATTTTCTATTATAGAATCAGAGAATTAAATTGTGACTCATGTTCGAAAATTGGCACTATGTAAATTCAAAAATATGTCTTGTACACTATCCTAGTAAATATATACATATGATATGCAGATTTACTACTCAAATTGTTGCATACATATTACTATCATTGAAAAGCCAAAAAAAATCAATGCAGTGAAATGTATATATAAAAAAAAAAAACTTTGATTATTTTATTCTCTATATCATCATATTATAAATAACATCATTAACTGGTAATATTGATACAATATTGCAACCTCTGATTTTATTTTACAAACCCGTGCCCTACTAGTTCAGTGTTTTTCATTTCCTTTTTATTAATCTATTGTTTTTTTAAGTACAGACATAATGTAAACCAAACAGGCAATTTAAACGTAATGAAGTTGCTGTTATTTAGCAGGAGTCAGTGATACTAAAAGAAGAAAAGAAAAAGATGGAAGCAGGTAAGGCTTAAAGAGAGATAGTGAATTATTGCCATAATAAGAACCTTTAACCATAATGCATGAATCTACAATTTATACCAGATAATATGATTCGTAGAGTCTTGTCACACTCTTTATGATGGTATAATTATTGGACAAGCTATATCCTAGATCTTGCACAATTGTTCATATATATAACTGATCTGCTTTTTTTAGAGCAGACATCTCAAACCTTGCCCCCGCAGATGTTGCTGAACTACAAATTCCATGATTCTCTCATGATCAGTTAGACTTGTGCATGGCTGGATTGTTCGAATCATTTTTCCTGGAGTTGAAATTATGTTCGGGGCGTCTAACACTCGTTCATATGATAGTTCGGCTCGGCCAAACATTGTTCATTAAAAACTGTTCAGGAAAACATTTGGACAAACCAAAAAGGGCACAGAAATAAAAAAAATGGTTTACTGCAATATATATATATATATATATATATATATATATATATATATATAAAACAAAAAGGTTCCTTGCACTCACGCTGTCCCTGGTAATGCCGCGTGCATAAGCCAGATGGCTATACACATACAATAACAGAAATGATGGCTGCACTCCTCGGTCTTCTTTTATAAAATCCAAATTGCTTTATTAGATATACATTTAAAAAATGATCGATGTTTCAGCCCCATGCTGGGCTTTCCTCAGGATCAGAAGATACAAACTTCTGATCCTGAGGAAAGCCCAGCATGGGGCTGAAACGTCGATAATTTTTTTAATGTATATCTAATAAAGCAATTTGGATTTTATATAAGAAGACCGAGGAGTGCAGCCATCATTTCTGTTATTGTGTATATATATATATATATATATATATATATATATATATACACAATATAGATACATATATATATTCTGCATGTATTTTGCAGTACACTGATGGGCGCATTTTCCCACCATTCAGTTCAAGTGAGAAAAGTAGCCAATAAAGGAAAATAAAGGATCAGTAAATGTTTATATGTATAGTATGGAGGGAATATTTTATATTTATTAGCTCTATTGGTTGAATAAAATAAACATTTAGTGACTGTCCACTAGCCATCAATCTTCTTTTTTCCTATAAATCATCTCTTTTTTGGTGTCACGGTCAGAACTCTGAATTCTGAATGTTTTGCCATCACATATACTTCCCTATGACTCTTCGGAGATATGGAATTCGGCTAAACATTTGATGGGCCCAAGTTCATGCGAATCGCAATTTGGCCAAATACAAATGCTCAAGTCTATCATCGATTGATAGATTATCATTAGATGATTATCAATATCTGTGGATCTAGAGTTTAAAACCCTAGCTTTAGAAAAACAGTAGCTGAGAGCTCATCCCAAGTCAACCACGTTAGCATATTTTTTTCTCATCCTTTGGAATGGATATTTACTTAACTTTGGAAAATCTATTGATCTGTTGCTTCCTTCATTGCATTGGGATTAGTGCTTCAGTGTCATTCAATGTCATTTATTACTTGTGACCAACAAACAATATCACGTTATGAAAATGGGTGGGTTTATTGGCAACACAGTATATCTCATTCTGTATCTGCATCACACACTGTGCAATCCTATGTTTCTCAGCCTGTGACATGTTTGGGCTCTCCCTTATTATTATTATTATTTTATTATTTATATAGTGCCAGCAAATTCCATAGCGCTGTACATAATAGTGTCCAAAATACACAATTCTGGTCATGACATCAGGATCTATACTTTCCTCTTGGTGACATTCATGTTGGAATGTTACATTACTTGATGCTGTTTTAAATATGAATGCCCATATCAATGTCCATGCACTGCATTTGAAAATGTCAGCATCAAAAAACAACAGTACACCAAAATCAACCTATTTCTCCCCATTATCTCTGTTACATTTCAAAATGTGCAATGCGTTCAATTTAGATGATTTTATCTATTTCCAGACAAATGCATGATCCCTTATGATAAACCATGACCCAATTTGCAGCACAAATAAAAAAAAAACACTTCTTTCAGTCGCAATAAAACCCATCTGATTGACAATAACTGACTCTTTAATCTTCATATACTACAGGAATTTGGGGTGATCATACCTTAATAAGTGATCAGAATTCAGTAAATATCTACTGAATATAATGACAATGAGCTATATTCAGTGTCTGTATGTTATTATTATATATTATTTGCACACTATCTGATTTTGATGTGAATTCCAATGTAACTGATAGAACTAGCGCTCTGGGACTCTATGGAATTTGCTGAAATATGGATTGTGTTCTGCTTATTACTTTCTGCGTTTTCAGTTTATTGAGCCGTGAATCCCAAATCCACTGCTTCCTTCCAAAGTGTAATCACTGTGTGTCGAGCTAAAAATAATGATTCTTCAACATAACATATAGGTTATGTCTTTACTGCCTCTCAATGTCCTTTTGTATGAGCCGCTGCAAAAACAAACAGCATACTGTAATTGAACAAATCTTATCTAGCTTGGTCAGGCCAAACAAGGTATAAATAAATGATTGGTTTTTCGGCAAAAAACATGCTGTTATCTATTGGGACTAGTGGAGAATTGTATCTTTTAAACAGGTCTATCAGGTATGATTGACAAATAAGTCACGTTTATTTACAAAATAATATGTTTAAAGAAAAACATATCAATAAAGCTTCTAAAAATGTATTGAAACCATGTGAATTCCCAAAAGAGAAAAGCCATGCAAATGATAACATTGAAAATTAATAAAATGATATATTTTTTAAATAATTGCATCTCTTCCCGAATTGTGTTTCAAAGCTGTTGTATACAAACATAAACGCCAAGGAATCCATGTTAAAAATTAAATAATAAGGGGGGGTGGCTAACCGCCGAGCAAGATGGATGCATGAATCTTTGCTCCAGCATATGGGCTCTACAAAATTGAGAAATTGAGAAGCAAAATCTCCATTCATACCCCCAAAACGAATCATGTCTGAAGGCAAACATAGGAAGAACGCATATATAGCTGCCAAGCTTAATGTTTTCTGCCAAAAACCTGGTCCTGTGTCACTGGCCACACAGGCTGTCTTTCAAGATGGCAGAGGCTCGTCAGATGATAGCAACCCACCAACTCTGGCAAAAACATTATAAGGCAATGTCTCCATGAGGCCCTGGATGCCTTATCCACCAAACTGCCTCAATCTTGGACATCTAGTGGGGACACGCCGCGCAAAGACCTTCAAGATCTCAGGGCAAGAACAACGCACACTGAAACCAAAATGGCCACAATGATTTGGCTGATCATGTGCAGAAACTGCAGCAACACATAGAGTCTCTAGAATAAAAAATGATGGATGCAGAAGATCGGTCCAGGAGGAACAACCTCCGCTTAAGGGGGGTTCCAGAAATGGTCCTCACAGACGACCTACTCAGATATGGTCACGACATACTGAATACTGTAGCCCCTGAAGTGTCGGCAGATATGCTGCTGCTGGACCGGGTGCATCAAGTCCCGCGCCCCAAGCATTTGTTGGAATCAATGCCTCTGGATATCTTACTGCGTGCTCACTACTACCATGCAAAATAAATAATCCTAAAGAGAAGCCACACAATTTCCTTACCAGCCGACTATGCAACAGTAAAAATCTTGGCAGACTTCTCAGCTGCAACCTTACAAAGACGCAAGTCTTTTTCAATCAAGTGACTGCGACCCTCCATGACAACAATGTCAGGTACTGCTGGGGAATATCCTACCAAGCTGCTGGTAGTGAAGAATGGGAAACTCATCCCACTGCAAACTCCTGAGGAAGTGCTGAAGATCTTGCAATCCTGGGGCATGAAGATATCACCTACAAAAGAAACGGCGACCTCACCTGTGAAGCTGACCCAAGAATGGACTGTAACCTAAGTGGAGATACAGCAAACATAGCAGTATTCACCGAATAAGAACTGCCATGGTTGCTGGTTTTATATGCAAGTATCGCAACCCTGTTATTATCCATGTGCTACTTTAGTTTATTAGCTCTATAATGCTAATCCTTACTTTTGTTATAATGTATTACTTTACACATATCCAGCAAGTCTCAAAAACGGTAGGGAAAACAACCCACACTTCCCACTAGTCTAGATAGAGAGTGTAGTGACGAACCCGACTGAGTCAGGACGCAGTCTCTCTGACCGCAAAACATATGCAGAAACACTCAGAGAGACATGCTATGGTACCCATACATCACTCGGGCATTAGGGTACTCTGAGCCCAGCAAAATCCTAGGAAGACCCCATCAGAGTAAAGCTCACTCGCAAGCAGGGGATTATGGGTTCCATGCCCTTCATAAGCATAACTTTGTACCTCATTGAAGTAAAATGTCACGATACACTCTGCCTAAGATGTCTATGACCCACAGCTACAAGTGGATCATAAAAAGTGGAGAAATTGTTATTAATGTCAACACCCAGTTATATGTTTTGCTGATTTCACTGTTTATACATGTTATTGTATTGCTTTTCTACCAGCCATAAATGTTCAAGACTACCTTAGAGCCCAGGTAGCCACTAACACTATATGATGGATCTAACTACCCCCAAAGTGCAAATTTATTGCACTGTTCCCCCATGGAGGGGACTAATGTGCATACTTTCTTTTACCCTTTCCTGGTAGTTACGCAACCACCAATCACTCCGGTTCCATCCCCTCTCGTCAATCCACCTTCCCATTGAGAGTACGGGGACGCAATTCGGGGTATACCAACCTCACGGGCTCAGCACTATGTTAAACACTGCTGAAATACTGATCCTGTTTTGGCAGACCCACCGCTGTAACGTGCAACCACAAACCCGACATATAACACCTCAACTTTGGTACCCACCAATATGAAAATTTATTCTCACAATATACGTGGCCTAAACACCCTTCACAAGCATTGCAAACTCCTAGAAGATGTCAAATGTGTCTACGCCTACATTGTATGTTTACCTGAGATGCATTTTGTCACCCACCTTTGGCACCAATGATTACCCAACACAATTTCACACAGCACACACCTATAAAGCCAGACATGTATCCAAACTCTTCCATAAATCACTTTCTTTTGAACTACTCAAACTCACTACTGATAGTCAGGGACGATATATCATATTACTATGTATGTTCAATGATATGGCTACACCATTGTAAACATGTATAGCCCAAGCTCCCAACAACATAATTTCCTACATAAAGTGCTATCTAAAGTGCAACCCATTAAAATGGAACTCATGATGAAATGTGGGGATTTGAACCACATTCTAGACCATACCCTGGACACATCACTGCACCCCACTGCAGCCAGGCACCACCACCTCAAACCACACTGCCAATCCCTGACCAAATTAGTCTTAGAGTTCAGATTATACGATACGTGGCATGCATTGCACCCATCAGACCATTCCTACACTCATTTTTCCCCAGTACACTTAATGCATTCAAGGACTGACCATATGCTGGCCATGGGCGCATTACTGAAAAAAGTGGTGCACATCGAGATAGGTGACATTCTTTTGGTCTGACTATGTGCCAAACATCATGTCAATATCTGAACAATTTACCTCCAGAGTCTTTGCCCCTTGGAGACTAAATGAATTGATCCTGAGGGATGACACATTCAAACACACTATACATAACGTGTTCAATGAATACTTCTCCCTTAATACTAATAAAGGGACATCCCCTTTGGTGGTATGGAAGGCCCACAAGTCAGTCATGCGAGGACTCTTCTTAAGCCACGCTTCCTACCTAAAAAAACAGTCATGCAATGAAAGCATGGCACTTTTACGTGACCTGCGAGATGCAACCGCAAAACACTATATCCAACACACTGATGCTTTACAGACCACTATTGACAACCTTACAAAACGGATTAACGACATATCAATGGAAAAAACGATATATATAATGCAAAGTTTGAAGATACGAGAGTATCACCAAAGCAATAAAACGGACAAGCTCTTGGCCACCAAATTACGGCAAAAACAAGGACACACAAAAATTCCCTACATACTAACCAACAGACAGACAAAACTCTACAACCCTCAAGACATAGCTGATGAGTTACTACACAAAATTATATAACTTAAAAGAGGACGTTACCTTGCACCAACCCATGAACACAGACATAGATTGATTTTTAGCAAGAATCAATATGCCTATCCTTTCCCAAACTCAAACAGACAGTCTTCAAGCTCCAATAACAGAACAAGAAATAATTAACACAATACTGGCACTCCCCCAAGGGAAGGCACCAGGACCGGGCGGTTTTCCAAATATATACTATAAAAAATACACAAACACAACTCTTAAAAACCTTCACGACTATGCTCACGCAGGAGACCACACCAGAAGACATGCTCATGGCGCATATCACCACCCTCCCTAAACCAGGGAAGATACCAAGCAAAGGGTAAAACCTGCGCCCTATCTCCTTATTAAGCACCGACATACAAATATTTGCAAAAATATATACCAATAGGCTGTCCACTATACTCCCGGCGATCATCCATGATGACCAAGTCGGTTTCATGTGGGGAAGACAGGGGAGTGATGGTATGCGGAAGGTGCTGGACCTAATACAGGTGCTACGGGGAGGGGGGCACACTTCCTCCTCGCGGTGCTGAAAAAATATGGTTTCCCGGGGTAATTTGTGTCAGCGGTGTGAGCCTTATATAGTAACCCTGTTGCCAAAGTAGCAGGAGGGGGTTTTACCTCTGCCCCCTTTCATATCTCAAATGACTATAGGCAGGGCTGCCCTTTGCCCTTATTGTACGTATTAGTGCTGGAACCACTCACAACACTCATCAGAAACAACCCTGACATCCATGGCATACAAGTTAATGACACTGAATACAAACTCACATTATTTGCAGATGATATCCTCCTTACCTTAACGCAACCCCACATCTCTATACCAACATTCACTGGAATACAACAGGAATACAGCAGATGTTCCTATTACAAACTCAATGTAACTAAAACACAAGCTATGGGTATCAATATGCCAAAAAAAAATAACTGCAACGCCTATAATCCCAACATTCGTTTGAGTGATCAGACCAACTAACATTTCTAGGGGTGGCCTTCGCTTCCAATATTCAACATACTTATAAATCAAACCATACACTGTTATTGAAAGAGATCAAAACAACACTACATAACTGGCGAGGGAAGTAAATATCATCACAAGCCGTCTGGCGGCCATAATAAGGATGGTATTCCCCAAATTCCAGTGTCTATTGCGCACATTTCCCATCCGCCTCCCTAACTCATATTTTAAGGAAGCCCGAGGGTTACTCAGCCAATTTATCTGGGCATACAAAACACCTAAAGTAAGGGCAACCACGCTCTATCAAAAAACTGCTGATGGAGGGATGAACGCACCAAATATACACAACTATTACCAAGCAGCTATCATCAATAGCATAGTACCAGCCCAAGCTCAAAACAAACTGCCCCAATGGGTGACATTAGAAAATGAGGTGATGCAAAAACGTACACTGTTATCCATGATATCGCTACCCAAACACGTTAGGCCCAAAAGAGTAACAATCTTACCTACCACAGCGACGACAATTCATGTGTGGATAGGAACAGACATAAATGCTGCTCAGAGAGCCCATACTCAAGAGCTATGCCCATCTCAACCCTACACTCAGCAATACCAGATTTCAATTACAACATTTGGGAACGCCACGATGTACACTTTATTCGCCAACTTTTTCGTAAAAACAAAATGCTTGGACTTATGAAAATGTACATGAGCACCGGCTGACGAGCTTTGAAAGAATAATGCTTAAAATTATTCCAGCAGTTAAAACATTCTCAATACTATATTCCATGATACTGAAGTATGACTTAACTATCAGATACCCATTTGTTGTAGCATGGGAAATAAACCTTGGTTTGACATTTTAGGAAATAACATGGCGGGAGATATTCATAACTCCTAAACAACTCACAATTAGTGCAACTCATACAGAATTATCACAAAAAATCTTGTACTGCTGGTACTTTAGTGCTGATGCACCTCAAACAAATTTATCTTAACACGTCAAGTCATTGCTGGCGGTGCACATTAGGAACGGGCACCATGCTCCATATCTGTTGGGAATGCCCAAAATTAACAACTTACTGGAAAGCAGTGGCCAACCTAATTCATGGTAGCACAGGGACTACTTTACCTATAACACCTGATTGTATTCTGCTCCATAACTATCCATCTAAGTTACCCAAAGTGAAAAAATATCTCATCTACCAAATAAACATCACAGCGCTGCTAATGATTAGTAAAAAATGTCAAAGCCCCGATGCACCAACCATAAAGCAGTGTATCAACCTAATTGAAACTACACAATATTATGAATTCTTGTGCAGGGCAGCTTTCCCCACTAAAGCTAAATTCAGGAGCTCTGCCTGGCACACGTGGAATGTCTTCAGAGAATGTAATCCCCAAATAAAAAACACGGACACCCGTGAAAAAGTGTGAAAACACAAAAAACAACACAGTAAAAAACTTAGCTGATAGGTACACTGCTTCCCAAGGTTATCTCCCAGCTGATAACCGTATAGCAGAACTGTATAATAGATAGGATGTTTTGGGATACTGCTAGTATACCTATAATAGAGAACAAAACATAGTGCAAATATTGCTAAATATTATAAAACTTCCAATGATAGAAATGCACTCACATATTCCAGAAAGATAAGCGTATTATGGGTGCCTCCCCTCGATAGAAATAGGGGGGTTAACTCCTATTGATTTCTCCTCCTCAAGTGATAGCCAATGGGGTATCCAGGTCAGCAAAAAGGTCCACACACAGCAACCACAGGAATACTTCAAAGGCAATTTATTCACTTACAAAAATTAAGAAGGTGTGCAAATAAAACATAAAAACAATATAAAAATGAGATGCTGGTCCTACGCGTTTCGTCCTTATACAAAAAGGACTTCCTCAGGGACCATCTATTTCAATAAAATATCAATTGACAAATACACAGAATAAACAGCATCCTAAAACGCTAACAATCAAAAGGTCTTATATAGGGCTAATCCCTTCAAGTCATTGGTGGAATAGTGGGTGTCTTCTTGTCTTCCAATTCTAATTCATCTAAATTCCTCTCCCCAGGTGTAGCCGTTTTACCGGAATGAAACGCCGGGTCCTCTCAACACATCCAGCCACTTCAGCGTACGTCATACGTTGCGCGTGCGTCACGTGGTGACATGTTCGTCACATGACCTTTATGCGTTCCACGCTCGGAAGAAAAAACATGGCTGTGCGTTCCATAACATAATAGACTAAAAAGTCAGTTTTCTTTATACCTGGTGATGATATGCGAATAACTGAAGATAAAAGACTATTAGAGATCATAATATAGTCTCATAAAAATCATGGCAACAATAAAATGTCCTCTAACAAATAGCTAACTCAAAACATAATTAAAATGAATGAAAAACAACTCCCTATCTAAGTTGATCATTCATGATATCTATTATAGCTTATACAAAAAAGATATTTGATTATTAATGACTTCATATATTAATAGTGATATAGTGATGTATTAGTATAACAACTAAACCATTGAAATGAATTAAACAACTAAATCTAAATTACAGGTCCATAATGTGTAAAGTGACTTGAATATTTATTCATATATTCAATTACATATCCATATTGTGTCAAGTGGCATAAGTGGTTATGCACTCCATATTCCTTCAATCTCTAATAAAATGATACTTTCCCCCCCCTCCTTCCGAATAGTAATATCTTATCATTCAATTAATTCAAAAAACAGACAATATCCATATCCACATTTAACCCCCTTGGGGTAAGGGTACGTAATCTATGAATCCAGTATGATTCCCTTTGTGCCAATCGTTTTTCTTTATTACCCCCTCTCCAATGGGGTTGAATTTGCTCTATCCCTATACAACGCAAACCCTTTAGACAGAAAGATGGACAACTATTATAATGGAGAGGAACTGAATGGGTATCCAATTTTTTCTTTATGTTGTTAATATGTTCCAAAAGTCTCACTTTTAAACATCTCTTTGTACGGCCAACGTCGAGAAATTAATTTCTTAGATCTCACCTTATTTTGTGAGGGAAATGAAATAAAATCCAAGTGCTTCTTCAAACCAACTGATGGGAACAGCTATGTTCATAAACGTAGTTGTCACCATCAACCTTGGTTGAAGGGAATCACCAAGGGACAACTCACTCGAGTAAGAAGAAATTGTTCGCACACCAAGGATTTTCAGATACAGGCGCAACATATAGCCGATAAATTAGTTAAAAAAGGCTACAATCAAAAACATATAAAGAGAGAAATTCAGGCGATGTCCAAAAAGAGCAGAAATGACCTCCTTATTGACGGTTCTAGTAGTAGGAAAAAAGGGGAAGATTTTAAACAGGCCTTTTTCACACAATATAATGTGGACCATCCAAAAATAAAAAGGAGTTTGTATAAGTACTGGCCAATACTGCTGGGGGATCCCATTTTGGGAGAACATCTATCCAAAAGGCCAAAGATTATTTTTAGGAAAAAACAGAATCTTAAGAACTTATTAGCACCAAGCTATGCCTTAAAAGATGAATCTAAAAACTTTAAAAAAGGGCCAAAAGGCTTTAGAGGTTGTAAAAGTTGCAAAGCTTGTTCACAAGTAAACACTGATAAAGTTACATCGTATAGTAGTTTTGTTACAGGAAAACAGTTTTCTATCAAATCAGAGATTGGCTGCCGCTCAGACTGCGTGGTGTATCTACTTCAGTGTCCATGCGGCAGCCAATATGTTGGCCGTACAAAGAGATGTTTAAAAGTGAGACTTTTGGAACATATTAACATAAAGAAAAAACTGGATACCCATTCAGTTCCTCTCCATTGTAATAGTTGTCCATCTTTCTGTCTAAAGGGTTTGCGTTGTATAGAGATAGAGCAAATTCAACCCCATTGGAGAGGGGGTAATAAAGAAAAACGATTGGCACAAAGGGAATCATACTGGATTCATAGATTACGTACCCTTACCCCAAGGGGGTTAAATGTGGATATGGATATTGTCTGTTTTTTGAATTAATTGAATGATAAGATATTACTATTTGGAAGGGGGCGGGGGGGAAGTATCATTTTATTAGAGATTGAAGGAATATGGAGTGCATAACCACTTATGCCACTTGACACAATATGGATATGTAATTGAATATATGAATAAATATTCAAGTCACTTTACACATTATGGACCTGTAATTTAGATATAGTTGTTTAATTCATTTCAATGGTTTAGTTGTTATACTAATACATCACTATATCACTATTAATATATGAAGTCATTAATAATCAAATATCTTTTTTGTATAAGCTATAATAGATATCATGAATGATCAACTTAGATAGGGAGTTGTTTTTCATTCATTTTAATTATGTTTTGAGTTAGCTATTTGTTAGAGGACATTTTATTGTTGCCATGATTTTTATGAGACTATATTATGATCTCTAATAGTCTTTTATCTTCAGTTATTCGCATATCATCACCAGGTATAAAGAAAACTGACTTTTTAGTCTATTATGTTATGGAACGCACAGCCATGTTTTTTCTTCCGAGCGTGGAACGCATAAAGGTCATGTGACGAACATGTCACCACGTGACGCACGCGCAACGTATGACGTACGCGGAAGTGGCTGGATGTGTTGAGAGGACCCGGCGTTTCATTGCGGTAAAACGGCTACACCTGGGGAGAGGAATTTAGACGAATTAGAATTGGAAGACAAGAAGACACCCACTATTCCACCAATGACTTGAAGGGATTAGCCCTATATAAGACCTTTTGATTGTTAGCGTTTTAGGATGCTGTTTATTCTGTGTATTTGTCAATTGATATTTTATTGAAATAAATGGTCCCTGAGGAAGTCCTTTTTGTATAAGGACGAAACGCGTAGGACCAACATCTCATTTTTATATTGTTTTTATGTTTTATTTGCACACCTTCTTAATTTTTGTAAGTGAATAAATTGCCTTTGAAGTATTCCTGTGGTTGCTGTGTGTGGACCTTTTTGCTGACCTGGATACCCCATTGGCTATCACTTGAGGAGGAGAAATCAATAGGAGTTAACCCCCCTATTTCTATCGAGGGGAGGCACCCATAATACGCTTATCTTTCTGGAATATGTGAGTGCATTTCTATCATTGGAAGTTTTATAATATTTAGCAATATTTGCACTATGTTTTGTTCTCTATTATAGGTATACTAGCAGTATCCCAAAACATCCTATCTATTATACAATGTAATCCCCAAGAAAGGTTAACTGAACATGACTCAAAGTCTCGCCAGCCGAGTTTTAAATGACTCAAACTGATTCATAATGATTCAAGATGATCCATTATTGTATAATGTTGTACACAGCTACTCTTGAAAGGTTAAAACTGACAAACTGAGACCTAACCTGTCACGCAAAGTACCATCTTCTGCCCTCTCACCTACTACCTTGACCCCTCTCCGTCCCTCATCCTCTGTCCCCCCTAAATCTATCCATTATAAAAATGTTCATATTGTTGCACAAAATTGTTCTATGTATAACAATACTTCAACCAGTTACTTATCTTTTATTCTGTACAAATTATACAACTTGTATTACAAAGTACATTTTGTGAACATGAAAATTGCATTATAAAAAAATAAAAATTGAATAATAAGAAAGAAATGTGTTTCTTTGAAAAACTAATTTGCATATGCCCACCCAGAATCCTTTGCAGTAGTAACATCACTGCAAAGTTGAGGTTTCTGTGGGGAAACCAAGTCTTATAGCTTGACTGGTGTGTGCAGATCTGTGTTTAACAATGTATTGACTATCCACTGACTTCAGGTGGAAGGGGTTTTATTAACTTTTTTCCCAAGCATTACTTTCTTGGTTTGTGCATTGCAAGTAATGCCAAGCCTCAATAGCAAGCCAGTAACCAAGTTCATGCTGATGAGTTACATTAACAGCGTAATAGCTGTCCATGTCCGGTTCACTGGCTTTACATCTCTTTCTGAGTTGTGGTTCAAAGATGTTATATACAGCAAACAAACTCTTAGGAATCCATGTTTAAAATGGAATAATGAGGCAAAATATTGAGTTTGTTGAACTCATTTGCATATACCCACCCAGAATACCTTGCGGTAGTAACATCACTACAAATTTGAGATTTCTGCAGGAAAAGCAAGTCTTATGGCTTGACTGGTGTGAGCAGATCTGTGTTTAACAGTGTACTGAATATCCAATAATATATATATATATATATATATATATATATATATATATATACATGAATGAAAGCAGAAACAAGGCTACTAAATTCACCAGAGATACACACACATACAGTATATACTTATTGAGACGTTAGAGCCCTCTATAAGTATTTCAGTAACAGACTATTTATGTATGTATTTAATAGACTGTTTAACAAATGAGTAACTTTTTCACAATTTAGCATAATATATTTTGATTTGTAAATAGTAAGAAAAATATTTCAAAAATATGATTTTTTATCTAATCATGATTTAGAATATTCATCTTTTGACAAGACCTATCATTTACATTCACAATTATAGATCACGTGTAAAAAGGGGTGCACTATTTAAGAGCTGATAATTTTAATAAATAGTGTAGCTGGCCTGTATGTTTACTAATGTCAACTTAATTCATGATCAGGGCAGTCTCAGTTGAGTTCATATAGTCAAAAATTCAAATTAACAAGTCTATCTCCTCCCCTATGCCACTAAGCTCTTTTAAAGAAAAGGGTTTTTTTTGTATGGGCGTGATCAGTGAATGTTTGAAGAACGAGGGGAAAATTTTTGAGGAAAGAGAGAGATTGAAGATTTTAGCTAAATATGGGACTGTAGCAGATGGAAGAGATTGAAAAGGTGCAAGGGAATGGAGTCAAGAGGGCAAGTTATAGAGTAGAAAGAAAACAAAATGGCTGAAACCTCCTCTATATTAAATGTAGAGGAGAAGACCGGGCAGAGGGTCAGCCACTTGAGAGGAGAAGCGAACGAGGGAATTTCCCTTCAGATATTTTACAAAGTAGTATGCAAAATTAACTGCATGGAAATTTGTAGATGAGAGAAGGCAATATCAGGTACATTAGCATATAAAAAGTTTGCTTTTGGGGTCATGCAAGAAGATGGAGATGAGGGAGGTGAAGTATATTTGGCAAGAAAGATGGCACAGGTATTGGAATGAAACATAAATGTGTAGTGCAGGGAGTCAGCCATACAAAAAAATGGGTGGTATGTTCTACCATCCTGAAGCACCTTTGGAGGTTTTTGGTGAATTTGGTATGCCAGAGTTGGTGTTTAGTTTGACAGATCGGGTGGGCAGTGATAGGACAGTTTACCCAGGGTACTCAGGTGTGAATATAATTGATTGTTTGTGAGGAGGAGTGAAGACTAGAAGAAATGATAAAAGAAGGTGGGAAAAGTGCATAGACAGCAAGGGTGAGAAGAGAGGGAATGCATGGAAATCATGAGAGGCAACAGAGAAGAAAGGGGTTTGGAAGAGTAGATAAGAAAATGATGGAGAGACTATAGTTAGAGACAGTAAGGTAAGTCAAAAAGAAATGGGTGCTGCACAAGTTAATGTGAGACTGAAAAGATATTAGGGAGCATGCAGAAGTAAGTATATGTAGAAAGAGGGCCGTGTCTTATACCAGTTGCTCAGCACCTGGTTAGAAGCAAGATCACCTGTTGGAAGGTGTGTCAAGATAGGCAATGATGACCATGGGAAGGGAGGGTAGTAGTTCAGTCAGAGTCTGGATAAATATGTATCAGCTGTGTGTGGAGAGAGGAAGGCAGTTAAAATACATATTGGGGGAGTGGGGGGCAGGGTGGTAAATTGATGGTCATTAGAATCAAATAATTCAAAAGGTTTTTTTGTTTAAAAATAGTCATAAAAACATGTTAAATTGAAATAAGTTATAAAATGAGTGAGCCCTAAAAGAAAATAGTCAATGTTTGCACCTCAATTGATAATATAGGTGTGGATAAGAATATAAATATTAACAATTAGTAACTGTACTGATTACATTACATATTTATTATTTATTTTAACAAAACTCACAAAATGGTAGCATTTGGTGAAAAACTTTGTTATATAGTCTGTCTTTTTAATTTAGCAATGTGCTGAATGCTTACTACCACATGGTGGTGCAAGATGAACACTAAATGAAATATGACTCCATGAATTCAAACTGAAATGTATGCTTCTTATGATAACACAATGCTTTTGTGTCCGTTGGATATTTTAATACATATTGATTCAAAAAAAATGAAAACATTAATATTACTTTACTTAGCATAATGAACTAATACATTTGGATATTACGTGTTATTGCATAGAGTATACGATGGTTGAGTATCGTTAAAATTTGCAACTTTTTTGTTAATAAATGAGTAACTATAATTAAATTATTATATGAAGTTTTTAAACAATTATAAAATGTATATAATATATATTGAGATGTTTGAGTTATGTTTTTAATCATTGAGGTTCGTTCCACCGTAATTTAAGAATTTCTCTTTCAATACTTTAATACATACTATATTATTTTTTAAAGGAGAGCAATATACAACATTCCATATATAGGTATACATATATACATAAAAAGAAATGTAGATAAAAACGACAAAGTTGTATTCCTAGCACTATAGCTTCCTGGCACCCACCCCTCACATCCCCCATTCCGCACTGCAATGGTTAATAAACCTTTACTGTGCTTTCAAGATTCCAGTGCCCATCCCCCCCTCCAACATCACCCTATGGACACATTGTCAGCCTCTTCTCCTGGGGGGCCCAATAAGTGGCCAGCTTACCATCTTGGACCCCCCTCCCCCCAAAGCTGGCATCAGGGACGTATTAGCCACGAGGCAAACAAGTCATTTGCCTTGGGCGGCACTTTCCAGGGGGCGGCAAAGAAAGCCGCCTCCAAATGCCCAGGCAAATGTCATGTTAGCCTGGCGGCTAACTGACAATCCAGGTGGGCCGGCGGGCGGCGCTGGCGAGGGAGATTAGTGAGCTCTCTGCTCAGCTCCCTCGCGCAACGCAGAGTGATGCCGGGAGCCGGAATATGACGTCAGGATGAACAGGAGGATCAGTGCTCCCTTGCCGCCTGCAGTCACCGCCCGGCCGCCCAGCAGCCCCACCGGACACCAGGGAAACAAGAATCCACCCCAGCATTCCCAAAGGTAAGGAGGCTGGGGGGATTGACTTAAAAAAAATGTGAGTGTGTTAGTGTGTGTGTCTATCAGTGAATGTTTATCTGTCAGTTAGTGTGTGTATCTCTCAGTGTGTTTGTGTCTGCTAGTGAGTGTGTATGTGTGTCTGTCAGTGAGTGTGTATGTGTCTCTCAGTGTGTGTGTCTGACTCTGATTGGGGGTGTGTGACAGACCGCCTGGTACCCAGAGTGGTCATCAAGCTAGCTTCCTAGATATCCACCGGAACACCTGTAGTGCTTCAGCCTCTAGCCATCACAGCTTGGCTGGGGTCTCTCTGTCGCTTCCTGACCTGGAACAGGGTCCTCCTGGGTACAGCTTCAAGTGATTAAAGGGACACTACAGTCACCAGAACAAATACAGCTTATTGAATTTGTTCTGGTGAGTAGAATCATTACCTTCAGGCGTTTTGCTGTAAACACTGTCTTTTCAGAGAAAATGCAGTGGTTACATTATAGCCTAGTGATAACTTCACTGGCCACTCCTCAGATGGCTGTTAGAGATCCTTCCTGGGTCATGGCTGCCTAAAATGCATCCAAACATTCAGTGTCTCCTCCCTCTGCATGCAGACACTGAACTTTCCTCATAGAGATACATTGATTCAATCCATCTCTAGCGGGAGATGCTGATTGGCCAGGGCTGTGTTTGAATCATGCTGGCTCTGCCCCTGATCTGTCTCTTTGTCAGTCTCAGCCAATCCTATGGGGAAGCACTGTGATTGGATCAGGCTACCACTTCTAATGGTGTCAGCAGATAGCTTGTTTTTCTGAGTCAAACAGCATGCAGAGCTACAGCTTCAGGCTTGAATACGGTAAGATTTTGCTATATTTATGGAAGCACAAGGGGTCCAGGTGGGCTAGATGGTGGTTTTAACACTATAGGGTCAGGAATACATGTTTTTGTTCCTGACTCTATAGTGATACTTTAAGCTCTCCTGCAGAGAGTATAGCTGATCCACCCAAACACTGGTCCAGACTGAGTGAAGAGCGAAAATAATCCGGTTTATTCAGGCAAGCTATACAGAATGTATACACATCCCCCATTGTATTCAATACAAGATCCTCCAGAGATCTCTTTGCCTGGAAGATAATTGAGTTATAAACCAGTAAGCTAATTATTTCCCAGCAACAGAGAGCCAAACACAAAAAACATAAAAACTTAAAAGTACCCTAAAACATCATAAAAACATACAATAACCCCACATGTCTTACATCCCCAAACAGCAATGATCTGAGTGCCCAAGTTGTCCAAATAACGCTCAGATCCATGCAGTGTAGGGGAAATGACACCGGGGCAAATTTCTGACCGGCCGCACACGTGGTCCCATGTCCAAAATAGTTCCAGAGTGATGTGTGCTTTGGCAGGTCAGCCGAAATATGGGGTGCTCCACCTGGCTCTCAGTGAGTGTTTGTTCCTCTTAGTCTCAAGCACCTTCCCTCCAAGAAGGACTCTCCTGGCGAGTCGCAATGTGGTTCAAAACCCTGGACCAAGTTGCGCAGGAACCGCAAAGTCACCAAACAGAAACCAGTTTCATAACATTCGCAGGTAAGTACCACTGAGGACGGTTCATAGGTTTGTTCATGTGAATGGCTGCCAGTGAGCTAGCGTTCAATTCCAGAGAAGGGAAAGTGCCGAATCAGGGGCACAGAGGGAAAGCTGCTAATGGCGGCTGGGCAGGGTAACTACCGAACGGGGTCTCCGACCTGGACCATAGTTGGTGGGCAGGAGGCCAACTTCTACGCTCCTCCAGGAGTTCGTGACAAACATCAGTAGAAAAGAGCATTTGTTACAGTGTGTCTCTGTCAGTGAAGTGTATATATGTCTGCAAGTGAGTGTATCACTGACAGTGTGCATTTGCCTGTGAGTGTGTGTCTGTAAGTAAATGTGTGTCTTTCAGTGACTGTTTACATGTATCTGTCAGTGAGAGTGTATATGTGTCTTTCAGTGAGTGAGTCTGTCACTAAGAGTGTGTCTGTCATTGAGTGTGTATGTATGTCTGTCAGTGAATGTGCTTATTTGTCAGCATGTGTGTGTGTCTGTCACTGAGTGAGTGTGTCTGTCAGTGAATCTGTATGTGTGTATGTCAGTGTGTGTGTGTGCGTGTGTGTGCGTGTATGTGTGTATATCTGTCAGTGTATGTATGCGTGTCGGGGGTGCCAGAGTTTTGTCTTCCCTAGGGGAGCACAAAACCAAAATACACTACTGCTGATGCTATATATACTCTTATTATGGTTAAACAGTTCTTGCCTTTACTTAGTCATGCAAAGACCTCCAAAAAGCTAATAAAATATAGTGGAACAGTCTCAGCAATGTCTACGCAACAGTTACCTGCCGTTGTATATTCAAATCTAATCTGAAAAAATAATGCAAGGTCATTTTACACACAGCCACAGCTGACACATAATGAAATCTGTTTAAGTAGCCAAGAGATGACTCACTGGAGTATTCACAGTAATCAGCTTTACAGCACGTAAAGAATAGACACAGAAGCAAAGGAAAAGGTTTCGTGAGTGGGTTACAATGAGCAAACATTTGCAGTGTAATTTTATGAAATAAATATTAATGATTGAATTTGTTCACAACTATTAAAAAGAATATTGGAAGTTAAGCACATCTTACAGTTAATTAATTGCCTAACTTGATCATAAAGGGGTTTATTTACTATAATTATTTAATAAGTGATCACTGTGAGCTGACAAACAAATTGCAAAACATAGGCCACAGCAGCTGAGATGATACAAGACTCTGGCTTGGCTCAATATGGCTATATGTTTCTAAATTTGCAATCCGGTCGGCTTGAATTTTCACTGTTTAGTAAATAATCACCTAGATTTGAAAAATATTGCTTGACGAAATACAAATACTTTTTTTTTATGGTTTATCAGGTTAAGGTAAAAAAACATCTGTTGCTTGCTTTACCTGAGCCTCTTGAGGAACCTGAGCAGCATCAATTCTGTCTGCAATGTAGGCCATCAATTTTCTGTCAGTGATACCCAGAGATTCCTGAATTAGACCTATAGCTTTCTCTGTCTCCTGGACAGACTGGATACTTTGTTCCAGAACCTTTTGTCTTCTCACAGCCTGTGAAAAGAAAGAAAAGAATAAGTTAATATTATTTTATCATTTGTATGAATTCTGTCAGTGATATATTACAGATCAGCAAGCACCTTTTTGTAAGATGAACTTCGATGACTTTTGCCACTCATTCAGGCTGCCTTTTTGATATACAGGTAATGAAAAGGAATAGGTATTAAAGATGACACAACATTAAGTATATGTACCGTAGCTGAAAGTATTTCCTTTTGTTTTTTGTTACACAGCACGGTTGTAAGGAACTGCTAAAATTGTTAAACGGCACCTGGTCTGAATCCTGTAATCTTTGAAGAGACTTAGCCCACTTCTCGCTGATCTCATTACGTAGTTCAAGAGATTTCATTCACTGAGAATAGGGTCACGGTCACCACAAAACAACATAAGCCAGAGCGGCAAGTTAGAGGTGAGAGTAGGATAAGTGAATGGAAGATACTGTGATTAAGGATGGCAGCAATCTCTAGAACACTAATAAATGAACAAATCAAAGGAGCTCACTTTTTAGCTGTCTCTAAAACAGAGCTTGCAGCACAGGTTAAACAATTTGAAACCGACTTCCAATAAATCTTTCTTTTTTTCAGATATGCATAAGTCAGTTCAGAAAACGGAAAGAACATTATCTTTAATTATAAGGTGGTGTTAAATGTATGCACAATCTCCATTCAACAATTTTCCACGGTTGCTATGAGATATTTTATATCAGGAAATTAAAAAGAGGCTTTATTTACAGATTATCTGAGCATTACTTAAAAAGTATGGATAGAGAAAATGAAATAAAAGTGATGCGAATATACAAATGATGTCTAAATCTTTAATCATGTAGTTTAATGTGTGATGTTTGCTTGTAGCTAGACATGAAAATTCAGTTTGCATAAAAATAAAAGTGTCACTGTTTACCTAGAGCAGCGTTTCTCAAAATTGGGGTTGCGCAGTGATTTGCCCATTGGGCATGGGTGCAGAGGGACAATGAATGGCTGCCAATGACTGATTAATTGCACGACCTGGTCCCCATAGTATGGGATGCTAGGAGAAAGTGATAGACAGTCATTTCCTCCCAGCTTCATATACAAAACGCTGCAGTGTGTGTATTAATGTCTCACTGTGTGTATCTGAGTGTGTGTAGTTTAATGTCTCACTGTGTGTATCTGAGTGTGTGTATCGGTGTGTCAGTATTTGTGTCACTATGTGTATCTGAGTGTGTGTATGTACCACTGTGTGTGTATGTAGCAGTGTGTGTGAATGTGCCTGTGTGTGTGCCGGTTTTTATGTGTCACTGTGTGTATCTGAGTGTGTGTATCTGTGTGTATGTGCCAGTGTGTGTATCTGTGGGTCACTGTGTGTATCTGAGTGTCAGTGTGTGTATCTTTCAGTGTATCTGTGTGTCAGTGTGCGTGTATCTGTGTGTATCTAAGTGTATGTATGTGCCAGTGTTTGTATTTGTGTGCCACTATGTGCCAGTGTGTGTATCTGTGTGTCAGATTCATACACACTGACACACAGATACACACCGGTACATACAAACACAGATACACACACTTTGACACACAGATATACACACACCTTAACACAGATACATACATATACACACACACACACACACACACACACACACACAGATACAAACTGTGTGTTAAGGTGTGTGTATCTGTGTGTTAAGGTGTGTTTATCTGTGTGTCAGTGTGTGTATATGTGTGCCACTATGTGCCAGTGTGTGTGTATCTGTGTGTCAGATACATACACACACACAGATACACATTGACCCACAGATACACATACTGACACATACAAACATAGATTCACACACCTTGACACACAGACACACAATTCCACGTACAAAAAAAAAGTTTATGCAAGTGGGGGGTGGGAGGGTGGTGTTCCACGATGTTGATACACTATGTGAAAGGGTTCCACGGGAAAAATGAATTGGGAACCCCTGACCTAAAGAGATAGAAAAGTTTTCTGTTTGGGCTTTATTCACTAAACTGAGAATTGTTCAACATTACAAACAAATTAGACATTTCTTTATGTATTTAGTCTCCATTTTATCAGCAATTTTGCCTAAACTTTTTTCCACTCAGTTAATGATTCAAATTGTAACTGAATTCTGTGTGTTTGTTGCATCTATAGTAGTGCATGTGCTTAATATGCACCATAACTACTGTGGACCGAATTCTATTGCCACATAGAAGTTTAACTTTGGTTATTGAATAACAATTTTCCAACTAAAGATTATGGAAAAAAATAATTTTTAATGTGAGACTAGAGAAAATATGATGCTCAATTTATTAGAGGCCTATGTTAAAGGTAAAATTTACTGGTGTCCATATATAATCATATACTAGTGTCTATATGTAATCAGTTATGCCAGTGTAGAAAACTCTTCAGGGGAGTTCAAAAACTCCCATTGAGAAGTATAGAATTTGCAATGGCAATTTTTATTTATTAGATATACTAAATCACATATGCCTATAAATAATTACACAAGAGGAAAAAACTCACAGGCACTCCAACTTCAAGCCGCAGGCAGATTTATTATGACAGAATGCAACGCAACGTTTCGACCGGAAAGGTCTTTTTCAAGCTTGAAAAAGACCTTTCCGGTCGAAACGTTGCGTTGCATTCTGTCATAATAAATCTGCCTGCGGCTTGAAGTTGGAGTGCCTGTGAGTTTTTTCCTCTTGGATTATTGTACTGGGATTGCTGGTCCTGCTCTGGAGCACCCTTGGCCGCTGGGATTGGGTGCGGTTCTCATCACTTACTCTGTATAAATAATTACACAACAAATCATATGCCTACCCTAGGTGGTGTAGTACAGACAAGTTAGCTATAACATTGGTGTAGAAGCTGTCAGGTTGTCACAAAATTGTTCATTTGTATGCTGTCATTTCTGGTCACTGAAGTCCCTGAGGAAGTCCTACATACGGACGAAACGCGTAGGACCCCTGGTGGTGACAGTGAGAATACATCTATTGTTTTATATTTAGATGTAAGTGATTAAATTATTTTTTCTACATTTTTAAATATGTACTACAAGTTCTATTGTTTTTTTCTTTGAGCACACACCTTTTAACTGTTCCATGAGAGTTTAAAAGTGGTGGAAGAATCATTCCTGGAAAGGCATTTATGCTGAAAAGAGCAATTTATTTTCAAGGCATTCTTATTTCAACGAAAGTGTGAGTGGCCATTTGAAAATTATACATTTGGTTTATTCATACACACAGTTATGCGCTATGCACTGTTTTTGTCATTTGTTTAGCAGATCATCCCCTTTTTTGCTATACAGGTTGTCACAAAAGTAAGAATTTTTTAAAGGGACACTAGAGTTACCAAAAACAACTTTAGCTTAATGAAGCAGTTTTGGTGTACAGATCATGCCCCTGCAGTCTCGCTGCTCAATTATCTGCCATTTAGGAGTTAAATGACTTTGTTTATGAACCCTAGTCACACCTCCCTGCATGTGACTTGCACAGCCTCCCTAAACACTTCCTGTAAAGAATCATCTGAAATTTATCCTTCCTTTACTGCAAGTTCTATTTAATTTAGTTTTGCTTATCCCCTGCTATATTATTAGCTTGCTATACCCTGCAAGAGCCTCCTGTATGTGATTAAAGTTCAATTTACAAAGAGATACAATTGCTTAAGGTAAATTACATCTGATTAAAGGTGACATCAGTTTTTTTTTCATGCAGGCTGTGTCAATCAGAGCCAGGGGAGTTGTGACGGTGCATAAACAGAAACAAAAGTGATTTAAACTCCTAAATGGCAGTGAATTGAGCAGTGAAACCTGAGAGGCATGATCCACACACAAAAACTGCTTCATTAATCTAAAGTTGTTTAGGTGACTAGAGTGTTCATTTAAAATGCCAATGTATGCACCAAAATACATTGTAGCACCATTAAAGCAAATTGTAACATAATTTATTCACTAAACAGTGATTAAAAAAATTGATTGCAAATTTAAAGTGATGGGTGTTGCAATAAGTTATTATCTAATGAATCAAATGTAACACACTTTATATGTAAAACTCTATATCCTGGTTTCTCACCTTGTGGTATGCGTACAGGGGGCAAGTGCACAAAAGTGCACAAAAAGCATGGGGTATGCCATGAACCAGTGGGGTCGCAAATGTGATCGGTCCTTTTGTAATCTGCCTGTCAGAGAGCCCAGGAGATGGCCGACTGACCACCTTAGTACCTTTTTAAAGGCTTCAACTGTGCATTAAGGCACAGTAGGCACATACTTACCTAAACAACAATTTAATACTCTGCCCAAATATAGTGTGTGCGAAGAGGCTGAGCATTAACTGCGGGGGAGCTATGAACATATCTATGTGTCTGTCAGTGAGAGAGTGTGTGTGTGTGTGTATCAGTGAGTGAGTGCCTGTCAGTGAGTATGTGTCTGTCACAGTCTGTCAAAGTGTGTCTGTCTGTCAGTGTGTGTGTCTATCAGGGAATGTGTGTGTGTCTGTCAGTTTGTCAAATCAGTTAGTGTGTCTGTCAGTGTGTGTCTATCAGTAAGTGTGTATCTATCAGTAAGTGTGTGTCTGTCAGTATGTGTGTATCAGATAGTATGTGTCTGTCAGCAAGTGGGTGTGTCAGTGTGCATCTGTAAGTGAAAGTGTATGTTGGTTAAACAGTGTGTGCCAATGACTGTGTCTGTCACTGAGTGTATGTCAGTGTATATGTAACAGTGAGAGTGAATATATCTCAGTAAAAGTCTGTGTTGGTTAAACTGTGCATGTGACAACAAGGGTGTGCATGGGACAGTGAGAGAGTGTGTGCTTAAAAGGGTGAAATAACAAAAAAATAGTTTATCTTGCGATTTGTAGTAATATGCATAAATGTCCTTATTATTACAC
The DNA here is from genome assembly GCA_933207985.1 of Pelobates cultripes. Classification (NCBI taxonomy): domain Eukaryota; kingdom Metazoa; phylum Chordata; class Amphibia; order Anura; family Pelobatidae; genus Pelobates; species Pelobates cultripes. The sequence goes on along the minus strand of OW240912.1, from coordinate 253,349,807 downwards.
ACAGTATATATATATATATATATATATATATATATATATATAAATATATGTATACATACACATGCATGTATTGTAATAAATGTGTATTATAATAAAGTGTATATGAAAGAGCATTATTTTCCATCTGTATGTTGTGCTTTAATTTAAAGCCTTTTTTAAAATAATGTTCTTCCCCTAACTGTCAAGGAAATTAGACCAGTTGATATCAATAGAAATTACTTTCTCGATGCAAGGTTACTTAGCAATTTTTTTTAGACCTGCAGGGGGTCTTCTTCATAAAAGGGTGAGAAGCACTTTTCTATAGGCCATATTTTCATGAGAACTGTGCATGCAAGTTCCTGTTCCCTCATTAGAGTTTCACTTGTAGAATATTTTATGGTACTTGTAAAAGCAGGGGAGTTAATCTTGCTGAAATATTATTGAGGGTCACGGAAACCACCGTCATAGTTTCTATCTGTAACTAGGATGCTTGGCTGTATCTAACACAAAGTAATATTTCAGTGAGATTAACTTGCAGTACAATAAAACAATCTCACTGGTAAAATCTAACTCATGGTTTGGCTTTAAGCGACACTTCAAATGGTGGATCTAGTGGCATCATAACTTTGAAGACTTTACACGGGTAATTATTAATTTTAGCAGCCAGTTAGACTAGTAAATGTTATAGCTTTTTTTGAATGTGCTCAACTCATTTTATACCTTATGCTAGCTTTCTTGCATACTAATACATTGAGGCTATCTCTGCTTTTAGAATCCATCCCTATATGTTACCATTATATCTAGTATATGCTAATAAATGTAGCATGACTTTAAAGATATAATATTTAACCTAGTAAACTAACTGTAAGGATCATCCTTATGAAAATGACTATTATAAACGGAACACATAAACAACTTCAGCTTGTTTAAATACTTAACTCATTTTCCTGGCACTATAGCTTTCCACTTCCTCACTGACCCCCCACCCCCTGTGGTGCAGAAGGTGCTCGGGTCCCTCCCTCTTGGCGCTGGATTGGATCCACCTCCACTCCTCCCCCACCGGCTGACATCACAGGGGAGACCCAATGTGCATGAGCGGCAATGGCTGTGCTCGCATTAGGATTTTTCTATAGAAAAGTATTAAGCATTGCTTTCCTATGGGGTTTTGGGTGACAATGGACGCCCCTATGATTAGCATGAAGACTTTCAGCATCAGTTAGGCAACTAAAACAGCCACTAGAGATGGAGTTAATACTAGCAGGTAATTATTGTAGTTTCTTAAAAATATCCATAATCACCTGCTCAGTGTTAAGGGAACTGGGACAGTGCACCCAGACCACTTCAATGAGCTGACGTGGTCTGGGTGCCTATAGTGTCCCTTTAATTCCAATGAAGTGGACTGGGTGTTGTGCTCCTGTCATTTGAACCCTGCAAAGTAAAATATTGCTGTTTTACAGGAATGTCAATGTTTACAGGGGTTAACACACTTCTAGTGGCTGTCAGGAAGATAACCACTAAAGGTACTTCCTCTGCTATAACAGAGTGTTGAAAGGTATGTAAAAATTATTTTTACTGCAAACAGGGGCAGAAACCTTAACATTAAGAAGAACACTATAGCATTAAGAATACACTTTGATGTATCTTTCGCAAGGCAAATAAAGCATTTGCCTTGGGCGGCACTTTGCAGGGGGGTGGTAAAAAAAGCCGCCCTCAAACTCCCAGGCAGATCCCTTGTTTGCCTCATGTCCTGGGACGCTCAAGAGTTGGCTACTTTGGAGCCCCCCTGAGGCGTGCGGCAGGCTGCGAGGGAGCATTTTCACCTGAGCTCTTCCTGCTCAGCCGGGAGCTTTATTAAGCGTCACTCCGGTTCCCGGCATCACCAAGCGACGCACGAGGGAGCTGCACAGGAAAATCAGAGCTCCCTTGCTGCCTACTGTGCCTGTCCGCTCCCTACCTGCCCACCCGGCAGCCCCACTGGACCACAGGTAAGTAATCCACTCCAGCTCTCCTAGGGAGTGTGTCAGTCAGTGACTGCGTCTGTCAGTGAGTGAGTCTGTCAGTGCGTGCATCTGTCAGAGTGTGCATCTGTCAGTGAGAGTGTGCGTCTGTCAGTGAGTGTAAGTCTGTCAGTGTGTGTCAGAGTAATAGTGTGTGTCTGTCTATCAGTGTCACTGTATATGAGAGTGTGTGTCTGTCAATGAGTGTATGCATCCATCAGGGAGTGTGTGCGGCCTTGACAGGAAGGGGTGGGAAAAATTAAAATGGGGGGGGGGAGGGGTGCCAAGCATTGTCCTGTATAGGGCAGTACAGATCTAAAATACACTACTGGGAATACATATTTTAATTCCAAATGTTATAGTGTTAAGTGCTTTATGTGTGAAGAGTATGTCCCCTTCTTTCATTTTATAAAAGTGCAGCTTTCAAGAGAAATCAGCACTTTTAAAATTCTATCCAGTTACACCTTCCTGGTTGTCATTCAGACACCAGAGAAGTTTTTCTTTGATCTAGCCAGAAAAAAAAAAAGTGGCAGGTGCATGCTCGAGCACTACTACCTTTAGCTGCTTAGCTATACTGTGGCTTTGAGGCAGGCAGATGCACAGGTATGACTGGAGAGTTGTGTATCATAACACACAACTTTCCAGTTGTAGACATGTACAGACATGTACCGTGCAATGACTTCTCAATTGTAATCCATAAGGATTCTCAATAATAAGCCTCTGATTGGTCATCCTCCAGCACATAGGAGAAAGTCTGTTCAAATGGTTCAAAATGAGCAGTAGTGGTATTGGTGTTTGGAATATTTTCTTAAATTGTTGATGCTTCTTTTCTGCATGTAATTAGCACAATTCTGAATTAAAAAATTTTTTCATTTGTATTTCATTGAATTTTGCATACAAAGGTATACATCCACATCATTGTATGAGAGGGGATAAAGGATACATTAAAATGAACTGTTACATAGGATAAGTAAACTATAAGTGCACAAGCATTAATCTTGAAAGAGGTGTCAGCTTAGAGTTCCTCTGTAACCCTTTCCGAGAAACTTATGGACATAGTTAAGTCATTTGTCAAACTAAGACAGAATCATTGGAAAATTAGTCAGTGGAATTGAGCAGGCAAGTAGAAGCAGTGTTGTGTCAGCAAGCCTATCCCCCCAGTCTGAATCTGTGTCTAGAAAGTGTGTTCTTGGTAGGTTTGGTTCGGGTCAGTGAACTGCTTTCCCCGGGTCTCTCTGTGTCTCGTCTTGGGTACTCTTTGGTGTTTCTACTTCTGCATGTGAATCTTTCAGGTTTAGTCTCTGTATGAACTTCTCAGGGTCTTCATCCGTAGAGAGTATAATAATCTTGTCTCCTTGTGGGACTTGCAAGGCACCATCGGCTCCCCACCGGTAGCTGACTGAGTGGTCCCTCAGTATCTTAGCCACTGGAGCCAGTTTGCGTTTTTCTATGAGTGTAGCAAATGGGATGTCACTGAAGAGAGACACTGAGGCTCCCTCGAACTATATGTGTCCCAGCGCTCTGGAATGGCCCATAATTGCTGTGCACACTGTAATGTCTCTGGTGACTATAATTGTGTCTTTGGGGGCTGCAGCCGGGGCTGTGGCAGCTCTACGTACACAGAATGCAGTAAGTATCATGGATGGGTTTGATTCCCACTTTAGGCCCATTGAGGCTATCAGCTTTTCGGAGTAGGTCAGTAATGCTTCCCCAGTCACCTCCTCTGGTATGCCTCTCAGGCGGATGTTGCGTCACCTATGTTGGGCTTCCATCGAGACCACCATTCGGTGTAGTCTCTGGACCTGTTGGGTAAGGCCCTCCAGGTGGGTCTCAGTGGTTTGTATTCGAACGGCTTGTGTCTGTTCACCTCTTCTCCTATGAGCTTCTGTTGAAAAACCTCTACCTCCTGTTGCGTCTCCTAGAAGTCTGCTTTCCATAGTGCACGCTAATGCAGGAGTAGTCTTTTTATACCCCCCTTCAAAAAAGGAGACAAATCATCCTCTGAGTCAGCCTCTGGGGAGTTCACACTTTGTCTGCAATCTCCTCTGTTACTCCCTTAACCTTTTCTATTGCTTTCAGCGTTACCTCAGGGTCAGCGAGCCACTTATTTTCCAATTCCAAATAAGACAACAGTTCACACCAACATGCCCAAACCTCTTGTGTAAAAATACATAAAATACATATGGGTGTGATATATAAAAGCCACTAATCAAAGGGGTACTTTAGTGATTAAATTAAGGATTGAAAACACAGATTTTGGTAAGATTAATCCTTACTGACAAAAATAAATAAATTACAAATTACACATAATACTTCAATAACATCTCCATTTCAGTACAGAGGCCAATTTCTCCGAGCTGCCTGATTGTCCTCTGCGTATATATACCAACAAAAAGATAGGGAACTCCACTCGTTCATATGAGCAAAAAAGGGTGCAATCAGGTCTAGGGCTAGCACAAACCCCCAAATAGGTGAATACAAATGAGAGGAAAAGGTCCAGGCACTCCAAAGCTCAATAAGGCACATATATTTGGAACAAAGTGAATCCAGCAACGTTTTGACTCTACAATGGCTTAACAAACATTACTGGATTCACTTTGTTCCAAATAAATGTGCCTTATTGAGCTTTTGGTGTGCCTGGACCTTTTCCTTCTCATTTAGATTTCTTAATTTGATTGTCCTCTGCTGACAATGCTCATCCTTCCTGAAAAGAAAGGCCTGGGTAGCACAAAGGAGCTGGGGAGCTGTATAGCCATTGTCAGTCTGTCCACAGCTTTTGGAATCCCAATGATGGCAGCAAAGGGGTTATACTCTATATAAACAGTTTTTTTCATAGTGAATTTAGAACAATTCAAATTAAGGTTTTTGAAGCATCCCCTTAAACTATTTTTTTTTTTATAATTCGATTTTTTTATTGTAGTTCAAAAAGACCATTCAATTGGTTAGATGCATATTTTGCTACATTTTAGGTTCAATGAGTAATAGCATATAGAACAATGGCAGCTGGTATAACATATAATCGGAAATAAATAAAACTGCCACATCAAACATAGTCAGATAAACATTGCACAAATAAAAAGTAACTTCAACAAACCAATTACGTAAGTTTGGGGGCTCCTAGAGGGATAGATATAGTAAGACACCAGTACCAGGAATGAACATCAATCTGGCTATCCTTTTTACTATGTCCGACAGGTCACACAGACTGTCTCCATAGTATGGTAGATTAAGATAAATCATTCCTCCTGGGATTTCTCTGAGGGTTCCACCTCATACCTCGCGGTAGGCACCACCTTTGGAGCCACTAAAGGCACTTCCTCTGCTATAACAGAGTTATAGATCAAAAGCTGCTCATAGAGTTTTGCTGTCGAGTGTTAAAAGGTAAGTAAAACTATTTTTTTTTGCAAATAGGGGCAGAAACCTTAACAGTCAGAAGAACAATATAGCATTAGGAATACATATTTGTATTCCTAATGTTATAGTGTTAAGCACTTTATGTGTGAAGAGTATGTCCCCTTCTTTCATTTTATAAAAGTGCAAATTTCAAGAGAAATCAGCACTTATAAAATTCTATTCAGTTACACCTTCCTGGTCGTCATTCGGACACCAGAGAGGTTTTTCTTCTATCTAGCCAAAATAGAAGTGGCACTACCTTTAGCTGCTTGGCTATACTACTCGAAGGAGAGCCTAATATCTGTCTGTTTTGGAGTTACTGGTGGGTAATATTTGTGGTGCTTACGCCCCATGGTGTCTCTGGGAGGTGAGTTTGTGTTTAGGTTTCTGCTGGTTGTTAAGTTAGTAATATACTGATACAGTCTCGGAGTAGATGCAGACCTCCACTAAAACACGTCTGATCAGTCGTGTGGTCAGCCAGCCCCCCCCACAATTATGAATTTTATGTGCACTGTAATGTGATCCATTGAGCTACTCAATTTGAAGTTAGCCTCTGCTTCAGGTTAAGTAAAAGAGACTGAAAAGGACTTTGTCCAAGTCTTAATTATTTGTTTGAGTGACATCAAGACTTATGGCTTTTTAGCATAGATCAGAGGCAATTTGAAAATCCTTTTCCATCTTTGTATTGTTTGATATGTATCATTTTACATTTGTTTTGTGTTTTTTATTCTTGTGTTTTTATATCTCTGAAAGGCATTGAACTAGCTATTAAGCATAATATTTTATATGTTGAGCACTTCTTACTTCTGCTCTCTTTGTTCTACAAACTACTAGCATGACTCTTTGTTGTACATTTTTGTTTTACACTCCATATTACCTATAAATGACTTTATATTTGTCTTGCTGTCAATGATACACTAAATTACGGAATTAGATTAATTGTATTCTCATTATACTTTTCAGCACTCTGTAATCACTGGTTTAGAAGAATCTGATGCTTTGCATTAAAAGGGCCGTATAATGTATTTCGTATTTAAGATCTTTTTATATTTATAACCTATAGACCCACACACAAAAATTAGATAAAAAGGTTTTGATATAGACAATGACACAAACAATCTAAAATACCATAAATAATCAAACATCTAAATACATGGACACTTATTTCCTGCACTGACTGATGTAATTTTGGATACCTGCAACTTAGTACACTAGTGCTCACTTGGCATTTAAATAATTCTATAAATCAAATCCTGTAGTTATATGAAGAATAACGGCATCTGGGAAAAGAAATGTAATATACATATTTCTGCTAATGAATTTAATGCCAGCTGAGCTAAGTTGTCTTTATAGACTATAGTCTTTATATTTTTACAACAGCAGTTCTAAACGTACAAAGTTCAGCAGATAATATTAATATAAAGTGCATGTTTTGTCAAAACATAACTGTGCAATAAAAATAAATATCTCTCTGTGCCAATGTATTTTTCCCATGCAAAAAATGTACTAGCAAATTACCAACACTTTGTAAGCAACTGCATGTCACCACAACAGTAAAATGTTAATAGATTCCTATTTAGCATAATTTCCTTTTTAAAATGTTTTTTATCCTCACACTATCTATGTCAGCTGTAGGTATCAGAGTGATCAGGAATCGTATAAAAAACTACAATGCCAAAGATTTTAAAAGACAAAGCAAGAGAGCGATATAATACATAGGTTCACTTTAAAAAAAATAATATATAACATAAAATTTTTTGTAGATGCCAGTGCCATGCTATGATGGATATCACTATGTTCTCTCTAGTTCCAGGTAAAGCCATGGAGTACAAATACCAGATTGAGAGGAATTGGGGGACTTTGGTCAGATTGATCTTTGCACACTTTGCTCAGATATTGGAGTATCCATCAACAGCCTTGTGGAAACATTGGGAGCAATTCATAAAGGAAATATCAAACTTCCTAAAATCTCTACAGTTACTATTACTATTCACTAATGCCAAACCACATACAGTGTTTGGAGTTATTCTGTAGTTACAATCAGATAGGTAACAAAATACTTCAAATTTTGACTTGAAAGCATAGCAAGACCACAATTTATTAAGATTTAACATGTACCCAACTCCTCAATGCATAGCAAGTAGGTATTCAAAGTCAAAGATATCAAGCTGTCAGTTCAGGTTTGATTGATCATCAAAACCTATTTAGATAGTTTGCTTGATAACAGCACATTTAAAGGGACACCATAGGCACCCAGACTACTTCATCTCATTGACGTTGTCTGGGTGCATGGTCCCAGTCCCACTTAGTAATGCAATGTAAGTGGGACTGGGACAATGCTTTCCTATGGAGGGGGCCTAATGCGCTCGCAGTGTATTATTAAATGTATAGAACTATTACTTTTGCGGAATATTCTTGACTAATAGAGACGTCTATTAATCTTGTGAAAATACTCGTAATTAATAAAAAAATTCTTGACAATAAAGCAGTATTAAAAAATAAAATAAAACTGTACACTCAAAACTACAAAATCAATTTGCTCCATTTAATATTTTGTCAATCGGATAAATGTTAGTTTTTGCAGTCTAAAAAACAATTACCGCACATATTCAATAAATTCAAAAAACATTAAAAGTATGCATTTTTACCCATTCTATCATTCACGTTTCTGTCTGGATTAGTATGAATTTTCTTCTCAGTTGGTATTATTCGATATGGTAGGTTATTAAGCACTGTCTATTCTTAGTTCAGCTGCTCTCACTCACAGTTTGCTAAATTTATATTTCTGATAGAAATAACTGTATTTATGAATAGTTTTGCCTTATCTGAACACCCATCAGAATCACCGGGCCATGAAACTAATACAAGATAGCTTTTTAGTGCAATAGCACAACATGGTCAATGTAAAAAAAAAAATCAATTTCATTTTTCCTGACAGTAGCAAATGCTTTCTCATTTTTTATTATGTGTTGGGCATGCTAAGACAATGGATGGCTATTTGAATGATATCTGGAAAAGACATACAGCTGCAACTTTTTCAAATTTTTCAGCAAACAATCCAATTGCAGGAGTCATCCATCCCATTGCTCCAAAAACAGAAAAGATCTGAGTACAGCTCAGTCAACACAGCATTTAAAGTTCTTATAATGTCTCCAAAATTGATGGTTCATTGGTCTAACACCTAAATTAGGAAATAAATGTCACTGAGCAGAACACAGAGGAAGAATAAAAGCTACATATTTTTCTGTATTCTTTCTGAGCCTAAAAAAAGCTTATTTAACCATTTTACCATGCAAAGAAAATACAGATCTGATACACCTTTATTTTTATATTTATATTGTAATAATTGTTTACAATTGTTTTATTTGTAATATTCCCCATATAACTTCTCCAAACACATTTTTATAAAACATAGTGAATAATACTATTTAATCATACTAATTTATTTTTTGTAGACAGTCTTTATTTTCAGTTTTAGACAATGCAAGAAGGTTCAATTATTTCAATGATTGAAATAAAAGTAGACACAGTAAAGTCAGCCTGGCATTTTCTTATTGTCTGTGCTAACAATTAGATGACTGTGTAGTATATTTATGACTCAATAATTTTCACCTTGCATATTCATGTTAAACCACTGGACTGAGGCTGTCTGTATATGTATGTATGTTTGATTAACCAAGAACAGTATGTGAGATTTTACTCTGATCTGACCATCAGCTACCTACAACTAATAAATACTATTTATTTATACTGATTTCAATGTAATACATGTAGGCCTAAATTAAATATCTGATAATAGATGTGTGTATTTACAGACTGAAATTAAGTCTATGTTGTATGTGATACGTAAATGCAAATCTAACTATCTTTCTATTTATAAAATGATCATTGCGATGGTTAATGGATGGTTTAATCCTAGCTAAAATAAAAAGAATTATAATTCTGGTTTCAAGGTATGTTAAATATTGACAAGACAAAATCCACCTGTAATATGGTACATTTTCTGCAGGCTAAGTTAGTGATCCAAGAAATGGTTATCATCTGAATTTCAATGTATTTAAATATCGTATAATGAAGCATGGTGCATCAAAATAATTTTGAACTGTTACCTCTTGGTGTACGTCTTCCCATCGTGTATTAAACTTGTCCAGCTTTTCATTGATTAATTCATCCATCACACCTCCATCAGTCAATGTCTGAGCCAGTTCCTTTATCTGGGTTCGATTGTCTTCTGGATGTTTCATTATATTTTCTATAGACTAAAACAAGATGTAATTTAGTAATGCAATTCTTGCACATTTGGAAAGCTTAAAACCTGGCAAACTATGGCTGAAAATATTGTAAACCACTGTAAATTCACATAGATATGTATCAAACAACATTAAATGTTATGTCTCTAATTTGTTAACATGTTATTCCTTGTTCTCTTGTCTTGTTGTTTTTTTTTCTCCAGATTACTTACTTGAAATCCAAAATAATGCCAATTAATCTTTTGATATACTTAATATAACATTAAACATTACAATATTTCCAATTGTTCTATAAAAATAATTAATATATTAATGAAAAATTACAATTATAAAGAACATATAAAGAACATATAATTTTAATACATGTAATAGGACCATTGATGACATTAATTGTTTATTTTAACATATTTGATACAAAAATAGATTTTTAATTCCAGCAAAATAACTTATTATTTAGGACAGATGAATACCTTCATAGTTTCTGCAATCTCCTCTGCTCCTCCCTTAACCTTTTCTGTTGCTTTCAGCTTTACCTCAGTATCATCGAGCCACTTGTTTTCCGATTCCAAATAAGACAACAGTTCACACCAACATGCCCAAACCTCCTGTGTAAAAATAAATAAAATACATATGGGTGTAGTATATATAAGCCACTAATCAAAGGGGTACTTTAGTGATTAAATTAAGGATTGAAAACACAGATTTTGGTCAGATTAATCCTTACTTACAAAAATAAGTAAATTACAAATTGCACATAATACTTCAATAACATCTCCATTTCAGTACAGAGGCCAAGTTCTCCCAGCTGCCTGATTGTCCTCTGCATATATATACCAACAAAAAGATAAGGAACTCCACTTATTCATATGAGCAAAAAAGGATGCAACCAGGTCTAGGGCTAGGACAAACCCCCAAAAAGGTGAATACAAATGAGAGGAAAAGGTCCAGGCACTCCAAAGCTCAATAAGGCACATATATTTGGAACAAAGTGAATCCAGCAACGTTTTGACTCTACAATGGCTTAACAAACATTACTGGATTCACTTTGTTCCAAATAAATGTGCCTTATTGAGCTTTTGGTGTGCCTGGACCTTTTCCTTCTCATTTAGATTTCTTAATTTGATTGTCCTCTGCTGACAATGCTCATCCTTCCTGAAAAGAAAGGCCTGGGTAGCACAAAGGAAGGGGGGAGCTATATGGCCATTGTCAGTCTGTCCACAGCTTTTGGAATCCCAATGATGGCAGCAAAGGGTTTATACTCTATATAAGCTGTTTTTTTCATAGTGAATTTAGAACAATTCAAATCAAGGTTTTTGAAGTAGCCCCTTAAACTATTTTTTTTTTATAATTCGATTTTTTTATTGTAGTTCAAAAAGACCATTCAATTGGTTAGATGCATATTTTGCTACATTTTAGGTTCAATGAGTAATAGCATATAGAACAATGGCAGCTGGTATAACATATAATCGGAAATAAATAAAACTGCCACATCAAACATAGTCAGATAAACATTGCACAAATAAAAAGTAACTTCAGCAAACCTATTACATGAGTTTGGGGGCTCCTAGAGGGATAGATATAGTAAGACACCAGTACCAGGAATGAACATCAATCTGGCTATCCTTTTTTCTATGTCCGACAGGTCACACAGACTGTCTCCATAGTATGGTAGATTAAGATAAATCATTAAAATTAAAAAAGGAGAGGTCTGAACTCTCAAAGTGCACTTTGTTGAGGGTTGGAATCTCTCAGAAGGTCTAAGGTTATTCATCTGTTTCTCTCTCTTGCTATCTCCGCCTCCTTAAACTATTTTACACGTGACTAAGAAATACACACAGAAAGGGTAATAATATATTTTTTTCCTATTTGGAATTTATGGGGTGCTGGCTCATAAAACAACTCTGCAAGTATCTGTGTTTATGAATGATTATCTTATGCATATGAGTGTGTACCCTTAAGCATGCATTTCACTTTTTGGGGTTTTTGGGAGAGGCATAGAGGTGAAAAGGGCACTTGAGAATTCTATGCCTACAGTCACTTAGCAATTAGATACATTTATAAAAACCATTAATGGCACTTGATCTACAAGGAAAAAAATAAATAAAAAATAATGACAATGTAGCACACATGCCAAATTAAATGACTAAAATAATAAGCTGCTCATTAGCATTTTATCAACAATTAAATTGCAAATGCACCAAACAAGTCAAGGACTTTTTTCATAAAATGTTAAACCTTTTTATTCATTAAGATTTATGAGTGCAATGCGTCAGATAACACCTTCCTCTTGTAGTAAAATGCATTAGGTGATGATTAGTTGCAGAAGTTACCTTTACGCATTTTAGCAGACTAAATAAAAATTAAAGGTTTAAGTATTAGGATTCTTGGATCCTTTCAGAATGAGAACATACACCTTGATATTGAAAGTATACCTTTTTATTGATTGTGAGTTGAATGAATACATCATTGCTGAATTGATCTGTACCTGGTAGAGATGCCAGAAAAACAATGCACGGCACCTTTTCTTATGTTCCATATATACACTGCTTATGTTATTTTTGTAGTCTAAAACTTCATTCACACCACAAAGATCTTAATCCATTTTGCAAAATGCTTTTGATGAATCAAATAATGGAATGTTTCACCTTTTATAAGAACTCCCTTGACTTATTTGAATTTAATTGCTGTGTAAATACTAATGAACATCTTGTTATATGATAGAATCATATAATTGTTAATGCTTGCTACAGTGTCAACATTAATTATTGTGTGCCTCACTCAAAATTAATTGGAAATTCAAATGTCCACTAGAAATGTCCCTCTTTTTAATAATCTGTCTCCTAGGTTAATTATTTTTTATTTAATATGTATCATTAATAGTTGATGTAATTTTCTTCAAAGCTTAAAAGTCTTTTCATTTTAGAGTGAATTGCTCATATTTAACACCATGACTCAAGCATTTAATGTCATTTCAGCTGTCTAAAGTTCCCTGTGTGATGAATTAAATAGTCATTTAAAGTGCGACTGTTTATTAGTCAAACATCATATCAAGCAAACATGAAACATGTGGAAGGCAAAATAAGTGTAGATTGGATTAGCCGTATTAGTCCAGTAGACAAGATGCCAAAATACCAAAGTATTGCAATATACAATGATACCTTTTTTATTGGACTAACATAATATTTTAAATAATCTGGTGTGTGTGTTTGTATATATATATATATATATATATATATATATATATATATATATATAATATGTCATTTTTATCACTATTTCTTTGGGGGCATTTTCTGCTTGACATGGTGGTTCATTTTTTATATGATAAGTTCGCTGTGGCCTGGGATGTGAAATTATTCTGTTGATAGCTCTCTATATCTTCAATAATTTAGGTGATCTGACCACAGCCTCTGGTGATATGAACACATAGTGCACAGCATTGTATTTATAGTGTGAATACATAGAGTTATGGAATCGGAAGACAAGTCCGCTGTAACCATTCTTTTTCTTTTTGGTAAATATAGCTTGTATTAACACGATCATCTCAAAAATAGTATAACTATTAGTGATTTCGTGGGGAGAGATTCACGTCACTTCATATTTCATATTTGTTCACTACTACTTTTGTAAAGTGGCAGGATTTTCTTTGTCTTCAAGTCCAGGGATGGATAGAAACACTTTGTTTATAATTAATGCACAATAAAGCAGATTTACAAACTTATACAAAGACCTTTGAGTGTGTGGGCGTGAGAGTATTCCAGAGCCAGGCCCAATTGTCTCTGAACCAGGTGAGCAAGGTTTCTACTCACTTAAAATTATTCACACTTTCAAACTGTACTTCACCATCATCTGCTTTTGTTATTTGTTCTATATCTCCCATTGAGCCACTACGGACAGAGAATGAAGAGGGCCTGTGTCCCCTTAGAACACATCTGCTCGTGAGATCTGAGACTGTCCTTATCTGGCTCTAACCCATGTGAGTGCATATAATTATAATTACACTAATATTGGTTTTATCTAAAATACTACACTGTTGTTGTGTTTTCTTATTTATCTAGCAAACTGCTGTATATTAATTCCAAAATTGCTATATATTAATTACGTAAGTGACGTTTTTTAGCGCTCCACTAATATCACTGGTGGTAACTGGTTTCCACTCAGTTTCTCTACATTCACTTACTCTATAGCGTGTGTTGTGTAGGAGATACTCACACTTTGTGGTAGCTGCTAATCTTTAATATTTAACTATATAAGTGCCTTTACACAGATCACTTTGTATTTATTGTCCAATATATATATGTAATATATATATATATATATTATATATATAATATACATATATATATATATACATAAAATGTACTACTTCTTACCAATCTTGTCTAGTTTTTACCATTCAGCTGCTCCCCACTAAAGTGCCTATTGCTACTCTTAGAAAGTAGTGACTGTTTATAGAGTGCAGTCTTTTTACTCAAAGAATAATACTCCATAGTTAAATCTAGGGCTCATTCGGGTGTGGATTAAAAGTACATTAATTTGGTAGAACCGGTCAAAACAAATTTTTGTACAAGTTTAATACCGACTGGCATTACTAGCAACAGTTGTGACTATCTACTGGCAAAGACTAAAAAAAATCCTTTGTGTTTGAAAGTGTTTTTATATATGATAATGCGCAACCCTCCAGTGTTTCTAAAATATTTTAACGAAAGCATTTAAATAATATTTATATTTTTGGTTTTAAGGTTGTTTTTTGTTAATTGTTTTACAACAATAATTAAAAAATGAAATTTGCTATAAGTTAGTTTCTTTTTAACTATATAGGCTTCACTGTTTGTGTTACATAGTGTTTTCTGTTTTTTATGCACACTAGGTAGCTCATTTTTATTTAAAATTGGTTTTATAACGTTTAGATTTTTTTAAATTTAAATATATATATATATATATATTTATTTTTTCTTTTCTTTTTTACTGTACATTGGTGCTGGATAGCCCTTTATAGGGATAATTGCCAATTCCCTTTATACAGATGGTCAAAAACTAACCTCCAGTGTTGCACATTTCCCATTCAGTCTGCTGCACAGTCGTTCATAATTTGTGACTAGCACATTCAGTTCTTTCTTTAAGGGGTCATGGGCAGCAGGTGGAGCTGTTGCTATAAAATTGTTCACTGACTCGGTCAAAAGCTTTATTTTGTCTTTCTTTTGTGCAGCTTCGTCTCTTGCCCTCTGGAAAAAAAAAGTGAGCAGATATTTTTAGAATCTTAAAAAAAAAGAGATGATTTGTTTAAAAACTATTATCTTCAAAACAGAAAATCGAACAAATCGAAAAAACATATAACAATTAAAATATGTATTGCAGGATTTCTCCTTCTGAAAGAATTACTCATCATCAAAACCTAATTGTTGAAAAAGTCTCAATATACTTGAAAACGAGAAAACAGTGTATAACACCCCCTGGGCATTTTCTTTGCTTCTTTATTTAATATTAGATTAGACACTCATAAATGGGGATTCCAACTCATGTTTTTTTCAATTCTTTTTTTTCTAGTTAACTTTGTCAACCCTCTATTGACTAAAGAATTACAGCCTACCTATCGGTCCATGTGTGTTGCTGTATAAATAAAGAATATATAGGGAGACATCTTATTGATTAATGTACCTG
Organism: Pelobates cultripes; assembly: GCA_933207985.1. Taxonomy (NCBI): domain Eukaryota; kingdom Metazoa; phylum Chordata; class Amphibia; order Anura; family Pelobatidae; genus Pelobates; species Pelobates cultripes. The sequence goes on along the minus strand of OW240912.1, from coordinate 253,334,527 downwards.
CTACAGCATCTGTACCTGTTCACATCTTGTAGAGGTAGACTTGGTTTCCAAAAGGAGTAGACGTATTTGACAAAATGAATATTATAGATTTGGCTACAAACAACATTTATAGCCCACAGACACTTAATACTTTACTACTATAGGCATTGCTTCAAGCCAGGCCACTGGATATCATTTCGTTCCTCCCTTTGGAAAGTATAGGATTAAGTACTAGATGTACGGTTTTTATACTTAGCTCGACACAGATGCACAAAGGGGAGTGGGCAAGGAAGAGAAAAAAAGAAGAGCAGGAAAGAAGGGGGCTAAACAGAGGAACAAACTACTGCCTGAATAATAGAGTTAAAACCTGCAGACTTCAGGAGGAAGGAGCAAACAGAAAAGACCACTAAAAAGCCATTAATGGGTACAAATCCTGTTATGGCCAGTAGGGGTATCACAAAGTCTAGCTGTGATCTCCTCAATATTGTGGGAAAAAACTGTATTTTATGAATCAGATTTTCAATTGTTAGGGCTGGACCCTTCCACCGTTTGGCTCTATTAAATTTGCCCTCAGTTTGTGGCATAGTTTCAACAGTGGTAGTTAATTAAATGTTTATTATCAGTTGTGACATTCCATTATTTTACCAGGAAACCACTTACATTGGTATTATAAGTCCCTCTGATAAGTAAATATACTTACCTGGACTCATTTGTTTTCCATGATTTTGGGTTGTTTAAACTATTTTATAGCAATGGTCCTATCTGTAGTTTTGATATTAGAAAAGGCTATATTTTGGACTGTAGTGTTTTTATATACCCAAATGTACAGCAGCTGGCCTTTAACCCCTTAAGGACACAGCTTCAGAAGCTTGACTTACGCTTAATGACACAAGCAATTTTTGCATTTTCTTGCTGTTTGCGTTCAACTGCAATTTGCATCTCTCTCATTTATTGCACCGACACATATTATATACTGTTTTTTAAAGGACAGAAAGGGCTTTAATTTGATATAACATATATATATATATATAAATGCTTACTTATTATAAAAAAAATACAGAAAAATGCAAAAAAAATGAAAAATATTGTTTTTTTTTACAGTTTTTGCAATAATAATGTGTGCATAATTAGTGCAGGTTAAGGAAAGTAATTAAAAATAAATTTATTTATTTGTTCTGATTTACAGAATATATAATGTGTCTGGGATTTTAAGTTTTTTTTGGTAGTTACAGGTCACAAAGCACAAGGAGTAAAATAAACTTTTAATGTGGAGCGATTTTAGAATTTGGTATGTTTGTCTTGTAAGCTTAATAGCCATAAAAGAAAACAAAATTGCCACACAAAAGTATATATTTATATAAAGTAGACATCACGGGCTATTTACCTAAGGTTGTTTTGACACTTTCTACGTAGCCATTTCACCGCCAACCTCTGCTAAATATTGGAGTAAAATTGTGTTCTTTTTGGTTTTTGGCACACAAACTTATAACAGAGAAATTCTCGTGTATATTTTGTAAAGTTGGTGTGTGCTATTCCTGTACAAAGTTTTATTTTGTGTTCAGTTACATCTGCTGAGTAAAATGACACCCCCATTGTATGTCTTTTGCACTATTTCGTGAAGTTACAGTGCCATACAGGATACCTGTCCTTTTCAGTATTCACAGTAGAATTTTGAGAGATGAATTTAATGAGCCTTAGCTTCCATTTGGGGTATTATAACAGTTTGACTGTTCAAAAAAAACCCACAAAGGCCTACCATTTGTAAAAGTAGACACTCCAGGGTATCTTATAAGGTGCATATTGTGCCTTAATATGCCCCCATTTTTTCACCAATATATGCCAAAGTATGTGGTCAAAAATAATTTTGTGCATTTTTTACATACGGATTGCATTTTTGCTGGGCGTTTTGTATATTTCATATGTGCCACTAAGTTCAAACCCCCCAAATTATGCTCAGCTAAGTCTTCTGAGTAAAATGACACCCCATATGAATGTCTTTGGCACTATTTCGTGAAGCTACAGTGCCATATAGGAGACCTGTCCTTTACAGTATTCACAGTAGAATTTTGAGAGATGGATTTAATGAGCCTTAGCTTCCATTTGGGGTATTATAACAGTTTGACTGTTCAAAAAAACCCCCACAAAGGCCTACCATTTGTAAAAGTAGACACTCCAGGGTATCTCATAAGGTGCATATTGTGCCTTAACATACCCCCATTTTTTCACCAATATATGCCAAAGTATGTGGTAAAAAAATTATTTTGTGCATTTTTTATATACGGATTGCATTTTTGCTGGGCGTTTTGTATATTTCATATGTGCCACTAAGTTCAAACCTCCCAAATTATGCTCAGCTAAGTCTTTTGAGTAAAAATTTGTCACTATTTTGTGAAGCTACAGTGCCATATAGGAGACCAAGCCATATCCGTTTTTACCAAACTTTGAATTTTGACGCTGTGCCTATGTGCAATTTCCAAGCATCTTCGCAGGTTTTAAATTCAAACTACCCCACAAAGGCCTACCATTTCTTAAAGTAGACACCCCAGGGTGTTTCAAAAGGTATAGTTTGAACCTTAGCGTGGGATCATTTTTCCGCTAGCTTGTACCAGATGTAGTGGTAATAAGCGTTTTTTCTGCCTTTTTGACATACAAAGTGAGTTTGCACAGTATATTTTGCAAACCTTATGTGTGCTACGACTGTATAATACTTCATATGTTGCTCAGCTATGTCGGCTGAGTACAGCAATACCCCCGTATGTACCTTTGCCAGGTATGTGTGGACATCGGAGGGGCACATTTGGGACACAGCCATTCCAGTTTTTTTCAAACTTTGAATTTTTATGCTGTGCCTATGTCCCATTTTAGAGTATTTTACCAGGCTATATAATCCAAATTCCCCATAAAGCCATACCATTTCTTAAAGAAGACATCCCAGGGTATTTCAAAAAGGCATATTTTGAACCTCAGCGTGGGATCATTTTTCCGCTAGCTTGTACCAAGTGTAGTGGTAATAAGCATTTTTTCTGCCTTTTTGACATACAAAGTGAGTTTGCGCAGCATATTTTGCAAACCTTATGTGTGCTATGACTGTATAATACTTCATATGTTGCTCAGCTATGTCGGCTGAGTACAGCAATACCCCCGTATGTACCTTTGCCAGGTATATGTGGATGTTGAAGGGGCGCATTTGAGACGCAGCCATTCAGTTTTTTTCTAACTTTGAAGTTTTACGCTGTGTCCATGTTCCAGTTTGGAGTAGTTTAGACGGTTGGTTATTGAAACTTCCCCACAAACACATACTATTTATTAAAGAATACACCCTGGGGTAATTCAAAAGGCATATTTTGAACCTTGGCGTGGGATAATTTTTTCTCTAGTTTGTTCCAGGTGTAGTGGTAATGAGCGTTTTTAAAATGTATTTTTTTACTTTTTATAACTTTTTTACTTTTAAAAACTAGTTTTTAAACTTTTGTTTTGCTTATAAATTTTTTTTAAACTTTCCTAAACTTTCTTAAAACTTTTTTACAGATTTAACATTTTTCTAAGCTTTTTTTTTTACCGTTAACCCCTAACTAGCAGTACGCAGCACTAACAGTAAATTCCCCATTTTCCCATAACTCCCACCCACCCCAGCTAGCAAAATATATAGTTATAAAATATTTAAATTAATTAATTAAATAAATTGAACCCCTGAGGGTTAAAAAAATAAATAAAAGTTAATCCTCAGGGGTTAAAAAAAATTAGATCACAGTATAATACTGTGATCTCTATTTGATCGCTGTAGGCAGTGATCGACTGGCAGGGAAGGGGTTAATTTTTATTTGGACTAGGTAAAGTGTGTTTTTTTTAGTTTTTTTTACTTAAATGTTATTAAAACATTTTTTAAGCTTAATTTTTAACTTTTTAAAGTTTCTTTTAAAACTTTTTTTAACGTTAACCCCTAGTTAGCCTAACGCCAAATCCCCCAATTCCCCACTAACTTCCACCCACCCCAGCTATCTAAATATATAATTTAAAAATAATTTAATTAATTAATTTAATTAATTTAACCCCTGAGGATTAAAAAAAAAAGAATTAACCCTCAGGGTCAGATCATAGTAAAATGTAATCCCTGCCAATTGATCACTGTAGTCAGTGATCAATTGGCAGGGAATGGGTTAATTTTTTATTAAAATGGGTAAGGGGGGGGGGACACTTTAAATTAACTATATTTTTTTTTCCAGCAGGGGGCAGGATCATCACTGATCTGGCTTCCTGCACTTCACACAGAACCCGGAAGTGCAGGGAGCCGGTAGGTAAGTATACAGAGCACATGTACTCGCTCTGACTTGCGGTCAGAGCGAGCACATGTGCTGGGCAGCCTGACCGGGTGCTCCCGGTATGCCTCTAATGCAGAGGCATACCGGAGCACCATTAACCCCGCGATCGCCGCGATAGCGGCGATCCGGGGTTAATTTTACCGCGTGACGGACGAGGTCCGTCACCCGTCGTTAAGGGTCTCCCCTCTGTGACGGACCTCGTCCGTCACCCGTCCTGAAGGGGTTAAGGGACACTCTATTGGTCAAATTCCCAAATAAGAAAATAAACAATCACTAATTAGTAGATATAACTCAGTGAAAACTTGCATGTATTTAATTATGCATTTTTCCATCAGATGTATATGGAATGAAAATATGCAAAAGCTGGAATTCTTATGTCTGCAGCCTTTGCAAATCCTCCTCTTGTAACCTCACAAAGACTTTCTGTGGCAGTTCAATCACAGACTTCCCAATGCAGCTCAATTGCAAGCCAGATCCTCTGGCTAATATCCTGTATCTTACGTTTAGCTACACTGAGGTAACCAAACCAGAATGTGTAACAATACCTGCCCTCTCCTGCTCTGCCACATGATGGCACAGCCTTCTGACATCCAACAATCTGCTCTGCATTATGGGCATGACCTCTTTCTGCTATAGCAATGATCATAATGCCAATATTGTGTACCACTCCTCTTGACCTCGGCTTACCCTGACTAGCTTCTTGTCTTTTGTGCATTAAATCCAGCCACCTCTAAGGACTGGCAATGCACATTCTATCTGTAGAGGCTTCTGCAGAGCTCCACAAATGGTTATTCTGTGTGATCATGTTTGTTCAAACACTCTAAGGCAAATATCTATTGGAACAGGCTATTCTCCTATGCAGCAAATTGTTTCTTCTATGAGGACCAGTTTAATGAAGTAAATCAGCATGTCACATATGAAAGCCTTTAATATGGTCATCATCTTAATTTTCTTAAAAGAACAGCTCAAGTGTTGTCCCCACTTTAAGAACGACTGAAGGATTTAATACGACGGAATCCATCAACATTCATGTCTTCTTCTTGCTGCACATGAGAAGAGACTGCAATGTCAATGAAACTAGGACACAACAACCATGTGATCTGTCCAATTTGTGCATCCTTAAAAAAAAAAAAAAGATGCATTCCTTGATGCAACAAGAGTGCAGAGCAGAATAATATATAATATAAGACTGCGCTTATCAAAGTTACTAACAACCTAATCACAGCTAAATCCAAAGGCCACTACTACATACTAATTCTTCTCGACCTCTCTGCAGCCTTTGACACCGTTGATCATGCTCTCCTTCTTGAAACTCTTCAATCATTTGGTCTCTGTGACTCTGTCCTCTCATGGTTTTCCTCTTATCTCTCCCAATGCTCATTCAGTATCTCCTTTTCTAATGATACCTCCTCCCCTCGTCCTGTCTCGGTTGGAGTCCCCCAAGGCTCTGTCCTTGGTCCCCTTCTATTTTCTCTTTATACTGCATCTCTTGGCAAACTTATTACCTCTTTTGGATTCCACTACCACCTGTACGCTGATGACACCCAGTTATATCTCTCCTCCCCGGACCTCTCCCCTGCCTTCCTGCAATGTGTCACTGCTTGCCTTTCTTCCATCTCTGACTGGATGTCCTCCTGCTTTCTGAAACTCAATCTCTCTAAAACTAAGCTTCTTGTCTTTCCTCCTTCTAATACTGATCCTCCTCTTTCACTCTTCCTTCAAGTTTGTGGTACCCACATCAGTCCATCCTTTCAAGCGCGCTGTCGTGGCGTCATACTTGATTCTGACCTCACCTTTGAGCCTCACATCTAGCATGTTGCCAAATCCTGTAGATTCCATCTTAAAAACATAGTCCGCATCCGCCCCTTTCTTACACAAGATGCTACTAAGGAGCTTGTCCATGCTCTAGTAATTTCCTGCATGGATTATTGTAACTCTCTCCTTATTGGTCTTCCCAAAAGCCGTACTGCACTGCTGCAGTCCATAATGAACGCTGCTGCCAGACTGATTTTCCTCTCTAGTCGTTTCTCTCACACCGCACCCCTCTGCCAGTCCTTACATTGGCTTCCTGTATGCTATAGGAGTCAATTCAAGGTACTAATTCACACCTATAAAGCACTGAACAACTCTAGCCCCTCATATATCTCCTCACAGATCCATAGGTATGTCCCTTCTCGGTCTCTCCGCTCTGCCTGTGACCCCCTCCTGTCCGTTGTCCACACGCGTACGGCCAACTCACGCTTGCGGGAGTTCTCGTGGGCTACCACCATCAGACTCTCCCCTTGTCTTGCATCCTTTAAGAAGTGCCTTAAAACCCATCTCTTTAGGAAAGCTTATGGCCTCCAAAACTAATCTCTACCTCACATACCTGTCTCTTGCTCTCTCCTAAAGGGCAGCCCACCTTATTTGACTGCAAATTCCTCTCCTAATGTGTTTTACACCCCACCTCCTATAGAATGTAAACTCGATTGAGCAGGTTACTCTTCAACCTGTTGTTCCCGTAAGTTCTTTGTAATTGTCCTATTTATAGTTAAATCCCTCTCTCATAATATTGTAAAGCGCTACGGAATCTGTTGGCGCTATATAAATGGCAATAAAAATAATAATAATACAAGTGTAGTCCCCAGGGAGTAAAACAGTCAACCAAGTGTTGTTCCGTGGTTATGAACAATAATTGTATTAGTATATGCCCTTACTGCAGTTTATGATCAAACTTACATTAAAGATGTAGAATGTTGAGTTTTTTGTAAGGATTTCACTAAAACAGTTGTGTAAATATCAAGAGTATGCTTGCCTGCAGTGAAGTGCAGAGACTCATCTGCTGTGACTGTGCAGTTAAAATCTCTATAAATCCAATTAGTTGTGCATTCTGGGAATCTTTTAATTTATTAATGATTTATTTGTTTAGATGTCTAAAGCACAATCTCAGCTCCCAATAAAGCCATCCATTTTACCAAGTAATTATTGTTTCTTAATAGAATTAGCTATTTTCTAGTAATTATTTGAGTATACCACTACGTCTTTTTAAAGAAAAAAAATAAATCAGTGAAGCAAACAATAGCTAATCAGTAGCCTTCAGCTACAGTTCACAGTCATTGACCTGTATAAAAAGCAAAGCTTAGACAAAGGCAATACTTTTGTATTGAATAGTACGTAACAACAACATCACCTAGAGTTAAAAAGCAATTTCCTGTCTGATAACTATTGCTATAAACCAATTTCCTGGTGATTGGTTGATTTATAAAGCAAACTGATAAAAGAAAATAAACTGATTAACCTAAATAGAGTCAAACCACTGCGCTAACCTTATGCAAAATATAATTTAGAGTAAAATACAAAGATCATATAATACAGTCCAATTTTTCCATACCTTTAGTTCTTCTAGTGCTTTTTGTAACTCTTCTGGTGTTTTGTATTCAAAATTCCGTTCTGAATACTCATCATCAGCTTGCGTTATCCATGCTTGCATCTCTGACATATCCTTCCGTAGATTTATAGTTTTATCCAAACCACCTTTCAGAGCCGCCTTTTTCGCATAGGCCTATAAAGAAAATGAGGGAAAGTTAGACAATAAATAAAAAGCTCCGTACAAGTATAAGAAATATTAATACCACATTTTACTGTTAAAGTTTAGATTACTTATGAGAAATTCATTCCAAGTTTGAGCCATGTGAAGCGGGAATGAAGATAATCATCAATATTAGTTTAAAGTAAAATTAGACACAGGCTGACAAAAAATACACTCAACTATAGACATGTTATACTTATCAACAGGAGATATCTTTTATAAACTCACTGTCAGGGTTATTTATTAAAGCGAGATTTCAAGATTAATTCAAAGTGAATTTCAAATGTAAGGTCAAAATAGCCGAACTGGAAACATTCTCTAACTCAGCTATGCTTTCAGTTCAGCTACTCTGGTCTTAAATTTAAAATTCACTTTGCATTCACTTTGAATTCTCATGTTAGTAAATAACTCTGTATGACTTTCTTTTGTCTTATACAAGAGAGTACATTTTTTTTAAATAGGAGATATCTGTTAATAAAAACATATGAAATATGCAATGGTCATGTTCTGTAAGCACAATTTAAGCATTGATGTAGGCAAAAAAGTGAATGATAAAAAAAAAAACCAGCTCCTGGTTTAGAGTTACCAGTATTTTGTATTCACATATACTAGTTGCTAAGGGTACTACAATTTAATAGGAAACAATCGTGTACATAGTTAGCTATGACAGTACCTAAAAAGAATAATTTATTTATTGATTTACTCTGAATTGTAATAAACTAATAACTTAATTGCAAAACTTAGCCATGAAGTGCTGATTTAGGAAAATATCTCCAACTCCGCTATAGCTATAGCTTGGCTATTTTAACTGTAATTACGCAATTCCGTTTTCAATTAATCTAGATGCACAGATTCATCAAACCACCTGAAAATCACCAGAGCAGAGATACAAGCACTAAATGAATAATATATTTTTAGTGCACTGTATGTTATCTACAGAGCAGAAAACCTCATATTGAGAACTTACAGCCCTGCCTACCTTTGTACATGGTACTTAATACAATATCAATAAATACAATATAATTATAATAGAAGGAGAATGTGGCATAGGAAAGAAGTTAATTAGTAGTTTTGGAATTGCCAAAGAAAGGTGCAGTTCTATAGAACTGGAAATAGGAATTGGCAGTACAGGTGGGGAGGTGTAAGTCATTGTTAGATATATGTTGTAATGGGATATATTGTCAATGTTGATATGTAGGTTGAGGCCCTGTTATGAAGTGCTTAACACTGGGAACTAGGAGGATGCTACTGCCACCATTATTTTAGGAAAGGGCTGAAATAACTTGGTGGAAGCTGCATATAGCACCATAACATGCTACATTAAAGAAACTGGCTTTAAGCTACATCTCATGATAAGCCTACACAGACACTCAATCAAAAACCACAAGAAAAACAAATAATGTAACCCCCCTGGATACTATGTCAACCAGACTGCTCACTCCATTCAAAACATCAAGATTAAAGGATCATTATAGTATCAGGAAAACAAAGCAGTTTTCCTGAAACTATAGTGCCCTGAGGGTGCCCCCATCCTCAGGGTCCCCCTACTGTGGTGCTGAAGGAGTTAAAACCCCTTCAGCCACTTACCTTAATCCAGCCCCCGTCGCTGGTGACCTTTCCTCCCCGTCCGACGTCAGCTCCCACGTCCGACGTCACTAGAGCAGAATGCGCATGTGTGGCAAGTGCCGCGCACACATTCAAATTGTCCATAGGAAAGCATTTCTCAATGCTTTCCTATGGACGCTCTGCGCGATGGAGGTGAAATTCGCCTCTAGCATCGCAGATGCGCCTCTAGTGGCTGTCAGAAAACTGCTATGTTTGCATCTGAAGGGTTAAAACCTGAGGGACCTGGCACCCAGACCACTTTATTCACTACTCCGACCATATACACACATATAATGCAGCTATATATTTTTGCCTCTTTGTGCTGTTTTAAATGCTAATTTTCTCTTCTCCATTTAATTTTTGGTTTTGTCTATTCTCAACCACTCTGCACCTTTCACTCCTAGGCCATCTTCTTCTATTTATGACACCCCACTCACCTTCCCTCCCCTTCTCTAACAACATCAGTTGTTTTAAGTGTTATGTCAAACCAAATTGCAGCAGTATCAGCATCAACTGGTGTGAAATCCTATAACTAATTTTATATTTAAGACCTCAAAAAATTCGGAGGATAAGCAAAAATAATATTGAAAATTCTGTGAAGTGATAGATCCCCATTAATATTTTAATTTTCTTTTGTTTTATTTTTACAGGATTTACATCTCCATATAACATATACTGTTATTTTGTACAGTGTAACTGTTTTGGCGTGTGTGCTTCATTGTTTATTTTATTTATTTATTAGGTGTTATCATTGATGATTGTTGTTTTATATAAAAAAGTGCAATTATTCCATGTATCTGCAACTTGCAATAAATTAATGATTATTCTGCCAAGCAAGGACTTTGTTATCTTTAACCAAAGGACAAAGATAACTTTAAAATGAAAAATACAGAATTTTATTTGCACATTTATTTGGTTTATTTATCTTTCCAACTACTTAGAACAAAGATCGACAAGCATTTTCACAAAAACACAAATATAGGTTTGTAAAACCACCCTAGTTGGATGGTTATTTAAGTGCATGTATCTACGTAGATTTGGTTTATTCAGGATACAGTAAATTGCGAGAAACTAAGTTTTAATATAAAACATTTCATTACTATAGCACACTTAGATAATGGATATATCAGTGATGTAATCAAATTTAGCTTTCCAATAGTGTTCAAAATATTTCATAGTGAGATACTGTGAAGCTGAGGCTAATAAATACTACTAAATTCAAAGACTGTTCAAAGGAAGGTTTATCTCATACAAGGAGAAAGAAAAGAAATAAAGTAAATAAGCAAAAACTGTCTAGTTTATTGATCTTTCCTGCATTGTGATGCATTGATGTCGGGTTATGCCTAGGGCTTAGTTTAGCCCGATCTGAAGCCAAAAGCTTAATACATTGACAAATCTTTTGCCAAATCTTTAAAAGTTTTTTTTAACCTCTTTACTTTTTTTGTAGAACAAACCAGAGCTGTACCACAATAATACTTCTAAACTATTACAAAAAAAAAAAAAATGATTCAAAAACTATTTTGCAGTAATATTATTTTCAGTGTTTTCAAGAAAGGTTTGCTACAATCCCATAGTCAATAAGCATCCAATCTCCTATGTACAAAACAAAGATTTGCAAGCTGTCTTAGAGTCATATTATGTACATAACTTAAGTTTGACTGACTGGTTTGCTGGGCCCATATCTTTTTTGGCTGAAATACTAGCCCCCAAATCAAACATAATCAAGACATACTATTTATAATTATAGTCAGCCAGGTTATTTCAAATTTGATTAAATGCCTAAATAGAAATATTTACTTTCCGCCAAAAAATTGTTGTACTGTTTTTGCACACATAACTTTCATTATGAATTTCACAACCTAAAAATTGACTTTTGCTTAAAAAAATGTTTAAAATAGGCTAGCTGAATTCACTTTGTACTATGGTTCAGCGTTTCAGAAATTCAGGGAGACATAAAACACCTATTAGCAGGCTGCAATGCTCAAATGCTACAATACTTCCTGGCCTAATGGCTACGCATTATCAGCTATTTCAGCAATCCCAATTCTGAGTTGCCAAAATTAGATTATTATATATTTGCATTGAAAAATAGTAAGATAACTTATAATATTATAATATTTATATTTAATATTATAATAATTGAGTATAATGTTTTTTTTTTCCTTTTGTGGGCCTGTATTAATGAAAAATTGTGCTTTTTAAGTTGAAAAAAATAGGATATTTCCAAGAATTAAATGAAAAGGTTAGTGGGCAATTTACGATACACTTACCCCTTCCACCCTGAGAAAAACAAAGGTTTCCCACAGATCCACTCTGTAGTGTTAGTGACTGTTCTTTAGTGTTGGAAAAACAGTGGCTATCAGCTTATACTAATAGCGTCTGTGATGGCTGCGGGCAGGACGAATCCACAACAATAAAAGGTATTTGAAAAATAGGGGAGCAGCAGGAGGAGAAATGTAATCTGAATTTTTTTTTCTTTATGAACTGCCAAATTTTGTAATACTTTTACTTGTTTCATGGTTGGTTTCCTCCTAGGACTAACTTAAACAAATATCTGAAGTGGTAGGGGAAAAAGTGATATCATCATCAACAGATCCTCACCACCACCACCACTGAAGACAGATATTGGAGACACTAATTGGTAATTGGTAATTCTGCTTAACCTATTCAGTAAAGGTTGTCTCTGATGGCACAAAGGCCTTGATTTAATAAGCTTGCCAAATGATTCAATAATGTTAGAAAAACTATCCAAATGCTTTATAAACCAAAGTTCCCATTTACATTTAGAAGGTTTTTCTAACAGTATTGAATAATTTGAAAAGCTTGTTATGTCAAAACTAAAGTCTCTGCAAAGCTTTTTCTTAGTTGCTCCTTGGGGGTCGGGGGCACTACAAGAAATAGAGGATAACACAGGCAATGGCAACAAGTTTATTGGTTTCACAGATTCCAAGCATTATAATACACAGAAGCTATAATGCTTGAACAAGCTGTGGAAGCAGCAGCACAAGCTACTGCGGCATGAAAAGCTGAGAAAAAAGCAATTGCCTCCTGGGTGGTGAATCAGATGTAATGGACATAATGCTAATCCCACTGTCCTGTGGCCAAACACTGCTAATAGTGTTGGCATCAGTAGCAAAGGCATCAGCTGTTTTCAAGGTTGAGGAAGAGGTGCTTAGACCCTTTTACCTAGATTTCCTCATTTTATTCTTGGAATATTGTTGATGGTAGGTATGCTTTTCTTATTACAATACATTTGGAATATGACTGATTGTGTAAATTAACATCAATTATTCAACAAGAGTAGGTGTTTGTGTTGCAAAATGGATTGGTGCTTGGTGGATTTACTACTGTAATGTTATTGATTGCACTCAGTCAATGTATAGTGCCCGCACACTTACAGAGCATACAATTGACTGAACACACTCAGAAACAAATTACACAAGGATTTTCTTTCCACAAATACTTAACAAAAAAAAATGTCAAACTGTAAATTAATTATGCCAAATTGATGTTAAGTGGCAGTGGCTAACAACAGAGACATCGCTAACCATAATCACCAGTCTCACACTAGTATGTAGGAAGCAGTCTATCTTTTTTGTTTTACTTTTTACTGAACAACACCAAAATTTATTTTCTTATTTTAAATTGGTTAGCCAGTCTTACACTAGGATCAATAACACAATTTCAATTTCCTATATCCCACTCAAAGTTGTTTTATGTGCCACTGGCATACAGTAGCTATATTGCTAGCTAGGTAGATAAAGCTGAACCTTAAACTTAGCCTTACACTAGGATCACAAGTAATCACGTGCCTCCCACTCAAGGTTATTTGAAGTGACACTGATAGACTAACTACAATGCTAGCTAGGTAGATACAATACCTTAATCCTAGTCTTATACTAGGATCAATGACACAGGCAGTGTCCTATTTCAAAGTTGTTTCAAGTGTCATTAGCATTAGCTAGCAAGTTAGATACAGCAAATTAAACCTAGTTTTACACCAGAAACAGTTGCCCATGCTAACCACCACTCCCACAGAGGCACAGAAAGGGTAAAACACAGTATCACTGCTGGTATGTTTCTGTCACTGAATAACTGCAAGGTGTCTGAGAAAATCCTTTGTGGAAGTATAGATTGTTATTCTGCTTCATCTGTTTCACTCTGTTGATCAGTTGTCTCCTGATCTGTACATCAGCATTTACTGTCTGTCCCCTAACCATCCATGATATTTTGTATTCCACCTCTTGATTGGAATAAAGATACATCTCACATGATTAGGCAGACTTCTTATCCATCATGGCAAACTAAGATGTCTATGTTCTTACACCCAAAAAAGCCTCAATTTTCCAATCAATCTCCCTTTTTCTGGTGCCAGGAATGGCACTCTGAATCATGAATCAAAATGAGTATGGCTGTTCACTGAACGAGCCTTTTGTTCTGAGATTATAGAACATGGCGATTCTGAAATTGGAATTTTGTCAGATTGTCCCAAATTCAGATGAACTGAAATTCATAACAAAACAAATCTTTGTTTTATTTTATGCAACCAATGTTGCAAATGAAAATAGGCAATATTATTATGTAAATTATATTTGTCAGTGTAAAGTGGATCTACTTGCAATCAATGGAACCAATGGCCATTTAAGCTACAGAGACCCCTCTGTAATTGTTATTGTTAATTCGGACATATTTTTCCATCAAAAAAGGATGGCTAAGGACTTGGAGATTTAGGTCACACAAAGTAGAACTTAGGAGCTTAATCCTCAGAAGAACCTGCCTCATCCAGATGGCATGGATCTTTCTAACAGAGAAAAATCACTTGCACTGATCCTGGATCCCCAAAAGGAGAGTATATCTAGGCATGGCTCTGCTTTAAATTTATGAGAGTTTTAATGGAACAACCCCCATTCCTTAGTTACTCTTATATATGCTCTAGGATCAGATGAGAGTAAATCTAGTGGATCTTCAATTTAAGGGGACAATTTGAATCTATCCTCTTAAAATGGCTGGATAATGAATCTAGTCTAACTGCTATATTGAATCTATGTACAACACTAATAATAAACTACATTCCTGTGTTTTTAGCTCATTGGCATCAAATTTACACTATTTTTTGTTCGTACTTTATAAACAAGTAAGCATGCGGAATTAAATTGTACATTCAGCATTTGATTATATGTTTTCTTAACATAGTTTTTTAACTTCTTACAAAGAAAAAAATGATGTTTTTCAATATATCGTGCAACACCATGGTCCTTTGATGAGTTAATCGCCTTACATTTTACTAATTTCCACACTGTATGCATTAATATAAATGTATAACATTCCCTATTGTTGTTTCTGTTTCGTATCATATATCTCTGTTAGAGTCCACACTAAAACTTCCTTCTTGTTTAGTTTAATATGTATACAAACAGTAATTATTACATGGCATGCCCCATCCAAACATATTAGATTTTGTTTGAGCAAATGGCTTCAGTGCATATTTCTCTATGGATTAAGCACATTGCTTTTGTGATAATGCACTAGAAATGAATGCTATTCCTCAGTGATAATAAATGAAGATTGCTGACTTTAATATGGTCATAACTCCTTCAACTATATCAATTTGTTTAAAAAAACCCTACTCTTTCCAACTTGGGTAGAAAAATCATACACCCTGGGGACTGCAATTGAGTTTCAGAACACCAAGAGAATAGCAAAATATATATATGTATAGTGTGTGTATATATATATATATATATATATATTTTAAATCTCCACGTATAATTCTACTATATTATTTTTGAAAATGAGAGGAAAGATATTTCAAGTTAATCATAAAAATGGAACGGCTGACACCAACCATAAGTCTACAGAAAACAATATAAAAGTATTTTTTAAAAATTCTAAGCTATTTTTCAGTACCATTCCTTCTGCACCATTTCTGTCAATGCAGTCACCCTTTCAACAGTTTCCCCATTAAGTAACAATTTTTATAGTCACATGTCTTTTATCTTTAAACACTATGAACATTATCTAGTTCTATGTGGGAAACAGCATGTGGAAAAGAAATGATAGCCTCCCTCTTTATCCATCCTTTGACATTGTGTATCTTCTACCAGAGCATAGATATATTCCCATTATAAGTGCTTTGCTTCTGTGTGTGTTTTGAATTTTATGACATGACAGGAGGCTACATATTTTGCTTAAGTCTCTCTTTACTTCAGCTCCACAGCAGCACAAATTAACATAGATACAGAGAGAACCAAAAAAACATTCATCAAGACTCTGTTTCTCAGGACACACCTCATTTTTCCTGCTTCTCATCAGCACAAGTCAGATTGCCACTGTCTACTATTATTCATGGTTACTGTTATCTTATTTATTGTACCTTTTTGCATTTTTTATGTTCCATTATTGTTGAGTGTTCTTTCACTTATCACTTTCCCTTTGCTGTCCTAGTCTTTATTTTTCTTTATTTTTACTTTATTTTATTCTTTGTATATACACTTTATCTCTGTATTTCCTTTACTTTACTTTTTGGACCCTTGAGAATGTCTCCTGCGTACTCTTTAATCGAACAGTGGCCATTTTAGATCTCGCGCTCTGACGTAAGATCCTGGTGGCCATCTTTGTTCTTGCATGCCTGCACGAGAGCTTGGCGGCCATCTTTTTGGAGTCCGCAATTCAATCTTATCTTCCCAGTGCGGCAGTTGTAATTTCTCTGCCCGGTTCGGCACCCCACTTTATTGTGCACATTCATGCCTGGTTTTTTTCTGAGCCCCCTATTGTGAGCACCTCATTTCTCATATAGCCAGCCTTAGGGTGAGCCCCTAATATCATATTCAAAAGTATCACTTATGTCCCTAACTGGGGTGAGTCCCCTTTTTACCATATAATCTCGTGGGACATTTATTTCCAGTGATATTTATCTGTGGATATATTAAAAAAGGGTGAGCCCCCTATATATCACTTTAGACCAACCCAACAGGGTGCATACTAGCAGTCTGGATATTGCTGTCTCTGTTACAGCTCTCTGATTGGCTCACTTTGTCTGTGCCACCTACCTCCCTACTTGGTGTATTTACTGGATGAGCCCCAGATCATTACTACGTTTTTTATTATTATTATAATGCATTGATTCTTTTATTTCAAATGATTTACTCGAACAACCGGCCCTATTTCTAATACTGGCCTTTTCTGCCTATTTAGGTGTCGTATTATTACCACTAGGGATACATCATCCCAATATCAAAACCTTCAAGCCCTCATTAATGCGGCAGTAGCCACCTTTGTAGAGAAAACTTTAGCATGGGTTCTCCCCTTAGAACAGAAAACAATCTTCCACCAGAAACACCCCTCTCTGCAGAGCATTCTGAGGATTTGGACTCCTCTAGAGTCTAGACCCCGCAAACGTTACTGGAAGGGGGATGATCCTGAACCAGCTAACCATAAAGGCAAAGTGCCAGTTAAGTGCTCAAAATAACCAGACTCAAAAGTCAAATTTCCTACCTATCCTACACAGTCATAGGAGGACGAAGACCCATTGCCTCCTCCGCCACTAACAACTGTAGACAAAAGGCAGGCAGACCAATCAGCATCTGAAGACGAGGTCGGCTAGCCGGAAGCAGAATGTGAGCCACACTTTGCTCATGAGGGGATTCCAAGGAACTAGGACCCCTAGCCAAGGGCCTCTTATTTGGAGAACCGTTCATAAAAGAGCTCCATAAACATGTTAATTTATTCGCAATGCTAAACAAAGAGCAATCCTCCATGCAGAGAGTTTTCCATCAGAATACCTCTCGGGTTTCCATCCAGCCAATGAAGATCCCACTCGCCAGCTTTCTTCCCAAGCTACCACAGCTGTGGTTTCAACAACCAAAGGTCTGATCAGGGCAGAGGAAGCAGTGCCTCAGGGTGCCTAAGACTACCTACAGGTGAGACATGTTCTTCATTACCCTTCCATTCTATTTCATCTCATTGTATAGACAAGTGGAAGACTCTGTCTTCAAATACCTGGATTCTAAATACGGTTCTAGGTTACTCAATTGAATTGTATTCCCCTTCCATTCAGACTGGTCCACCAGTCTACCCTGTTACTTCAAGGGTTCTTCAAGCTCAACTAGACAGATAAATTTGGTCCCTTCTGGCAAAAAGGGCTGTACAAATCGCACAGTATGGCGCGTGATTCTTCATCTCCATCTTCCTGGTTTGAAAGAAATCAGGAGAATTTCGTCCAGTCATAAATTTACATGCCTTCATAGTTTACAAGCATTTCAAAATGGAAGGCATTCACCTTTTTCGAGACATTCTACTCCCAGGGGATTGGTTTACACCTCTCGATCTCAGACACTTATCTGTCAGTCCCTGTGCACCCGGCAAGTCAATGCTTCCTTCGCTTTCTGTGGAACGGCTAAGCCTTCCAATTCACGTGCCTACCATTTGGCCTCAGCTCGGCACCCTGGTGCTTTACCAAGCTGATGAAACTGATCACGGTACACCTAAGAACCAAAGGCATTCGCTGCCTGATTTATCTAGATGATCTCTTGCTCATCTGCGAAGATATCTCCAGACTACAATCTCAGACACGCTTTACTATTTCCTTGCTAGAGTCCTTGGGCTTTGTGGTCAATCAGAAGAAATCAGCCCTCTCCCCATCTCAGGTAATTCAGCTCATGGGCTTTGAGATAGATTCTTCCACTTGCGTCCTCTGTCTTCCCCAATCAAAGATCATGGCAATTCGGAAAGTTCTTTGTCAAAATACTATCCATCTCTGCATGCTGGCTCGGATGGTAAGGCTACTTTCTACCTCTATCCAAGCTGCATCCAGCTGGGTCGCTGCATTATCGGGCCATGCAACACCTGAAAGAGAAAACACCAAGGGAGGTGCGCAACACATCCAGGCAGGTAGTAGGGCAAATTGATATTTTCCGAACATTTTTTTTTCTCACTTGCTGGGAAATTTGTGTCATCTCAGTGTACTACAATGTTTGGGTGTGATATACCGATATTCCCTTTAGCATCTATGATGGCTGCAGTGACAGCATGATACCATTACTTTTTGATATGCATACCTTTTCATCAATAAATGTGCACTCTTTTGGTATACATAATTAATTTTTCTCTGGATTATTTCGAATTATCTATGTGTGTGGACCTAATTGCACCTATTGTGTCAACTTAGCCACCAGGATCGATGGGCATATGAATGAGTACACGAGCAGTGAGTGAGTCATCCTGGATACAGTCGTGGATGAAATACAGAGCATCTTATAGTACAGGACACAGATGGCTCCAAAATATGAACTGCTAAAGGAATAGCTGATACAACAACAGATAGAGAATGCAAAAAAGAAGGAGCTTCCTTGGCAAGACAAACATCTCCATGGGATGTATTTCAAGCAGATAGTGGATTTGGCTCACATTACAAAATCCTACCAGTGGCTGGAAAAGACAGGACTGAAAGACAACACTGAGGCACTAGTCCTACCTGCACAGGAACAGGCAATCAGCACCAGATCAACAGAAGAGGGTCTACCACACGAGGCAAGGTGCAGAATGTGCAAAGAGTCCTCTGAGACAATCCAGCACATAGTAGCCAGGTGCAAGATGTTAGTAGGGACAGCACACACCGAGAGGCACAACCAAGTTGTTGGGATTGTGTACCAAAATATCTACACAGAATATGGGCTGGACCTGCCTAACTCCAGATGCCACAATGGGTAGTTAAGAATGATGTCATGTGGAACTTTCAGATCCAGACAGACAAGGAAGTAGTGGCCAACCAACCTATTATGGGCTGTTATCCTGTGGTTCAGGTACTGACCAGTGACATCTGGTTCCGGTCCAAATCAGTATCTCACAACATCCAGCAGTGAAGAATAGTTGCTCCAAGTTACAGGCCTAATAAATGTGGCTGTCTAGGTCTTCAAGCCTCTCTACAACAAATTCTGTCCACTTCTGTGTCCACAAGGTCAGTCGACAAGCTCATGGGATGCCGCCATCATTATGGACCAGTTGCGACACTTGACTGCACTCGACGACAACATCATAAGGGTAGAAAAAGCAAACCTAAACAGAACGTACCATATAATGTGTAACCGAATAATATAGCCAGTTGTAACGTAGGCCTTGAAGTTAATAACCAGATTGGTTTGGTAAAGACCTAATGTTAAACAACAATGATGGACATATTAACTGTAAAACCCAATTTTCCATAATATCAAGAGCACCAACTTGAAGGGTTAAAAATAAACTTTTTTTTTTTTGCCTTTGGATGGAGATGTGTTTTCCATCCCATCTGCGCTATATATTCACCCTAAATTTTAAGGGTAACGTTAGTTGTTGGGAATATCTTGGGTTTTAACCTTCGTAGGGATTTAGGAGTCCACACAAAATCAGTCAGTCTGCCTTTTAATTTGATTCTTTTCCATATCGACCCATTGTGTCCTTGAGATGTATGGAGCATGATCCCTGCTACTAGCATAGTAGCTTTATAATAAAGCCACATATTTGGGAGACCTATCCCTCCATTACTTGGAGTGTTTTGGAGCAAGCTAAAAGCCAATCTAGCTTTTTTCCCATCCAATATAAATGAATTACCAATGGACATATTGCAAGTCCTTTCAGTCCAATATATAGGTAGCATTCTAAAAGATATAAAATATGAGGGAGAATTATCATTTTATACGCATTTATTCTACCAAGCCAAGAAAGCTTAAGTCTTGACCATTTAAATTTCAGTTTAACAAATTTGTATTAATGCTCCACCTGGTGGCATTCGTCTAGACGAATGGCGGCCACCCAGGGAAGCACTCATTACTTGTTTCTCTTGCGGTTTGTGGTTTTGACACTTAGGATGCAAGGTGGGAACATTCCAAACTGATATTCTAAATGAGGAATTGGGGTGGTCCCCGTTTAGAAGATGAATGAATTCCCTTCGTGGAAACTCTCCCGAACGGGGAGCGGCATAATAAGCGAACTTACAGGGTGAATACATGTAAAAGAGTGGGGAAAACTCACAAACAGGCAGCGGCTCTGCCACAGTGTTGTTCCATAGTCTTCAGGTATATTGCTTTGTGTCAAAGAACTTCATACTCTCCAATAGAACACTTTGGTTTCCTACTAACGGTTATTTTATTTATATAGGTTATACAGTGTCCCACTATTCGGTATTTTTTTGGAGGTTAAAGCAATAGGATTTAAGGTATATAAAAATATAAAAAAAGGAGTGTTTTATTTTATGCGTAATATTTAGGGTACTTTAGGTGGAACTGGCTTGTTAGGTTCGATCCTAGCCCAAACCGTATTCTAAGTTTCTTCTTCTCTCCTCACTGCCAGTGGTCCTGCGAGGCCTGCTCCCGTACTCTATTTTCAGAGTAATCTCAACTAGGCAAGAGTTGGATTTGGATTTGCACAAAATGGTGGACCTTGGGCACAAATACTGTGGGTTTGCCTATTTCGACCTTGCATAGTTGTGCTGTGCAGGTCACAGGTAGTTAAATTTCATGCTTGTCAGGTCCATTCTATCTTGACTCTTATAATGTTATCGAGAGGCCAGCAGTTTTAGGCTCTTTTTTCCCATTCGGGCCAAATCATAGAGCCTCTCATGCCACTGGGTAATCACTTTCCCCATTTAGTGTAATATAATTTCGCCACTTGGATTTCTTACTAGGCTACCAGGTTGTTCACGCTTGGATGACTCATTTAAATTTTCCTCTCTCATAGCATGTCTAACGTTTCGATCCAGGGTGATGATTTGTCCCTGCCAAGCACTCCTGCTAGGACCAGTTCTCCCGGCAGACTTAATGATCCTCCAAGTCATGCTTCAAGTTATAAGTCATGGAAAAATGTACCTTACCATGCTTCTGCTAGAAAAGCAGAATTATTCCAGTTACTCAAAGCCGAAAATGACAGTGACAGGCCAGGTCCCAGTGGGGAGGGTGCTATTCAGAATAGCCTGTCTGAACTGATGTCTTCGATTACGGCATCCATTAACACCATTAATAATCGTTAAAAGTCTTTGGAGACTTATAACTTGACCAGTCGTACCGAAAACCTTAACAGTGTTCCCGTGCCTCTCCTGCACAGAGCCAGCCAGTGAATATACCCGTTTCTAATCCTCTTTCTCACATTATTACTTCAGCCCACCTGGTGCCACCTAACTTACGGAAAGTTATTTTGGAAGTTAAGGACATTAATTTAGTGTCTTTACTAATAGCTACCCAAGATATTGTAGAAAATAAGGCCTATACTTTTGGTGACCTCTCTGTCATGAAAG
The DNA here is from genome assembly GCA_933207985.1 of Pelobates cultripes. Lineage (NCBI taxonomy): Eukaryota > Metazoa > Chordata > Amphibia > Anura > Pelobatidae > Pelobates > Pelobates cultripes. The sequence continues at coordinate 253,312,794 of OW240912.1, read as the reverse complement.
CTAGAGATCCTAGGCTGAACAAAAAAATGAGAATTCCTGAGTTCGTTTTGGCCTTTGGCATGTTCAGAGATGTGTTTTGCACTGTTCAGCCGCACCGTAGGCAAGAGTTGGATTTGTATTTGCACAAAATGGTGGACCTTGGGCACAAATACTTTGGGTTTGCCTATTTCGACCTTGCATAGATGTGCTGTGGAGGTCGCATAGTTAAATTTCATTCTTGTCAGGTCCATTCTATCTTGACACTTATAATGTTATCGAGAGGCCAGCAACCAGCCATATACGTTTTAGGCTCTTTTTTCCCATTCAGGCCAAATCATAGAGCCTCTCATGCCACTGGGTAATCACTTTCCCCATTTAGTGTAATATAATTTCGCCACTTGGATTTCTTGCTTGGCTACCAGGTTGTTCACGCTTGGATGACTCATTTAAATTTTCCTCTCTCATAGCATGTCTAACGTTTCGATCCAGGGTGATGATTTGTCCCTGCCAAGCACTCCTGCTAGGACCAGTTCTCCCGGCAGACTTAACGATCCTCCAAGTCATGCTTCAAGTTATAAGTCATGGACTATTCCTAAATTCACTGCAGAGTTAAAAAGGAAAAATGTACCTTACCATGCTTCTGCTAGAAAAGCAGAATTATTCCAGTTACTCAAAGCCGAAAACGACAGTGACAGGCCAGGTCATTAAAAAATATGGAACGGTGGAAATCTTCTGTATACTGCAAGTACGTTCCACAACCAAAGAAAGAAATTAGATTGGCTTTACGTAATAGCCTGTCTGAACTGATGTCTTCCATTATGGCATCCATTAACACCATTAATAATCGTTAAAAGTCTTTGGAGACTTATAACTTGACCAGTCGTACCGAAAACCCGTGCCTCTCCTGCACAAAGCCAGCCAGTGAATATACCCATTTCTAATCCTCTTTCTCACATTATTACTTCAGCCCACCTGGTGCCACCTAACTTACGGAAAGTTATTTTGGAAGTTAAGGACATTAATTTAGTGTCTTTACTAATAGCTACCCAAGATATTGTAGAAAATGAGGCCTATACTTTTGGTGACCTCTCTGTTGTCATGAAAGCTAGAGATCCTAGGCTAAACAAAAAAATGAGTATTCCTGAGTTCGTTTTGGCCTTTGGCATGTTCAGAGATGTGTTTTGCAGTGTTCAGCCGCACCGTAGGCAAGAGTTGGATTTGTATTTGCACAAAATGGTGGACCTTGGGCACAAATACTGTGGGTTTGCCTATTTCGACTATCATAAGTCGTTTCCCCGCGAAGGCTACAGCCTCCCTGGCACAGTTTAATGTCAATACAAACTGGAGCCAACTTGATACGGAGTTGTTTTGCATTCACTTCATGGGTCTCAAGGTTCCAGGTTGTGTAAATTGTACATCAGCCACGCATGCCACAAACATATGCACAAATGATGTTAGTTTACCATCCACTAGTCAGTCAGCAGCACAGTGCACTTAAAAACCACCCCAAAAGGACTTAAAAGACAAGCTGGGTCGACCGATTATCTTTCTTGGAAAGTTTGTAATAACTTAAATGCTGGGGATTGCCGATATAAGCACTTGTAGATTGCTCTAGATGTTTTAGAGCACATGCTAAAACCATGTGCCCAAACTTGCTCTTGGTTTTTACTATATGTATTAGCTAATGTGTACTGTGGTCGTTGCTGCCGCTCAGGAGTGATTGGAGATGGGACTTTTCTTTTTGTGTTTGTATTCACTTTTTGTATCACACAGCTAGGTTGCAATGCTGTCGCCCATCCCATGTGTTCCCTATTAACGGTTAATAAGTATATAGGGGTGTATATAAAAAAATACCCCTTTGCTGTCCCATTAGAGATATCTTTGCAAGAAGATCAAGGAAGCAAGGTGAAGGGTGAGAGTAGTACCCGTCTGCCTTGACGATGGCAGGCGGGCATTCCCTCCAGTGGCCATTAGAGTAACTAAATGACCTCCATTTGTTTAAATATACATAGGGATTAAGAAGAGAGCATAGGTAACTTTTTTTCTTTGGTTTTTACTAAATGTATTATCTGATGTGTACTGTGGTCATTGCTGCCGCCCAGGAATGATGAGTGAGCGCAGGACTTTTCTTTTTGTATTTGCAGTCATTGATAGGTTCACTTAATTTCATGATGAGGATCATTCCCCAAGGACGGTCCTTTATATCAAGGTTACTCTACTTGTTGCACGGTCTCCCAGATGATGGTACAAATATTTCCCTAGACGTACATGCCAGAGCTGACTTAAACATGCGGGAAACATTTCTTTCTTTGTGGAATGGGAAATCTTTGTTGATTCCTCCTATTTCGGACAGTACCACAGTGTTTTGGACTGATTCGGCTGCTTTGGTAGGCTACGAAGCAATTTTCGGTAACGAGTGAGTTCACTTAACCCAGCAGCTTTTATGGGGCACTCATTTTGTATAGGAGCTGCTACAGCAGCATCCAGCCACAATACACCCGCACACATCATTAAAAAATATGGAATGGTGGAAATCTTCTGTATACTGCAAGTACGTTCCACAACCAAAGAAAGAAATTAGATTGGCTTTACGTTATATCGCTCTATAATGACATGAGAAGTGTTTTAATAAGGGTGGTTTTGCATTACATATTTTTACCCTCTTTTATTACAGGCCTAACCTCTTGTCTGTTCCGGCACACTCCATCCAACTTTTAGTATATATTAAGTTCATAAGTTTAAATTCATATTTATACTCTATCGCCTGGTATATTCCGACCACAAATAAAAGGTGGAAAACCTGGAATTTAATCCCTATAAAAACTCCACTAAACCCTCTCTGTACTTGTAACAATATCGTGAAGTGACCCTCCCACTGTTCCCTTTTCTAAACATAACTATATGTATATGTCCTATTACCAAGAACAAACCGAATAGATTAATTTTTCCTCAAACTTTCCATTCACAATCTCGAGATCTGTCGAAAAAGGTACAGGATAATTGGGAGATAATTAAGAAAGACAGGACATTACCAGGAATATTCCAACAAATCCCGATGATCAGTTACAGGAGAAATAGGAATTTAAGAGATTACTTGGTACACACTGATATACTGGAATCAAGATATGTTACACATCAGAACCCTGGCTGTTTTCGCTGTTTGAAATGTATGGCTTGCAATAACATGACTCCTGGAAAATCTTTTTTTCATCCACATTCAGGGAAAGAGTACAAGATACGACAACGAATTACTTGCACAACTACACATGTTGTGTATTGGATCCTATGCCCGTGTGGTCTCATGTATATTGGAAAAACCTCGAATGATTTGAGGCAACGAATGAGGGGACATAGATCGACGATTAGAATGGCATTATCGAGTGGTGTTGCATCCACTCCTATATCTAAACATTTCCTTGATAAGGGTCACACTTTGCCAACTCTGAAATTTATGGGTATTGAACATGTCCCGGTCCCCTTGAGGGGAGGTGACAGAAATAAGCTTCTTCTCCAAAGGGAAGCTTTTTGGATCTTCACACTTGGAACTATGCATCCAGGAGGATTGAATGAGATTAACCCTCTGAATTGTTTTATTTCAACTAGATAATGATATTGTCCGCTATTTGGTTGAAATTATAATGTTAGCATGTGCTCGATTTTCTAATAGATTCGCTACATATGTTTATTACTATTATTTGTTACATATGTTTATTATCCTGTGTAATCAGAATTTGATACTTTTTGTTTCTCTCTTGTGTGACTATGTATATAACTATACATTCCTTCTCTCTAAATTCCTCTACAGGACTTAGCCTCCCTAGTTGTTATTTGGTTTGTGTATGTAATTTTTTAGACATTTAGTAGATCTGTACCTTGGGCGGCGTTCCTGTTCTTCTATGTATATCCTGGTTTTTATATGGCACCTGAGTTGTTGGATTTGTTCCACCTCGGTTGTCTATGCATTGTATTTTTATTTTTTCATATTTTATATGTTTTTTCACCAGTTTATATCTTACTGGTTCACAACTTATCTCGGGGTTATGCCCTTTCAACTTTCACATCTCACCTATGACATCACTTCTTTCTCTGGTTACTCTCCAATCAGAATCTGGTTTCACCATATTTAAATTTTCACAATTCACGCTTTTCACTGTCTTGATAAAAGTCCTTCGTGGACTGAAACGTCGACTAGATTATTGTGTAAATTCTACACGTTTTGCAATAAACCCAATGCATCTTTTCTAAAGAAGACCTCTGGAGTGCACTCGTTTTTATTGATATTCATTACGGCTGAGGCAGCACCGAGGCAAGCACAAGACCGGCAAATTGAGTGCGGGACTTTCCAAGTTTATATATGTATATATATATATACATAACTATATATATACTGAACAAAATTCTAAACGCAACACTTTTGTTTTTGCCCCCATTTTTCATGAGCTGAACTCAAAGATCTAAGACTTTTTCTATGTACACAAAAGTCCACGTGGTCTACGGTTGTGAGGCCGGTTGGATGTACTGCCCAATTCTCTGAAACGCCTTTGGTAGAAAAAAGGCTTATGGTAGAAAAATTAATATTAAATTCACAGGCAACAGCTCTGGTGGACATTCCTGCAGTCAGCATGCCAATTGCACACTCCCTCGAAACGTGCAACATCTGTGGCATTGTGCTGTGTGATAAAACTGCACATTTTAGGGATGCCTTTTATTGGGGCCAACATAAGGCACTCCTCTGCAATAATCATGCTGTCTAATCAGCATCTTGATATGCCACACCTGTGAGGTGGAAGGATTATCTTGGCAAAGGAGAAGTGCTCACTAACTCAGATTTAGACAGATTTGAGAATAATATTTGAGAGAAATAGGTCTACATAGAAAAAGTCTTAGATCTTTGAGTTCAGTTCATGAAAAATGGGGGCAAAAACTAAATTTTGTTCAGTGTGTGAATATATATTTATATTTGTCTACTATATGCTCTTATCTCATCTCTCATTTTTGATGCATTATCAGCCACCAGATATTGGCAGAGCTAGAAAATATAAGCCATATGGTCTGGATGGGTCTGGTCATCCTTGAGTAAGGGGGTTTTAAGGTGAAGACCCCCTCACTACACCTGTTATTCATGAAGGAAAGCAAATCCCACCAGTAATATCTTTAATGCATTATTATTAACATACAATCTAACTTTCCGATACTATTCTGCTAAATGAAAAATAACTTAAAAATGAGTTAATATGGATTCTAAAGTTTCAAAAAGGACCACTAAAGTCAACCATAAGGATGTCTAACTTCATCAAATACAGCTAGGGAATTGGATTCCATTTTTCCCTATGAGGAGCAATTGATTAGACACTCATGCATATGATTGTATTCCTAAAGCTATAGTGTTACTTTTCACTGTAGTTAAACCACTCATAATTTGATATGATGTATAGCTTATTTTACCGTAATTCAGATATATAACTACGTTAATATATCCCCATCAGACTTACTATACCTTGCCATTTAAAATAATAGGGCCTATGTTAAATATCATGCCTATGATATTTATATATATATATATATTAGATATTAGGAGCCATGCTTACAAATAAAAATTGACAAAAGCTAAAGACTAAACATTGTGACCTTATGAGGATGAGACACATTAGAGTTACATCATAGACCACATAGATTAAAACAACTATTAAACGTGCAATTAAATGTAAAACGATCAATCTATTATAATGAAAAGCACTATTGATATAAAAAATACATAGCCATATATTATTATATTTACAAATTCTAAAAGGAATAAATAATCAAATAGCTTATACTGTACCTGTTTGCATATTTTATCCCATTGTTCATTAAGATTTTTTAGATCATTTTCTAGCTTGGTTGAATAGTGTGGTTCAGCTTTTTTTATCAAGTTAGCTCCAACATCATTAACACTGGTCACACTGGGCTGTATCGTCTGAATGTCATTCACCAATGCCTGTGTATATACATTAAATACATATAAATGTACTGTGATAGTGAAATGAATCTATCAGTTTCAATCAATCAATTATATAGCTCAGTGGATTCTGTTTCCGCTTCAAATACTTTTTTTGTTCATGTATAGACAAGATTTACTTGCACCACAAACAATTATTGTGAAATTTTAATGACGGAATTTCTGCTTGACCTAATTATAGTTATAAGAAAATATAATTTTAGTTAAGGAAATTGAGTTTTTTCTCTAGCAGAAACTCAGGGTTCTGGTTTACTGGAATTGCCACAGAAAGAAATAGATGCTAGTTATCACAAGGTTTTGCAAAGAAAATTTGCATGAATTTAAAAAAAATATATATTATTAGGGAATACATCCACACAGTCAGATTTTCAGTGTTTTGACAAGAATATGTGCAAATGTTAATGTGTTTCACATTTTGCCCATCCCAAGCATCCTCTATAGACATAACAGAAGACTTATTTCACATAGTAACTGCATGGAAAATGTGTGGGATACATTGTAGACAGGTTTTATCATTTTACCTATGAAATAAGAGCACAGCTTTTCTATTTTTTGTTTTCAAATAACTTTTGTATTTGGCAGTTATTGTGAGATTTGTAATTTGTTTGAGTCACTGGATCTGTTAGTATCCCTGTCTTAAACATAACATATTTTGCATACACAACAATGAAGGAAATGGTTTACTTATCATATCAGTGTACTTACACTACACTGTTCTAATTGCTTTTCAAGAGCTTCGGAATCTCCAAGTGCTGGCCATTCTTCATTAAGGAAAACATTCACTTCCGCCATCCATTTATTTAATGTTTTAATATCAGTCTGTCAAAACATAGAAGAAAGTTACAATGAAAGTAGAAACTGCTAATCTATGCCCAAAAAAATACTAATTCATTGATTTCATATATAAATTGCTGAAAATCAGAAAGCAATTGTTCACATGAATTTAAAGAAAATCTTGCAATAATGTTCTAGTAAATTACCAAACATTTGTTAAAGGATTACTCCAACATTCTTGGAGAGGATGACTCTTTTAGGTGTAAAATGCACTATGGAGGAGCCTTCCCCCCCTCCCCACAATTTGCCCTCCAACATGTAAATAAAATATTTTTACTCACCTTTAATCCAGTGCCGGGTGAAGCTCTTGGCACTGATCTTCCTTGTCCCCTCTGATGTCACTGGGGCCTCGCGCAGTCCAATCACAGGCGTTTCATAGAAATGCCTGTGATTGGTTTGTTTTACCGGGTCAGAGTACATGTGCATGCTTTGGACTGGCGAGTGGAGGGAAGGAGAAGAGAGTGGGAGGAAATGGAGAGGGAGGGATTTAAAAATAAAATACTGAGGGAAAAGCACCCTTCATCCCTATCACACTGTGAGATCCTGTGTGAAGAGTGATAGGGGAAAGTTATCTTCCCCTTGCAGGCACTCTGTTGTCAGCATGCTAGCCCCAGCACACAAGTACACATATCTCAGTGTATGTTGTGTTTAAAGCAGAAACACTGCACGTACATTCTCCTACCACCATGATCATTTCAAATCCCTGAAGTGGTCATGGTGGTTGGAGTCATTATTTAATGCAAATCCTTTTTATTTCCATCCATCCATGCAACAATCTTCAAACTAATGTCAGAAATCGTAAGACTACATTTTAGAAAACATCATTAGTATATGCATGGTAAAATAAAATGACAACTATGTGATAGGTTCTCAAGGTCACAATTGCTTTGCCACTGGCATATTCTAACAACATGGAATACAAACAAATGTATTGGTTGAATTTCAATTGATCTCTGATTAAGTGCCTCTAAGGCTTGAAACACGTAAGCGCCTTGTCTGTACTGCTTACACTGCTGTGTCCCAGCCTAATAATGCATTTCAATTATTCAATTAAGGCACTGATTTTATACACTCTTTACCTGTGCTAGTTACCTATTTAGATTTTTGTTGTGTATATTGAATCTTCACTGAATACAAGATCCAGTTAGAACTGAACATATAGCACACTATATTGTTTCATGTTGAAATACAAGCATGCAAACAATACCAACATGCTAAAAAAATAAAAAAATAAAAAGATGGTATGGAATGAAATGAAGGATGGTTTAATTTTATGGATGAAACATTTTGTAACCCCCCAAAAAACAAGAATCATGATGTGTGCACAGCGATCTTACAAATGTAGGAATTAATCAGCTGTTTAAAAAAGCTAACTCGTCTACTAGTGGTACTTTTCCAGTTTAATTAATGTGCCCTAAATTCTTCAGGTTGTTTGTAAACTCACCTTGACTCACTGACTAGTGAATATACCACAGAGTATAAATGTGGTCAGAGTTCAGGATAATTGAAAGAACTAAATAGAATGGAATTCTGAGAACTTAAAATGCACATACTGTGCACCCATGAAGCACGTTCTCTAGAGATCTTTAAGAGATTTTCTTCTTTAACAGAGAAAGTTCATTTAGAAATTTGAAGTGCTGAATGGAAATTTAATGACATAATAACTGTGACAATTGAAGAAAGAGCAATGATGTACTATTTAACAAGAATGTCAGAGTTAACTTAAAGAGGAATGGTTGGCATTTGGAAAAAAGTATAGTCAATATGTAAATTGTCTGTGACCTTAAATGTGTGATACCATTGAGTAGCTGTACATTATTGTCACTATTCGTTCCTATAAAGCAATTTTACACAAAAGTCAAGACTGATTGAATGCACTTAAAGAGGCAGTAATAATTTAACTTTTCATACCTCCTTTGAGCCAATTTTACAGCATCATAGTATTTATTCAACTTTTAATACTACATCAACTATAAATTCTCGATCTTATAAAGAAACTAACAGCACACATGAAATAATGCCCAAAAAATTACTGTATACATAAGTGACACTAAATAGATCTCACAAAAGTAACGGTGGATTATATTAAATCCGTGCATAGTCACCTTTATATTTAAATGGAGAATGCCATACTTCCATACACAAAAAAACATTAAAGTAACAAAGTGCTTAAGATATTTTATACAATAATCTTAACTGTAACAACCTTATTCATCATAATAATTCATTGATACACAATGGAAGCAATATGTAAATATTTTAATGTTTTACAAAGGGATGACTGCTCCATTATTACTAATTATAAACAGAAATCAATAATCTTTTTGGTATGGTAAAACGGTGCTTATTATAGCATACGTCCTAGATTAAGATAATGCAGGTTTACAAAAAAGATTCTAGAACCTGACTAAGAAATATGTACTTGAAAAATGTCCTGATTAGTATAAGTTCCATGGTTAATAATGCAGACATATGAAAGTGAAACAAAACATTGTATGTGTCCATTGCAAGAAGTATATAAAGCAATGCACTAGTCAAGTGTTGTCAGAGAAGATAATAAGATGATCAACCACGAAAGTTAGTGACAGCTAGAAGGATCAGTAGAAAGGAGTACTTGCCAAGTCTGGTTAGTATAAGCTGGGAAGTCAGTTAGTGAAGCAGCAGAAGTAATATCAGTGATATTCATTCCAAATGGATATGCTGCTACCATCTTCTGATAATGCTGGACCTATTCCACACATAGGTCATGAGCAATCTGAAGTGAAAAAGTGCAAAGACAAATGCAGATAGTGCCATAGGGTTTAATAAAGTGAAATTAGAAAACAGTTGAATACTCATAAAAAGTAAATGGCTGATCTAGCTCACCGCAAAGTCAATAGCTTGGTGATTCAGTCGTTTTGTATTGGTTTTGCTAAATCTTTGGAAAACCATCTCTGCATCACATCAGTGAAGTCAGATTATTAACAGCTCAATGATGTCTGATACTTTATAGATGAATGTAGAAGCTTGTAATAATGCTCAATAAATCAACCCTAGGTACTCACAACTGAGTATATCTTACTGACATCCCTCTAGCTGTTAAAAAACAATGGTTGTTATCAGCAAAATATTTGCTAATGAACAAGAATGGTAAATACTAAGAACTGTGGGAGAGCAACAAATTAGCTACCTTTTCTTCAATAAAGCAAATATACTCCATAAGAGTTGAAAGTTGTCCATACTAACAGTCTACGTAATACGTATTTTTATGTTAGATCACCAAATCATTTTAAATGCAGACACTAGGCTAACACTAGGCTGTAGTGTTGGGCCACTGGAATAGAAGCAGATGAGCAAAAACCATGGTTTTGTCTGACATTGTGATAAGCTAGATCATCATTTTACTTGTGTGAGTGGACCATTTATCTTTAATAAACCTTGTTGCTCTATCTGCTTTGTCACTTGCACGTGTTCATTTCAAATCATGAATAATCTAGTGTACCTTATTTTGAGGGTTTGTGCTCTTTAATTCACAGATAAGTCACCCTTATTTTGTGAAGAAAACTTTATGATTATACTTATATCAACTTCATGATTCTTTTTTTCAGACTTGTCTAGACTGATCTTGAAGAACTTACCTGTGTTAAAAAATAGCCCTTAGTAATAATTTTCCCTATTATTTCTGACAATAGGCACTTATTCCTTTAAGGTGGCATGGGTTTCAGTGTAATCTATTAAAGAAATGCACAGTAACTAAGGACAGCATGTTTCCCTACAGCTTGGGGTTTGCTAGGAATCATAAGTACCTGGGATTTGAGCTCAATGGAAAACATGCACTCTTCCTTGACTTCACCCAGGAGTATCTACAGTTTGATATACCAAGAGTTGTTCGTAATCATCTTAAAATATATCTGGAACTTGGGATTTTTCTGCATGCTTTTTCAAAGATCCACTGTGGACTGGACAAAGAGACATGCAAAGAAACTCTTATGCACCAACACATCGACACATTCAAGAACTTGTAGAAAAAAATAAGTTTAGGTCTGCAGATAGAAACAGACACTAATTCAAAGTCAAAGACACATTCATGCATAGACAGAAATATAGAGACACACAGACAGGCATAAGCACACATGCACAAACATACATTCATGCACAGAGGCACAAATACAGACACAAATAATGACAAAACTACAAACGCATTACTGCATGGAAAAACATACAAAGACACAATCAAGAAAAGAAAGATACACACATGTACATACACAAACATCCTTGCAAACATGCAAACATAAACGTCCTGGCACATTCATTCAACTTACCCAGAAAAACATTCACAAAGCGACATGCATACAAATGCACTCATTCACAAAGACATAGAAGTACAAATACCAGACACATTCCTGCACATATAATCCTATGCAGGCACATAAAGAAGGCTTACTGAAAAAAGGCACATTTAAACGTTCATGCACAGACAGAACAATACACAGAAATGATCATGTAGAGGCACACTCTTGCACAGATGTGCACACAGGCATACTTATGTGTATAAAAAGACAATCGTACAAAGAAAATACATAGACATATTGTGACGGAACGCTGTCACTGAGTACCATGCCAACATGGGCCTACCCACTTGTCCAGTCACAGTGGACCCCCAGGACTGTAGGGGCTGGCTGAGGACAAGTGCTGTTGCGTGCATTTCCCGAACAAACTATGTGTCAACTCCAGACAGTAGCGAATATGTCATGGAAGCTCCCGCGCCACAGCCTGCTGGAGAGGCATAAAAGCTAGCCTCCTGCCCACAGACTATGGGCCTTGTCACAGACAACCACAATGCCGATCGATTGTCCTGGCAAGGAGATGTATAACCACACTGCTACAGTCGTCCATGGGGTTAACCGTTAGAGCAACCCCTGGCTGCCCTCTCCAAAAAGGGGGGAGATATGTCACGGGAGATGGAACTCCTCGTACGTGTTCCCTTAATTATACTTTGTATCATCTAATGTTTCCCTGCATTCGAATGGAATTGTTCCCTTCTGTTCGGTTAATGAACAGAATCTGTGTGGTCCCCCTTGTTATGTATTGTGTACCTGTATTATTCGGCGTTCAGTGTGTGTGCCTGTATTCTACATAGAGCAGTGTGTGTGTCTGTATATGCAGCTGTGGGTCAACAAAGGTGGGGCAGCTGCTCTATAGACTGTAAAGTATTGTTAGGTGTGAAATGTATTCTGTGTGTTAATCAAGTTAAATGCTGCACTGTGAGTGACCATCTGCTTTGGAAGCCAGCAAGTCTATCTACTACAGCAAAAGCCTGTGTTGATGTAACCAGAGATTGCTCTGAAGGGACAGGGGGTCGAACCAAGATAAGTTTTTGTTGTCATGGTGTGTTGGCAGAGGGGGAGGTGGTAACTAGTATAAGGAATCACTTTGTTGCTTTGTAGTTCTTTCTCTGTGACCTGTTCTGTATTCCCATGGATGCTTGTGTTTTTCTCTGAAATAAATAGTTCTCTTGATTTACCCAATACGACTGGTCTTGTCCACTATATTGGGGAATTTTACAAGGTTCCAGAGGGCTAGCATCACTGTATGCTGTAGCTGACTCCAGGACCAGCGGAGGATTAGAGAAGTGGAAAACATTATATGATTTGTCAAATATCAGGAGCCAGGGGTACTGTGCTTCTATATTGGGCATTGATTACACATGACTATACAAAAAATACATGTTTCTTGATTATATATATATATACATGGAAGAAAATAAAAATGCAATTGTCCATATGTATTAAAATAAAATCTTGAAATTATGTTCTAGTAAACTACCAAAAATGTGTTACTTTTAATCATTTTTAATTCTATCTATCCATCCATGCAAGCATCTTTCCTCAATCTTCAAACTAATGTAATCAATTGTAGGACCACATTTAAGCGAGCAGCATTTGTCTAGGGTGCTAAGGATACTAAGCTTCTACATGATGCATGGCTTACACATTACTATAACCTCACTACTCGCAAACTTTACAATAAGGAGTTAAGAAGACTTGACTGCAACTGCAGCACCAATGTGTAAAAATGCTATCTGGGTGCCACGTGTATTTTCCACAAATGACAAAGTCCACTGGTACAGGCATTCTTGATGTGTGTCTTGTCCCTTCCACATCAGTAGAATTATAGTTTATAGAATAACTCTACATTATTTGAGAAGTAGAGCCATTCCATCAGACAAAACCAGCTACTCTGTTTCTACTGGAAAATTCTGCCATTATAGGTAGAGGTAGAGATGGTAGCAATTGGCTATAGCAAGAGATATACTAACTAATTAAAGAAATAGAAGGTCCATGTTTTCAAATGCAGCTTCTATTAACTGGTGTCTTTACACTGTAAAATCTTGTCTCGGTTATTTGCAGAGATGTGGAGAAAAATAAAGGCATATACACTATTTCCTATTCCTTGTTATATCCTACATAGCCTATATCCAAGCAACTCATAAGGCCCAACATATAATTATATGGATATGTAAAAATTATGGCAGATGTAGCAGGTCAGAGGAAGGGCCATGAGAAAATGAGAATAAATGAGGATAAGGCTGCTGAGTTTTCCTCAAAACTTGCTTAGTCCCAGAGTTAAATTTGTGGGTATAGCTGGACCTCCACAGCTTATTAGCCCAAATAAAAACTTAATCCAAACTCTAGTGAAAATATGAACAAAGTGGAAGGCTTGTCAGCATGACTTAAAGAAAAAGTCCTGCTCCAATGAGAGAAAGGGCAATATTTGTGCAGGGCTCTGGAGAAAACAGAGTAGATTACAGGGAAGCTTTCATTGACTGTTCTAATGGAATACTATGTCCAGGGCTTAAATGTTACACTTTCCATTGACATTTAACCCAAGTGCGTAGAAACTCCCCCCTGGTGAGTGTGTCATGGGCCCTTTAAGGCTTGCAGTGCCAAGTAACTTTTAAAGGGACACAGTAGGCACTTTAACTGTTTCTCCTTATTGACATGGCTATAGTGTCTGGAGTTCCTGCTAAATGCTAAGCCAGAGTCACAGAGTTACACTGCAGGTACTTTAACTGCTTCTCCTCATAAATGTTTTAATGCTAAAACAGAGTCCTCAGCAGCTCATCCTTTCTGTGCTGCTTGGACTAATGAAAAAGCATTAGCCTGAGAATCAGTGACTGCTTTAAGCCAATCAGAGCACCCATTAGTGTTATTAACTAATATGACTATGAGGTTTGTAATCTCTGCCTTAGCTATCCCTCCGGTAGTGTTAAACTGCTTGAAATTGCTATTACTGAGTAAAGGGACAGCGCCAGGAGACTTCAAGCACTATACCCAATCCAATAAGATGAACTGGTTATAGTGACAACCGTGTCTATTTTGGGCCTGATTAGTGCTTCAGAGTTTACTCATATATTTAATGTGTTGAAATAAAAACTGTATGAAGCCTAAATACATATTCATAAAGTTTAAAACCATACACCTTCTGAGACATTATGGCTATGACTGTCGTAATAGCAAGGCAGGGGACAAAATAGATTGCATTCATATTTTTTATGCAATATATGAAATACATACTACATGTTTAGCACTTAATAAAACTGATTGAAATAAGCTTCCATTAATTTACCAACCATAGATTGAAATATGGTACCCAATGTTCCTATATGCATTAAAACAGCAATATACATACATGAAACATATACACATACCTGGAACTGTTTAACTTTGCTAAGTAACTCTTCTAGTTTTTGGCATTGTTCAACAAGCTGGTTTGATAATGTCTTCCAGCGTGTTTGGGCAAATTCGATTTCAGAACAGTATTTTTGCTTAACATTGACAGGTGCTTTACTGGATAACTCCTCTGCAGTTTTACTGAGATAATTAATGTCAGCCTGATGGTCCTGCAGGGAACTTTGTAAGGCCTGAAAGAGAATAAAAATAATAATGGTTAAATACATACATTTTACATTAATTATATACAATTTTATATTCCTTACTCATTTTGAATTTTATTCTTAATTTTTCAATCTTAATTTTTTTTCAGTAAGAATCTCTTGTTAAAAGGACTCATCTATAACATTCTATAAGGCATCATTTAACTATTTTTCATATATATATATATTTGTATATGAATATTTATCCCTTCTCAGAAAAGGAGTGGGTATTTAGATTTCTATTATATCCCCCCATCTCAGTTTGGAACGCATACCATCCATGTGTCTCATTTTTAGTGCTAGTTAGGTCCATACAGTGTCAGCATCCATAAACCTTGGGTGGTGATGAATATGATGTTGTGGCCAGAGGGAATGGATCTATGTTCCACAGTGAAACACACATCAAGATACTGTCTTGAGTTATGCAATTAATAAAGAAAAAGACAGTGAATGCTAAAGGTAGAACTTTATGAGGATATCATATATAAGGGGCATCTTCTACTTAGCTTACATACCCCTGAAAAATCTCTTACATGGACAAAATGAATTGGGACTTTTTTACTGTTATTTATTTATGTTTATTTTTATTGTATTTGTGCCTGCTTCACTCTATTTTGCATGTGTGGTGCTGCACTCTAGATTTGACCACTGGTAATGGTTATATGCCTGTTTTATCTTGAAGTTTGTAAGTACATTTGCTTTATTACATTTTATCGTGATATACAATATTGTACTACTTTGTCTCTTTATCTCTTCACATTTTATAAGGGAGACAAGTCGGAATATTTTATTTCCATTGTGAGTGCATTATATACTTTATTTTCATGAGTGTTCTTTGTACAATATTACCCTATGTGAGTTTTTTTTTTCTTGTTTATAGGTAAACTCATCCACATCATTGCAGCCCCCCATTCAACACCAGATGGTAGGGAGATCTAGAGATCTCCCTCCATGGCGCTGTGCTGCTTAGTTTGTATGCTGCCCTCTGGCTGAGAACAGCTCTTTGAGACCAGAAGGAGTCTGTGGGGTCTACTAGAGGGCAGATTCCACTGGACCACCAGGGAATCTGTCATTGTGTGTCTCTGTACATCAGTGTGTTTGCGGGTGTATGTGCATGCATATATGCGTGCCCGTGTCAGTATGTGAATGTGTGTGAATTTGTGTCTGTCTGTCCAAAGTGGTTCCTTGATCCTATTAGGGACTGAAACGTTGATATGATTTTATTGGACACTATGATTATTAAATAATAAAACACCAGTTTCTTGATAAATACCCAGGAGGGTCGAAATGTTGATTAATTTTTTTTAGTTTGTGAATACACATTTGTTTTCTGGAAATCCTAAAAGTGCTCCTTTATTTACTTTATATTGTTTGTGCTGGGAAGCATCCTGGTTAGTTCTGTGGAATATATAACATTTTTTGGGGGTGAGTGCCAGTATTTTTGCATATATAATACAATTGCTCTATTTAATAAATTCTGTTATATTCCTAACTGTTAATGTCTTTTTTGACTTGATGACACATTGTTCATCATTCAGATTTTAATTTGGATGACCACTCATGCAAAAGGTAATAAAGATACTTATTTCTCTCCATTAGTATACCATGTGTCCAACTGTGGCAAAATTAACTTTTTCCAGAGTTATGAGCATTGTCAATGAGGTCATTGAGTATCTCTTTTAATTGTTGTATTATTTACTTCTTAATTTGAGAAGCAACAGTCAAACACATGATTGTCATTTCATGGAACATTTGATTAAAATTAACCCTTGTATTTATGTGTTCATTGCAAAGGATGTGATTTGTACCTTAAACCTTTCATTATATATTTATAAGGACTTTGACCACATTCTAGGTTAAATTCTAGATCACACTATAGGTCAAATTAATGCAGTTTTAAAGATAATTCCAAAGGAGTTTACAAACAGACAGCTAGAAAAAGACTACAAAGTTGCAAGCTGAAGCCACTCAAGCAATAAATAGCACATAAATTATTATTGTGATTATATAGATACATCAGAAAAGTGCTGTGCTATGGATGCAGTGGATGCTCAACAACAAGGCAAGCATTAAATCACATAATACTATATATTGATTCTTTTTTTTTTATCAACTGATTTACAGTTCATTGAAAAACATTTCTTGTGGGAGACAAACAATGATTTTAAGAAATCAGCCTGTGGCAGACAAAGCGGGCAAATAAAGCATCTAAAAGACTGTCCGATTGTGAGAAACAAGATTTTCTAGTCTAATTAAATTAAAGATGGAAATCTTTGGCCTCAATTCAGAGGGTCATTTCTGGAGAAAACCAGGCACCACTAATCACCTGCACAATGTGAAGCAAGGTGGTGCTGGTAGCATGTTTAAAGGAAAGGTGAAAGCAGAAAAAGCAAAGACCTAATCTGAAGATCCACCGACGGTCCCCATCCAACCTGAGGATCTGCTAAGAATAATAGCAGAAATTACCCAAATCCAGGTGTGCAAAGCTTGATATGCATCATACCCCAAAAACGTGAGTCAGTAATCACTGCCAAAGGTGATTCAGTTAAATAATGAGTTAGTGATCTGAATATTTATGTCAATGTGATTGTTCAGTTTTTTTCTGTTTAATAATCTTGCAATAAATGTCAAAATGTGTTTTTTGCTTTGTCATTAAAAGGTATTGAGTGTAAAAAAAAAATATTTAAATAGCTGTATCATAAGGCTGCAACATAAATAAATGAAAGTGGTCTGAATACTTTCTGAATGCACTGTATATTTGTATAAATCTGACAATCATTATTTCCCTCTATATTATAAGCCCTGGGGTCGTCAGGCACTTCAGATTATTGTAGACTACATCTCTCCTGATGCTTTGCCAATATTATGGCTGCAAGAACTAAATATGAGATGTGGTCCTCATATCTGGAATGCTGAAAGTTGAATTCCCTTTTAGCCTATTAATACGCATAGAAAACAACTAAAAAATGTTTCCACAAAATGTAAATTCTGATGTCAACATTTCCTGCAGTTGAAAGGATACAAACAATATTTTCATGGTACAAAACATGGATTTCGTTGCAAGTGAGGGCCTTTACATCATATTCAATAGAATTTTCAATGGGCTCTAA
Organism: Pelobates cultripes; assembly: GCA_933207985.1. Classification (NCBI taxonomy): domain Eukaryota; kingdom Metazoa; phylum Chordata; class Amphibia; order Anura; family Pelobatidae; genus Pelobates; species Pelobates cultripes. The sequence goes on along the minus strand of OW240912.1, from coordinate 253,294,958 downwards.
GCAGTATATGTTCCAAATGCTATTGAATGGAGTTCATTTAAGGTAACTTGTTACCACTAATTTGCTTATATATATGTATTCTTTCACTGATTGGCTTCACGATAGGATGTGTGATAGACTCAAGGACTAGAGTGTTGCAAAAGACCTGTATTTAACAGTACAGAGCTGCAACCACAATTGCAAGGCTTTATTTTTAGAAGATATAGATCTAGGCATCTAAAACATTCAGCGATCAACCATGTACCTTGTTCATGGTTGTGTATGGTGCAATGGTGACCGTCTGCTTAGAAGATTTTCCACACACATTATATCATTGTCTTAAACTGAAACAGATAACTATATGTGTTGTATTTGTAAATGAATTGATGAAAAAAATCCACCTGTTTTATCAGAACTTAGATGCTATCTCACGTTGCTGTTAGGCATAACATCCATTTGAAAAATTAGAGGAGATCTGTAAAATTAGAGGAGATATCAAACTGCCCAAAACCTGCTACCGTAAATGAGTTTCAATTAACTGTATTACATTGTCTGTGTATGGATATTGGCAAATCCAACTTTATTTTTAGGCCCAGAAGAAATTAAAAAAAAAGAGCAGCATGGACATGAATATAATTGGCTGATATTGTTATACCATGTATAAATCAGAGTATCACCAGCATTCCTGCTCAGGTGACTGACAGGTTTCAAAAACAGTCTGTTCTGATTCCCTGGTTCTCTCTGCTGTGTACCAGACTGCAGCCCCCATGTCTTAAATAAAGATTTTAATATTGTCCTCCTCTTAATCGTGCCCTCTTAGCTACTAACATAAGCTATGATGAACTGGCCCATGCCATGAGGTTATATTGGAGCACAGGTCAACTCACGAGGCAGTTTGAAATCCCTGGATTTATTATTATTAATATAATTTCTATAGTGCTAACATATTCCCCAGCGCTTTACAATTATAGAGTTCGGATAATTGACATTAGGGATAATAAGTAATTGGCATACAAAATATTAGCAGAGACAAGAGATGAAGAAGGCCCTACTTAACTTAAACCTTTGCTATCAATAACCCAATCTAAATTACAGGCATCAATTAAATCCAATAAATAAGGTAAAGGTTTGTAGGGACAGGGATATTGAAATAAACATCTAATAACCCATAAGTCATTACTCGTGAAATTTGCACATATGGCCCAGATATCCCTAAAGCTTTGAATGCTGTTTAAGTTAACTGGAGGTTGTAGAAAACGGATCCTCAGGATAATAGAAAATGTAAGGAATCATCACTGTTTCCATATTGAGAAGCAGGATGTGCACAACCTTTTAATTCATCCACAGCACTGGAGAATAGCTAAATAGCTGCATTTATTACATTGCTCACACTGTTTGACACATTACATACCTTTAGCTCCCTGAGTCTTTGTTCCATGATTTCACATTCGGTAACAGTAACCTGAGGTATAGCAAGTTTGGTTTCAGACTGCTGGATCCACAGAAGGATAGTGCTCATTTTCTCCTTGTACTGTGTAGGAGGTAAACTGTCTAGAACTGAACAGAACAAGAAAATTTTGTTTATTTTACTATATCTGAATTACGCACTTCTCAACTATATATTATGTACTGACAGTATTAAAGCAACAAATCCTGCATTTTCAGAAAATTACATAATTAAAAGTTGTTTTTGTGAATTTCTTTCATGAAATGTCTTTCAAAGTCTTTCTGTGACAACATAATCTGTCAGTTTTACATATAAAATAATAATAATAATAACAACAATTATATATAGTCATTTTGATGATGGCAGTTGAAATAGTTACTGTTTCATGTGTTAACGCTTTTAAATCTCAGATATAACTCGTTGGAGATATGTCATCAGTGACCCAGTCGTGCGCTGAAGTATCTTTCATATTGCAGCACTGGGTAGAGAGCCTGTCCACCTACAGACACTGATCAGCATGTGAGAAGAAAAGAGGAGGGGGTGCGGACTGGGAGAGCCAACCTCTGACTCCCAACAACCTCAGCTAGGAGATGCCACTTGACATCACAGAAGCCACCCTCCTACACCCAAGAGACAGGAAACAAGAGGGTGGTGAAAATCTGACAGTTTTGACCAACATGTGTGTCTTTATGTGTATCATTGTGTGTATCTTGTGTCTGCATATGTGTCAGTGTGTGTATCTGTACTGCATATATGTCAGTTTCAGCGGCTGACTGAGCACTCTGGCATATCGGTCATGGACCGAGGGTCCGAGGTTCTAGGAGGCCCGCCCACCGTGCATGAAAGCAACAGCTGGACTGGAGAGTTAAACATATCCCCAGCCAGCCTGCAGTCAGTGAGGGGCCCGCACGTCACTCCATGGGCCCCGGTTACCAAATACATTTCCCCCATGTTCGGCCGGGCATAGTGAGAGACAGCTAATAGGGCTGCCTCTCCCACTAGGCTGACTCTCAGTGTGCCTGATGAGCACAGCAGGAGAGCTGTCTGTAAGCCTGATCAGGCAGCTCCGTGTGGCTCGTTATAGAGGAAATGACTGTCAAAAGGTCAGGGAGCCGGTCAGGGGATCCTGATCTGTGTTAGAGGCAACACTTCACGGAGAGACAGTATGCTCCAGTGCTGGCTGGGAGAAGGATTTCCTCCCTTTGGCCAAAGGTAAGGCTCAGGGAGGGGGGAATCAATTTTTTTTAATTAAAAATGTATATAATGCCCCCACCCCCCGCAGCCTCTCCACCATGTATAGCCCCTCTACCCACTGCAGCCCTTTTGCCCCTCTTCCCCCAGCAGCCCCTCTTCCTTCTACCCACTACAGCCCCTCTACAACCCCTATACCCACTACAACCCCTTTACCCACACAGCCCCTACGGCCCCTCTACCCTCTGCTGCCCCTTTGCCCCATACTCCCTGCTGCCCCTCTACCTCTTACTGCCCCTATAGCACCAGCAGACCCTGTGCTGCCCCTTTACTCCATGCTTCCACTCTGCCCCTTTACCTCCTACTGCCCCCTTCTCCCTGCAGCAACCCCTATACTCAACCACTATACAACCCCTATACTCACCACTGCCACTATCCCTACAGACCCTATACCCTCCACTGCCTCTTTGCCCCCTGCTGCCCCTCTAGCTCCTGCTACTTGTCTACCCCCAAAAGCCCCTCTACCCTCTGCTGCCCCTTTGCCCCCTACTCCCTGCTGCCCCTCTAGCCCCAGCAGACCTCCTGCTGTCCCCCTAGCCCCTGCTGCCCCTCTACTGCCCTGCTGACCCCCAATGCCTTCTATTGCCCTGCTTCCCTTCTGCCCCCCTACTCCCTTCTACCCCTTACTCACTGCTGCCCCTCTACCCCTGCTTCTCCTGTACCCCCAGCAGCCCCTCTACCTTCTACCCACTACAGCCCCTATACCCTTCTACACGCACCACATCCCTATATCCACTAGAGCCCCTCTTACCCCTACAGCCCCTATACCCACCTCAGCTTAAATACCCCATGAAGCCCCTAAACCCACTACAGTCCCTACAACCCCTGCAGCCGCTATAACCACTACAGTTTTTATTACCCCCTGCAGACCCTATACCCACTACAGCCTCTTTACCACATGCACAAACTACAGCTCATATATTCCTTACAGCCCTTATACCCCACTACACCTCTTATAGCCCCTATACCCATTACAGTCTCCATATACAATGTACCCACTACAGCCCCTATACTCCATAAAACCACTAGAACCCCTGCAGCCTCTATACCCACTACAGCTGATATACCAACTACAGCCCCTATACCCACTGCAACCACCTCAGCCTCCTACAGCCCCTAAACACCTGCACCCACTAAAACCATATATGCATGAAAAAACCTATGCCCACTACTGCCCTTTTTCCCTGCACCCACTACTGCCTTTATTGCTGTCTGCATGTACTACAGCCCCTATCCCCCTGCAACAACCACAGTCCCTATGCCTCCCCTGTAACCACCAAAGCCCCTATCACTCCCCTGCACTCACTGTAGCTTCTATTGCCCACTGTCCCCTCTAAAGTCCCTATTTCCCCCAGTGACGGATCCAAAGCCTGATCCCGGGAGGGGCACTTGAAGATTATTTAAAGAAATAATCCAGACACAATAACCACTACAGCTCAGTGTAGTGGTTATGATGTCAATAGTGCCGGGACCCCCTCCCACAGTAAGTAGTCAAACCATTTAAGAACAGTTTGACAACTTACATAAGATCTGCTGGGAAATGGGGCTGTAGTAGGGTATAGGAGCAGTGGTGTGTGTGAATGGTGCAATGTGTAAGGGGTGCAGTGTGTGTGTGTGTGTGTGAAGGTTGTAGTGTGTGAGTGAGGGTGGCAGTGTATGTCAGGGATGCAGTGTATGTGTGGGACAGTATGTGTGTGTAACAGTTGCAGTGTGTATGTGTGAGAATTGTAGTGTAGGTGTGAGTGTGGGCAGTGTGTGTGTATGGGGGACAGTGTGTGTGTAGGGGGGGCAATATGTGTGTATGGGGGGCAGCATGTGTGTATGAGGGGCAGTATGTGTGTATGGGGGGCGTTGTGTGTATGGGGGCAGTGTGTGGTATGGGGGGCAGTGTGTGTGTGTATGGGGGGCAGTGTGTGTGTATGGGGGCAGTATGTGTGTATGGGGGCAGTGTGTGTGTGTATGGGGGCAGTATGTGTGTATGAGGGGCAGTGTGTGTGTATGGGGGGCAGTGTGTGTGTATGTGTGTGTATGGGGCAGTGTGTGTGTGTATGAGGGGCAGTGTGTGTGTATGGGGGGCAGTATGAGTGTGTATGAGGGGCAGTGTGTGTGTATGGGGGGCAGTGTGTGTGTATGGGGGCAGTATGTGTGTGTATGAGGGGCAGTGTGTGTGTATGAGGGGCAGTGTGTGTGTATGTGGGGCAGTGTGTGTATGGGGGGCAGTTTGTGTGTATGGGGGGCAGTTTGTGTGTATTGGGGCAGTATTGGGGGCAATGTATGTGTGTGTGATCAGGGTAGGGTGGCTTTTTTTTTATAATATATATTTTTTTAATTTAATTAAAATAAATAAATATCCTATGTCCCCCCTACCTTCTTAACTTTATGGAGGACATATTTCGTTACCTGGAGGTCCGGTGGGGGATTCATTGGTGGTCCCAGGGGGGAGAGTGAACTCTAGCCCACGCTCCAGGGCTAGAGTTCACTCTCGCGAGATTTGGAACGTTGCCGTGGTAACCGTGGCAACGCTCCAAAACCAAATCTCGCGAGAGGAGGACCCGGAGGAGCTGCAGCCTGAGCTCCCGGGTCCTCTCTCCTCCCTCTCCCTCCCCTGCCGGCTCTCAGCACGGTGCCTGCAGACAGGGGAGGGAGATCTCTGATCTCCCCTCCGGTCCACAGGCACATTGCAGGGCTAGCAGGGGAGGGAGACTGTCGGTTTTCTCGGGGGGGCAATTGCCCCGTTGCCCCCCCTGGATCCGCCACTGATTTCCCCTTACCACCACTATAGCCCCTATTACTTGCTGCCCCCACTATAGCCTCTATACCCAATACAGCCTTTGCCCAACACTACAGCCCCTATAACCACTACAGCTCTATGCCCCAGCACCCACTTCAGCCTTTATTCCCCTTCCCCCACGGCAGTCCCCATGTCCCCTAAACTCACTTCAGCACCCCCACCCCCCAGTTTTTATCCACTTAAAGGGAAACTATTTTGAATCCTAATATCCTAACACGACTTAGAGTAAGTATACACAGAAACATACATTCACTTTACATGCACATACATCAAATATATTTTGAATCCTAATATCCTAACACGACTTACAGTAAGTATACACAGAAACATACATTCACTTTACATGCACATACATCAAATATATTTTGAATCCTAATATCCTAACACGTTACACAAAGACATACATATATTCGCTTACAGTGAATATACACAGAAACATACATTCATTTTACATGCAAATACAAGGTGCATCTACAACAGTGTATATATATCTGCAGGGGGCCCAGGTCCTAATTTTGTCTGGGGGCCCAGGACTCTATCAGTCCGCCCCTGGTCAGTTTGGATATATATGCATCTGCATGTGTGTCAGTGGTTTTATCAGTCTGTATATGTATCTACATGTGTGCCAGTGTGTGCATTTGTGTCTGTGTATTTGCATGTATGTCAGTGTGAGTATCTATGTGTCTACATGTGTGTCAGTATGTGTATCTGTGTGTCTGTGTACCTGCATGTGTGTCAGTGTATGTATCCGTGTGTCTGTGTATCTGCACATGTATCTGTCTTTTTGTTTGTTTTTTTGCATTGCATTGTTACTGTCAGTTTGGTCTGAAATGTCTTGTCTACTAGATGCAACTAGGATCATGATGATATAATTTCCTAGCTTAAAAAATAAACCAAAATGAAAGATTTATGTAATCATTGTTATACATTATTGGCAGCAAATTTCCCCACAGCTCTCTCTTGCTAAGCTTCAAGGACAAATACAATAATATAAACCAACAGTGTACAAAAACAGGCATCTCCAGCACATATTGCTCTTTTAAAAATTCAGCGGTTTACATGTTTTTAAACAAGTCATAGTCATCATGTCCTTTAATGCAATGTTCCAAATGCTTTTCTGAACATAACATGTTTATAACTCTATTAGTTTTGAATCACATCAGAGTTTACCCCATTCATATATTCACTGGCCTGAATAATTCATATAAACCAGGGGGAGAACGATGATAGGCTGAAAAGGTGTGTTGCCATAGTAGCAGAAACATGTTCTTAAAGCTTTCTGTCTTGTACTTGTGCTTTTTGAGATACAGAAGAATGCATAAAATGATACAATTCTGCTTGGTTTTATCTCTCAGACATGGTAGATCACTCTGTTAATGTTTTGTAAAAGAGGAACAGACTCTTCAAATCATGTCATCAAAGACTATCACTCCCCACTTTAGCTATGCAACAGATTCAATTTTAATATAATCAGAAGTTTTAAGCATTATTTTCCATTTTATTTTTATTTTTCAAATGTCTGGCACTACTATTGCATAGTATAACAAAATAAAAAATAATATTAAATTCAACAGAAAATGTGCAGAATAAAAAAATAAAATAAAATAAAAAAGTTTACAGTTGGAAAAGTAAATGTTGTAGCTTAAAGATTCCCACCCTGTCTTTGTACCACAATAATATCTCTCTGCTCTGGAACATATTTTATTTTGTATGCTATGGAGTATATTTAGTTTAACTCAATGTAAGTGCCACTCATCTCCTTTCATTAGTTATTAAAGGTAAAAGCTGGCTACCTGAGAACAGGTAACTATAATAATGTAAACAGAGTAAGGCCATAGTCAAGTGAGTCGGAAATAGAATGAACAATAAATTATATGAGTGAGCCTATACGAAAAAAGACAAACAGAAGTAGAAAGAAAACTGAGCTACAGGAACCACAAATGGAAAAAAATGGATCAAATGAGACTTGGTTATTTCAGAGTATTAGACTCATATGGATCACTCTACTGAGGCCACAACTACACAAGTGCACTAAAGGCAGAATTTTATTGGTATACATAGGAGCTCATAGTCTTACAGGAACATACTTTATTATATGCACACATGCAGAGACAATGAACATTACACCATTTGATTAGTGGCATCATATGTGTTGCATTGCACTTACATGAGCTTTAAAAGCGATTAGTTTGCTGGTGACAAATGCTCAGAGTAGGAAGATCAGTAAAATGGGAGTGAGAAAGAGACAACATAATACATTAGTGAAGTTGAGGAATAAAGACAGAGCCAAATGTGTGTGTAGTGTTACTTACCTGGTCCGTGTGTGAGTCGAGATTCAATAGTCAATTGCGTGTTCCGAATTGCAGAGAAAAGAAGAAGTCAGCTCGCCTTGACACATTCTTAAAAGGACAATGGGGGCGTCATGTCACTTCTGGCTAAAATTGGCCCGCGTCAGTCTGGCTCCCCCGTTCACGTACATGTTGGGGTGGCAGGAATGATGTGGACCAATCAAATAACACATAATGGTTATGTGGCTTCTCTGTCCCTATTTGTTTTGCCCTATAGTGTTTTTTTGTTCTCAGTACTCTTTAGTGCATTCCTTGATACATAGTGTTATTTCTGGTATTGACCTTAACTTTGTTTTTGACCCTGAATTTGTCTGTAACCCTTTTCTGTCTTGTTTTCTTTTTTCTGTCTTTTCTTTTCTCCTTTTCTGATTGATATAATGTATACCTGACTTTGGCTAGTTATCATTTTCACTGTGTCTCTATTATCCTGACCATGCCTTGTATTTGACCACATTTCCTCTCTTTATCACGTTATGTACGGCCACTCTAAGTCTGGGTAATATATTTATTTCTCTCACCCTCCCAAACACACACTATCAGCTTTTACACATATTGTCATTCTGTCAGGATTACTGTTTGATCCAGCACGTAGAACTGTATAGCATGGATGACAAATAAGTAACGTATTACCGGTCCTTAGAATGGCCGGATTTAACGTACATAGAATAGTCAAAAATACTAGCCGAGGTCAGGGAACACAGAAAGGGACACAGCGATGAGGAAAGCCAGGAGTCAGGATACCAGAATATAGAGAAGTCAATAAATAAAGCCAAAGTCAAAAACCAGGTAGAAAACTATAACAGGAACGCGCTCTCAGACAACCACAAGGGAAACCACGACAGGGCACTGAGCAGGATGAGAACTGGGCCTAAATACCCCTCCTTTAGTTCTGATAGGCTGTAACCGGCCTTTGACCCCAAAGTCAGTTACCAGGTTTCATTTGCATAATTGCTGCTCAGTATTAACCCTTCTGTGGATTAGGTTGCTGCTCGGCACAACTTTTCCTGTGTGGACAGTAAATGTCATTAACCACATTTCTATAAGCGGATAAATACGTGACTCATTCTCCCAAACACACTGTCATCACCCCCACACGTTGTCATCCTTTAACACACTGTCAACCCAACCACACACTGTTATCCACACACAGTGTTAACCCCCACATACACACTGTCACCCAGCCATACTTACATTAACCTCACCTAATCCTGTCACTCTCATCCACTCCAAAAATACCACACTCACTGGTCCTCACTCTGCCCCATTCAGCCTATCACATTAACTCCTCCTAATCCTGCCACACTCACCATCTCTCGCACTACCACACTCACCCCTCAACTCCCTTAAACTCATCCTCTATCACCCTGCCCCACTCAACCTATCACCTCCCAGTTTATCTCTCTTTGCCCTGTCACATCCCCTCCTCTCACTATGCCACATTCATCCCAATCCTGTGATACTCACTCGCCCCCAACCCTGCTTGCCAAATTTTGTCTTACCGCCCCTCACCTTATCACATTCCCTCCTCCTACTGTTCCACTCTCACCCCTCCCTACCCAGTTTCATTCACCCCCTTAAATTGTCACAATCACCCTGCAGGTACCAAATGCATCTTTATTATAAGCATTAGATTGGACTAGAGACCATAATAACTAATAATCTCAGAAAAGACCCAGCAGCTGGAGAGAGGAGACTGTCTCAATTCAGGATTACTGATGGGTCTAAAATTTTGAGTTTTTTTATTTTTGTAATTTTAAAAGGAATTTTAATTGCATAAAGTACAAGCTAAGGTTAAACATACTTATTTTTACCCTTATAGTGTTCTTTTAAGGCAATATCTTAGAGTTACAATAGATCTGCACAGGATTGGGCTTCATTTCTGAAGATAAATATGAGGATTGAATTTTCCATCTTGTATAAAAAGTTGAAAGGGAAAGATTATAAAATATATCGTTTCATTTATTTTCAAGGTTATACCATTGAGCGAGGAAACAAAATGTAAACCATAATAATTAGCAATTAAATTACATGAAAATGTAATATTCATACTAATTAACTTGGACCATCACTCTTAGGAACAATGTTATATTGCAGCTTTTGTGGAGTAACACAGTGAAACAAAGATAATTTGGCATATCAATACTTCTTTTGCTATAAAAGCATAGTTTATTATTAATAACTCACTATTCTCTACTTCATCCCTGGTTCATCTGTGAAGCATACTTCAAAAATGATTTTCATTCCAAACTTTAAAAAGTAGGCAATTCTGTACAAAGGCTTTCAGTATGTGTATTCATTTTTTTTGGCTAGTCTTTATAGATTGTAGATTAGTAATGATTAAACTTTTTTTTTAATCTTATTGTCATCATAATCAATATTTGTTGAAGTCAAGAAGAAAACAGATATGCATTTGTGAGATCTAAAAAGCAAAAAACATAGAAATCAGCACACCCTGATGCCATGGGGAGATAGGGCATAGAGAATCTCATCTACACCACCATTGGGAATACATGTTACATCTTCTATACAAACACTTCAGTCCCTACACACACAGTTTCTACAGCCCCTAGACACACAAACACACACTACAACCCTAAGCCACATATAGTACACCACAAAAAGACCACATACACTACACAATAAACAGTCCCCTCTACAAACACATATAACATCACTGTCAGCCTACCCACAAATACACAAAACTTTTAACGGGATCTGTCCCACTTTAGTCCTCTAGTATCCCACTTACAGAGACATCTGTTTCTTTTAGCACATGTTGATATAAAAGTCTCAGCAGCATTAAAGTGCCCTTTCATGCATATAACAAGCTATCTCTTTGCTAAGATTTATTATCTGTCACACCTGTACTTGCATGAGGATTTGTGGTCAAGTTAGGCATCACTATATATGTGAACCTGTTTCATCAGAGTTCAACAAAGAAAGCTGTAACTCTATAGGTAACTAGTGATAATGTTAAAGGATAACTAAAAACACACTCATATCAATGAAGTGGTCTGTGTGCAGGGCTTCTAATCCTTAACTTTTTCATCAGTGAAGGTTTTTAGAAAATACAATGTTTACATTTCAGGTTTACGCCCACCTCTAAAGGCTGCCATACTGACATACTAACAGCCACTAAGTAACTTCCATGGCACTGACCGAGCAAAACCTGGCCATGTGATGCAGATGTCCCATAGGAAAGCATTGATTTCCTATGGGCATCATGTTCCCAATGCTCTTCTATGAAGAACACTGAATTGGACAACCGTGGAGGAGGTCATGAGGCATATAGGGATGAAGCATCAGTGCTGGAAAAAAAGGTATGTAACAATCTTATTTATTTTTTTGCACACAATGGGGAGGAACAAATCTAACTAGGGACAGGGACATGGACACGAAAGCATCAGGAATGGCAATTTTGTGTTCTCGGCCACACTACACAGGAAGGATGAGCAGGCACGCAAGGGGGGAATAGAGAAATAAACACACACAAAGACTGGGCACAATGACACACACAGCGAGGCTGTGTCCCTTTTCCCAGTCCCTCTGTATGTATCATTGTCCCCTTTATTACAGCCCTGTAAGAATGAAGCTTAGCCCTAAAATGGGCAGAACTTCAAAAAAAGTATCACTTTATTAAGCATCTTTAAAATGATATATAAGTGAATAATAATCAAGAATTCAGTGAGGTTTGAAAAAAAGGCACCAAATTCTAAATAGGATACTAGATAGGATAGACCAGCAGTTCACAAAGTGTGGGTCGCGACCCACTGGTTGGTCGCAGGGCGATTCCCAGTGGGTCGTGCTGACCCACACATGCAGGGCCGCTGGGGAGTCAGGCAGACTGATTAGTTGGGCTCTCGGTCAGTGACCGCGGGTCCGGCACCGGGAGGGAGCCCGGTGGCTTGCCCTGTATGCCGCTGGGCTCCCTCCAATCAGTCTGCCCAGCACCTCCGGTCTGCAGCTCCGCCGGGTGCAGAGCTGCAGACCGTGTGATAGAAGTCTTGCGAGCACCAAGAGCATTACCATGGCAACACTTTGGGAGCTCGCAAGACTTTTATTACACGGTCTGCAGCTCTGCACCCGGCGGAGCTGCAGACCGGAGAGTTACCCCACTGGACCACCAGGGAATTTATTAAAAGGTAGGATGCAGCCCCCAGACCCTGCCCCCCCAATGTAACCCCTTTTCTCCTTGCCCCAAACCACCCCCCTGTAACCCCTTTGCTCCCTGCCCACCCCTTCTGGCCCTGCCCTGTAACCCCTTCACTCCCTGCCTCCCTGTAACCCCTTCACTCCTGCCCCCTCCCCCACTGTAACCCTTCACTTCCTGCCCCCTCCCCCCACTGTAACCCCTTCTCTGCCTACCCCCAAATAAAGCCCTTCACTCACTGCCCCTCTCCCTCCACTGTAACCCCTTCTCTGCCTACCCCCACTGTAACCCCTTCTCTGCCTACCCCACTGTAACCCCTTCTCTCCCTTCCCCCTCCCCACTAACCCCTCTCTGCCTACCCCCACTGTAACCCCCTTCACCCCTGCCCCCCACTGTAACCCCTTCTCTGCCTACCCCCACTGTAACCCCCTTCTCTCCTGCCCCCTACCCAACTGTAATCCCTTCTCTGCCTATCCCCCCACTGTAAGCCCTTCACCCTGCCCCTCCCTCCACTGTAACCCCTCTGCCTACCCCCACTGTAACCCCTTCTCTCCCTGCCACCCTCCCCACTGTAACCTCTTCTCTGCCTAACCCCACTGTAACCCCTTCTCTCCCTTCTCTCCTGCCTCCCTCCCCCACTGTAACCCCTTCACTCCCTGCCCCCACTGTAACCCCTTCACTGCCTACCCCCCACTGTAACCCCTAGGTGTCATTGTGTGTATCGCTGTGTCAATGTGTGTATTTGTGTGTCTGTGTGTGTATATACACTGCACACATACTCCATACAAAAAACATGCTTACATTCAAACACACATTGTGTATATGTATATTTTATAAACACAATATACACACACTGCATCCACTACACACACACATACACACACTGCAATCAAACACAAATATTACATACAAACACACCCCTTCATTAAAACACTAAAATAATCTACAAACACCCCTTCATTCAAACACCAACACTACACACAAAAAGCACACCTGCATTTAAAGTCCTACACTAACACCCCCGCATTCAGACGCAAACATTACAAACAAGTACAGCACTACATTCCAATAGCAACAGTACATACAAATACCCCCATACATGCACACATATTTAATACAAAAACATGCTTACATTCAAACACTGCTCACAAATATAACCCTGAAATGATACGCAAATGGTAGATCTCCATCTGGCATAGCATTGTTGAAGTTCTCCGACAGATGGAGGTCTACCTTTTGGCTATACTTTCACTAGAGGGGGGCCCAGAAAACATACTTGCACCAGGGTCCTCTCTACATTAGTTCTACCACTGGGATAATCAACATGAGGTGCCTGAATGAAAGAGCAGGACACAGTACTTCTGATACTGAGTCTGTGAGTAAGCAGTTGATGTCTCTAAAACTGATTGCCATGATGTGCAACGTTTCTGCCTCTAAAACTGCCATGATATATCAAAATTGTGCCTCTAAAACTGCCATGTTATGCCAATTTTATGCATCTAAAGCTGATTGCCATGGTGTGCCAATTGTATGCCTCTGAAGCTTATTGCCATGATGTGCCAAGTTTATGCATCTAAAAGTGATTGCCATGATATGCCAAGTTTATGCATCTAAAGTTGATTGCCACAGTGTGCCAAGTTTATGTATTTAAAGCTGCCATGATGTTCCAATTGTATGCCTCTAAAACTGATTGCCATGATTTACCAATGTTATGTTTCTAAAGCTGATTGCCACGGTGTGCCAATTGTATGCATCTAAAGCGGATTGCTATAATGTGCCAATTTTATGCATCTAAAGCTACCATAATGTTCCAATTGTACGCCTGTAAAGCTGATTGCCATGGTATGCCACTTGTATGCATCTAAAGTGGATTTCCACGTTGTGCCAATTGGATGCATCTAAAGCAGATTCCAAGGTGTGCCAATTGTATGCATCTAAAGCGGATTGCTAAAGTTTGCCAATTGTATGCCTCTACAGCTGTTAGCCATTGGTGTGCCAATTTTATTTCTCTAAAAGTAATTGTCATGGTGTGCCAATTATGTGCATCTAAAACGGATTGCTATGGTGTGCCAACTGTATGCCTCTAAAGCTGATTGCCATGGTGTTCACTTTTTAAAATATGCATTAAAAGCAAGTGGGTCTCGAAAAATTACCATTTTGAAAAGTGAGTCTCAGCCCATAAAAGCTTGGGAACCCCTGGGATAGACTATATGTACTATGAACCAGCAATTTGAGCAGCCTGTTACAAAGTTGCAAGTTCTGCAGAATATGAATAAAACAGCATACTACTGCTTCTTGTTACAAAATTATAAGCTCTTAAAATATAATAAGAGCAGAACGTCAATTTCAACCTTGTATCGGTCTGCAATGTTAAACTTGGTCAAATGTAATGACTGGCTTAATAACTTGGACAGTTAAATAATGTGCTGAATGCTGATCCACCTATAGTAACTGCAAAATCTATTTTCTATGGAAAGATGGGTATCAGGATAGTGAGAATAAATGGGTAATCATTAGGACACTGCATGGAACAAATGCAAGTAAAGAATGGGTATCTTTGTCTAATGTAGCACAGCCTTAATATACCTCTATCATTGGGTAGTCCCTTAAAAAGAGCTAGCAATACACTTGGATCAATAGTATACAATCACTCTGTGTCTTATTGCTATCCCCGCCTGCCCCCGAAAACTATTCCCACAATCCCCATTCAAGTGTAGGACATAAAATAAAAGCTGTGTTTGATGAATGGTTTGGCATGTACATGCGCCTTTGTAGGGAACCAAATGGAGTGTCAGCTCTGCCTCACACTTCTCCATATTTTAAAGGGTGGTTGGACCAATCAGTGACTGTTATGTCACAGTAAACAGTGCCACCCCTGAAATGTCAGTTGTAAACAGTCCCATAATGACTCATCATTTGGGCAATATGGTCCTATATATTATGTTGATGGATATACTTCAGAGTCAAAACGGAAGGTAAATAGCACAATAGATTATCATGCATACCATCACAGACTTTGTTTTTATGTGTTTTTTAATAAACTAAGTGTTGTTAGTACTTGAAACATCTAAAGAAGTCTAGCACGTAAGGGCTATTCAATGAATAATGCACCTACAACTACTTTTATTACAAATTTATAAAAAAACACAAAGAAAAATATCCAGAAGGCACACATTGCCTTGCAAAAACACCTGGTGCACAGACATCCAAAGAACCACAACCAGTATCCTCTTCTGCAACTGTCACTAGTATAATACTATCCTTACCTTTTTGTGTCATTTTACCCCACTCCCTCTAGCATGTAAGCTCATTGAGCAGGGCCCTCAACCCCTCTGTTCCTGTGTGTTCAACTTGTCTGGTTACAACTACATGTCTGTTCGTCCACCCATTGTAAAGCGCTGCGGAATTTGACGGCGCTCTATAAATATCAATAATAATAATAATAATATAGTAAATCACATTAGAATACAGCAGACAAGAGTGATAATATGGTAATCTTACTCACACCAACACATGCCTAATCTTGAGAAAAGCCTGATGGATGTGAAACCTTGCCTGTGGTTGTGTAAATAAAAATACCATATTTTTCACCATTAAATTGTAATATATTATTGCATAAATATGGATTTTATGATTAAAAAGTGCAGGAAAATTTCCCAAGTTAAATTAACATATAAATGTTCCATAGTATATTGGCTGAGAACATTCCAGAAAACCCAATTAACTGCATGCTACACAGGTATTTGGGTACCTTTTCTGCACATCACTGGTAGAGTATCAGACAGGATGCTCTCCTTGAAATTTTCAAAAATATTACTCATTTTCTTTCATGAAGGCATTCCTTTTCAGGAAGGAAGCAATCCCCCCCGGTATGACTGCTTATTAGAAAAAGCTAAATGTTTATTAAAACTGAAATATGCAATGATTAGCATCTTTCACATCTCATCCAAAGGCACCTAAAATGTGTTGGCTGGTGGATTGCATCCAAGAAAAAAAAATGCTATTATTAATAAAAACAAACTGATATTCAGTTTTTATTGTAAAATATAAATACATTGCCACCTATTGCCAAAGTGGAATTCTCAAAAGCAAAATTTAATTTCAGTAATATAAATAATATTTCACATGAAAATTTGCTCACTGAACTTTTACAGGGATATATAGATGAAGAAAGCAAAATATGCAGTTCGCAAGTAAAACTTTATGCAAAATAGAAATGGAATTTTCCATTCATCTCTACTGCTCACTGAAACTGCTTGCAATAATAAAAGTACAATCCCCAGGCAATGTTTTATAACTGAAATTTGGCATTAACTGTTACTTTGTATTAAATAGCAAGTATTTTCTCCACTGTCTTTGTAGAAACAAATTCTTTTGAACTCGTGCTAACGTACACTAAAATAGTTATTTGCTTGACCTAAATAAAATAAACTTTTGTGACCTGGGTTTTGATATCTTGAACTGTGGCTGTGACACATACCACTAATAAACAGAACATGCTAAAAACAATGACAACTTAAAGGGACATTATCATCACAAAAACAAATTTAGCTTAATGAAGTGTTTTTTGTGCATAGATCACACATCTGCAGTCAAATTGATAAATTATCTGACATGTAGAAGTTAAATCACTTTGTTAACGCACCCTAGTCTCCCTATACACTTCCTTTATTGCACAGTCTGTTTTATTTAGAATGTTGCATTTCCTGCTCTGCTAACAGCCTACCAGGGCAGGAGATACAAATTAACAAGTTCTGATTGAAAATGAATCCATTGTTTTCACTCAGGAAATGGCGGTCACATCCAGAGGAGGTGTGGCAAGGGCTGCATAAACAAAACAAAAATGATTAAGCTCCTGACTGGCAAAGAATCAATCAGAAAGACTACAGGGGCATGATATATACACCAAAACAGCTTAATCAAGCTAAAAGTTGTTTTGGTGCTTACAGTATTAATATGTGGGAACACAAGGGGAAGAAAGGATACATTTGACTAGTGCAGAGAAAAACAAGTTTTGGCCAAATATCGGCTTGATTTGCCAGCATTTCTGTACCAAAAACCCAGTTTGATAACAATATCAGTTAAACAGAAAGTGCAAAAAAAGAGAAGGAAAACAGGAGGAAAAGTTAAAATACATATAATACAAAAATATTAATTTTAATTTTTTTACTGCTAATGTTTTGTCAACGCACATTTTGCTTAGTTCGTGATTTGGTTCATTATGGCTAGGAGCTGGGGAATTCGACCCATCACCAGACCAGTCCAATTTCAGGAAATTGAATTTGGACCAAAACAAATCCCCATATCTATGATATATTAGAGAAACCTTCAAAACTTTGTTTAAAATGTATATTAATTTGAGCATATTCAAAACAAATAGAGAAATAATAGATCCAAATGGCAGGACTTAGTAGTACAGTAGAAGACTTTTCAGAGACATTCACTTAAAGTGACACTCTAAGCACCAAAATCACAACCTCTTAATGCAATAGTTATAGATATTTCCTGTTCTTTTTGCCTTTTCCTTGGCATTATAAAATGTTGTTTATACCTTTACCAAAACCACACTTTTAGTCGCTGTATAAAAACATTCACTAAAAGCACTTCCTACTTGCAGATCTTACATTTTTGTTCTTCAAATTCAGCATCCCCATGTTCTCCATTATACTTCCAAACGCTCTGAATGTTTCTCATGGAAAATTGAATTCTTTGAGAAGCATCTGGTTAAACAGGTTTATCTCTGTGAATGCATTTTAGGTTCCTAATTCTTCTCTGTTACTGAGATAATTACTTATGATGATTTCAGAAGAGGAGGGGTGACTGCTTGGCAGAGTCCATCCTGATGCTGGATTACCATTTAGCCTAAAATGTATTAATTCATGTTTAGTGTTTCACAACACCCAGACTAGTAAATAAACATGTGAGTGGTGATGCTAAACAAGGGGTAGGTAACCTTCTGCATGCCAGGTGTTATGGAATACTTCTCCTTAAATGCTTTGCCAGCATTATGGGCGTAAAAATATTATGGGAAATGTAGTCCAAATCATCTTGATTGCCAAAGCTACCCCATGTGCTATGCTATAGTTCTGCATATTGGATAAAACATACATAGTATGCACTTTCCATTTAAGGGGTAAAAGTAAATAATCTAAACTATTCTTGGCATGTGCAGTTATCATGGAGAACTAATAAAATCAATTGAAAAGATTACTGAATGGAATAGTTTACATAAGCCAACTGGTTATTCTGTTCCTATATGTTCTGTATGTGTATGTTGCTATATTGCCTAGCTGTTTAATTACTTTTGGGTCACATCTGAATTTCATATATTGGATATTACAATGATACATTATTACAGAAACAACTAAATCATAAAATTTCAATGCACATAAAGCAAAATATAATTTCAATGTTGACATATTAAGTCTACAGCATATACATTTTGTATTACGCTGACATGGGTCAAACCTTGCATTTCTCTGCTCTATTGAACACCTCCTTAGAAGTAATTTATAGTTATCATATGTAAATAACTATTGTATTTTAAATTTAGCTTCATAAGCAGATATTTGATTTGATCACATTTCTCAACAAGAAAAGGATACGTAGCAAGAGATGTATTAATATTATTAATATAATATCACCTTTCTTTCAGGTTGCACTATCCTCGGTCAGCACTATCCTTTTCTCTTCCTTTGATGTGCTTGACACTCTTTGGACCTTTAGGTGCTCATCCAAGCCACATTTTAATTAGGCGACCAAATAATGAAAATGCTTTCTCTCTCTATGCTGATTGCATGTTAAATAAAAATAAAGAATTGCTGCTCTTTTGGCCTAGATTACAATGTTTACACTAGTTGGAGATAGAACAGTATATCTGGATAAATGGATAATCAAACGAGGCCTCTGCATTTACTATCTGTAGCTTATAGAGGAAGTCAGTAAAACATAACAAGTTACAATTTGAAGCAGACAGCTGGAAATTCTAAATGGACAATCTAAGCACCATAAGCACTTCTGATTATTGTAGTGGTCATTTTACTAAGTGCAGTTTTGGGAAGTTTGACAAACAAGGAGTTTTCCTTGCACCCAAAGCCTGGGTAGAGTTAGTTTCCTTAAGCAGAAATGCCATGCTTATGACATTATGTTAAGAAAATCTGTATTTTCCATAATAAAGCACAAAATCTGAATAATTTCTATTACAATTTCATAAACTGTTAAAATGTCAGAACCTATCCTTGTAAAATTCCATAGCCAGCTTAGGCTGATTTATAACAAAATGAATATTTTGTTTTCATTAGAAAAAAATTGGATATGTCTATATGAAGACAACTTTAAAATCTAAATTTGATATTAAAGACCACTGATCAGATTAGAGTAAACTATCAGTATCATGTCAGTCACTATAGTACCAACACTATCTTGTAAAAAAGGTGTAAACCTTTTTTAAATATAAAGATAAATTCATTCATTACCAGCTTTTTTTCCCTAGTGGGATTTTCGGATATAACATCATAGTCTACACCAGGCATAGGCAACCTTCGACGCTCCAGAAGTTTTGGACTACATCTCCTATGATGTTTTGCCAGCATTATGGGTGTAAGAGCATTATAGAAGATGTAGTCCAAAACATCTGGAGTGCCAAAGGTTGCCTATCCCTGCAAAACCTCCACCAGCTTTAAATATTCCAACATATATACCTGAAAGTGTAATTGTATTAAAGTAACACTCCATGCACCATTTCCACGATAGCCCACTGCAGTGGTTGTGGTGAAAGAATTGCCCGCATGCTGTTCCATGGTAAGTAGTCAAACCATTTTAGTAAGGTTTGACAACTTGCCTGGGTGCCATGGGATACCTGCAACCACATCTCTTGCATCTGGTATTAACTTGCATGAGAATATGCAAAGCTAAGCTGGACCATACTCACTGACTTAAAAGAATTAGCAGAGTGCTCATGGTCAATGAGTGTGGTCCTGCAGTGACCAAGTTTTACTATATAGCAACATCTGGCTTCTCCTGCAGGAAAAGACCATTTCTGGCACAGGCACTTGGGGATCCATTTAAGTTATACCGAAGGCACTTCTGACAACAAAACCACTGCAACATTTTTAAACTTTTCCTCTTACTTTTCCACAAGGTACAGTCTTTAGTCTACTACTATTCTCGATCTATATTGCCTCCCTGGGTAATCTCATTAGCTCCTTTGGCTTCCAATATCTTTTCTATGGGGATGAAATGCAAATCTATCTGTCTTCTACTGATCTCTCGCTGCTCTTCTTGACCCGTGTCTCTGACTGTCTGTCTGTATTTCAAACTGGATGACTGCTCACTTCCTTAAACTCAACTTGTTCAAAACAGAATTTCTGGTCTTTCCTCCCTCAAGTGTTACTACTCGTGTTTCTGTCTCCCTCCACATTAATGGAACCACCATCAGCTCCACTTCGCAGGCTTGCTACATAGGTGTTCTCATTACCTCCAACCATTCCCTCGCAACTCATGTCCAGTTGATCGACAAATGCTGCCACTACCATCTCAAAAACATAG
>OW240912.1:253241761-253260777 GCA_933207985.1 Pelobates cultripes | reverse complement strand
AAGCTGCAGATCTCTCATCTGAAACCGTTGCAAGTCTTCCTCTTCTAGCCCAACCCAGACTTTCTGTGGCTATCGAATTAAAGACATCACAAAGCAGTTCAATCAAACGCTCAATGACAGCCAGGGGGTGTAACAATGATAATTTTCGAAAGTGTCAATTTCTATTAAAAACTGCATTTTTTGTAAAATAAGAAAGATTGCACACTCTACACATATAAAGGACTTTAGCAAGCTAAAGTTCTTGAAGTGTCTGAGCTGTCCCTTTAAAGAAGTAATCACCTCTAACCATATGTATAATCAGATTAGTCCACAATTCCAATCCTATACTGTATTGAGCTCTTGATTATGTTATGCTATGTTCATTCTAATATTAGCTTTGTTATTCCCGGTCTTAATTATGTATGCAATACTAGTCTGCTCTCCTGAAACATTTCACCATACTCTAATTAAAAAGTTATACTGACAGTTCAGCCTTCACAGTAGTTCATATGCACAATTTGGTGGTTTTTGAATGTGAAGATTTGAAAGCCCATATAGATTTAAACTTAATCTGATTAAGGGAATTCTCCCAAGAAATACCTTGTTCCTGTTAAATGATTTGCCATAAAACCAACAAGCACATTTAACATATTCATCTAGCTCTGACACCCATAGGTCTCATCATCTCCTTATTCTTTCATTGTATCCTTCACACATTATTTTATAAACACCTGGAATTCAATAGGCTTCCCCTTCCTCACCACCTTCCAGGGGTCAGACCTCTGTATTCTCTCCCACATTTTTAAGGCTAGATGAGAGGGAGGTCACATTTTTCTTAAGAATCTAACCTGCAGACTGGGAGGAATAATGCTGTAAATAGCTCTGACCCTAGGGTTTAAAACAACACTATAGTCACCAGAAAACATTAGCTTGATGAAGCAGTTTTGGTATACAGATCATGCCTCTGAAGTTTCACTGCTCAATTTACTGCCATTAAGGAGTTAAATCACTTTTGTTTCTGTTTATGCAGCACTAGCCACAGCTCCCATGGCTGTGACTGACACAGCCTGCATGAAAAATATTGTCTCACTTTCAATCAGATGTAACTTACTTTGAAAGTTTTTATCTCCTACTCTGTAAATTAAACTTTAATCACATACAGGGAGCCCCTGCAGTTTTTAGCAAGCTATTAACAAAGCAGGAGATAATAAATTCTAAATTAAACAGAATGTGATATAAAGGAAGTGTAAACATTACATGACTCTTTACATGAAGTGTTTAGGAAGACGGTGTATGTCATATGCAATAAGATGTGACTAGAGCTGCATAAACAAAGTGATGTAACTCCTAAATGGCAGAGAATTGAGCAGTGAGACTGCAGGGGCATGATCTATACACCAAAACTGCTTTATTAAGCTAAAGTTGTGTTGGTGACTATAGTGTCCCTTCAATGTAGATTCAGTAATCTTTAGTAACAGTTACAGACTAACATACATCTGCAGCTAAAAATGTCATTTGCAGAATGAAGAGTAGGCTATGGGGTCTGGTATATGTCCTGGAAGCATCATTCACACCTCCCTGCAGCCACTTTGATGACTCCTCTTTCTTTCCCTACATTGTACGTTAGATATTACTATTAATTTTTCAGTATGTGAACTCATGAACAGAGCTCCTATAAACCTTCTGTTCTTGTTAGCCATTTTGCATAAAAGAACCGCCACGCTAGATTAGATTGTAATCTCACGGGCAAGGTTCTTAGTTATTGCTATTTGAAGATTTTATGTTTTGTTTTTATAAACTATTTGTTTTGTAAGTTTGTAATCTGGCAACAGTTGCTATACCATTCAGGCGTGAAACCCAGAAGTCTACAGATAAATATTAAACAATAAGTGAATACATAACTATAATCGAAATAAGATTATGCATGTTACTAAAATATTGAACTAGAAGGTATTATATTGCATAACATATTGGTGTAAATATTCCTGAATCATACCTATTATGCAAGTACTCATAAACTGACACTTTAACAGCCAAACCTGTCAGACAAGATAATCATTAAGTAAAGAAATTGGATAAGAATAGGGCAATATTGTCTACATTGTATGCTGGCAGTCATTGAGGAATGCTTTTAATGGCACCTGGAAGAAAGGGCTAATTAGAATAAACCCAATCAATATGGCATTTGATTATTCTGGGTTCATTAAACAACAGTTTTAACCATTTAACTAATAAAGTGATATAAAACATTCTGTGTCTACGTCAGTTATTCTGAACAGATAATTTGGTATTTATTATGTTAAGCTTTAAACAATTAATATGTAATATCAGATTATGTTTCTGCATTAATAAAGTGCATTGTTCTTGACAGACAAACTCCCTCTCTAATGCTTTATTTAACACAGTTAATCATTTAAACTGATTTTCACATTTAAAAGCTAAAAACATTCTTTAAAAATAAAATACTTTAAAAAAACGGACAAAAATCTTAAATTAAACGTCATTTTCAAAAATCTGTGTAATAATGAATAGTCTCATATCAAAAGACACACACAAATTTCCAGTTTAATTGTTATTCCACTCTTTAAGCACATGCTATGCTGAAGAGCTAATATTCAACAATTTTCTGATTTTATTCATGACATTTTAAAGGGATATGCATCACCAGGGCCAATCCTAGGGTAACTGATGCCTAGGTTAAATAATATTCGTGGCACCCCCAGGTGGGTGGCTACATTGCTAACTCCTTCGCCTTCACAATTATACAATTTCTAACCACACCGTTTTTCTATGAAAACCCTCTAACTTCACCAAATAACATGTCACCTACTTTCTACAGTGCCAGCTTTGCCCCCAAAAACTTCAGTTCCATCCTTGTGCCCAACTTTACAGTGCCATCTCTTTCCTCATGCAGCTACCCAGTGCCATATGTGTGCCAAAAAAGCTAATCAGTGCCATCTTTGTGCCCAAATAACTTATCAGTGCCAGGGGCAGATCCAGAACCTAATCTCAGGAGGGGCACTGGTAATGGTCTGTAGTGGGATGATAGGGGCTGTAATTGAGGAGTTAGCGACTGTAGTAGGTGATCAGAGGCTCTAGTCCGGGGCAGGGGCTTTAGTTGTGGTAAAGGGGCTGTAGTCGGGGATATGGGATGAAATTGGGGTAATAGGGGCTTTATTGCAGGATAGAACCTGCATTTGGGAGAAAGAGACTTCAGTGTGGGATTGGGGCTACAGTTGGGGGTTGGGGCTGTAATGGCGCTAAGGAACTGAAATAAGGAGTGTTTGGAGGCTGTAGTATGGATAGGGGCTGCTATTTAATTATAAGAGTTGTAGTGGGGGTTAGGGACTGTAGTAGGGAGTTAAGGGCTGAAGGAGAATGTTAGGGGCTGTAGTAGGGAGTCAGCGGCTGTAGTAGGGGGTTAAAGGCTGTAGTATCAAGTTAGTATCCGCTGTACATATGCTTCGTTTTTTAAATTTGTATATTTGTTTAAAAGTGTTTGTTTTCTCATTTTAAAAAAAATAATCATTGTCAAATGATGCATGTTCCTTTAATCTTCATTTCTTCCTTCTTTTATTTTCTGTTCCCCTTCTCTCTGTCCCCCATTTGAGTTTCCCTCTATGGGCTATTTCAGCTTCCACTCTACTTCGTTCATCTCATTTCCCCTTCCTATCTTTCATGGTTCCCATTATATACTGGAGGTATTTTCAGCTTTGTTTTCTATCCTTCACCCCTTTCCTCATTGTTTTCAATCCTTCTTTTCCCGTAAATATATTCTACAATTAAATTGTTCATCTTGTCCCTTGAAAAACTTTCCAATCTTTTTTTAAGTTTCCATTTCACATGCAGGGTTTTCAGTTCATGTGTTTGCTTTTTTCATTTACACATTCACCTAATAATTGTCTACATCCCTTATTACTATCCATTCATTTTCACAATACATTACTGTATTCACTTATTGTACAAATTCCTTCACTGCACTTTGATAGCTTCTCTCCCGCATTGCACTGTATTTCCCTTTACTCATTGGTTTTCAAGGCAGGCAATTCCTTGAGTTGTATAGTATGATTAGAAAACAGATGATATATGAAAAATTGATTGACTTAATTACCATTCACCAACTGCTCCATCAAGTTCTGTGCATTTCTATTGGCGTCTTGCAGTTTTTTGCTCTTTTCTGGTTTTTCTTTCTCTATGGCCTAAAGCAAAAAAGTTCATTATTTAGAATGACAATAATAATGCAGTACATCCGTAACAATATAACATTTAGCTACCTTATTATATCATTTATTTACTTTTGACAGTTTTGGGGAGTTAAAGCTTCTACTTAAACTTAACATTTTATTTAACTATGTCTTAAATTTACAAAATTAATGCATGGTCCATTTCCAATAAAAAACACACACTCCAGTAACAATTATCAAGTAATTTTGTAATGAGACAAAGTGTTGGCTCAGTGAAATATCAGTATTCCTCAGTTCCTTTTGTTTTGCGATGTTTAACATATACTTCTAGGGACACTATAAACACCAAAACTATTTTAATGTTGGTGTATTGATCATGCTCCTGCAGTCACACTGCTCAAATTTCTGCCAAACAATCAAATTGTTTATGCAGCCCTAATCACACCTCCCTGCATGTGACTTACACCTCCTTGATAAGCACTTCCTGAAAAGAGAGATCTAATGTTTAAACTTCCTTTATGGCACAGTTTGTTTTAGTTATAATTTCTTATCTCCTGCTTTATTAATAGCCCTCTAGACCTTCCAGGAGCCTCCTATGTGTGTGATTAAAGTTCAATTTACAGAGCAAAACTTCTAACGCCAGTTATGGACTGATTGATAATGAAACCATGCTTTAATGCAGATTGTGTCAGTCACAGTCAGAGGAAGTGTGGCTAGGGCTGCATAAACAAAAACATAATTATTTTGTTCCAAAATGGCAGAGAATTGAGCAGGGACCTGATCTATACACCAAAATTGCTTCATTAAAATAAAGTTATTTTAGTTATAGTTATTTAGTTATCAAGAGAGTTCAGATATGTAATCTATTTCTAAGTGGTTTACATGTAATTCTATTGCATATATTATATGCTTAAACAACACTAATTTGTTTCTTGCTCTCCATGGTGTGCTTGAAATTACAACATATTTTCCTGGTAAATTAGTATACTAATTAACATAGATGTTATTTACTGGTAGGTTTTGATGAGTTGACAAACAATTTACAAAATAAAGACCAACATAGTTGAAAAATTTATCTGATTTATATATTTTTCTAGTGTATTATCCAATTATAACGGCTATCTCTCTGTTTAGGTAAAATACTCCTCAGGGAAATGGCACACAAATCATACTACTACAATAACTCAATATAAAATTGCAATCATTATAACTAGGCCAAATTCATTCAGAGAGCCGTTGTAGGAAAGAGACATCTTTGACAATAATCAAAGTAAAACTTTAAGCAGGATAAACCACTAAAGCTCTTAAAGGGACACTTTTGTTTCCAAAACATTACTTCTCATGAAAGTGGTTTTTGGACAAAGTAAAAAACACAGAGAAATGCTAATCTTTGTCTTTGTCTAGCTACTGTCACACTGGTAACCACTCTAGGCCCTTCCTCGTTTAGATATTGACAGCCAGTATGAAGATGATTTTAAATGCTTCTAGTGATTCTCACAGAGAAGTACTGGATTAAATACCTCTCCAGCATTTTTTAATGCATGATTTATTAATTCTGTGTTTTGCTTTTTTTTATTTTTATTTTTTCATCTGTTGCATTTTTTTGTGCGGTGACCATCATGTTGCAGTGTGTGACATTTTTTTGCCAGAGCAAAAGACTCTAATTCACTTTAATTCACTTGTTCCTCTAGAAAAATGTTCTGTTTCAGTTGGCTTTTTTTTGACTCTTAACTAAATACATGGGTCTCAATCTGGGCACATTAACTTTTCATTTCCCACATATAATCTAGCACCTAGTTTTCGAAACTTTCAGTAACAAAGTCTCTATAAATCTTTTTGCTAAATGTTTCATTTTTATTTATTTTTTTAAAATTTCATTAACATAAGCCATTTCCAGCAATTGGTATACGTTGCATTATATACCAGAATTATTAATTTGTAATAAAAAATTCAAATGTAATTCTTTAAGGAAAATGTATATACAAATAAACACATAAGAAAAGTCATGACTGCAGTGTCTAGGGCCCAATAGTATGTGTCTAGTCAAAGATCTCCAAGGTTTTTTACAAAATACAACTTTTCTTTCCCCCATTTCTTGATTTTTCTTTCCCTATTTTTTTCTCTCCTTTTTATGCCCTGTCATGAATCTCTTCCTTTTCCCTTCACCTGTCTACTTATTACTTTTTTCTTAAGGTAAATTATCTTTATTCCTATACAGAAGCCGAAAATTCCATATTTCTCGATATAAAGGTACATTGTCCAGAAATGGATAAAAATTACTCTCCATTGAGTATTGATAATCTATTTGGATTATTATTTGCTGCCATAATGGAGGTTGGGTAGATTTCCAATTTTGAGAAATGGTTATCCTAAGAGCAAAGAGAATATGAGTAATTAGGTGTTTGTGTTTTTTTTATTTATTCAAAATCTAGATTAAATAGGAAAAGTGACAGTGTTGTCTGGAATTAAATCCGATACCAGAGTGGATATACATACTATAATATCTTTTATCACATCACAGCTATATCAAATATGAAATATTGTACCATCTCTTTTCTGCATCTCCAACATAAAGGAGAATATGCTTCATAGATTTTAGGAATTTTATATGAAACCAAGTACCATCGATAGATAATCTTTAAATGAAGTTCTAACAGAGAAATACAATGTATATATATATATATTTAATTGTATGGTGGTTTGATACCATTCATATGGGGTATAAGATATATTAAGATCCATTTCCCATTTTATGATAGAAGGGCATAAGACTCTCCTTCCAACAATTTAAGGGTTCTGGTTATTATGTCCTTAGATCCCAATCTATCTAAGTATCCATAGATAGGGTGTTCATCAGTATTTCTTTTATTATTATTCAAATAATTCTTAATTCTTAAAAATACAGAAAAATATCTTTAGAGGATAATTTATACTTGTTTGGTAAGCTTGGGAAGGTAAGTAGTGATTTATTTTCATGTATATCAGGAATTCGATTGATCCCCATTTGCCTCCAGCTGGTCATATCTATATCATTCATATTGTTTTGGAATATTTCAATGGCGGCAAGAGTAAGGATTGAATCCAAAAGCAGTGATTTACTTTTTAACATTTTTAGAGTATCAAACATATCTGCAATAAATTGATTTGATACATTTTTTAGATTTATTTGGTTTAGCTCATCTGTCCAAAGTATTGTATATAAATTACCCAGCGAACAGTTTACTTGTTCTATCTGAAACCAAGCATTATTTTGAATGTTAGGTTTGGGCCAAACTATTGAATTTGTGAGTAAGCAAGCTCCATGTAGCTTAGCAATATCCGCAAATGATATACCACCGTTATCATTTTTATTTTGTAGGATATTTTGGGATATTCATGGTTTCTTATTTGCCCATATAAAATTTGTAAACGGTCTCTGATATTGTAGAATCCAGTTATTACCTAATTTAAATGGTAAAGATCTAAATAGGTATAATAATTTGGGTTTAGAATAAGCATTAACTATATTCAGCCGTCCAAGCCAAGAGATCTCAATTTTATTCCATGTATTAAGTTATGTTTTAATTGAACTATATAAGTCTTCATATTTCTGATAAATTAAGTTTGAGATATTGAAAGATAATTTAATACCTAGATATTCAATATATTCATAATTTCAGTCAAAAGGAAAATTAGATTTCAGAGACGATAAATGAAACTCATTTATGTTTGCTATTAAGATTTGAGTTCTTTTTAGATTTATGTTATAGTTAGAGAACTTTCCATATAATTCGATAACTTTTAAAACAAGGGATTGAAATTGAAGGCTTCAATAGGGACCGGAGCATGTCGTCAGCAAATAAGGATATTTTATACTCTCAAGCAGCTGATTGTATCCCAAGTTATTTTTATTTTTTTCTAATCATTATTTCTAATGGTTCTATAGACAAAAGGTACAGTAATGGGGCCAATGGGCATCCTTGTCTTGTACCATTCTTGATTAAAAATTAGTCTGATTCAAAGAAAGGATTTATAATTTTTGTACATGTTTCTGAATATAATGACATTTTATCCTTAAAAGGGCCCTGATATCCATATTTTGCCTAGCTTCTATCTAAAAATCTCAAATTAACCCTATCAAAATCTTTTTCAGCATTAATAACTAGAATAACTATGTCTGAATTCATAAGATTACTTTTGATTATTAAGTTAATTATTCTCTGGATATTATCCGTTGTACCTCTATCCCTAATTAAGCCTGATTGATCCACTGAAATGATATCAAGGATAACTGACTTCAATCTATTTGCAAGAATATGTGAATACATTTTTATATCAAGATTTATTAAGGATATTGGTCTGCAGTTTATTGTTTTTGTAGGGTCCTTTCCTAGTTTAGGAATCGGGGTAATAGATGCTATCAGCATCTCTTTTGGAAAAGGTTTTGTAATAGAAATCTCCAAGTATGTTTTTAATAGGATCGGGGCCAAGATATCAGAATATTTTTTATAACACAAGGCTGAAAAACCATCTGGACCTGGAGCATTGTTAGGTTTGAGATTTTTTTATTGAATTTATAATTTCCACCATATTGATAGGTGTATTCAGCTGTCTTAGTTTTTCTAAGGATATTTTAGAAATATCTAATTTATCCAGTCATCTATCTCATAATTAGAAACCATCGTCTCTAGTAGATTATATAGGAAAGTGTAGGAGTTTACAAAGGCCTGAGAAATATCTTTTGGATTTTATAGACTCTCATATTCTAGTATTATTTTTATTTATTTCTTTATTATTTGAAATGTTTAATTTGTTTGAAAGAACTTTACCGATTTTATTATTATTATGGCACCAATTTTGTTTAAGAAATACAATTGATTTATTAACATCATCAAAGATCTTTTAATCATTAATAGCATGTTTCAAACTTAAGATTTTGTTAGTGGAATCCTGAGTTACTTGTTCCTTGTTTAACTTTTCAATTTTTGTCAACTCAATATATAGGTTAGAGATTGATTATTAAAAGTCCCCTAGCAAAACTTTTGAGTGTACACCAAACTGTAGCTATAGATACCTCCCCATTGTCATTGATATTGATAAATTGATCGAATTGCAAGGCCATCTCTGTATTTACATTATCAATTAACAAAAGATTTTCATTCAATCTCCATCTAGTACTACTTTTAAAGGAAGAAGGAAATTTAATATCCAAAAAGACTGGTGCATGATCAGATAGGAAAATTGGGCCAATCTTAGAAACGATAATTAGATCCAGAAAATCTGGTCTTGAAAGAAAACAGTTAATACTGGAATAGGTCTGGTGAAAATAAGAGAAATGTGTATAGTTCTCAGCCCTGGGTTAAGAGTTCTCCAGCAGTCGTAGAATGCATTTTTAGTCAAGAATTTGTTAACATTTTTAACAGCTGTTTTCATTTTGGGATCCCAATTATTTGTGGTGTTGTTACTTTTATCTAGTTTTAAGTTAAGGACACAATTAAAATCACCTCCAATAATAAGGTTACCATATTTAAACTTATCTATCTTCGAGATGCATTCATCAGGTAAACCCAATCAGAAGTCGTTAGGAGCATAAATATTAACCCGTGTAAATAGCGTATCATTTATTTTAGCAATTATAAGTAAAAATCTACCATCTGGATCACTTTCAGAATGAATATATTTAAATTTAAGGTTTTATGACACAAAAATAGCTACTCCCCTTTTTTATGATTTACCTCCAGATTAGAAGAATACACAATTGGAAAGTTATTGAAATGCCATATTTGGAGGGGAAAGTTATCCAGTGGGTTTCCTGGATAAATGCAATATCCACCCTATTAGCTTTTGAAATTTCACACAGTGCACCACTTTTTTGGGGTGAGTTCAGCCCTTGGATATTCCAAGACATACACCTAAGTGGCATTTAATACCATAATACAGCCATGTCAAACACGCGTCCCACAACTAATATTTATGCGGTCCGTGGCCCGCGGCGAGGGATCGCTGAGTGTAAGCTCTCCCTGCTCAGGTCCCTGCAGTGATGCCAGGAGCCGGAATACGACTTCACTCTGGCTCCCTGCATCACTGCGGCGCACGAGGGAGCTGAGCAGGGAGAGCTTACACTCAGCGCTCCCTCACTGCCTGTCCGCCCCCAGCCTGCATGCCCGTCTGCCCAGCAGCCCCACTAGACTACAGGTAAGAAACCTGTGTGTATGACTGCATGTGTGTGTGTGTATGGCTGTCTGTGTGTATAGGTGTATGGCTGTCTGTATGTATGACTGTCTGTGTGTGTAGGTGTATGGCTGAGTGTATATGGCTGTCTGTGTGTATGTGTATGGCTGTTTGTGTAAGGCTGTCTGTGTGTATAGGTAGTATGGCTGTGTATGTGTATGGCTGTGTATGTGTATGGCTGTCTGTGTATAGGTGTATGGCTGTATGTGTGTATAGGTGTATGGCTGTGTATATGTATGGCTGTGTGTGTATGGCTGTCTGTGTGTATAGGTGTATGGCTGTGTGTATGGCTGTCTGTATGTATGGCTGTGTATATGCCTGGCTGTTTATGTGTCTGGCTGTCTGTGTGTATAAGTGTATGACTGTCTGTGTGTATGGCTGTGTACGTGTATGGCTGTGTGTGTGTGTGTCTGTCTGTGTGTATAGGTGTATGGCTGTCTGCATGCATGGCTGTCTGTGTGTGTGTGTGTTTGGCTGTTTGTTTGTGTGCGTGTCTTTCTGCCAGTGTGTGTGTCTGTCTGTCTGTCAGTATGTGTGTGTCTGTCAGTGAGTTTGTGTGTCTGTTAGTGTATGTGTGTATCAGAGTGATTCTGTGTGTCTGTCAGTGAGTGTGTATGTCTGTCAGTGAGTGTGTCTTAGTGAGTGTGTGTGTGAGAGTTTCAAGCAGTAACAGGACAATCTGCTTTTTTAATGTGCGGATGAGGACATTGGGGGTATGCCAGAGGCCGGACTCTGGACACTTCTTGTTGGCTGTTTAAAAAACAAAATATATATATTTTTTTTAAACAGGGACAGGGGTTTAGTAGACGGGGGGGATTGGGTTATAGTAGACGAGGGGGGGCTAGGATTTAGTAGACGAGGGGAGGCTGGAGTTTAGTAGACGAGGGGGGGCTGGAGTTTAGCAGGGGGGTGAACATTTACGTTTATTTTTTTGCAGCCCACATTAACTTAAACCTTGTTTATTTGGCCCTTGCTAGCCTTTGAGTTTGGCATGCTTGCCATTAAACCTCTGGAAATCGGGTCCCGACACTGCAGTCCTACACAAACGTAAAACATTAAAAATTTTGTTCATACCTTTAAAAAATATTTTTCAATAGTAAACAAAAAGTTGAATACAACTTCATATTCAACTGGTACCTGCTACTTTATTACGGAGGTAGTGAGGATTAGATGGTAGCTCAGAAACGGAGAGAAAAATAGCAGCAGCTATTTTCATTCATTGGATTTAAATTTAGGGTTTCCTATTTTTAAATTACTACTTTTATCAATGTTGACTCTTTAATCCATAAATAGCAGCAAGTGGGGCCTAATATATTAAAAAAAAAAAAATTATTTAATACCCAATATAAATTAAAATCTCAATATTGCAGAGATCTTTATTGTCTCTACTCTATTGATTAAGTCTTTAATCATCACCTTTCCTCCATCACTTCTCTCTCACCTGCCCAAGGAAAAAAAAAACTAGCAAGACTTGTATATGTCATATTTTTCCATCACATTCTAAATATTTTTTTATAAGCAAATTAATTAGTAAATTAGTAACCCACTATATATTCTTAGAATCACAACTCAAAACTTCTTTAAGCATGAAAAATTTCTCAAAAATAACTCACATTTGGACATATTCCACATAGCATTTATTTGAACCTGAGTGTCATCAGAAAAAGATGAGAGGAAGAGTGCTGGGAAGGGGGGAGAGGGAGGAAAAAAACAAACCATTAATTTGATTAGAATTTACAGTTGAATTGCTTCTTTTACTGCAAGAGCTACTGGAAAGTTCCATTTATATCTGATGTCACTTGATCTAAGGGTTGCTGTGATTTCATTAAATGTCCTTCTGACCTGTCATGTCACAGGTGATAAATCAGGGAATAATTTAATATCTTTATATTGAAGATCTGTAAGGGGAGATTTCTAGATGGCTTGAATTACCAGGTTTGAATATTTCCATTTGTGAATTTGACTATTGTGTCTCAGGTGTCACAATTTGCACCATGTCATATGGAAGATCAGGCTTGGCCACACTTCATACCGAAGGTCAGGTGTGGCCAAATCCCAGGTGGCTTGAACTGTGTTCTCTTTCTGCTTTAGTCCTGCTGTGTTACCTCTGAGCCATACTTCAGATCATATGGATCTAGCCATATTTATCTGGCATTGCCTGCAGCAGGAGGCTGCTCCTGTCACTCATTGTCTGCCTGGGGCAGAATGTTCATTTAGCAAGGTATTTAAACCCACCTCTCCCTGAGGACAGGGTCAGTACATTGTTCCTGGTTGACATACTTAGTTCCTGCTATCTTGTCTCCTAAGCTCCACTCCTCGTTTATCCTGACCTCTGGCATACTCTGACTATGGCTATTCCTCGACTATTCTTCAGCTTGTGTCCTTGCCTGTACTGCGAATTGGAGCACTTCTCCTGCAAAGCCCAGTGCACAGATTCACAGCCCAGGTGGCTTCTTACTTGGTCACCTTGGACTGTGTTTATCTGCAAGGGTGAGTGTACATATCTGCACCTTGGACTCCAACCAAGGTAAGCCCTTACACCGTGGGTGATGAGTGGGAAATATTTTGTGGTTTATAGAGTCAGTGGAATCTCTCAAAGGGATCGTTATCCAACTGTTGAGATGGTATTAACGAAGCGAAAAGGAATTTTAGATGCTGTTCAAGGAGATCTTGTGTAATAGACTCAAGAATTCCTCTTATTTTAATATTGTTTCTTCTGGATCGATCTTCTAATCCGTTACAGGAATTATCTGTATATCTTGATATTGTGTTGTATGAAAGGAGAGATTCAGTTCTTCATGGTAATCTTTAGGGGTAGATTTCCTACTAGTCGCTTTATTTTTTGCAGAGTAGAAAGTGATACTTTTGTATTTTTCTGAAGTAGTAGGTTTTTTAAAATCTTTTTTTGGGGGCCATTTTTCCTTTTTCGCATCTTCCCTTTTTTTCTTTCACTTTCTTTTCCCTCTTAATATTTCCCCCCTTTTTTTTCTTAGTGTTTTTTCCCTTATTCCGTTTCCTTTCACTTTCTTTTTCTACGTATTTCTTCTTTTCTTGTTTTCTTCCTTCCTTTTCCTATTCCTTCCCTTCTTTTTTCTTTTCCTTCTTTCTTTCCCTTTCCCCCCTTTCTTTCCTTTCCCCTTTGTCTTTCTTCCCTTTTAAGTTTTTTTTTGTTATAACCTTGTCTTTGTGAACTGTCTTATTCCTTTTAGTTTCTTATCTCTTATTTTTCAGTCCTCCTTCTCTTCCCTATTTATTTCTTGTCTTTCTTATATTTCTTTTTCTATTTTTAATTCCTTCTCATTGAGATTGCTTCTTAGGAGAGAAAAAATATAGTCCGGAAAAAAAAAAGAATGGGAAATGTATAGATCCCATTTATAGTTTCATTAATTATTATTAAAAGCTTCTGTAGTCACCTCCAACAAATAAAAAAACAAAAACATACGCTGCAGAATATGTGTATATGTTTTATGCTTCTCATGGAAGGTAAGAATGAGGTTAGGGTGAGGACTTGATACAGAACAATATCAGTCCTTATCTGGGCTGCAATCACTTTTTTTATGTACTCCTTCAGTCATACATCTTATGTTATATTAATGGTGAGTAAACTTAGCAGGGAAACTACCAAAAGATGACCCGCTCACAGAATTTGTGCCGGAACACGGACCCTCACCGTGTCTTACTTTATATCTGCTCGTGCACGTGTATCCATGCAGCTGTTTACAGCATGTATCTGCCGCCACCTGTCCAGGTGCTTGGTGCATTTTCTGCTGATAAACCTTTTTCGGAATAAGAATAGTGCCTTCAGCCTCTCAACCTCACTCTAAACTTCCCGGCAGATTTCCAATGCCCTTCAGCATTCAGTGTTCAGCATTCTGTGTTCTCATTGGCAAAACATGCTGTCTCGCCCGTGGACTACCTCTATACCTCACTTCCAGCGCTAGACGTACATGGACATGCTACATCATCTCTCTGCCTTGCAAGACATTGCTAAGGTTTCTTTATTAGTAGTTTATTTTAAATGTTAATATTATAATATGATTCTTATTTCCTAAACGTGACCTCTGGATTTGCCTGATTAATAATGTAATTACTTGAACTGTTACTCCAACCAAAAATAATGTGTTTTCATATAACATGGCAGCCAATGGTTGTCTGGCTCTAGCATGCTGTGCGTGCTGGCATCAGATACAAATTTGGCACAGAGTTAACATTACCCACACAGATTTTAGTTCTAGGCTGACTAATGACTCCCCTATGACGCTGCTGAAAGTGGAGTTACACATCTGGCAGCATAAGGGTTAATCTCCATGTGTGCAGTGTTAATCTTCACCTTTGTATTCATTGTTGAATCCATCACAGACAATATTTTGAAATACTGCCATTTTGTTCTGGCACCTTTAGAAGTGCTGCTCTTTAAAAGTTTTCTAGTTATTTCTCATATAATTTCATAGATAGCACAGAAATTCTTCTACAATCTTACAGAAACACATTGGTTTTCCGAGGACGAATGTAAAAGACCAATTCAAGATATGGTCTAGATATTTGCTATGAAAACTGCATTTTCTTTCAAAATAAAGACCTTACATTTATTGACATACATATCCACAGTCTTTCAGGAAGAAAAGCACTCTGTAAAGTTTATCCTACTACAAATGCATAGTTATGACTCACCACTATGTAAAACCTTTGTACAAAATGTTTTAAAACAACAAAAATGAAGCATGCTAGTGAGTTATACATAGATTATAAAATATAATTGAGAAGATGAAATGCATATTATTTTTATATTTTGTAAACCCCTATGTCTGTTGAGAGAACAATTGCTGAAGTGTTTTAGGGGTTATCAAAGTTTACCACAATTGCCTACTCCTTTTATTCCAATTTTTTATACTGCCATAGTGTTCCTTTACATCCCTGCTGTCAAACACCAGACAAAGTTTTTAATAAATATTAGGATACAAAAACAACATAGTGAATGAGGGATTTGAAGGTAAATGCTATACATATTTAGTAATAAAAGCCACAAGAGCTATCTTAAATTATTTTTTGGGTCAATTAGAAAATATGGTCAATTAGAAAATCATACTAATTTCTGCTGTTCAAGCTGTCATTACAAAGGCGTCATGAATTAGTCTCAATCCGTTAGGAAAATGCAGTGGTTTATCAGCAGCTTTCAAAGCAATGTATAAATTATTATTTCTTTTTATAGGCTTTATACTAGCTCTTAATGCTCTGTAGTTGCTCATTTTGGCCAACATTTTTGTGATGATTGTCCCAAAATGAGTGCAAGGGGAACTATCACTTCTGTGAAAAATAGAGCATTGAATAAAACATTTAAGATTTACCTATAGTGTGTGCTAACCTTTTATTTTAAGGGATGTTGCATTTCTTTTTAAGTTTATATTAAACCTTTAGTCAATGTCATCAAAATCCATTCCAGTCCAAACACAGCCAGGGTACAAATAAGGAGGAGAAATAGAAGATGTCTCGCTGGCTGGACCTGTGCCCATTCTCTATAGTGAAGGATTATGTAGTCTGTGGATGCAGTTCACATATGCACTCTTTCATGATCTTGGCAATTCTAAATGATTCTGACTTACACTGCCTTAGTCATTCTCTGAGTGGTGGACTGAAAAGAATGCTCATGGTGATTCCAACCTGACTGGCAACACTGCATCCACCCATCAGACCACCAACAATATCTCATCCACACCACCTGGAATTATAACCGCACTCGTATCTAAAAATGTTTTTGTCGACTTTGTTAGCTCAAGCCAAATATGTCAATATAATAATTCACAAATATGCAGGTATTCCAATCGGCTTCTTAAAACTATTACTGTACAATTACTATATAGTAGTTAAACACAAAGTTGTAGTGAGTTGGCAATCAACTTGAAAAATAAAGAATTAAAAACACAAATATAGTGAATTAATTTAAGCTGATTTAGATTTTTTTCCCCACTGTGAAATGCTTTCAGATTAATGGGAATCTAGCCACATGTGAATTTTGCTTAGTTAGAGATTTTTCTGAACTAAGTTAGTTTTGAAAGCTGCTTATCAACTCACCATACCTATTTTACAGTACATAGGGCCCTTGAAGACTTTTATGTTTGTTAAAGGCTTTACATTTTAATAGGGAGTACTAAGTTGCCCCATAGTCAAGCAATAGGTCAAAGTCAAGCTTGTTCTTACTGGCTTCTATGTAATAGAGAACAGGTCGGGTTATAGATGGTGGTAGACCCCAGGATAGACTGAGTCATGTAAAACAGAATTGAATGTCAAATACCTTCAAAATTGCTTGTTTGTATTAATATAATCAGCAAGGTTCCTCAATGTACTGTATGTACATAATGTCTTAAATGATGCTGTGGTTCCTATTAGAGTTGAGTGAACCCGAACTGAAAAGTTCGGGTTCGTACCGAACATTACGTTGTTTGGACCCCAGACCCGAACACGGACATATCACTGTATGTTCGGGTTGGAGTTCGGCAATTTAATGACGCGTTTTGAAAGGCCGCAGGGCAGCCAATCAACAAGCGTTGGACTCGTGTGCCCTTAGAAGCCATCACAACCATGCCTACTAATGGCATGGCTGTGATTGGCCAGTGCAGCATATGACCGAGTCTCTATAGAAGCTGGTCAATTAGTATTAGTAAATTATGCCCCTACTTGCTATACCTGTGGCTGCTCACTGTTAAAAAAAAAATTCCCCCCTCCTGAGCCCCCACCAATGAAGTGCGAGTGGGGGCTTTTAAACTAAAGGGGGGACCTATTTCCCCCCCGAACCCCACCCCTGAGCGGCCCTAAATGCCAATAAGGAATAAAAATTCCCCCCAGGTGACTAGGGATCCCCAAACCCCTAGTCGCCCCTCTCTCCCAAAAAAATTACCCCTACCTACCCCCCTCATCCTAAAAATAATGAGGGGGGACCCTTTTCTAAATACCTGTAAAAAAAAAAAATAGACTTACCATTTGATGTCTTCTTTCTTCTAAAATCTTCTTTTTTCAGCCCCCAAAAAGGCCAAATAAAAATCAGGGGTGGGGGGGGCAGTAGGTTCCCCCCCTTATTGTTATTTAGGGCCCCCACAGGCCGCTTACTGTTTAATAGACACGCCACTACTCGTGGTATAGCGAGTAGGGGCAGAATTTACTAATACTAAGTGACCAGCTATAGAGGCTGGGCCACATGCTGCACTGGCCAATCACAGTCATGCCATTAGTAGGCATGACTGTGATGGCTTCTAAGGGCACACAAGTCAAACGCTTGTTGATTGGCTGCCCTGCGGCCTTTCAAAACGCGTCATTAAATCGCCAAACTCCGAACTCCAACCCGAACATACAGTGATATGTCTGTGTTCGGGCCTGGGGTCCAAAAAACGTAATGTTTGGTACGAACCCGGACGTTTCAGTTCCAGTTCGCTCAACTCTACTCAACAGTAAAAAACAAATGTGAGAAAGGCTGAGCTTGATGGACGCATGTCTCTTTTCAGCCTATGTAACTATGTAACATTAACAGTAAGGTATCAGGAATATGGTGTGGACAGTATGAAATTGCTATCATAGTGCTTAAACTTTAATCAGAATGTGCCCTTTCCTTTTAATTATTAAAGATTAGTAATATAAAGGAGAAAAATAATCAGTTACAAATTGCATTACAGTATATAATACACTTAACTGCATTTTCTCAAGGAAAAATATTTTATTCATGCTAAGAATGTAATCCATTTCCTTTGTGCTCTCTCAGATGAAACATATTTAAATTAAGTGTACTTACTTTGACTTTCTTTGTGAGGTCTGTGAGGTCTCCTTCTTTTCTATAGATTGCAAATTCAGAGCTTTGCAGAACAGGTTCAGAGCGTGTCATCCAGCTGTGAAGTTCTGTTAAGTCTGCATCAAATCTAAAAATAAACAAAAAGGACACTTATGTAAGTCATTCTCAAGTCATCTTAAATTTGGAATGTTCATAAAAACTTTATGAAGAAGCTGTCATTTTTGAATCTTTTACAAAAAGCATATTATCTTTGCAACATTAGTAGCATGGCGATATACTGACACAGACACTTCTGTTTCAAATAGTTTTATTTGTAGGGTTTCAAGGAGACAGTACAGAATTTCCACATTTTCAGAGGAGTATAGCAAAATTAAAGTAGCTGTTTCACATTAGCAGAGTGTTTAAACAGTAGTGAAGTCACTGATTTATTTAAATGGTAACCCAATTGCGCATTACTGCAATGGTCTGTGTAAACGATAATATATGTAATAGAGACAGCAGAAAAAAAACCATTTAAACATGTTCTGATTAGTGATGTACCGAACGGTTCGCCGGCGAACGGTTCCTGGCGAACATAGCATGTTCGCGTTCGCCACGGCGGGCGAACATATGCGCGGTTCGACCCGCCCCCTATTCGTCATCATTGAGTAAACTTTGACCCTGTACCTCACAGTCAGTAGACACATTCCAGCCAATTAGCAGCACAGCCTCCCTAGCAGACCCTCCCACCTACTGGACAGCATCCATTTTAGATTCATTCTCAAGCAGCATGCTTAGTAAGAGGAGGGAAAGTGTAGCTGCTGTTCATAAGATAGGGAAAAGCATAGCTAGGATAGGGATAAGGGTATGCTTTTTTTGATTTTTTTTTC
>OW240912.1:253182617-253241661 GCA_933207985.1 Pelobates cultripes | reverse complement strand
GCTTTAAGGACACTGACTGCTATTCAATCTATAACAGTGAAAAAGATTATTATTTTTTTTAAATCCAAACTATTGTGACACAGGATCTATTTAGTGGCACTTGTCAGCGTATCCACTGTTAGCGTAACACACCCGCTTTAGGACACTGACTGCTATTCAATCTATAACAGTAAAAAAAGTTTTTTGTTTTTAAATCCAAGCTATTGTGACACAGGATCTAATTAGTGGCACTTGTCAGCGTATCCACTGTTAGCGTAACACACCCGCTTTAAGGACACTGACTGCTATTCAATCTATAACAGTGAAAAAGATTATTTTTTTTTTAAATCCAAACTATTGTGACACCAGATCTAATTAGTGGCACTTGTCAGCGTATCCACTGTTAGCGTAACACACCCGCTTTAAGGACACTGACTGCTATTCAATCTATAACAGTGAAAAAAGATTATTTTTTTTTTAAATCCAAACTATTGTGACACCAGATCTAATTAGTGGCACTTGTCGGCGTATCCACTGTTAGCGTAACACACCCGCTTTAAGGACACTGACTGCTATTCAATCTATAACAGTGAAAAAAGTTTTTTGTTTTTAAATGCAAGCTATTGTGACACCAATTAGTGGTGGCACTGGGCACCTTATCCACTGTTAGCGTAACACACCGCTTTAAGGACACTGACTGCTATTCAATCTATAACAGTGAAAAAAGTTTTTTGTTTTTAAATCCAAGCTATTGTGACACCAGATGTAATTGGTGGCACTGACTGGGGAAATGGGCACAGTATGCACTGTGAGCCTGACACAGAAGCTGGCAGCAGTGGCAGACAACTGACTGCTATTCAATCTATAACAGTGAAAAAAGTTTTTTGTTTTTAAATCCAAGCTATTGTGACACCAGATGTAATTGGTGGCACTGACTGGGGAAATGGGCACAGTATGCACTGTGAGCCTGACACAGAAGCTGGCAGCAGTGGCAGACAACTGACTGCTATTCAATCTATAACAGTGAAAAAAGTTTTTTGTTTTTAAATCCAAGCTATTGTGACACCAGATGTAATTGGTGGCACTGACTGGGGAAATGGGCACTGTGAGCCTGACACAGAAGCTGGCAGCAGTGGCAGACAACTAAGTGCATTTACATTAGATAGAAAAAAAAAATCCAAAAAAAGCATACCCTTATCCCTAACCTAGCTATGCTTTTCCCTATCTTATGAACAGCAGCTACACTTTCCCTCCTCTTACTAAGCATGCAGCTTGAGAATGAATCTAAAATGGATGCTGTCCAGTAGGTGGGAGGGTCTGCTAGGGAGGCTGTGCTGCTAATTGGCTGGAATGTGTCTGCTGACTGTGAGGTACAGGGTCAAAGTTTACTCAATGATGACGAATAGGGGGCGGGTCGAACCGCGCATATGTTCGCACGCCGTGGCGAACGCGAACATGCTATGTTCGCCAGGAACCGTTCGCCGGCGAACCGTTCGGTACATCACTAGTTCTGATCAAAGAAAACTGGAAAATAATCAAAAAATATCATAAGAAAGTACATAGAATAGAGATCAGCATTGAGTAGATAAAAGGGAAAATTTTGATGATATTTGGGGAAAAACTAGGTTGGAATAGGGAAAAAAAGACAGATTTCTTAGAAGAGCCTATAATATTCACAGGCTCATGTGCCACAAAAAGTCTGCAACAAAACTTTGGTCAATTTCAGGAGTAAGAGGTAAGAAATCTCGAATGTAAGTAGGCCTATTATTTAATAATAATTTCACTTATGGGTCAGAGCTAATTAACTCCTCCAGAACTTTACTCATATGGTCAAAATCCACAATCCAGAGTGAGGCGATCACAGTGCATCACCACCAAGCATTATGGGAGGAAATTTATATATTTTTAAGATATATATTACTGGTTTACATTGCACCACTTTAAGCTAAACTGCTGAAGGCAAAGGATGACATGATCTTATTTTTCAAGTTAATCAGCAGTGACAGGGATTGTTAGTTTTCTGCTTCTGTGTTCTTATTTCACATATATTTCCAGAAAAGATCTAGTTAAATTCTGCTCTATCAATTTCATGTTACAAGGCATATCACCATCTCAATTGGAAATTACTCCATATGTCTTTATTTTAGAGACATTGTGAAAATAACTTTTCCTTCTATAAAAGTAGAGGAAGTGATACTTATATGCATTTTATCAAGAGATTCAATTGCTAATGTTCCCGTAAATCGAACTATAGTACACCAGTTCTGGTGTTTAAATGATGTAGAAAAATTGTTCTGAAAAATAATAGTTCTCCTTAGAATATTCTATTCACATACAAACTGTTTTGTTTTTTAAAAGGTCATGGACACTAAAAAACTATTACTAAAGAAATATATTTTGCTGGTAACATTTTTTGTAAAATTAAATTGCATATAGATACTCATATAGCTCAGAAATGAATAGTTACCATTGTGAAATAGCTACAAGACTTTTTACTTGTTAT
Source organism: Pelobates cultripes (assembly GCA_933207985.1). Taxonomy (NCBI): domain Eukaryota; kingdom Metazoa; phylum Chordata; class Amphibia; order Anura; family Pelobatidae; genus Pelobates; species Pelobates cultripes. The sequence goes on along the minus strand of OW240912.1, from coordinate 253,239,179 downwards.
GTTTTTTTTTATTAACTTATTACTATGTTTTGTATGTGCTTGTTGTAGAATATATATATTTTAACATCAGAAAATAAAAACACCTAACATTAAAATAATATTGCATATATTATTTTATTAATTCATGCATAATCAAATAAAAATAAATAACATTTTTAATTTTTTTTTAAATTCTTAATTTTTGCAATGACAGAAATGTGGCAGTACAATAGGGAAGGCTTAAGCAGAAGCCAGATCACAATATGAGTGTTGTTTGTTTACAGGAAGAAAGGTCATTTTGTTAGTGCACATAACATTTCATACAATAACATTTAACTTGTGTGCATTCTATCAAAATTTAAAGAGAACATACAGGTAACAGAATAACTTAAAAAAAACAAAAATGTAATGAAATATGATGGAACCAAGGAATGCTGCAGTCGTGACTTAGTTGCCCCTAATCCCCCCTAGAGCTCTTAGAGTGCCAACCGTGCTTTGCCTACCTGTGGCACTTGGGGCCCCCCTCCCGTGAAGCTTCACCTGCATCTCTAGTGCCACCCTTCCCACCCGTCATATCCCCCATATTTCTCCCACAGGTCCCACACCTTTTGAAAGGTCTTGACTAAGTGTCGAACTTGAGCCATCACTTTATCCATTAGATAGTTGTCTTTTATTTTGGCTCTAACTGGGGACAATGGGGGCAGTCCCGGACTCACCCATTTCTGTGCTAGGGCCCATCTGGCAGCCAAATAGACCATGTTATGTAGTTTCTGTTCATGTCTGGTTAACCCCTTGGTAGGTCTGGAAAGGAGGCAGGCAAAGGGGTCATGCGTGAGGTTCCTCTGTAAAATCAGGGAGCTGAGTCCCACCACCTTTTTCCAGTATTCACTCAGTTAGGGGCATTGCCACCACATGTGTACATAACTCCACCTCTGCCCCCACAGCCTCCAGCATGTGTCTGTGGGGCTTATCTTCATATGGTCTTGTTTGACTGGGGTGGTGTACCACCGGTAAAGGGTCTTATATGCCTGCTCTTGGAATGTTACACAGATGGAGGGTCGTGCGCTTGCCTCCCAAATTTCCTCCCACTCCACTCCCTCCAATAAATTAAATTTTTAATCATGCATATAATGGTTTAACTTAAAGTGGTATTGTTATTGTTATAACAAGGTAAAATAATATCTTTCGTTCTAAGATCCAGGAGAACAGATGCAATTTAGTGCTAATGAGGCTACTTGCTCTGGGGATGCCAGAGAAAAGCTCAGACCGTGCAGGCCTCAGACAGTGCAGGGTTTGATATCGAAATAATATAGGTTCTCTCTGTAATGGTGAACACAAACTTTCTGAGACTTGAGTAGGGTTTATCCAAAAGGCAAGCTTTTGAGCGATTCAGGGTATCTCCCAGTCGTGTGTTTGGTGTTTAGGACGAGTCTAAGCTATCTCTGGACCTCTAATGTACCATTACTCACAATCCTGCAGAACACGTCCAGGGTGTTCTGCAGGATTGGGAATGATGGTACAGGAGGGAAAGCGAGCAAGATGATTTGAGCTGTTTGGGGAGTGTTTGTCCTAGGGTCCTACACCACTTTCATGGTTAGTGGACCAGTCTGTCACACTGGTTTTTTGCTTATATTTTAAATGCACTTCTTCTTAATTTGTATATTAAGATATAAACAATGCTGTTGAACATGTGAGATGTGAAAGTTCTAATATATTTAAAAATAAAATGTTAAATAATGAGCACTGCTATGAATAGGAAATTTATACAATTTTTAACAACCAGATTGTCATGACAGCACAGACTTTCATTTGCACTTGGTTAACTGATTAATCTTTTTAACTTTTCTATTTATTTTTTGTAGCAGATTTTTGTATTTTAAAAAATATTTTACATAAAATGTGTAATAGTTACTCAAACTGTGTTACCATGTGAGTAAACAACATAACATTCAAGTCAGCTGAATTTCTTTATCAGAAATATCAAGCATGACCCAGAATGTTTACTAAACAACAAACTAGGTTGAGCTGATGGCCAATTGTGAACAGGGCTGGACTGGCCCACCAGGATAATGGGAAATTTCCAAGTGGGCTGTTGTAATCTGGAATGTTCCTCTGCACAGCCACATGTATGGGAGGGGAAAAGCAGCACTAACAGGAGTGCTAGGGGTTTCAATAGTGTATGCAGACCCTGAGGATAACGATAGCTTAGCTACAGTTTCTCTGAAGGAGTTGTTGGTACCTGCCTGACAATACTGGCCAGCTCCTTCACAGTGCACTATAGCTAATGTTTTAAGCCCCTTCCCAGCTCCAGTGAGACTTCCTTCACTATCACACTGCAAGGGAGCTAACAGTCCATGAGGGGAAGAACATGTTGGCAGTTACACTGGACCACCAGGGTAAGTGAAGTGACCTAACAGCTTATTCTGGTGGAGAGAAGGAGTATTGAAGCTGAAAGGGAGAGATTAAGAGGGAGCTGGAGGGGTTGAGAGATTGTGCTGGAGGGGGGAGCTGGAGGGGAGAAAGATGGAGTTGGAGGACAGAGCTGGAGGACAGAGAGGTAGGAAGATGGAACTGAAGGGAAGAGAAAAAGGGAGCTGATGAAGTGGAGGGAGAATAAGCTAAAGAGGAGAAAAGGGGAGCTGGAGGGGAGAGAGGGTGGAAGATGGAGCAGGTAGGGAGAGAGAGATGTGCTAGAGAGAGGGAGCTGGATGTAAGAGGAAGGGAGCTGGAGCTGGAGGGAGAGAGCGAGCTTGAGCTGAAAGGGAGAAAGAGGGGCAGATGGAGCTGGAGGGAAGAGAGAGAGCTGGAAAAGAGACAGATGGAGATGGAATGTACAAAGAGGAAGATGGAACTTGAGGGAGATGAAGCAGGAGGGGAGAGAGGGAGGGAGATGGAGTTGGTGGAGAGAGTAGGTGGAAGATGAAGCTGGAAGAAAAAGATGGAGTGAGAAAGAGATGGAGCTAGAGGGAAAAAAGGGAGATGGGGTGGAGGGAGAGAGGGAGAGCTGAAGGGGAGATTGAGGGAGCTGGAGGGGAGAAAGAAAGTGTGATGGAATAGGAGTGAGAGGGAGAGGAAGTTGGATGAAGTGAAAGAAGGAGCTGGAAGGGAAAGAGGAAGCTGGAATGGAGGAATATGGAACTGAAAGGAAGAGAGGGAGAAAGATGGAGCTGTAGAAGGGGGAGGAATATAGAGCAGGAGGGGAGAGAGAGAGGAAGATGGAACTGTAGAGGAGAGAGGCAGCAAGATTGATTTGGAGGAGAGAGAAGGAGCTGGAGGAGAAAAAGAGAGGGAGAGGAAGGAAGATGGAGCTGAAAGGGAGAGATGAGAAGATTGAACTAGTGGGGAGAGAGGGAGGAAGATAGAGCTAAAGGAAGAGCTGTAGCTGGAGAGGGGAGAGAGGGAGATTGAGTCAGAGGGGAGAGAGTGAGATGGAGCTGGATGGGACAGAGGGAAATAGATGGAGCTTGATGGGGAGAAAATGAAGCTGAAGGGTAGAGGGAGATGGAACTGGATTAATTTCTGCACACAATAATGACACAATACATTAGAGGGCTGGTATAACATTTTTACCATGGATGCTTTTTATACCTTGTCCAGCCCTGATTGTGAATAGCTAAACTTGTTGTTTTTTTAACTATTTATTTTGTGTGAATTCGCTGCCAACGTACTGCTAAGAAAATGTTAAGTGATTAAATTCAGTATCTGTATTTCTATCTATATGTACTTGTGTTCACAAAAACAAAGCTTTACGGTTTATCTGTTGCAATGCTATTATTTGAACATCATATTTTTATGTTAAATGACACTAATTCATAGCAATGTTGAGAACAGTATGTGACACTAGATGGTGCCCAAAGTCTATGGGAAACTGTCACAAAGAACATTGGCCATGATAATCATTTACGTATACCATTCTCACTAATGTAAATCAAGTCTATCAATGGATCACAGCAGGGGTGTGCTCACTCTTAATAATCTCTTACAATGCACTTAAACCTGATGTTTGTAATATCTGATATTGTATATTATAACTATGTTTAAATAAACCTGCAAACAAATTATTACACACAAGGATAGCATAATTTGAAAGTCATTTTTTAAATCATGTTTACCAGCATTAACATTAGTCCACAGATATCTTTATTTTCTTTTTATACATTAGTTACACCTATGTTTACAAAATAGATGGAATTTTCTGCAGTTTAACTCTTGACGATCTTGACATGACAGGTATACTTTAAACATCTTTCGGAGGGAATTTTGCAAATATTGCTGAAATCTACAGTTGAAAATATTTTTTGTTTGTTTTACCATGCAATTTAATAACACAATGCATGTAACACAACAATCTACAAAGATAAGTTAAATGCTAAATTTGTGCATGCTGGCAATGGACAATGAATGGTCCAGCTCCTCCCTACATGCTAGCCAAGTTCTCTCCTAAGCCTGTCCTACAATATGTCCCCTGCAGAAAGAATTGGCCTGCAGGGAGAACTTGACCTCAGCATCGGATCAAAAATAAACCACAAAGCTTGTTACAACCAAGAAGAGTGTTTTATTAAAACACAGGTCCTGACATGAAGAAAAATGCAATGTAAAGGTTGACAAAATAATCATGCAATTACAATTGAATTAAAGATGCCCCTATAGTGACTGTGCAGAACTACTCAGACCATATAGAGAGAGTGTGTGTGTGTGTTCTCTCTCTCCCATCAGACTGCCAAAAAGAGAAGCATGATTTATATATAAAGTCTTATGGCTTGACTGGTGTGCAGATTTTTCTTTAACATTGTATTAACTATCCACTATATATATATATACAAAATCCAAAACAATAACGGCACTCTGGGAATTCCAAATCTTCATTTTAATGTCAAAGTTTCAGCTCCCACACAGAGCTTTCATAAGGACAAATATTGGTATGTGTCCTTATGAAAACTCCATGTAGGAGCTGAAACGTTGACATGGATTTGACATTAAATTGAATATTTGGAGTGCAGGTATTTTTTTGTATTTTATCACCGGGTCTATAATATATTGTTGGAGTGAAAGAACCTTCGAACTGTTTATAGATATATATACAATATACTTGCACTCCAGGTCCAATAGTGTTAATGCCCGGTGCAAATCCAATGTAAATATCCAAAAGCAAACAATGTAAATATCCAAAAATAGAATGCACTCCAGGGTCTTGGCAAGATATATATACCTACCTGAGGTGTTAAGACAATTAGGATTGGATACCAGTAACATAAGTTTCCTCTGTCATATCTGGATCACAAGCCAGTGGCCAGTCACCCCTTATCTAGTATCACTGTGTACAAATGCTGGTCACATATATGTCCTGGATTATTATTCACATGACACTGTTATGGCGAAAATTATGGTCCAACAAAAAAACTGTCTGTCTGTCTCTCTATCTATCTAGCTATCTCTATTTATCTTTCTATCTCTATCTTTCTATCTATCTCTCTATAGATAGATGCTATTAACAAGTGATACAATGTCTAAGTGGAGAGCATGGAAATCATTGTTCACCATTTTTTCTGTTGCTCACAGTATTAAATCCTTCCACAGAATCCTTTTAACATATAACAAACAGACCTGTCCTTAACCTCCTGATGCATGTGTATGCTATTAGGTTTTCACTTACAATACACTGGAGCGAGTGACTGCAAAAGGAGCTATGTTGCAAAATACAAGGAACATCTTGCTCTAACACTAATTGCTTCTAGTATTTGATTCAATGTATTTTTTTTAGATGCATTTCTTTTCCTTCACCAAAGTGAGTCTTTTAGAAATCATTATTAATTAAATTAAATCTACACACTCTTTTCAGATGATCCAGCTGGTACATTAACTTGGCAACCAAGCTATATCCTGTCATGCAGAAGGGAGGATGTGTTCAGAGGTTAAGGATAGATTCTGGTTCATCAAACAATTCATTGTCAGCACATCTGTTACAACATCCTATTGGTAGCTTTGCAGCATCATTGTTTCAGTGTTGAGAAAAACATTGACTTTTAATTAATCACTAAGAACTCATTTAAGGTTTCTTGAGGACTAGACAAAGATAACAGCCCATACAGACTGAGGAATGTATATATATGTGTGTATATATATATAGAGCGGATCCTGGGCTCTATAGATAAATGCGCATCGTGTTGGGGAGTGCAGCAATAGTCCCCTCCCCTTTGTGGTAGGCCACACCCGTTATGTTAGTCTCTACCCATCACACGCAGAGCTCAAGTTCCTCGACACCTCACTAAAGTCCTGCACAGGACCTGTGCTTAGAGCTCCTAGAAGTCTGGCTGTGTTCCATCTTTGATACAGAACCTCGGGGATCATTAATCAAGACTACAACAAATACGTATAAATATTTGATTACAGGTTAAAGTTTGAGAGGATTTGTACAGTAATAGGAGGATTGGCTAGGGATTCAGGACAACTAGACACTTCAGAAGACAATATTAACCATTTCAGGGCCAGAGGACTGGACATCCCCTGGCCCCTTGGTATATGTTAAGGAGTTAGCCACTTCTAGAGGTAATTATTTGGTTCTCCACACCAAACTCCTCCAACCATGTCTTTATGGACATGGTCATGCTGGAATAGAAAAGTCCTTCACCAAATTGTTTCCACAAAGTTAGAAGCATAGCATTGTCCAAAATGTCTTGGCATGCTGAAGCATTAAGATTTCCTTTCACTGGAAGCAAAACAGCCCCATACGCAAGATTCATCACTTCACAGAACCCATTTCCACTCCTTCAAAGTCTAGTGGCGGCATGCTTTAAACCACTCCATCCGATGCTTGGCATTGAACCTGACGATATGAGGCTTGCATGCAGTTACTTGGTTAGAAAACCTATTCCATAAAGCTCCTGTCGCACATTTTGTGTGTTGACATTAATGCCAGTGTACATTTGGCACTTTTCAGCTATGTAATCAGCAAGTGTTTGTTACCAATGCACCATAGCACTTGGTGACCCTGCTCTGTGACTTTATATGGTCTTCTGCTTCATGGTTGAGTTGCTGATGTTCCTAAATGCTTCAACTTTTCAATATACTACTTACAATTGACACAGTGTCATGCTTTAATACACTTAGCATTTTTTTTTTTTTTTTTACAAATGTATGTAAATGCAGAATGCATGGCTAGGTGCTTGATTTTATACACCTGTGGCAATGGTCTGAATGAGACATCTAAATTCAATAATTAAGAGATGTGCTCCAATACTTTTGTTCATATATATATATATATATCACAAGATCCAGCACACTCACTCATTCAACATTTCTGTTTATGCTGCATAAATTTATGTTGTATAAATCACCTGTTCAGGTGAGTATATATATATCAAGTCATATGACAGTCCTGATGAAAGCTTGAGGATATCAAGCTGAAAAGTAGATTTTTATGTCAGACATTATTATAATTATTATTGCCATTTATATAGTGCCAACAGATTCCGTAGCGCTTTACAATATTTTATGAGGGGGGGATTTAACTATAAACAGGAAAATTACAAGAAAACTTACAGGAACGATAGGTTGAAGAGGATCCTACTCAAATAAACTTACAGTCTATATAGGAGGTGGGGTGTAAGACACAATAGGACAGGAAATAGCAATCAAATAAGGTGGGAGTAAAGCAGAGCTGGAGGACAGAGTAGAGTGTGGCCCTTTAGGAGAGAGCAAGAGACAGGTATGTAAGGTAGAGTTTATTCTTGGAGGCCATAAGCTTTCCTAAAGAGATGGGATTTAAGGCACTTCTTAAATGACTGAAGACTAGGGGAGAGTCTGATGGCGGTAGGCAGGCTATTCCATAGGAAGCGTGCCGCCCTCGAGAAGTCCTGCAAGTGTGAGTTGGCCATATGCGTGCGAGCAACAGACATGAAAAGGTCTCGGCAGAGAGGAGAGACCGAGAAGGGGCATACCTATGGATCTGTGAAGAGATATAAGAGGGGCTAGAATTGGTCAAAGCTTTATAGGTATGGGTTAGCACTTTGAATTGACTACTATAGGATACAGGACGCCAATGTAAGGACTGACAGAGAGGTGAGGTGTGAGAGGACCGACTAGAGAGGAAAATCAGTCTGGCTGCAACATTCCTTACAGAACGTAGCGGGGCAATACAGTTTGGAAGACCAATTAGGAGAGGGTTACAATAATCCATGCGGGAAATTACTAGAGTATGGACAAGCTCCTTAGTAGCATCTTGCATTTTGACACTATTGCACATAGAAGGCTTATCAATAAACTGCAATCTTTAAGTTTGGATTCCAATATTGTTGAATGGGTAAGGCAGTGGCTGAGTGACAGACAACAGAGGATTGTAGTTAATGGAATATATTCGAAGCTTGGACGTGTCAACAGTGGGGTACCTCAGGGATCTGTACTTGGACCCATTCTCTTTAATATTTTTATTAGTGATATTGCAGAAGGTCTTGATGGTAAGGTATGTCTTTTTGCTGATAATACTAAGATATGTATCAGGGTTGATGTTCCAGGAGGGATAAGCCAAATGGCAAATGATTTAGGTAAACTAGAAAAATGGTCAGAATTGTTGCAACTGACATTTAATGTGGATAAGTGCAAGATAATGCATCTTGGACGTAAAAACCCAAGGGCAGAGTACAGAATATTTGATAGAGTCCTAACCTCAACATATGAGGAAAGGGATTTAGGGGTGATTATTTCTGATGACTTAAAGGTAGGCAGACAATGTAATAGAGCAGCAGGAAATGCTAGCAGAATGCTTGGTTGTATAGGGAGAGGTATTAGCAGTAGAAAGAGGGAAGTGTTTATGCCATTGTACAGAACACTGGTGAGACCTCACTTGGAGTATTGTACACAGTACTGGAGACCGTATCTTCAGAAGGATATTGATACCTTAGAGAGGGTTCAGAGAAGGGCTACTAAACTGGTTCATGGATTGCGGGATAAAACTTACCAGGAAAGGTTAAAGGATCTTAACATGTATAGCTTGGAGGAAAGACGAGACAGGGGGGATATGATAGAAACATTTAAATATATAAAGGGAATCAACACAGTAAAGGAGGTAACTATATTTAAAAGAAGAAAAACTACCACAACAAGAGGACATAGTCTTACATTAGAAGGACGAAGGTTTAAAAATAATATCAGGAAGTATTACTTTACTGAGAGGGTAGTGGATGCATGGAATAGCCTTCCAGCTGAAGTGGTAGAGGTTAACACAGTAAAGGAGTTTAAGCATGCGTGGTATAGGCATAAGGCTATCCTAACTATAAGATAAGGCTAGGGACTAATGAAAGTATTTAGAAAATTGGTCAGACTAGATGGGCCGAATGGTTCTTACCTGCCGTCACATTCTATGTTTCTATGTTTCTATAAGAAAGGGACAGATGTGGGCTATGTTTTTAAGATGGAATCTACCGGACTTGGTAACATGCTGAATGTGAGGCTCAAAGGTGAGGCCAAAATCAAGTATGACACCATGACAGCGCGATTGCAAGGATGGACTGATGTAGATAACACTAACTTGAAGGAAGAGTGAAAGACAATGATCAGTATTAGGAGCAGGAAAGACAAGGAGCTTAGTTTTAGAGAAATTTTGTTTCAAAAAGCTGGAGGACATCCAGTGAGAGATGGAAGATAGGCAAGCAGTGACACATTGCAGGACGGCAGGGGAGAGGTCCAGGGAGGAGAGATATATCTGGGTGTCATCAGTGTACAGGTGGTAGTGGAATCCAAATGAGGTAATAAGTTTGCCAAGAGAGGAAGAATAAAGAGAAAATAGAAGGGGACCAAGGACAAAGTCTTGGGGGACTCCAACTGAGACAGCACGAAGGAAGGAGTTATCATTAGAAAAGGAGACATGAATGAGCATTGGGAGAGATAAGAGGAAAACCACGAGAGGGCAGAGGCCCAGAGACCGAGTGATTGAAGAGTTTAAAGAAGGAGATCAAGATCAATGGTGTCAAAGGCAGCAGAGAGGTCAAGAAGAATTAGTATGAAGTTGTGGACTTTGGATTTAGCTGTGATTAGGTCGTTAGTAACTTTGATAAGAGCAGTCTCAGTAGAGTGGAGGGGGCAGAAGCCAGATTGTAGAGGGTCAAGGAGAGAGTTGGAATTGAGTACGTGAGACATACGGGTAAAGACAAGTCCTTCCAGAAACTTTGAGGGAAAAGGGAGCAGGGAAATGGGATGATAGTTAGAAGAGGAGGACGGTTCGAGAGATTTTTTTTCAGGATAAGTATTACAGTGGCAAGTTTAAAGTCAGCAGGGACAATGCCAGAAGAGAGAGAGAGCAGTTGAAGATGTGTGTTAAGGAAGGCACAAGACAAGGGGAGAGATCTGATAAGGTGAGATGGGACAGGATCAAGCTGGCGAGTGGTGAGGCGAGGTGAAAGGATAAGTGCAACCACCTCTTGTTTAGTAGCTGGGTAGAAGTCTGAATGGTAGGAAAGGCATTATCTACGTGTGGTTAAGAAAGAGAAAGGCAGGGTGGGGAGAATTCTTCCTTAGCTGTTCAATCTTGTCGTTAAAGTATCATGCAAAGCTATTGGCTGTAAGGTTAGTTTGAGGGGTGGCCACAGCAGGGCAAAGAAGAGAGTTATAGGTGTCAAAGAGACACCTGGGATTGCGGGAGCATGAACTAATGAGAGAGGAAAAGTATGACTGTTTGGCAATGGCTTTGCTGTATGAACATAATATGAATCTATAATGGAGAATGTCTGACTGGGTGCGAGACTTCCTCCAGGCGTGTTCAGCACAATGGGAGCATCTTTGCAGGTAGTGTGGTCAGTGTGGTCCTTGAGGTTCAAAAGATTTGTTCTTGGAACTCTGTCTCCATTAGTCGTAAAATCTCAGACGAGGGCAAGATGATACAATATCTCTTTACGTTAAGTTTTACTTGAAAGTCCTGAGAGTGCTATCATTTTACTATTTATACAGTGAGGGGAAAAAGTATTTGATCCCCTGTTATTTTGAACATTTTTCCACTGACAAACAAACTAGCTTATTGACTCTGTTTATTTACTATTCTCAGCCAATCTGCAACTTTCACTTTCAGGCACATCTTCAGCTATTTATGACACCCAACTATTTGATCCCCTTCTGATTTAGAACGAAGACAAAGAAAGGATCAGTCTATAATTTTAATGGTAGTTGTATTTTAACAGTGAGAGACAGAATAACAAAAAAAAAAATCAAGAAAAACACATGTCAAAAAGTAATTGATTTAGCAGGAGAAGCAGGTGACTCTGATACCATGATGTGATGTTGCAGCATGATTGCAAGGATCTGTACACAATTCCTGGAATCTGAAAACATTCCAGTTCTTGCATGGCCAGTATACTCACCGGACATGTCACCCATTGAGCATGTTTGGAATGCTCTGGATTGGCGTATATGACAGCGTGTTCCAGGTTCTGCCAATATCCAGCAACCTAGCACAGCCATTGAAGAGGAGTGGCCACAATCAACAACCTGATCAACTCTATGTGATGTGCTGCACTGTGTTGCAAATGGTGGTCACACCAGATATTAATTGGTTTACGGACCACCCCGGACCCCTATACAGTAAAACTGTAAAAATCCAATACAGTAAAACTGCACATCTTAGAGTGGCCTTTTATTGTGGCCAGCCTAAAGCACACTTGTGCAATAATCATGTTGTCTAATCAGAATCTTGATATGCCACACCCGTGAGGTGGATGGATTTGTGACAGTTACTGTGCAGTCCAAGAAACTCACACTATGATTTGAGAAGTTCATTTTAAGGTTTATTGACGAGTGGAATGAATTGAATGATTTATAGAAGTCTATTAGGCTTTCTTCTCCTTCTGTCCATATTATGAAAATATCATCAATGTAACAATAATATGTATATGGTTTGTGGGGCTGTGTACATAAAAATCTGTTTTCTAGGTCAGCTATAAAGAAGATTAGCGTATTGGGTGACATTGTTGAATAATCACCTGGTTCAATCTGGGGCTTGTCGACCATGTACAAATCCGACCTGATCGCTATCGATCATAAAGGGAATAATCTTTGCTTACCTATTAGCCAAAATCTTATCATATAATTTGGTGTGGTTGTTAAATAATTAAATTGGCCTTAAATTTTTATGTACACAGCCCCACAAACCATATACATATTATCTCACCCCACTGCCTATCCTTCTCTAACATCAGTTGTTTTAAGTGTTAAACTCTATCAGGTTGATCAGTATTGCTTCAGACCTGAGGAAGAGAGGAAAACCCTTGAAAGCTTGTCTTTAAAATGTTATGTTAGTCCAATAAAAAAGGTATCATTGCATACTGCAATACTCTGGTATTTTGGCATCTTGTCTACTGGACTAATACGGCTAATCCAATCAACACTATATATATATATATATATATATATATATATATATATTCATATACAAAAAAACAAGCGCTGTGCTCAAACTCCCACTACTCTTGGGCGGCAGCAATGACCATAGCACACATCAGCCCCAATATATACAGTAAAAACCAAAGAAAAAAGTTACCTGTACTCTTTCCCAAATCCCTACGCATATTTAAACAAATGGAGGTTATTTAGTTACTTCAATGGCCATTAGAGGGAAATGTCATATACGTGAATATATCTTGATTGGACAGGATATCCAGCGCACAATTGGGCAGACTTCTTGGCAAACTTAGAAGATTTTTCCAAGCAATATATCTACAAAAATTCCCCTAGACTTTAATGGTGATTTCTGTAGCAAAATGATTTGAAACATTTTTGTAACAGTATTAAATCATTTGGAAAGTGTATTATATTGAGGTATATGTCTTGTAGTACTGTGATAGGTGCATTTTTTGGTCCCATGATTTGGTTCAAGATTAAGTTTGGAAAAAGTAACCAATAGAGATAAAAAGAAGAGAATCAGTAAGAAATATTAAATAATAAGTAAATATTTTTTAATTCTAAGATAAACATTTAGTGGTTGTCTCCAACCATCAATCATCTTTTTTTCCCACCAATCAACTCTTTTTTTGGTACCATGGGCAGAATTCCAAATCACAAATCATATGTGGGGTAACAGTTTTTTGTTCCAAGGAGAGATCTGACTGCTATTCTGTGGCGAAGAAGGGATTATTTTCTAGTTTGTTGCAAAATTGGAAAGTTTTTTGCCTTCTTGTAGATCAACAGCAAAAACAGATGTGAACGAGAATGAACTTTATGGATGCAAATCTCTTTTCAGCCTGTGTAACTATGTAAATGAACATGCAAGTCCACTGCATGAGCCATTAGTTTCGTGATTAATCAATGTGGTGGTTCATCTTTTCACCTGATTGGTCCTAATTCAGGCTAATTGTAGTTCATAATGAAACAAATAACATGTACCCTAGCACAGCTGGGAAAATTATTTATATTGCCCCAATGAGACCACATACTATTAGAGTGCTCCAAATGGGCTTCAGAGGGCCCCCATCTTTGCAACTCCACTTCTAAATGATTATACAAAACCAGCTGACAGAACACACAGAAGCCAAGCAACATATCCAGTACACTAAGCTCTAGTGGATACATTGTTTAGAGCATTCCTATAAAGTATACAATTTGAACTTCCTTACTAACAGGGTTTCTCCTGAAAGCTTGCTGTTCCAAAGTTCTGTTAGCCCACTCAAAAGGTATTTCAAGATAATATGGGCCAAACTACTCATACAACTTAATACATACAATTTGAGAGCTGTGCAACAAAAACTTTGCAATAGACATGTGCGGTTTGTTTCGTTCTGAATGTACATTTGTACAAATTTCATGCCATTCGGACATTCGGATGCTTCCAAATGTCCGAAGTTCCGAAGTGATGAAGTTCGGTAGTTCGGAAGTGCCGAAGTGCCGAAGTGCCGAAGTGCCGAAGTGATTTGGATTTCTGAAAAGTGGCAAAACAAGAGAGAGGGAGACAAAATTACATGAATGATGACAGGAATCTTGACCAATAAGTTCATTCCTTTTGTGCAATAATGTCATATCCTGTACGCGTCACATCGCGGCTGCCAGAGGACCCTGAAGGATGCTCGAGGGAGCTGTGTTGCAAGAGCAAAGTAAGTACTTTCCTCCCTCGCTGCCTGGCATGGGATGTGTGTCCCATGCACTCTCTACTGCGCATGACTGCATAAGACAAAGATCTTTAGCCAATTATTATATAGGATAGACATGTGCGATCAGTTTCGTTCCAAATGCACATTCATACGAATTTCATGCCATTTGGACATTTGGATGCTTACAAAGTTCCGAAGTGGCGAACTGAACCAAATTGGTCCGAATTGCTGACACTTTTTTTTACTGAACTGAATTTTTATCCCATGCACATCCCTACTTTGTGATTCACCTTTAATCCCTAATTGGCTGTTCTACCTTAAATTAGCAAATTTAATTCCATGGTGTCTAGGTTATTTTTCTATTTTAAACAACAATAAAAAAACAACTGAATACAAAATATTTCAACAATGAATCAGAAAATGTATTGCCTTCTTAAACTTGAACTATAGTTTTATAGCTGACATTGTTGTGTGTAGCTATACCCCATGCCCTGTCAAAATGCATTAATATACTACATTTTTCAATTGTAAACCCAGCATCCCTGCTTGCATGTTACAATTGCTTGTCATATTTGATAATCCGTTTCTATGTTTTGCATAAATGTCAAGCAGGAGCTTGTACTGACTCACAGTTCAGCGCTTGCTTAAGGTCAACAACTCAAGTTTAAAAATCTGTTTACTTGCTAGCATATTCTACAAGATTATTGTCTATAGCAAAACATACCTATTGAGAATGAACAATGTTTGAGAGCCTGCAGATAAGAAAATAAATATAGTAAATAAAGGTATTTTATGCCAGCGAATTGCATGGGAGTCAGTATAATCCCTCATTATATAGAAATGTAAGAAATACTTACTAAAAATGATCTTGGTTTGACAAAAATTATTTTCATTATTATTATTTTATCCAACTTGATCAGTCTCTGTTAGTGTTCTGAATGTGATCATAAAATACATGTATACATTGAGGAGAATATCTGTATTGCTAGAGTGAAAGAACTGCCATGGTCATTGGCATACTGCCCAAGGTCTAGATCACTCCTTTATATTACCGTATGGTAGGCCGTGACTTTGGTCTCACAGGCACAAATACCTCATCCCTAATACTCTAACATATACCTTAAATTCTAACATGTTCTCTAACCCTAAAAATTACCTTTAGGCTGTTCACAAAATCTAACCTGTCCACATCTTCATGACCATTAATAAGTATGACAAGAAATGTGTCACTAATCAATTAGGCTGTGATCAAAAGTTCAATAGGTCAGTATTTAGTCTGACACCAACACAATTACCAGACGTATTTCTATTGAACTAGGTTACCATAGAGGACATAGAATAAATGTCTACATGGTAGTCATTGCACTAAAGGCCTAGGTGGCAAAACATATTTGAGATGACAGCAGGTCAAATGTAAAAAAAGGAAAAGGTAACTTGCATTGAAGGTAAATGATGTGGAGTAAGCCTAAATTGACATGGGGAGCTCATATAGAAAGTTCAGCTGATGTAGAAGAGAACACTGATATTTATATGAACATAAAGGAATATGAAGCAGATATGAATGCAGTGTATGAAATGTAGGATCGAGTGGTTAGAAAATCAACCAAGAAAAAAGGAAAAATATTGTTAAGGATAGCAATGGGGAAATGAAAATGGGATTTGTAATATTGCATATATATATTTTACTTGATTCCTGCTGAATAAGCCATCACTGTCATAGAAATAGAGAACACAGCAAAATATAATTTTATATTAGATATTAGAGAACCTGATCATTTTTTTTAGAAATAAAATCATGTTTCTGTAGGTCTGAAAAACAGTAAATCAGACTATTAGATTGCTAATTAAAAAAAAATGATGGCTTATTATAAAAACACACATTATTTACTGTCTAACTACGCAGTTCTTCTCTGTACTGTCTTGCATTTAAACATTACCTTTTAATTCCTTACCATTCTTCAAAGTCAACCTGCTTTTTTTATTTTCTTTGCTTCTTGTCAATGCTTCTTCTTCTTCTTCTTCTTTATCTTACACGTGTCCATTTCTATCTGTGTTTTGTGACCTCTTTCTTTGCCCTTAATCCTTTGCTCTCCTTTCTTTTCAATATTCTTCAGCTTTATATAATTTTCAGTATGCCTTTTCTGATGTGTCTTACTTGCCTTTTTATCCATATGTTTTTTTAAATTGTTTTTGCTGCTCTTCGTTGTCTTTTCTATTGCCGATTTCTGCTTGCATAAAAATACTTGTTATTTTTCTTTACCTTTACTTTCTTTTTTCTTTGTGCATTTCTGTTCACCCTCATAATTGTTCTCTTCTTGTTCCATTTCTCTTCTACCTTTTGCCAGTTCCAATATCTCCCTTAAATCCTATTGTTCCGCTCCATGCACATGGATCTACATTTTTCTTCTATGTCTTACATCATTGTCCTTATCTGCTATCACCACTTTTGTCAGATTCATAGTTAATAACAGCAGTGAATCTGAAAATATATCCTAGAGAAGCAGTAATTTGTAGCTGATGTCACAGTGACCAAGTGACATTGTCCTGTGGCATGAGTTTAGACATTAAAATTATTGATTCAGTTCTAAAAACGTATGAGAAGAAGTGCACACTATACTAATTATTTCAGTCTCCTACTAGTTCAAACCTTACATTTAATGTATTATTTAGCTGGCTTTTTGTTAATCTCTTTCAAATCCATTAACATCTTTATAGTGAGTAGGAGAAAACCAACCTTTGGCAATAAGAAAAATATATTCCCATGGGGAAAAATTAAGAGTGAATGAATGTATTAATTATCCAATGCAAGATGATAAGTATACTAATGAATAATATAACTAGTAAAAATGATCCCGTAACCCCTGAATAAAAAAAATGCCTTCTTCTAAATTAATTTATAGGATATTTACTAATTGCATGTGATTTCTCAAAACCACTTAACATAAATACTAACCCTGTTTTCCAACAATAAGACAAGGAACTTGCAGGCAGAATTAACCATAAGGCAAACTTAGGCAGCTGCCTAGAGCCCACAATTTGACACGGCCATGGAATCATGTATTTGTTTGGCCCATTAATCATCTCCATGTGCTATGTCTTTTTAGCTAAAAGCAGCAAGTTGAATTGTTAGTGTAGGACTTATCTAAGAGCTTTGCCTTGATGGAGTAGCGAAGCCACTGACAGTGCCTACTCCTATTTTCTTGTGTTGGTTCCTGGTTTGCTGGTTCATTGAGCAGAAGGAGATTCGGGGAATGCATTTCACTGGATGATTTGGCATTATGTTGTAAGTGTTCTTTCATTTCTAAACTGCGAGTGGTCAATTATTCTATACATTGCCACAGTGTTATACAGCTACAAATTATGTCTTGGTCAACTTGTTTGTTTGTTTTTAGGTTTATTTTATTGTAGTTTATTTCTCCATATGGTATACATAGAGTATCACCTGTCTTGACTAACAAACAATTACATTGGTTCATTGCACATACTGTACCACGGGTGGGTAGTTTCAATAACAGCAAACATTGGTGAGCTAAGGACCAACTTCTAAAAGGAGAAAAGTCAATTCAGCAGATAAAAAATAAGTAAATGTGTATGTGATGCAAACAATTTGGGTTGCTCTAAAATAGAGCATGCTACTGGTTTAATATGTTTCATATTCTTTCTCTATGGCAGTGGTAGGCATCCTCCGACACTCCTGATGCTGCAGACTACATTTCCAATAATGCATTGCCAGCATTATGGCCTTTAGAACAATATGGGAGATGTAGCCCACAATATGTGGATTTGCCTACCTTTGCTCAATGGCATGAAATCACAAAGGAGAGGAGCAATGTAATTATGTGCATAAAATAGAATATGTCTTGTTTGGAATACATCAGTAAATCTATTTTTAACATGTGGCAATTACAATTGCCATAATTCAAACCATGATATTGTCACAATTAAATGAACATTCATTACATTAGGTTAAAACTCATTCCAAGGTCATCAAACAAGTTATTTTGTTTCAAATAGTACCAGCTGCTATTCTCGGTGATTGGGAACCTGGCACAGTTTTTAGTGTTATAAAACAATGTATTATTATTATCCTTATTATTATCACTGTTATTATAGTAACAGACATGACTTTTTAACTTTAAATAAATTTCTCTTTCTGTTTCTCACCTCTTTCTAAGTTCCGATTCGACAAGGATCTGTCTCTTCTTTTGTGGTGGAGGTGGTGGCAGCTCATCCTTACCATGCTTAACAAGAATTTGCTCCCGTGTAGTCACCATAGTTACAGTTTCCATTACAGTTGTCTGTGATAGTGATGTCTGACTGGCAGTGACAGCCTGTGAAATCTGCGAGAAGTATTGAAACATAGGTCACATAATATTTGAAAGATTTCTAAGGAGACAATTTAGAGTGTCAATACAAAATAATAAGCAGCTGCTGTTTGTCTGATCATAGACTGACCTGCTGTTAGTGAGTCGAATATACACGTTTTGTGTCTTACTCAAATAACACAAGACAGAACATCTAGCAGAAATAAGTAGAATAAGCAGAGCAATACAAAATAATATCCGTGTTGCTATAGGAATCATGTCAAAGAGTCAAGAAAGGCAGATTTAATTTCAAACAATTGAAAACATACAGTAGCATCTCATTGATAAAGGATTATTTCATCATCTTTCTGAACGATGGTTTCAATGCCATGCGAATCCTGACTAATAACCTTCAATCATTTAACTAGTGCATAGTTAACATCATATTTCACCACCCATTATATACTATTCCTAATCTGTACCCGCATAGGCATTTAGAATGATAGATTAATACATCCATAAATGATCCTGGAAAATGCTTCCTGTTGACATTGAAACTGACCACATTGTTGTTTTGGTATATATATCCTTTACTATCAGTAGTATGGTTAAGTTAAAAACTTCTGTATTCCTTGGATGACTTTCTCACATTTCACAGATGTTTCACACCATTGAACATATTTGAGACATGTTATTGTTTATTCTTATAGGGACACTACAGGCACCTCTTCTCATCGAAGAGGTCTTATCTCTAGTGGCTGTCTACCAGACAGAGTTTACCTACATTAAATGATGCTGAAAATCCTCATGCTTTGCATGTGGATGTATAGAGTCTTCTAAATCCCCATAGGAAAGCAGGGAAAATAGAACCTATGTTGGTAGACAGAATGCTCAATTTAGATGATGTTAGGATTTAAATGATCAGTAATGGGTAATAATTGGTAACTGAGGGGATATTAATAAGGGGTCACACATTGTGTATATGTGTATTATATTATGTGAGGTAATATGCAGTACAAATGAGTGAATTGCAGAGCTCTGCAATAATATTTAGAGAAAATTAATGCATTACAGAGGTCCACCCTAATGTGTCCCTCCCAAGATCAAGCTCTGGATCCACCCCTGAGGATGTCGGGATTGTGGAAACAAGTGCATCTGCCTGAGCCAGAAGGGAAGTTTACAGTACATGGCACTGTGTTGGGCATCATCACTGGGCTTGGTAGTGGTTTCAGAGGCTTAACATGGCTAGGAGAAAAGCAGAGACCCTTACTACTCCGTTCTACTACATCAAGTAGGATTTTCCTCTAACTCCTTCTTCTGATCCTTTCCATGTGCCAGCGGCATTACAGGGAAAAACCTGTCACCAAAGTTTGAAAATTTATCAATAATAGATTTGGAGATTGGGGAGGATGAGTAGAAAAGGGTTATTATTGGAAAATATCTCATTGGAGGTGTTATTTATCTCTCCGTATTATATAATATTGAGATAGAAGTTAACACCACTACCAGCTGCAGATTTTCCAATAATAAACTCTTTCTATTGATCTTCTCTCATTTGTGGTGCTTTAAGTGCCCTTTAATTTAAGTTACTATGCTTTTTTAAATTCTATGTTAAGCACTTAAAGAGTTAACTGTCAATAGTTAGATTTTTGCACAACCCAATAACAATTGGCTATTAGTTTAGCCGGTCTTTTAAAAAAAAAAAAAAAATTAATTATTTGTTTTTTTCTAACTTTGCATGGACTTCTGGTGCAGCATGTAAATAAGTTTAATCCTTGCAGTGTAGAATACATGCCACACGTGTGTGTAGAACTACAGGATGAATACCTGAGAGTGTATGCACTCATAAGTCATTTTTCTATAAATGCCTGGTTGGAGTAGTGCAGTTAACCCCTTAAGGACCACACTTCTGGAATAAAAGGGAATCATGACATGTCACACATGTCATGTGTCCTTAAGGGGTTAAGGCACTATGAAACAAGGTTTTCACCCACATCACAGAAGTGCAGTGTAGGTGAAGTATTTTTTTTACTTACCTCTACTACTTTATTTATTCCAGTAAATATGTTATAGTATTTACTGAGGTGAAGTAACACAAATTTATTGCTTTTCCAAACCAAAACAAAACCTAGAATTTTACTTTATGCAGAAAGATAAGTCCTGCGCTCACTCCCATCACTACTGGGGGGCAGCAAAGACTACAGTACACATCAGCCCCAATATATAGTAAAAACCAAAGACAAACAAGTTACCTGTGCTCTCTCCTCAATCCCTATGTATTTTTAAACAAATGGAGTTTTTTTTAGTTACCTCCAATGGCCATGAGAGGAGCCCACCTGCCAACGTCAAGGCAGCCTTGAGCTTCTGGCAAAGATCTCTAATGAGACAGAAAGGGGTATTTTTTATAAACTATATATAATTTTACTTTATGTCTGTTCAACTATAATTTACCTATTTTATATTAAGTGCAACAACACTTATTATATATGATTTTGTTCAGGAGTAATAGGTCTTTAATTGCACATCAAATATCACATAAAATATCAATATATATATATAATACAAGAAAAAAATCAAGTAAATAAAGGTGCTGTGAATAATTTAAAAGTGAAATTACCACAAAAGGAAAGCAGCACTAATTAAGTGTAAAATAGCTAAAAAAAAAAAAACACTCTGTATAAAACTAAAATAGAAAAAAGAAGTGTGCTGTGCCTTTAAGAATAGTGATCCATATATACATAAAGTGCAAAGCAGATCAGTTCTGATTTCCCCCCCTTTTTTTTGTGCTGCTGCTTGATTGATTGGGGGAGTGTTCATTAATTGCTCCCCTAACTCACTGAGCTTGCTCATATTACTTGAAAGCAGACTCTATTAAGTAGACTCTTTCAAGTAGGCGTTAGAAAACCAGAAGTTGAAACAAACAAGGGGTTTAAACTAACAAGGTAATTGTTTTTATTTTCTGTTTCAAGGGGAAATGAGTGTTAGCAAGATTGCTGGTTTGACTCAATGCACATCTTGTTGCATGTATGCATGCCTGGATGTACCCGTCCAGGGTCCATACCTCTGTGACGGTTGTGTGCGAGTGGCTTTTCTGGAAGCTCAAATTGGAGATCTTGAGAAGCAAATTGCAACATTGAGGGAGATCGACAATCTTGAGAGAAGTCTGCTGCTCACTGAGCTGAGTTTAGTGGGGACAGGTAGTGGAGAGGGAGGAGATAAGACAGATGGGGAACAGGCATGTAGCTGGGTGACAGTGGGGCGAGGAAGCAGGGGGGAGGGAAGAGGAAAGGGCTAGCTAGTCCTGATTTGGTGCAACCTAGCAGATTTGCCCATTTGAGGGAAGATGTTGGGAGCATCAGCTCAGGAGTAGCTGTATTAGAGGAAGCTGTTACTTCTAACAGCCGAGCTAACAGCCCCCCTAGTACGGGTGGGGATCAAAATGTAAGGAAGGCAAGACAGGTTGTGGTGGTAGGGGACTCTATCATTAGGAGAGCAGATAGGGCAATAAAGAATGATTTCAGGGAATTAGGTAGCAAACTTAAGAAAAGGACCTCCAAGATGGTATTCTCTGAGATATTACCTGTGCCACGCGCTACAGTGGAAAGGCAGCGGGAGATTAGAGAGGTCAATGTGTGGCTTAAGTCTTGGTGCAGGAAGGAGGGTTTTGGGTTTTTAGAGCACTGGGCCGACTTTGCGATTGGGTACAACCTTTATAGTGGTGATGGATTGCACCTAAACGGGAGAGGGTCTGCAGTGCTGGGGGATGGGATGGCTAGAAGGTTGGAGGAGATTTTAAACTAGTAGTAGGGGGGGGGAGGGTCATAGCAATCTACAAAATGGAGATAGGACAGAAAGGAGATGGGCTTTAGCACAGTATAAGGGGGGTGGAAACGGGGGGGAGGGGAAAGCTCAGAACAGAGAAGCTGTATAATGTTGAAAATTCACAAAATATACAAGTGACACATAATATTAAATGTATGCTTACTAATGCAAGGAGCCTAAATAACAAAATGGGGGAACTAGAGGCATTAGCATACACTAAACAATATGATATAATAGGCATAACTGAAACATGGTGGGATGAGACACATGACTGGGCAGCTAACTTAAATGGGTACATGTTATTTAGGAAGGATAGGAAAAACAAGAAGGGTGGTGGGGTATGTTTGTATGTCAAACATGATTTAAAGCCAAATGTTAAGCAAATGGAATGCGAGGAGGATAATGTGGAAGCTTTATGGGTAAATATCTGCTTGGGGGAAAAGAAGGGAAACCAACTATTGGTTGGGATATGTTATAAACCACCTAATGTTAATATTGACGAGGAACAACAGCTGTTTGAGCAAATTGAGAAAGCTGCAAATCTGGGTAACACTTTAATTAGTGGAGATTTTAATTACCCGGATACAAATTGGTACAGAGAGACTAGTGCCTCAGCAAAGGCAATTAGGTTTTTAAACTTGTTAAATGACACCTTCATGTCACAACTTGTACAAGCACCAACTAGAATGAATGCTTGTCTGGACCTGGTTTTAACAAACAACGTTGATCTTTTGACCAACATTCAAGTAGGTGAGCACTTGGGAAATAGTGATCACAATATAGTGTCCTTTGAAATAAACTCAAAAAACAAAAGCACATGGGGAATACTAAAACATATAATTTTAAAAAGGCCAATTTCAATAAGTTAAGTGAAGCTTTACAATATATTGACTGGCATAAACTCTTTAGTGAAAAGAACACTGAGGATAAATGGATCATCTTCCAACAAATATTAAAAAGGTACATTTCTCAGTTTGTACCGTTGGGAAATAAATATAAAAGAAACAAATTAAAACCAATGTGGCTTAGTAGAGAAGTAAAACAAGAGATTACAACTAAGAAAAGGGCATTTAAAGCATTTAAATCAGACAAATCAGATGCATCTTATAAAAGATATAAGGATGCAAATAATGCGTGCAAAAAAGCAATTAGACTTGCTAAACTTCAAAATGAAATAATGATAGCTGAAGAGAGCAAAACCAACCCCAAAGCATTTTTTAAGTACATACATTCTAAAAAAAACCAAAATGAAAGTGTAAGTCCACTAAAAACTGAAACGGGGGTGTTAGTTAATGAAGACCAGGAAAAGGCAGGAATTTTAAATAACTATTTCTCCTCCGTATATATTAAGGAAGAACCCATGGCAATAGATGTGCAAATGATTGCTACGAAAAACTTGCAGAATAATTGTAATTGTTTAACTCAAGACAAGGTGCTGCAGCAACTAAACAAAGTTAATATAAACAAAGCTCCAGGGCCGGACGGTATCCATCCACGTGTACTTAAGGAACTAAGTGCAGAAATAAGTGAACCTCTGTTTTTAATCTTTCAAGATTCTTTTCTTTCAGGAAGTGTTCCGGAGGATTGGAAGAAGGCAGATGTGGTTCCTATATTCAAAAAGGGTTCAAAATCCTTGCCTGGAAATTATAGACCTGTGAGCTTAACTTCTGTGGCTGTTAAAATATTTGAAAGGTTATTAAGGGATAATATTCAAGAATTCCTTGAGAAGAACATGGTTATCAGCAAAAATCAGCATGGTTTTATGAAGCACAGGTCATGTCAATCTAACTTGATTGCGTTCTACGAAGAAGTAAGTAGAAGTATAGATCAAGGTGTTGCCGTGGATGTGATCTATTTGCCAAGGCATTTGATACAGTTCCATACAATAGATTAGTGTTCAAACTCAAGAAAATCGGTCTAGATGAAAATGCTTGTTCTTGGGTAGAACATTGGCTTAAAAACAGAGTACAAAGAGTTGTCATTAATGGTAAATTTTCAAGCTGGACAGAGGTGGCAAGTGGTGTCCCTCCGGGGTCTGTTCTGGGACCCCTTGTATTTAACATGTTTATAAATGATCTTGAAGACCGCATTGAAAGTCATGTTTCAGTGTTTGCAGATGACACCAAACTTTGTAAAACAATACAATGTGAGCAAGATATTACTTTGCTGCAGAGGGATTTAGATAGACTGGGGGACTAGGCACTCAAAAGGCAGATTAAATTTAATGTTGAAAAATGCAAAGTTATGCACTTCGGCGTAAAGAATACACAAGCAACGTATAACCTTAATGGAAGCGAATTAGGGATAACAACACATGAAAAGGACTTGGGAATTGTTATAGACAACAAACTATGCAACAATGTGCAATGTCAATCAGCAGTGGCCAAGGCCAGTAAGGTATTGTCATGCATGAAAAAAGGGCATTCATTCTCGGGACAAGAATATAATTTTGCCTCTTTATAAATCACTGGTAAGACCCCATATTGAATATGCTGTGCAATTTTGGGCACCTGTTCTAAAGAAGGATATTATGGCACTAGAAAAAGTGCAGAGGCGGGCTACAAAATTAATAAAAGGAATGGAACATATGGGCTATGAAGAAAGGTTAACAAATTTAAACCTATTTAGTTTAGAAAAACGTCGCCTGAGAGGGGATATGATAACATTATACAAATATATTCGGGGCCAATACAAACCATTGTGTGGAAATCTATTCACAAACCGGACTTTACATAGGACACAAGGCCATGCGTTTTAGACTGGAAGAAAGAAGATTTCGTCTAAGGCAAAGGAAAGGTTTTTTTACTGTAAGAACAATCCGGATGTGGAATTCTCTGCCTGAAGAAGTGGTTTTATCAGAGTCCATACAGATGTTCAAACGGCTACTAGATGCATACTTGCAAGAACAGAATATTCAAGGATATAATCTTTCAATGTAGGGTAATAACTGCTTGATCCAAGGATAAATCTGACTGCCATTCTAGGGTCAAGAAGGAATTTTTTTCCTAGCTTGTGCAAAATTGTGCTTCAAACTGTTTTTTTTTGCCTTCTTTTGGATCAACAGCAAAAAACTAATGTGAGGTAGGCTGAACTTGATGGACGCAAGTCTCTTTTCAGCTATGTAACTATGTAACTATGTAACTATAATATAAAAGTGCAAAACCAGAATACACTCATATATATAAAATGTAAAACAGGTCATATAAAAGTACAAAACCAAAATACACTTATATCTAAAGTGTCTAAGTGATACAATATATAAAAAAGAGCACTTATATAAAAAACTTGAAAGGGGGAATATATCCTCCCAAATATTGAGCAACTCAGGCCGAAGGGGGAAAGAGAAATAGGGAAAGAAACAAAATAATATATATAGTGTAAATCTGTGGATCAAGCACAGAAATATAGAATAATAAACCAATCAACTCACAAGTATGGAGCAGTAAAAGTCTGCTCACGCTATGATAGTCCAGATATATCAAGATGCAGGAACACAATATCACAGACAGGATAGCAGCTGGATGCAATTCAAACCTTTATTGGTAGCGGTAACCTTTAAAATCACAAGCTCAATCTCTGTAGGACCAGTCCTCAAACCCTCCTGACACGCTGG
This sequence comes from Pelobates cultripes, assembly GCA_933207985.1. Classification (NCBI taxonomy): domain Eukaryota; kingdom Metazoa; phylum Chordata; class Amphibia; order Anura; family Pelobatidae; genus Pelobates; species Pelobates cultripes. The sequence continues at coordinate 253,213,398 of OW240912.1, read as the reverse complement.
CTAGCACATGCGGTCTTTTCGGGCACCGGAACGCCGTACAGATTTTTCAGAGGATGCAAGTTTTCTTCAGTGCGTCCTGGCGTCGTGCGTCTGAAAACGTGACTATTCTTAAAGGCACAGCGCACTTTTTAAAAGTATTTTACCTACATATATATCTATATATATATATCATAATTTAAAAGGACACTGTAGGTACCCAAACCACTTAAGCTCTGTTGGTGATCTGGGTGCTGTGTCCCTTTTGAACCTAGTGCAATGTAAAACATTGCAGTTCCTCAGTGGCTGTCTACCAGACAGCCACTGGGGGCACTTCCGGAATCGTGACAAACTTTTGGTCCATTATCTGACACTGGACGTCCTCACGCTCTGCATGAGGATATCCAGCATTAAATTTTTCCCCATAGGAAAGCATTGATTCAATGCTTTCCTATGGGGAGGTCTAATGCGCGTGCAGCATTTGCTGTGCATGCACATTAGAACCCACTCATCACGGGACGGAGGAAGGGGTGGAGCTTCAACCCAATGCCTAGGGACATCAGTGCTTGGATCAGGTAAGTAAATAAAGGGTTACTTACCTGATACGAGGGAGGGGGAAGGCAGAGGGATCGGTATTGCCAGGAATACAGCTTTGTATTCCTGGCACTACAGTATCCCTTTTAATGTGAATAAAATCCAAAAGATTATGAGAAATTAAGACATTTTGATATTTTCCAAGTTCTACATGGCATTTTACATGTGAATGTCTTAATACTTTTACTTTTACTGCAATAAAATACATAATTATTAGCTGTGATGTCCCATCATAATGATGCCCCCATGTTTTTTTGAAAAGTTACAGAATAAAATAAAGAGCTTGCCCATTTGAGTTTTTACAAATTGAAATTTGACAGATTGGTTTGATGGGCCTACATTGCACTTGAGACCATATGGCAACCCTGGAATGAGAATTATCCCCATCATGACATACCATTTGTAAAAATAAACAACCCATGGTATTCAAAATGGGGTATGTCCAATATATTAGTAGCCACTTAGTTACAAACCCTGGCCATAGTTAGTGTACATATCCGTTATTTGCACTTTTCACACAATAGCAGAATTTTTGCTGATTATATCATTGTCATTATACATTTTACTGTTTTAAAACACTCATATTTGTGTTCGGCGATGTCTCACAAGTATAACAGTAACCCCCATGTACAGGTGTTAAAGGGTTTTAGAAAGTTAAAAGGTCAAATATAGGGCTTGAAAATTAAATTTTCTGGAATGTTAGAGGGCAGGTCCTCCAATACATAATTAATAAAATAAAATAATTATACATAAATAATAGAAAATGATATATATATATACAGGGAGTGCAGAATTATTAGGCAAGTTGTATTTTTGAGGATTCATTTTATTATTGAACAACAACCATGTTCTCAATGAACCCAAAAAACTCATTAATATCAAAGCTGAATATTTTTGGAAGTAGTTTTTAGTTTGTTTTTAGTTATAGCTATGTTAGGGGGATATCTGTGTGTGCAGGTGACTATTACTGTGCATAATTATTAGGCAACTTAACAAAAAACAAATATATACCCATTTCAATTATTTATTATTACCAGTGAAACCAATATAACATCTCAACATTCACAAATATACATTTCTGACATTCAAAAACAAAACAAAAACAAATCAGTGACCAATATAGCCACCTTTCTTTGCAAGGACACTCAAAAAGCCTGCCATCCATGGATTCTGTCAGTGTTTTGATCTGTTCACCATCAACATTGCGTGCAGCAGCAACCACAGCCTCCCAGACACTGTTCAGAGAGGTGTACTGTTTTCCCTCCTTGTAAATCTCACATTTGATGATGGACCACAGGTTCTCAATGGGGTTCAGATCAGGTGAACAAGGAGGCCATGTCATTAGATTTTCTTCTTTTATACCCTTTCTTGCCAGCCACGCTGTGGAGTACTTGGACGCGTGTGATGGAGCATTGTCCTGCATGAAAATCATGTTTTTCTTGAAGGATGCAGACTTCTTCCTGTACCACTGCTTGAAGAAGGTGTCTTCCAGGAACTGGCAGTAGGACTGGGAGTTGAGCTTGACTCCATCCTCAACCCGAAAAGGCCCCACAAGCTCATCTTTGATGATACCAGCCCAAACCAGTACTCCACCTCCACCTTGCTGGCGTCTGAGTCGGACTGGAGCTCTCTGCCCTTTACCAATCCAGCCACGGGCCCATCCATCTGGCCCATCAAGACTCACTCTCATTTCATCAGTCCATAAAACCTTAGAAAAATCAGTCTTGAGATATTTCTTGGCCCAGTCTTGACGTTTCAGCTTGTGTGTCTTGTTCAGTGGTGGTCGTCTTTCAGCCTTTCTTACCTTGGCCATGTCTCTGAGTATTGCACACCTTGTGCTTTTGGGCACTCCAGTGATGTTGCAGCTCTGAAATATGGCCAAACTGGTGGCAAGTGGCATCGTGGCAGCTGCACGCTTGACTTTTCTCAGTTCATGGGCAGTTATTTTGCGCCTTGGTTTTTCCACACGCTTCTTGCGACCCTGTTGACTATTTTGAATGAAACGCTTGATTGTTCGATGATCACGCTTCAGAAGCTTTGCAATTTTAAGAGTGCTGCATCCCTCTGCAAGATATCTCACTATTTTTGACTTTTCTGAGCCTGTCAAGTCCTTCTTTTGACCCATTTTGCCAAAGGAAAGGAAGTTGCCTAATAATTATGCACACCTGATATAGGGTGTTGATGTCATTAGACCACACCCCTTCTCATTACAGAGATGCACATCACCTAATATGCTTAATTGGTAGTAGGCTTTGAGCCTATACAGCTTGGAGTAAGACAACATGCATAAAGAGGATGATGTGGTCAAAATACTCATTTGCCTAATAATTCTGCACTCCCTGTATATATATATATATATATATATATTGGTGTGGAGGGTAAATGTTTGGGCTGGAGGGATGACCAGTGTGTTAGGGCGTGCTATGCCTCTCTAACGGCCCTAAAAGCCCTCCTTTTGTAGGATGGAAGAGCACTAACTTGGGTGAAGTGTTAAAGGATCCCTATCTGGTCCCCCAAAATAACCTATTTTAGTTTACAGTAGAATGGGGTAGGGTGCAGGGTGTGGTTCCAGGCAGTCTTAAGTTAATGTATGTGGGAGAAACCATACAATTTACCTTGAGCTGAACCCACTGGTCTTTTAACCACCTGGCAATCCCTCTGGGTTCAAAGTTAGAATTAGCTTGTTATTCTGGGAGCTTATTCATTAACAGTGCCCCTGCTCCTCAAGTAGGATATTACCTGTGTGAGTGGCTGTTAGTAGGCATATGGGAAGTGCCCCCTTCTTCTGATACCAGATACTGGAGAAGCTGAGACAGCTTGGAGGTTTACACCCTCTATAACTGTCCCTGCAGTTCTGATATCATGTATAGGGGGATGACTATACTACAGGGGACACTGGCCAAGGCTTCTGTTACTTAGCTTTCCTCACCAACCATCCTACTCGCTAAGAAGGCACATAAGTGATGAAAATAGGTTAAGTCACACAGGAGAGGCGCTTTTGGACATGTGCCTACTCTTAATTACTTAGAAATCTGACCTTAGTTAGAGAGATGAGTGGTCTATTTCCACCATATCCAATTATACAAGCATGTACAGACTGTTTTATATACACCTGTAATATCCAGTTTATATATGTCTACTTGTGTTACTTAATATTATTATATTATGTTATTATTTATATAGCGCCGACAAATTCCGCAGCGCTTTACAATGGGTGGACGAACAAACTTGTGGTTGTAACCAGACAAGTTGGACACCAGGAACAGAGGGGTTGAGGGCCCTGCTCAATAAGCTTACATGCTAGAGGGAGTGGGGTAAAGGGGGGCAAAAGGTATGTATATTTTGTTTGGTTAATATAAATGTAAGAAACATAATCCAGTTGGAAAAAAATATATAGTTTTTGCATAGTTTTAAAAAGAGGGATGTAGCAGGCTCATACAGCAAGGAGTTGAATCCACCAAGCTATATTTTCATATTACAGCAGGGATTCCTACAGTTGAGAAAAAAATGCCATCTGGAGTTTTGAAACAAAAAGCTGTAAGCTCACCAAGTAATCATACTGAAGCTGTTCTCCTACCTCTCTGTTTCCTGCACATAAAGTGATTGTGTGAGAGTATATAAAGGGCAATATAAATATATAGGCAGATTTGGACACGCAGAGAAGCAGACAATTACATAGACAAGAAAATCTAACTATCATCTATCTATTATCTATCTATCTATCTATCTATCTATCTATCTATCTATCTATCTATCCACAATCTATTTATATATACTAAATAGATTGTGTATCTATCTATACACAACCTATGACCACAGTGGTAATAACACTGACTTTGAACTGCCAATCTGAATCTATACCCCAAGATTGCATAACAACAGATATAAGGGAAAAACTAGCAGTCAGGTACAGACTGAGCAAAGAGGCCTGTGGGACAGTCCAGCACCTAGTAGCATCTAGTAGCAAGATGTTAGCGGGAACAGCATACGTGGAAAGACACAACCAAGTTGCTGGGATTGTGTACCGAAACATCTGCACAGAATATGGATTGGACCAGCCTAAGTCCAGGGAGATACCACAAATGGTTGTCGAGACAGGACTAAGATTCTGTCAAGATCCTAAATACCCAGTGACTGGAACATCAGGAAGAAGGAACATGAGAAAGTGGACTGAAAGAAGAACTAGAAAGGATGTAGAAAGTGAAGGCATCTGAGATCGCTATCCAGGTAGAGGACCTGAGATTAAGGAATAAACATACCACCCAGGAGGGGTAAAAAAAAATATATGTTTTTTTTTCATTTAATTATACTAAATAGATTGTGTATAGATAGAGAGAGCTCTATAGATAGAGATAGAGCTGTGCAGGATTTATACAGTTTAGATAATAGGTAAATATAATAATTATATCTTTGATAACTCCCCAAAAGAAAAAGTCTTGTAAGTTGTATCTTATTTGGCCTCACCACAATCTTTTTAATACATATATACATTATTAATTAGAGGTAAGACCACATCTTGAATAAGCTGTGCAATTTTGGGCACCTGTTCTAAAGAAGGATATTATGGCACTAGAAAAAGTGCAGAGACGGACTACAAAATTAATAAAAGGAATGGAGCATATTAGCTATGAAGAAAGGTTAAAAAATTTGAACCTCCTTATTTAGAAAAATGGCACCTCATTAGAAATATATCTGGGGCTAACACAAACCATTGTCTGGAAATCTATTCATAAACAGGACTATACATAGGACATGAGGTTGTGCGTTTAGACTGGACGAAAGAAGATTTAGTCTAAGGCAAATGAAATTTTCTTTACCGTAGAATAATAAGTATGTGGAATTCTATGCCTGTAGGAGTGGTTTTGTCATAGTCTGTACAGATGTTTAAACAGCAACTAGATGCATACTTGCAAAACACATAATATTCAATTATATAACTTTTCAGCCTATATATATATTCAAAATATTGTAATGAGGTCAAATATGTTACCCCAAAGTGCAAATACAAAATAGTTAGTGTTATACATCACCTGTATATCTCATGTTGTGGTCCTTCATGGGTATAGGAACTTAACAAGTCATGTTTCCACAACTACAACAGAGTTCCTGTACTGATATGCAAATGAGCCTATACAGGGGGCATGTAGTTCATACTGCATTTCTGCAAATATCCTTAGCAATGGACATTGTTGTAAACCAAAGTATGGGCTATGATCCAAAAGAATCAGTGACTAGAACCAGTGTCATGCTGATGAGACCCACAGCGTCTGAAGTCCATGGCTGATTTTTTTATCACTGATCCACATTCCTGTAAAGTTACAGTATGCTCTATGATCAACAAGGGTGAAGAGGAAAATTCACTCACTAAAGTGAGCATTGCCATAAACTCAAAGTAAATGTGAAGTGCATTTTAAATTTATTGGCAAACCTAAACTGGAAGACCTGGTGGCTTAGAGAATGTTTCTAATTGTATCTTAAAATTATCTTACATTTGAAATTCACCTTAAATTCCCAACAATTATCATTTTAGTGAATAACCCTATTAATATTAACTTGACTTGCTATGAATTTAAGAACCATGTGATTTAATTGGACCTTTGTAAAGCCCTTACAAATTATACATCTTAACCTGAATTTGAAATTTTCTGTGAATTCATTTTGAATGCCATTTTCATTGAATATCACTTTATTAAATAACCTGCAATGAACTTAAGAACTGCATTATTTAATTTGTCCTTCCTAAAGCTCGCACAGGTCATCCACATATGAAAACATTTAACAAAGTGAATCTGGCTCGAGGTGACATTTTGGAATTTTTACAGTTTCATTTTTTGTTTATTTTATTTCTTGTTTTATTTTTTGTTTAGAGCTAATTTCCTTTCAGCTTACTAATGTGTTTGTTTAAAATAACTTATGTTGTCAGAAAAATTCAAAATGTAAAATATGTCAACATATTGAAATCTAGAATGCTAAAATACAACTATATAAAAAACACCAGAATTGTACGCAAGAAAGAAAAAATAAAAATGTTCTATTATTTCTTTTACGGTTTTATTCTTTTAGGTGGAACATTTCACCTGCAACTGTAATTTATACATTAATATGCAATACTTATTTATACATTCTAATTTATTTTACTATTCTTTTTTTCCCTCATGATATTTAGAGTTTAAGTGCATTGAACTGTTGAAATTTATGTAAAGCTGCACTGTTCTAGGATGGAAGTTTAGAGCTATAACTATTGTAATATTTTTTCATATGTCTTTGTATGAAAGAGGTGAGTTTTAGGCTGCTGAGTAGTTTAAAACAGTAAAGTGATGAGCACCATTTCACAGTTAAACGTGCTCAGCGGGGAATCTGAGAGCATTTTAAGTGGGTTGGTTTTTTAAATGAGCAGAACAGAAAATGTTCATGGATTTTTTGTAAGCTACCATAAAAGGAACATTTCAAATCTGGCTGTCATTGTGAGCTACATCAACAGCATGCTATTACATTTATATGAATTTTTCTATCACTCCTAAATGCTCTGACTTTCTGCCATTGATAAAAAGATAACATTATCATATCTACAAAATAGATAGCAGTTTGAGATTGAATGTCAAAATTTTCTCAATTATCAGATAATTCACTATTTTAGAGACCAGGTCAATGATTTCACCCTGGTTGCTATGGGGTAAAGTACTAGAAGAAATTTACAGCTATAGAGTTTGAAATAATTCAGAATTTAACAAAATCCAAAGAAGTGAAGAACTTTGACATCGTTTTTTTCTCAACTTCCAAATAGGTAAGAGTTTCTACCAAGTAATGAATTGCATGACTAACTGAGGTATATTGCGTTTTTCATAATAAATACACTTTTGTGATATGCTGAGTAAAATAATAATTTAAATTAGATGTCCATCAAGATAAAAATCAGAAAACTTGTGAGGAACACTCCGAGCATCATAGGCACTATGGCTGCTCTAGTTCCTATAGTGCTAGGAGTGCCTTGGTGCAGCCATTGCAAGTAGTCAAACAGTTTTAGAGCAGTTTGAATTCTTACCTAAGATGTGCAAGGGCTCCGCTCCCCACCTCCACTGGTTAGAACTGAGAGCCAGAAGCTACCAAGCAGGAGCTTCTGTTAGCTCTTCTGAGCTACAGTCTGCAGGGCAGGCTAGCTCATTGGCTGAGAGTGTCAGCTGATCACTCTCAGAAAATCAACTAAGATCTGCACTGCCAGACTTATTTTGGACCAAAACTTCTGTCTTTTTGTCTAAAGCAGTAGAGGCACTGAGTAGAGCCCAGCAGATCTACTAACAATGGGGGTGGAGGGGTTGTCAGGGGCACACCTGTCTCCATATCCACTATAGCGCATCCTGGGGTATAATTATTATTTCACATCCCAAGCACGTCTTCCCAACTGCTACAAATAACATATTTAAAGTCTAAAGGGAGACTAAATATAATCACTAGAGGATACAGCAGTGGGTATAGCATAATGAGTCTTTGGTTGCAGTCTTTACAGTTAAATTGTTTTCAAATGGTCTGATAAAAATCTGATTTCTTCCATTATTCAATTTCTTTCCCCTCTGCTACACAGAAGCAGCTAAGCCCAATGCTTGTAGCCTATCAGTGCCATCCATACTATTAATAATGAATAGAAAGCATGTAACTGATTCTTAACATGAAATAAAATGAATTAATGTGTAGATGCCTGGCACTGAGTCTTGAATATGGAAATCTGCATGATTGGACTGATGGTTTATATTTATCACTCACTCCTAGAACCATTGTTGCTTTGTTTGTCTACTGTGAATTAATTTTAACAGAAAATATACTACATTTCAGAGTACCTTATTATTTGGGGTTAAAGGACTTAGAACAGTTTTTTTTTTCCACAAGCACAATCTACAATCCAGCACACGAAAAGCTTCAGGATTCAGATTTATAAAATAAAACAAGTATGATAATACAAATGTTTGAATGCAAAACCAATCTCTATAAAATGTTTGCTTAATATGTAATAATACTTTTTTAAATTTTTTTATTTTTTTTAAAAACACCAGATCAGGTGTTGAGTCTTGCACATGCTTTTACTAGCACACTTCTTTTAAGCTCTTAATGCCCATATAAATGTATAGCAGTAGAATATCCATTTAATGTTCATAATGCATATTTATGTGAATGAATATTAAGGCAAGATTATTGTATTTGTTAACAAACTAAACATAACCTATTAACACCCTGTTTATTTCAACATACACATACAATAAGCTAAAAAAAAAACAATTATTTTATAAAAGATACAAATTTATACTTATGCTGGGTTTGTATACAGGTTAATAATTATTTATAAGAGTAGCCAGTAATTGTATATGATTGTACGATTCTGTAATGAGAAGTTTTTTTTCTATGACAGATTTTTCCTATTCACCAGTAAGTGGCGCTATTGTATGTGTTTAAAATCATTCTGTGTAAGTCGGGGTTGAAATGCAGAGCTTCGGATTTTGTTATGCGAAGTCTCCTATAATATTCTGCCAAGCTATGACTGGCAGAGAATTATGACTTTATTCCAGCAACAGCTGGGTGCCTGAAATTCAACAGCCTTGTGGTAAATTAAATTAAATATGTGTTGGCAAATGAAATATCAAACCAATATCCTCGTGGTTTCCTGATCTACTGAATTACTTCACTAAGTGGTAGAACATAGGTGACTTGGATTAGCTATATACCTGATATGTTCTATTTATTTCCACTGAGTAGGCTGGTAATACATTTACTTTGCCTTCATATTTTGATTACCCTATGTAATTTTATATATATATATACAAAGTTGTAATCAACCACAATTTCAAATCAGGTTTATTGTCTTTAAGCTGTTTGCAAGAACAAATCAAACAAAAGCAATTGAAATAGCTCAACACAATGCATACTTTAGGTGGTTTCCCCAAATGTAAGCATCTTTAGTACTTAGTAGAGCACCCTTTTGCTGTTATGACCTCCTGAAAACGAGATGTATAGCCAGACACCAGCTTCTGGCAGCGTTCCTGAAGAATGTTAGCCCATTGCTCATGAGCAATGGCCTCCAGTTCAGTAATATCCAAGGGCTCGCATGCTGCAATCCAACTAAAGATTTTCTATGGGATTCAAGTCAGGTGACTGTGATGACAAATTAAGAGTTTTCCTGGAGTTCTTCTGCAACCAATCTTCGGTGTAACTTGAGGTATGCCTGGAATTATTCTCTTGTTGGAAGGTCCAATGATGCCCAAATTTCAGATTCCTCACAGACAGCATGATCTTTTCTTCTGTGATTTCCTCATACTTCAATAAATTTATCTTGCCTACCACACACTGCAGGTTTCCAGTGCCAGAGGAAGCAAAGTAGACTCAGAGCATCACGTAGCCACCACCATGCTTAAGTGTAGGCAGAGTGTTTTAATCAGCGTATGTCTTATTCTAATTCCTCCTCATTTTGAGACTGGATAAGTCATTATAAGTTCCATTTTCAGTTGAATTTTACTATTGTACTTAAAGCATTCCTTCTGTGGGCCTATTACAATTGCTTTTGTTTGATTTGTCCATTGCAAACATCTTAAAATCTGTACGTTTTAACAATAAACCTACTTTTCAATGGGGGTTTAATAATGTTGATTATAACTGTATATATACAGAATTTATAAATATATATTTTCTTGTAAAGATATATTTTATTTATACATGCTGTGCATTGGATAATTTATGTATACTTTTACCTGGGCCAGAGAGTCTCAATTTACCATACATGAGTCTAAAACACCAATCATGGTCATTCTATCCCCACACATACAGTGTCACTGTGTTATTACGTCACCAATCATTTTATAGTTAATTAATATTAATTCATTAATATCCAGAGCTATGCATGGCTCCAATAGTGATGTGCATACCACTTCCTCTAACACACATTAACACTGGTAAATAAAAAGAAAATTAAAGATCAATTAATCCTGACTTTTCAGCCAGAGCCAACCACAAATAAGGTGTTGGAATGGGTGGAATCATTCATCAGACCTCCACCCCACTCCCTCAATTGACCTGCATACAAAATAACTTGCTTTATATATTTGTATAGATCCATAACTTGTTTTGGAGAAAAGTTGGCTAGTAAAACTGTAACACAAACCTGCGCGGAGCTTGCTTCAATTTTCTGTACTAGATTATCCCATCGCTGAGCAAAGCTTTCCAGCCTGGCCTCATTTTTCTGAGATCCAGTCTTGTTCTTCAGAGCAGAAGCGAGATCCTGATTTAATGAGTAGAGTGTATCCATCGTCTTCTTTTTTAGTTCTAATTCTCCTTTCAGCATCTGTTAAAATAAATGAGTTTGTTTTATTAAGTCTTCAAGGGAAATGTAGGTAAGATCTGAAAGATCTGAAACCTTACATTCATAAGCAATAGTAATTTTACAATATTCTTCCCAAAACAGAACTCCACTCTTATTTATCTAGTCTTGATTAGGTTTCAAAAAACAACTCCCATTTATTTACACCAGTTACTTGGTTCTGCAAAATTATCTTTAATCTTAAATATTTGTATTTTGGAGAGATGCAAGAATATAAAATAGAATCTATGCATAATAATGGATTTCTCACACAGATTTTCTGCTTTTATGTCCTTGATACAAGGCAATATATGTATAAATAGTACTAGCAAAAATAATAATGATGTATAATACATTTGCAAAATTGAGATGAGAACTGGGAAGATTGGAAATAGCATAACCTTTTCTAATTAAATTGAACATGCATTGTAGTTATCATTCCCATAGCAATCACAGGAATTTATTACTGCATATTGTTTTTTAATACATAATGCTACGTGTTTGTGCCTAATTTTTTCTAACTCAACATTTACTTAAAAAAAATATATAACCATTACATAATAAATAATTAAATATGAAACATATACAATGAACAAAAATAAACCACAAATACCGCTAAATTTCTGAGATTGGAAAGCATTTCATTTTGATCCTTGAAATCCTTGGTATGGATATTGCTTACAGCCTCTTCTTTTTCTGTGAGCCATGCATCAAACAGGCACTGAAATAGAATTGATGGACTTCTCTTAGTAGTTAAATTAAGAAACAGGATTCTCACACAATAACTCATTACAGCAAAATCAAAAACAGATTAAATGGTTGTGGTTTCCTTGGCATGCTGAATTCTTCCAAGTTATAGAGAAAGTCAATTTAAATATGGTCAAAAAAACATACGTGGGTATAATTTAAGAGCTGTCCATTCACTTCTCCCGAATATCAAAGTAAGCAGCATGGTGAAACAGCCAAGAAAGGTACCTTGAGTGCAGCTAGGGCCATGTTCCCACTAGACCCCACTCTCTTGTTAAAGGGGGGTGGCTAAAACATCTTACATTTTTATATCTTAATTTGTGTGTGCTTGTGTCAGTGTTTGTGCTGGTGTGTGTATGTGGGTCTAGCAGTGGGGGTGTATATGTTAGCCTGTGTATGGCTGTCACCTGCATGTTGTGTATGTTTGTCTGGCAATGTGTATTGTTGTCTGTGTTTGTGTCTGGCGTTGAGTATATCAGTGGGTGTATATGTGTTTGTGTGTGTGTGTGTGTGTGTGTGTGCTTGTCTGTCTGGCAGTTTGTATCTGGGTGTGTGTATATGTGAGTGTGTCTGGTATGCATATGTGTCCATGAGTTTGTGAGTGCATGTATATCAGTGTGTTTGTGTGGCAGTGTATGTGATATATGCATACATCCCAGCACTCAAATGCAAACACTACACACAAATACACCACTACATTAACACACACATATTCCATACAAAAACATGCTTACAGTAAAACACACTGTTCACTGCTTACAAATACCATCCTGCAATGACAGGCAAATGGTAGATTCCTAGGATGGGAGATGTACGAAAAATGGGGATCTACCTTTTGCCAGTCTTGCACTACAGGAGGAACCAAAAAATGTTCAGGGCCCTTTCTACATTTGTTCCACCACTGACAATGCATTCAGCAAATTCTTCCAATTTGCTGGGGTTTTTTTTACACTGTGTGACATGTATAGTTGATGCAATATTTCTGTCATACATGGAGAAATTGATCATTAAAAATATCTCAAACTGTTGATCATGGTTAAACACTTCTTTGGCAACTATCCAGGATTATGCCCGTGCCTCATGTCACCGTTAGCACACTCAGTCCTCAGCTGTTGTATTTTCTTTTTGTGTACCATTTTCTTTTCTTTTGCCAGTACATATGCCAGTAATTCAGATGTTTCCTGAGAAAATGTTATCTCTGCCAGGCTCTTATACACAATATATTCTCCAACTGGGACCTGCCTGGTGAGGTACTCTTCTGGAGTCATATAGTCTATAAATAATGGTTAAGTTACCTGGTAGTTCTTCCATGTGCAGTCATTTAACCTAGTTAACACTGTGTACTATATCATCATCCCATGATGTACACTTGTCTGATTTACTTTATTATAAAAAAGTGCAGCATTGTCGATATTCCATGTTACATATTTATTATGTTTACTCCTGTCTATAACCTTGTAAAATGTCTTTAAAGCCTGTATGCTCATCTCTGCACAACACAAATAAATAATGTGTAAAGTATCGTTTTACAAAATGTAGTGTAGTTATTCTACCTCACTGATTAATATAAAGTTCAACTAAATGGCAAGACTCATTTAGTGAATAGATTCTGCAGTCAAAAAAAAAAATAGATATATGAATCTGATAACTGTTCTGTCAATATACTCTCTGTTTATCTCCATAATCAACCAGATATAGCTTAGTCATCTGAATAACTGTTAGTAAACAACATATTTATTAAGTCGCTTATTACTAACCTGTTCTTCAGCAAAATGTTGCCACTTTATTAGAACATCCTGTAGGATACACCATCTGTCTTCTGTCCATCTGCATATTGCAGCCCAGCGATCTCCCAGATGCTGGAAAAATGTTAAGCAAATAGCAACTTTAATAATATGTTTCTACGGTGTATTATAAGTGTTTATATACATTGAAACCTCAGTTGCAGTGAGCTGACTATCAACATAAATTAATTTCCACGACAGGAACTATAATCTATTAAATTACATTTTTATAACTGTATTTAGGGCATAATTACTCAAATAATATTAAGTACCTTCTGGCACAAGAGTTTTAATATGTGAAATTGTACAATATCTATGAATGAGCAAATGAAGCAAATGAACAATGTCTATGAATAATATTTTTGTGTATAGGTAATAAGATGTGTTTCAAAAAGAATCTGCATTGAGGTGTATTTACTAAACAATGAGACTTGTTTAAAGGAACATTGTAGGGTCAGGAACACAACCATGTATTTTAGACCTTATAGTGTTAAACCCACCATTTAAGTGGCTTGCCTCCCCTCAACTCCCTTAAAACTCACCTTATTTTCAGGGCAGCACAGGTCCACCAGCGCTGGCCCTGCCCCCGATCCACCTCCTTGATGACATCATCAGAATTGCAGATTTTTAGCCAGTCCAATGATTTCTCATAGGGAAAGCATTGGATTGGCTAAAATCGGCAAGGAGGCGGGATGGGGGCGGGTCCAAATGCCATTTTGGCCAATTAGCACTTCTTCATAGAGATGCTTCTATATGAGGAAAATTCAATATATATGATTATAATCCAGAAACCCAAGCCTGCTACTGTGCTTCTCTTGTGCCCTTGCACCAGTCAGTGCTCGCTAAATTGCTCTGCATCATTAACATAGATGAGCTGGAGAGGAACAATAACTGTGTGTGTGTGTGTGTGTGAGTATGTAATGTATGTACATGTGTCTATGTGTGTGGCTATGTATTTTAATTAAATGCATGGCTAGTTGAGATTGGGTCATCTACTCGGCAGGACCTCAGTCAAACTAAAACCGAAGCATATCACAATAAATGCATTAGTCTCTCATCTAGACGCTCTGTACAGCGACTACCAACATTCTAACATGATGATAGTTTCAGTTTATTGCATCTGGAGAGTAACTCCCACTCTGATTTCTCATGCTAATTCCTAGAAATGCATCTCCTAAATGTAAATCTCCTAACTCTAACAATATAGAAAAAAACATTTTAAACAATTGCGGTCCTTGTCTAAGAACAATTAAAGTACAACTGTTATTTCCACCATGAAGTCTCATTCATGATATGCCTCCCTGCTGATTACAGCAACAATACTTCCTCTTCAATTCATTTATTTTTACAGAATAAATCTGGTTATAAATCACTATGACTTGAGGAAGATGCTAGATATCAGGGTTATTTACTAAAGTGAGAATTAATGGTAATTCAAAATGAATTTCAAATTTAGATCAAGATAGCCAAATTGGAAGCATAGAGGACTTTGACATTTTTATTTTCAGTATTATGGACTTAAATTTGAAATTCACTTAGAATTCACTTGAAATTCCTAACAATGTCACTTTTTTTTTTTAATAACCCTGTATTTGTACAGATGTGTTGCTAGGTCCACTCAGTTGGATACTGGACTAAAATTGATTAATTGAAGAAGTAGTGTTGCTAAGTCCTCTTACAACTGTACTGTAGAAAATTTAGAGCAAGAAATCTTCTTCTGCACATGTCAAGATGATGTGAGTGTCCTTTAACAGTACTACCTATACTTTCAGATAATAATGACATGTACAGTTTACAGCATATGGATTAGAAGAAAGAAGTGTAGTAAGAGCTTCTTACCGATGTGATATGTAGCTGGCTGATAATAATGTCAGTTAGATTTCACTGTGTATAGAGTACAATAGTTGAGTGATGTAGCGCACTCCATATAATGTGAACACCAACTAGCATATTTATCAGCCTAGCTGAGAATGACAGGCATTGTAACCATAACTTTAATGGTGCCAATATAAGCTTCAGCACTTGAAAGTATACCTGAAAAAATTACACATAATTCTAATGCTAACCTTTTCTCTTTTTCAAACTGGTTAATACACTCAGTGGAGTAACATTGAAAATAGTATATTCAGAGCAAATATTAAAAATGTTAGAGTGAGATGCTGCAGCTAATTTATTATAATCAAAAGAATAATAGATCCAGAGATCATTAAATTACACAACTAAACAAAATTTGAGGCTGTTTGTTAAATTAGTATATGTGAATTACTATGAGGTTCTTCATGAAAATATACAGGGGGCAGGATCTTAAACAATAATGCATGGTGTTGAGTTGTAAACTAAAATACAATATATTAAGAGAAATTCTTGAAAACATTTTGTAAAAAAAAAAAGTGTTTATAATAATTATAATGGATCTGCTCTGGAAAAAGCAGAACAATAAACAGAAAATGTGTCACTGTCTTTTAGAAAGTTATATGTCTTATTTATTATTATTTTTATTTTTATTTTTGCCTAAAGCATGCATTTTGAATTATGTTTATATTAGTATTTATTGTGCTGTTGCAGAAATGATGAAGTTGATATAAAATATTTATTTTTAATTAATACACACATTCTATACACATATATAATCCCCTGTCCAGCAAGAACAAAAGAGACATACAGTGTTTTCTTACAGAGTGCAAATGTTAACAATGATTACATATACAGCTCAATTTTTACGCATGTCTTGGGGAATGCAGATTCCCACAGGGTTCTTGTAATTTCAAACCTATGTCTACAAGTGGCTAATATGCCACATACAGTTAGTACAGTGCCCTTGTAAACAGAAATATGAAAACGAAACAAGCTTTAAACCCAATTTCTTCATCACATTCAAACCATCATAGTGAAAATATATACTTATGGATACATAAAAAAACAATTGGCAGAACTCTTAAGGTAAAAAGCATGGGACCCGGACTAGAGCAATGGACATAAAAAACAATACAGCAACAATAGTGCAGATGGTCTAGAAATATATGTTATTAAAATTTACAAAGACTGAAACCTAATGGTATCACTAGTCACTCACATTTACCAGAGCTAGTCAGCCAGCTCTAGTCTCTTTGCACATTATGACATTTCTGGCAGTCAACCACTTTATGCATATGGATATTTCACAACTTACAACTTACACAAGGGTGTAGATCTCTTATTTCACACACATTCAATAAAGTCAAACGAGTAAAAATACAAATATGAAAGCCTTTTACAAATGGCAATGTGTGAGTCTTTGTAGCTTCCAGCTGCTACCCACTTTTAACATATTGAGCTCTGAAGCACCACAAAGCCATCTCCTCAAATTCAGATATTGCTGCTTTATAGGAGTGCCCACATATGTGATGTGATGTCAGTCCATCAAAGTATTTCACTGTTAAAGTGTGTCAGGACGTTTCAGTACTCCTCCTTGATCAGTCAGTATTTCAACCTCTAACAGCCCCACCCCTTTTCTCCTCATTGGTAGTATTGCACACACCCCTTCATATGAAAATATAGCTCAATAATAAATTTTAAGTCCTTACACTGCAGCCATTTCATTTAATTGTCACCTCTACAAAAAACAAAAAAGGTAAAAATTACCTATTCATTCTTATTATTGCACATCCTTATATACTAAATATGACTGTTACAGAGAAACTATTTAAAATGAAAATTTAATCTGAAAAGTAGAAAAGTAAAATTAAATATCTTTAGAAATTGGTTTAAATAAAAAGCACTGCACTTTTTATCTTGCTTTTTTTAATTTTGGTGTTGGTGGTGCACTTAAGTATTATAGCAGAAACCTATTAAACTTTATAAAAGTATTTTAAGTGGATTTTTTAAATATGTTTCCCCCCCCCAAAATTAAAATTTATAAGTTATTCCTGCATTTTTTATATTTTTGAGATATTAAAATGATTTTCTAACAGCTTGCCCTGTCTTGATTCAGCATCATATGAATTGAAAGAACTAGCCACATTGAAAAGAAGTCCCAAGGTCGATTGTTCACCAATGCTGAATTGCCTGCAAAATTCACCTATTGCAACTCACTCTGCCCAAATTGGCTCAATATAGTAAACAAGTAAAACCAAAATAAATGAATCTATGAAAATGATGAGTTGCCTTAATTAATTGGGAAGCTATATTACTGCTTTTTCTGTTCTTCACCTTTGCTTTTCTAAAAATCGATAAATAACGTATTACAAAAAACTTTTTCTACAATTATTTTATGCTTGGTTCTTTAAGTGGTCTAAAATGCTTTGTTTTAAATCTGTGAAAGACCAATTCAGTGCACTTTGGGGATCAACCAAGAATTTATAATCACATTTGGTTGTTGAAATAAGAAAGCTAGACAAGACTACATGCTAGGCTTCCAAGGGAGAATTCATTAAGGAAATCAAGCGAGCAAATTAAATATAGCATCATGATCCTTCAAATGCACAGTTGTTAATAGTGTATTGAAAGCTGTTTGAATGAAATACAGGTATTATAAAGTATATTCTTTAGGATTTCATCAAATGTGTTCGCAGGTCTAATTAAAAGTGCTTTACTCTTGGCTGAACTTTTTTGAGTTGAAAATAAATATTGCTTGTCTTTGTCGGATGAAGCCGATTTAAAAAGCCTGTAAACTTTTTTTTTGAAAGAGGGAACACTATTGTAACTAGAGAACACTTTGCATTCAACATGAGATGACATATTGATGATCAGAGAAGCATTTTGGATTTACAGTCTAGTGAACCATACAAAGAAGGAAAGTCTACAGGGTTATTCCCCAAAGTGAGATTTCAATTTGAATTCAAACAGAATTAAACAAAGTAGCAGAACTGGTGGCATGACTAGATTTGAGGTGTTTTTTTTTCTAATTTGGCTTCTTTTAACATAGCCTTTGAGTTTTACATGCTTGCTATAGAGGTTAAGAAGGGGCCAAATAAACAAGATTTACGTTTATGTGGCCCGCAAAAAAACCCAAACTTTAGTTTTCATAGAAACATAGGTTTATTTAAAAAAATACAGTATAAAAAAAGTTGCCTAACTGATACTGGATGTCCTCATGCTCATAGCGCTTCAAAATAAACAAAAGAGCAAATTTATTTTAAGAAATGCATTTGCATATAAACAACATTTCAGTCCAACTACCTTGACATATTAAGAAATGTTTGGTAATAGGACAGAAAAAATGGTGAATGTATGCTGTTGCACAGCTGTAAAAACAAATTACATCTTTTGATTTTGAAGTACTATGAGTGTATTCTTCACTTTGACTGAGATCATCAAACTTGATGATCTCAGCCAATCCAATGCTTTCCCATAGGAAATCATTGGGAGGCTATTGTGCAGGTGTGGCAAAAAGCTGCGCAGCCAAACAGCATCTCCATGGGGTGTGTTTAGCGCCTCCGTGCAGACCCAACCTAACACACTGCCCCTCCTCCCACTCTAATACACTGCCCACAAATCCAATAAATTGCCCGCAAATCCAACACACTGCCCGTCTTCCCTCCACTCATCCACTCCACTCCATACACTGCCCCTTCACCAAATCTAATACATTGCCCCTTAATATAATACATTGCCCCTCCTCCCTCCACTCTAATTGTATAGACTGCCCCCACTCCCACCACTCTACTTTAATACACTGCTCTTCCTCCCACCAATTTAACACACTGCCCCCACCAATCTAATAGACTGTACCCTCCCTTCCATTAATACACTGTCACCACTCCACAATTTAATACAATGTCCTCCTAACTTCCCCAAATTAATACACTGACCCCCCCAATTAATACACTGCCACCACTCCCCAATTTAATACAATGGCCTCCTGACTTCCCCAAATTAATAGACTGCATCCTCCCCCCATTAACACACTGCCACCACGCCCCAATTTAATACACTGGCCCCCTCCCACCCAGGATAATACACTGTATGTTCCTTCTCTTAAATTAATAAATTGCCCTCCCCCAATTTAACACACAACCCCCCCACCACCACCACTCTGCACTGCCCTCCCCACAATTTAATACACTGGCCTCCTCCCCAGGTGTGGGTGCCCCTCCCACCCTCAAATTATTACAGATTGCTTGCCCATCCATCAAGTGGAGACTGCATCCTCCCCCCATTAACACACTGCCACCACTCCCCAATTTAATACACTGGCCCCCTCCCACCCAGGATAATACACTGTATGTTCCTTCTCTTAAATTAATAAATTGCCCTCCCCCAATTTAACACACAACCCCCCCACCACCACCACTCTGCACTGCCCTCCCCCCAATTTAATACACTGGCCTCCTCCCTCCCCCAAATTAATAGTGCCCCCTCCCACCCTCAAATTAATACAGTGCCCCTCCATCAAATTAATATACAGCCACCCCTCCCTCAAATTAATACACTGTCCCCTCCCTCTCCCAAATTAATACAGTACCCCCTCCCACCCTTAAATTAATACAGTGCCCCTCCTTCAGATTAATACACTACCCTCCCTCTCTCAAATTATTACAGCGCCCCCTCCCTCCCTCAAATTAATACAGAGCTTCCTCCCTCCTCCGAATTAATACAGTGCCCCTTCCCTCCCTCAAATGAATACAGTGCCATTTGAGTATGCCCTTCATTTTGGCTTTGGGTGAGTCTCTATTTGTTTGTCTGTGAATGTGTGTCTTTGTGTGTAAGTTTCTAGATGTGTTTGTGAGTGTATGTCTGGGAGGGGGCTAGAGTGGGACCTTTGAATTGTATTTAAAGATCCCTAGTTCTCATATGACATAATGTAATGCAATTTTGTATACACACACACAAACACAGACATGTATTCCTGACACTATAGTGTAAAAACCACCATCTAGCCCTGCTCCCTCTCCCCTTGCCTCCCAATATAAAAAAATATTACTTGTCAAGTCTGCAGCTGCTGGCTCTGCCCCTGTCTGCTGACATCAACAGAAGTGGTGGTCTGAGCCAATAACAATGCTTCCCCATATGATTGGCTGAGAGTGTCAGGGAGGCAGATCAGGGGCAAATGCAGCCCTGGCCAATCAGCATCTCCTGATAGAGATGAATTAAATCAATGCATCTCTATGGGGAAATTTCAGTGTCTGCATGCAGAGGGTGAACACTGAATGTTGTGTTGTACACTAGGCAGGACTGCCTAAGGAAGCAGCTTTAGCAGTCATCTGAGGAGTGGCCAGTGAAGTTATCACTAGGCTGTAATGTAAACGCTGCATTTTCTCTGAAACACAGTGTTTACAGCAAAAAGCCTGAAAGGAATGATTATACTCACGAGAACACATGCAATAAGCTGTAGTGGTTCTGGTGACTATAGTGTCCCTTTAAAAAAATTAAATGTTATGTGTGTGGAAATGCTTCATTCAGAGGTTGTGACCACTGGAATATAGGAGAATTCATACTTATTTTGGTTAGTGTTGCTGTTTAGCTCTGTAAGGCCACAGAGCAATACCATACCAATATTTGGATGCATAAATAAAAAGTGAAACTTCATCATTATGATCCAACTACTGAGTGTTTAGGTCTAGGGAGTGGGGAAGGATAATCTGAAAAAGCAGCCTTATTGCACCTTTATCCACTATGGTAATCTGTCCCTTTAACTCCTATTTGATGATGCATGTATTAATTGTATATTAAATAAAACAAATACTTATATATTAAGAGAAACTATACTAGTTCCTTCAAATGTGTTAACCAAACTATTTATAAGAAAGGCATGACTGAACAAAGGCTAATTACAATAGTGATTACCTGTCCACCCACACATGGAATAAAATGAAACAGCAAACATAATTACTTCCCTCCGACTCAAAAAATACAGTTTCAATTTCACTTTACAATCCTAATTTGAGTTGATATGCCAAGAGTATATATCGGAACATAGTAAAATCGTATGCGTGTGTAAATTAGATCATTGTTTTTTTGTTTTTTACATTAGGTTATAATTACAGTAAAAAGCATGCAAAAAACCTAAAATACTAGTTACTTCATTTGCTAAAAAAATACTTTGTATCAATGTGTTTAAACATAACATTTGAAATATTGACTCTGTATGTAAGGGTACAATAATAACACTTTCACCCTGGGACTCGTGTATACGCAACTTTGGGGTATGTGTACCAATTAAATTTAGTAATGGCAAACAGTTTAGTGGGTTATTTTGTTTGTAAAGTATGTTGAGAATACAATCAGAGAGCTCACAGCACAGCTGGTGTCTGAAAGCTGAATAGCTCCTTGTACAAAGCTTTGCATAAGACCACCTTTTGATTGAACTTCCCCCTTAATTTGTATCTCGGTTTGCCGAACTGCACCTCGGCAATGAATGAACCAGCTATGGTAATTAGTTGGAAATAATATTGGAGGGCTGCTAACAGAGACTACACTGTAGATACTTAACTCTGCAAGGGATTTTACTACATGCTGATTAACTGTGCCTGTCTATGGTCACTGATCTTGTGAGTACCCTATTGGGGAGTTTATATGTGCTGGTTTTATATAAACCTTATAGAAACCTAAATCATAGAATGTGAAGGCAGATAAGAACCATTCGACCCATCTAGTCTGCCCAATTTTCTAAATATATATAAATACTCATAATAGTCCCTGGCCTTATCAAATGTTTAGGATAGATTTATGCCGATCCCACGCATGCTTAAACTCCCTAACTACCACTTCAGCTGGAAGGCTATTCCATGCACCCACTATCCTCTCAGTAAAGTAATACTTCCTGAAATTGTTTTTAAACCTTCTTTTAAATATATTCTCCTCCTTTACTGTGTTGATTCCCTTTATGTATTTAAATGTTTATATCATATCCCCCCTGTCTCGTCTTTCCTCCAAGCTATACATGTTAAGATCCTTTAACCTTTCCTTGTAAGGTTTATCCTGCAATCCATGAACCAGTTTAGTAGCCCTTCTCTGAACTCTTTCCAAAGTATCAATATCCTGAAGATACGGTCTCCAGTACTGCATACAATACTCCAAGTGAGGTCTCACCAGTGTTCTGTACAATGATAGGACCACTTCCCTCTTTCTACTGCTACATCTCCCGATACAACCAAGCATTCTGCTAGCTTTTTAAGTATAGCATAATGAAAGTTTATTATTGTGCTCGGTTTTAAATATATCAACTAGTCTGTCTGCTACTGATGGTTTTTTTTAAGGCGGCCTAGTGGGTTGGCATCCAGTTTAATTGTTACAGAGCACTGATGTGAGTATATATCTATCTATCTATCTATCTATCTATCTATATATTTGTCTGTCTGTCTGTATATCTATTTATTGGCTATGTTGGTGTGCCCATTTAAGTGCGCCCTTCATTTTGGCTTTGGGTGAGTCTCTGTTTGTATGTCTGTGAATGTGTGTCTGTATGTGTAAGTTTTTAGATGTGTTTGTGAGTGTATGTCTGGGAGGGGGCTAGAGTGGGACCATTGAATTGTATTTAAAGATTCCTGGTTCTCATATGAGATAATGTCATGCAATTTTGTATATGCACACACACACACACAGTTATCACTTTTTGTTTAATTTTTCATTATGAGATTGCTAGTTCAAAGAGTAACTCAGATAAACAGTCCTCTTTAAGTTCTAAATGTGGCCATGGCATTGTGTTGGAAATCCTACACACTAGAGAAGCACTGCAATTAGGAGTATCAGAATGTGCCCAGGCACTAAACACAGAATTATGGTCTATTTGTATAGAGCGAGACCAGTTGCCTGGAGGCAGAAGAGAAGGGCAGTAAGAAGCATAGGAAGTACCACGCTGTGTGCATGTATCAGTGTGTGTGTCTATATAGCTCTGTGTGTCTGTCAGTGTGTGTGCCTGTCTATGTGTATATACATATGGACAATATGTGTATGTATGGAAAAATATATACTGGAAATTTATGGAACTAATGTGAATTATTAGAATATGTTGAAAATTTGGTAATGTATCTACAATATTATTTTCTTATCTATAATTCTATTATTCTGTAATTTTTATTTTTTTTTCCCGTCCAACAAAAATATTAGCTCTGGGTTCCATAAATAATGTTCTACCTAAGTATACTGATATGAAAAATAAATGTAAAGATTACTTTTCAAGTTGCCCAAAATGTTTGGATTCTGGAAGTTTTTTTTCAAGCTGCTTGGTAGTGTAGAGGTTAATCATTTGGCTTGATACAAATAGAATAACTTTTTTTTGGAGGATCAACAAATCATAAATGTAAAATTTGTATAATTAAAGGTTACAATAGGAGCATTATGAAAAATGTAGCACAAAGTGACATATGTGTCTTTAATGCAAATGATTCTTATAAGTAAAGAATATGTGGGCAGACTTTGCATCTTTTTCTTTTAAGGGACAATGTTTTAATTAACATAAGTTGATGTAGGAATCTGTTAATGGATTTAGATTTAATGGCTCCCTATGAGAATCTAAAGAGATCTGGAAAATGGCTATTTAGCTTTCCTTCTCAGGAGTGGGACAGAACTACTTCAATTTTCTTTTTCTTTTACTTTGATTGTACTATTTCACAATGTAATATGCAACAGTATGTCCGAACCTGTTAGTTCTAGAAGAAAGTTCAGTAAGCTAATGAAATATGTGCCATATATCATGCCTTAAAGTAGCACAGATGTTAAGTAAGATCTAATTAAAATGTTTGTAAGCAAATAAATTATAGCTCAGCGTGAACTTTATTTCCATAAAATTCAAGCAATTAGATATATGTGTTAGATAGGCAAATCAGCTAGCTTATCTTGGTGAACCAGAATTGTAGGAGAATCACAAATGGTGCTCACATCCTGTCTAGATTGTCTTTTTATACACTTTTGGAGGGTTGGAACTCAACTTTTTGTTATTTATTTATTTCTCTCAATCAAGGATTACCTGAATTATGCCAGTTAATTGCAATAACCAAATCAGATTTTAATATGTGACATTATTAATCAGTATTTTTTTTACAATATCTGCTATTTCTTTATGATGTTGTGTATGTGACATGATATTAATCAGTATTTTTTTTTTACAATATCTGCTCTTTGTTTATGATGTTTTCTAGTAGCAACCATTCTTAATAGTAGTAAACAGGTCTCATTGCTTTGATCTCTACTGCTTGTAGTAAGAAACTGTATCTAAATTATGGTAAAATAATTATAACATATTGCACAAACAAGAAATATATTGAACACTGCATGTCCAAAAAATAAATAAGTAAATAAATACATTAGAAACAATGAATCCATGAACGATTTCCTGCTCACCGCTGTTGAGTTTTTGTTAACACTTTTTATTATGTTTAATTCCTCATTCTTTTTCCAGAATGAGGTACTTCGATAGTTGGCTAAATTTGCCTCCTCCTTCACAAACTTCTATATAGAGTGGTGGAAGAAGACTTTTTGGAAATGGGCTCAGAGTGGATTTGTGTTTTTGTATTTTGTTTTACAAATATTACATTGATGACTTGTTATTCATCTGGAAAGGGGATGATAATTTGCTTCTGAATACATTTACACTGATGAATAATAGCAATCTTAACTTGGGGTTTACTTTAAGTTATGATTCAGACTGAAATGTTTATCTTGATTTAATGTCATGTTTTACACATTCAGGCATTACTACATGTAGATATAGAAAACCTACTGCTGGAAATACACTTCTCCATGCCACCTCTTGCCACCCAAGACATCTCATTAAGTCTATACCAGTTGGTCAGTTTCTAAGGTTACGGAGGTACTGTTATTTTATGATGTTATAGAAGAGTCTAATGCTCTGAAGGAGAGTTTTTTTTTGAGAGGGGATTCTGCAAATGATGTGGACAAAGTTTTTTTAAGAGCCTTACAATCTGATAGAAGTAGTTTGCTTTCCAAGAGTTTTAACAGCAATTAATGTCTGATGAATAATTTTAAACATTCCTTACCAACTTTTATGCCTTAATTTAGTTCCTAATTTAAACAAATCAAAAGAATTGTTCACAAACATTTAAGAGTCCTGACTAATGATTCTCTCCTTGAGTGGAAAAAAATAATAATGGGAAATGTTAGTGTGTAGCAAGACAGTTTAATACTCTGGGGAAATTCTTTAAACCCAGTCTCTTTTCTTCTGGTCATGGTCAAATGCATAGATGTCTTTCCATTTATGGTATGCACAAATATAGTGGAATTCCATGTTTACGTTGTGGATATGTATAAGTTATTAATGTTGCTTCTTCTAGAGTCACATGTAAAATAAATGACATGAGATAATCCATTACTTGTTGTTCAACACATGTGATCTATCTGTATGAAATGCAACAGAGTAGTTAATTCTCATGATTAGCAGTCTCCTACTACCATTACACCTCCAGGTGTGACAACAGTTGCACAGGATGACTATGATGTCACTTATGATTCCACTCATCTTAATTCTTATCCTTTTAGGTTTTGCCCCTGCTAGGTGGCCAAGTAATATTGGTATTAGCAGTGAAACCATAGTGTTCAATGAACCCCTCCTCCATGTCATGTTTCATGCCAAGCTGAGTTCACTCCCTAGAGCCACAATCAGGCTAAACCAAAATGAAGATACCATAGTCTCAATGATACTTAACAACCAAAAAATGAATAGCCTGCAATAAAACAGCATATTGTCATCAAGTTTAATATTTCTTATAATGTATATCTCTTTATTTTAACAATTAAACTGCTAAACTGATAACGATCCATAAATGTGTTTTTAACCCATTAAGGACCAAACTTCTGGAATAAAAGGGGATCATGACATGTCACACATGTCATGTGTCCCTAAGGGGTTAAATGACATCAGTATTTAGAATTTTAATATCAAGGAAAGCCACATGCCTCCCTGCTTCTGGTTTTAGAATATTTCTTTAAGGATAATTTTAGGAGATGAATCACTTCTCATTGGTTGAAAGGAGGGACACTTAAGTTAAATAAATCCTGTATGAATAAAACTGCATTTTACTTTGTTAAATAATCATATAGCAATGGTCAAGCATGTTGAATGTGCTAATTTATGGGAAATAATGAATCACAACAAATAACAGTATTTTGTGAGTTTGAATGACAGCATCACTGAAACCAGCAATTGCTAATAACAACCTGACACATTCTAACAGAAAGTTTTCTTTAAAGGAGTTTTCATGGTGGTTATTTATCTTGATAAAAGCAGATTAATTGAATGCAGAGTTGTATTAATGTGTTTTTTACATTTATAATTTCTGCTGTATTATAATTATTAGTACTCTGAAATAATATATATGTTATTTCAAAGAACCCCAATATCAGTATTACTTGCGTTTAATCAGTTTTAATTAATTAGTGTTAATTTTCAAGTTACATTTGCTTGTGATATGTAAAAAAAATATCATATTTATGTTAAAAAAATTATTATTACAGTGACACTCCAGGCACCATAGCAACTTCATTTCAATTAAGTTGTCATCATGCATGGCAGTCCTGGGCATCATCTTCTCTAGGGTTGCACCGTTCCTGTGGAACTAACTTCCCTTTTCCATAAGGGGCTGACCCAGTCTCCACTCCTTCAAAAAATTATTAAAAACTCACTTAAAAAAAAACAACAAAAAACAGATCAATTAAACTGTTAAACACCCTGAGGAGCCAGGTAAGGCCTAGGCAGAACAGGGACATGTGAGTGTGAGGGGAGTGTATACAGTGGAATGTGGTAAAGGGTCTTGGGGTGTGGGTGGAGAAGTATGGGGTAGATGGGTGGGTTGCCATTTAACAGGATAGCAGACATCTTAATTATCAGTTGGGAACAGCTTGGTAATTGCTGGTTGTTGCTTTTGTTATAGCTGGTTTCCAAGTGCTGTTTGTGGCCAGGGTCAATATGGATATTGAAGCTGTCCACTCTGACCTCAGGGCTGAGGCATTACAAGATGGGGGGCTTCACCTGCAGGCTCAGTTGGCTCATCTTCAGGCCTCTGAGGCTGTTGTCTCCTCCCGGCGGTAGCAGAGGTCCCCAGAGGTAAGCTTGGCCTCCAGGGCATTTTGCCCCTCCTGGGCTCTGGAGTGCAGGCCTGGCCTTGCGGATCTGTCGGTCTGCACCTGCAAGGCTTAGTTCATCTCCCTTGCAGGCTCCGGTCACTAGCCAGGCACCCCTTTAAGGAGGCTGTCTCCTACACCTTCCAGTTGTAGCTCTGCTAGCCCTTTGCCCTCCCTTGGGGTGTTGTCTGGTCCTACCGGGCACCCCTTGCCTTCCCCGTCCCCCTGGGGTGGGCCTGCCATTCTGAGTCGGGGGGGGAGCGATATGATTTCACCTATTCTTTCTTCTCAGGTGGCTCCGGATTAGGCCAAGATCCAGGCATCGTTATTGCTCCCTTTGGAAGTGGCAGCTCTGGCCCAGCCTCCGGTGGTTACGGTTCCACTACTCCAATCGACTCCCGCTCCCTCCGGTGAGTCTGGTTCTGCATTGGTAGATGGTTGGGTGGGAAGTGGGGGTACAAACACAAAGTTAAAGCACTGCGCTTACAGCAGCAGTAGCTTAGTATCCAACAGCTTAAAATACATAGTAAAAACAAAGAGAACGTTACCTGTGCTCTGGCCTAAATCCCCATGTACATTTAAACAAAATGGAGGCTCTTTAGCATATCTAATGGCTAGTGTAGGAACTCACCTATTGAGGCTTGCCATGACGTGCCAGGTGAGCTTATATATTCAAATGGCCATTGGAATAAAACTAAAGAGCCTCCATTTTGTTTAAATGTACATGGGGATTTAGGCCAGAGTGCAGGGAAGTGGGGGTAGCCCAGTCAGTTCTGGGGCATGGGGTTCCCTG
Organism: Pelobates cultripes; assembly: GCA_933207985.1. Taxonomy (NCBI): domain Eukaryota; kingdom Metazoa; phylum Chordata; class Amphibia; order Anura; family Pelobatidae; genus Pelobates; species Pelobates cultripes. The sequence continues at coordinate 253,185,173 of OW240912.1, read as the reverse complement.
ATGGGGTTTCTGAAGGGGCTTTTGAATACCTGGAAAGGTAGTTCAGCGTCTCCTTCTTTGGACGCGCAGGTTAGGATGGGGTGGGACCCTTCTCTGGTTACTTATTCTGGGGGGCTTGGGATACTTGTTCCGGGTGGGATGCCGTTAGCCTCTTCCCCAGTGGTCCCTGAATCTCCCGCGCCTGCGGTGGCTCCGCCGCGTGGAGGTTGTGCAGCCTATATGTGCTGATCGGGCCCCCTGGGGCTGCATTTGCACCAGGAGGTGCATAAAAAAAATTGGAAGGGGGAGATGGTTGAGATTTTCTCCCTGTTCTCCTTGGAGGACTTGTCCCTTCCTGATAAGGAGTCTAAGCACCCCAACAAGGACAAGTCCTGGTATTGGAAGCTCCTCAAAATATTTGGTAATTGGATCATGGGCTTTTCGATCCTGGCCATTACAGGGGAGAAGGCACTGGAAAAATGATTGGCCCTGTTATTATTATTATTATTATTATTAATATTATTATGTTATTTATAGCGCCATCAAATTCTGCAGCGCTTTACAATGGGTGGACAAACAGACATGTAGTTGTAACCATGTAGATGATGGAAGTGCACTCAAACCTTCGTCATGGAATTCAGGGTGCTCTAATGGATAAGTCCCAGTACCAAGAGGACCAAACATAGAGTATAAATATAGAAAATAATCCGGGCACTCCAACAAATTCCAAAGCAGAGGAAATTTTATTGGAAAAAGGAACCAAAAAGCAACGTTTCAACTCCTTAGGGCACTAAGGGGTCGATACGTTGCTTTTTGGTTCCTTGTTCCAATAAAATTGCCTCTGCTTTGGAATTTGTTGGAGTGCTTGGATTATTTTCTATATTTATAATGTAGTTGTAAGCAGACATGTTGGACACACAGGAACAGAGGGGTTGAGGGTCCTGCTCAATGCGCTTACATGCTAGAGGGAGTGGGGTAAAATGACACAAAAGGTAAGGATAGTAATAGACTAGTGACAGTTGCAGAAGAGGAATCAGTCAGGAGCTATTAACAGTTTAAGTGACATGCTTTTATGAAGAAGTGGGTTTTTAAATTTTTTTGAAGGAGTGGAGACAGGGTGAGCATCTAACGGAGGAGGGAAGTGAGTTCCACAGGAACGGTGCAGCTCTCGAGAAATCTGGTGAGCATCAGAGGTGGGAATACGGACAGAAGATAGATATAAGTCTTCAGCAGATCGTAAGGGCCTAGACGGGACATACTTGTGTATAAGGGAGGATAGATAGGTGGAAGCAGCATTATGTAGAGATTTGAAAGCAAGAATCAGAATTTTAAATTGAGCTCTATATCTTATAGGAAGCCAATTTAGGGACTGACAGAAGGGTGAGACGTGGGCGTTGCGGGCAGACAGGGAGATGAGCCTCGCCCCCACATTCATTATGGAATACAGTCTGTTAGCAGAATACAGTCTGGACTACATGTCGGATGTATGGTGGGTTGAGCTGGTGGAGCTATGATGATCAGTTTCGCCAGCGGTTGGCAGTTCGCCCGTCCGTTGGTTTGGATCAAATGGATATTGGTTTTTGGCTGGTGATTATGACTCGCCCAGCCTCGCATCAGGGCGGTATGTTATCCATTATGTCATAGTGCACCCCTGCGTGTGGGCCTTGCCCAGAAGCACTGGTTGCTGCTGGCAAGTCAACAAAAGTCAGTGTAACTGGTGGACTGGTTGCAAGTTTAAACATGAATGCTCCGGATGTGGGGCTTCTAACTCAGCATCCCGCTGTTTGAAGCGGGGAGAAGCCGATGAGTACGGAGATACTATGGTCCCAAAAGGCGAGGACGCTGGTGGACGTTGGTGCGATGCTCCCATGGCTCAGCCGTTATAGGAACCGAAGGGCAACGGAGCTGCTCCTTGGGGGTTTCCGTAATTAGTGATGTACCGAACGGTTCGCCGGCGAACGGTTCCTGGCGAACATAGCATGTTCGCGTTCGCCACGGCGGGCGAACATATGCGCGGTTCGACCCGCCCCCTCTTCGTCATCATTGAGTAAACTTTGACCCTGTACCTCACAGTCAGCAGACACATTCCAGCCAATTAGCAGCACAGCCTCCCTAGCAGACCCTCCCACCTACTGGACAGCATCCATTTTAGATTCATTCTCAAGCTGCATGCTTAGTAAGAGGAGGGAAAGTGTAGCTGCTGTTCATAAGATAGGGAAAAGCATAGCTAGGTTAGGGATAAGGGTATGCTTTTTTTTGGATTTTTTTTTTCTATCTAATGTAAATGCACTTAGTTGTCTGCCACTGCTGCCAGCTTCTGTGTCAGGCTCACAGTGCCCATTTCCCCAGTCAGTGCCACCAATTACATCTGGTGTCACAATAGCTTGGATTTAAAAACAAAAAACTTTTTTCACTGTTATAGATTGAATAGCAGTCAGTTGTCTGCCACTGCTGCCAGCTTCTGTGTCAGGCTCACAGTGCATACTGTGCCCATTTCCCCAGTCAGTGCCACCAATTACATCTGGTGTCACAATAGCTTGGATTTAAAAACAAAAAACTTTTTTACCGTTATAGATT